>CM028134.1:6443750-7062500 GCA_016271365.2 Neoceratodus forsteri
GAATACTTTTTTAAGTACTAATATACGTTTTTTAAGTATGTATTTTTAGAAAGATTTCTCACATATTATAAAGCCCTTCACGCCTAACACCCTTGAGAGGTGTGAGATTATCACACACCCTCTCATGCAATATTGCATCCTTAACTGTGCGCTGTTCCGTACATACTGTCCTATCCGCCTTCCATTACCTGTGCTTGTGGATCAGGGCATTGAATGCCAGGCCATCCTTCCAGCTGGATGTGAAGTTTGTAACATTCACATTTGGATATCTGCATAAAAGAAACAAAAACATCTTTATATCCTGCTGCTTCCACTTCTTATGTGGTGTAACAGATGACTTATAATATCCAGTTACTGACCTCTCCATGAAGTACAGTCTACTCATCCCCCTTTGTCTCTGTCCCAGACCCTCATGTGGTTTGGTTTTTGTGCATCTCTCCAAACCATACACATACTCCCAAGCCTCATTCCCAGAGCAAGGCACCATGGGTACGCAAATCCTTACATAAGCTGGGCTGACAAGGCTTCACCAGAACAGACACTACCTTTTAAACAGACTTGTACAACCTCTCTACCACCCCCAACCACCACCAGAACAGACACTGCCTTTTAAACAGGTCTGTACAATCTCCCTACCACCCCTTCCCCCAACCACCACCAGAACAGGCACTGCCTTTTAAACAGGCTTGTACAATCTCCCTACCACCCCCCAACCACCACCAGAACAGACATTGCCTTTTAAACAGGCCTGTACAATCTCCTTACTACCCCTCACCACCACCACCACTACTCGGTCCCAACAATCTGGTATACCACTTCAGGCTAAATACAGTTTTACTCTGCTTTTATATACATTAAAGAACACTTTTTAAAATTCTTTCTTATTAAGCACCCCCGGGCCTGACTTGGTAACCTCCTTCCATCACTCTTAATGTCACATTTTCCCCACACATGAACACTGGAATCTAACACTCCATTCCTCCCCTTACTCACTACTAACTCTGGCCCCATGGTAGATAATCTATGGCTTGTTTCCCTCAGGTGAGACCTCAGAAGGGGACCCAGCCTCCAAGGAGAATACGTCATTTAAAAAGCCCAGGATACCATAGGGAGGAGCTGACAAGGAAGAGGCAGGCTAGGCAGCCCAGCTGGGCATGGTAGGACAAGGGGACTTCACCTGTCCCAAGTGTACTCATTATTTTTTTCCCTGTAGCCCCACTCCTTATCCCACCCACAGTATGTGCTCATGTGGAGCAACCCAGCCTTGCACCTATTGGTACCATCAGAAGGATAGATGAGCCCCCACCACCCCTCTCCTTTGGAACATTCCTGCTGGACTCACTCTGGGCAAGTGGGTGCATGAAGAAATAAGGCCACTCCATAAGGGAGAACCGTTCCTTCCCACATGACATCTCCTCTCCCTTGGCCAACAGTGGATGGCAGTGCAAAGAAGGTTCCCCCTCACTGAGGCAGAAAAAAATAGTGCAGTTATGTAAGAACTTACCACAACAGTAAATCTTCGAGAGGAGCTCTTGTAGCAGGCTATTACCATTAGGATTATGCCACAGGCACTAGGACCCACCAGAAAACTCTTAGCTAGCAGTACCAGCAAGGGCTGCCCCCATCAGTTCCACCCCAACGCTGGCCATGGTACAAAAAGGGGGCGGTCCCAGGCTCTACCTCAATTCACTCGCCGAAGACCCGGGAGCAGATTCTGACAGGCGGACCATGTGGAGCACACCAAACAGATGTAGAAGATCTACTGTTACGGTAAGTTCTTATGTAGCTGTACTATCTTACTTTGAGTGGGAGCTCTTGTAGCAGGCTATTACCATTAGGACCCAAGCAGTCTCATGAGAAGGAGCAGAAATCAACCCCAGGAGGCGGCTGAAGATGACAGTGCTGACCAACTAGGCATGCTGAGAAAGCAGACCTTGAAGGCCTGCTAGGCTGAAACCAGCCCTGTGCCTGGAAACAATATCCAGGCTGTAGTGCCTAATTAAGGTGTGCACTGAGCTCCAAGTAGCTGCTGCACAGATGTCTCTGACTGAGACATTCCTCAATGATGCAAAGGAAGTAGAAACCCCTCTGTTAGAATGGCCTCTGACAGACCCCAAAAGAGGCTTATTGTACTTGTTGTAGCAATAAACCATGCAGTGGACTAGCCACCTGGAGCTAGTCTGCTTCGACACTGGTCTACTGAGGTGTTGTGGCGCAAAGGCCTCAAAAAGCTGCTACGACTTACGGTGAGGAGACGTACATTTGAGATAATACCTCAGCACCCTGTGGACATCCAAAGTGTGCAGGAGTGCTTCCCCCTATTAGAATGATCAGGAAAGTAAACTGGAAGGTCAACATTCTGATTCAGAGTTAACTCTGAAACCACCTTTGGAAGAAACTTAAGATTCGTATGCAGGGAAACCCTTTCCCTGTGAAAAATCAAATAAGGCTCCTTACACATCAGGGCCTGAAGCTCGGAAACTCTTCAAGCAGAAGTAACTACAACCAAAAAAAGAAACCTTCCAAGAAAGAAAACGCAGCTCAAAATCTGTGGCAGGTTCAAAAGGAGGAAGGGTAAGCTTCTCCAGTGCAAACACGAGATCCTGGGAAGTACTGGATCTCTAATGGGAGGCTTTATGTGGAGAATGCCACTTAAGAAGTTTCAGGACATGTCCAGCTGGGCCAAGGTTTTTCCTTCCACCACAGGATGGAAGTCGGAAACCGTCGAGGAATGCACTTTGATGGAGGAGTAGCTCAAGCCATGGTTTAATAAGGAGAGGAGATATTGCAAAATTGAGTTCACTGGACAGGTAAGGGGTTCTCTTATTTTTTTTTACTTTCTATTTTTCTCTCCTACCTCCTCCATCTCTGACCCATCAGGGGCACCTGGGAGTCATCCCTCTGCCAGCCACCCTACCCAGGACCAACCTTGCGCCCCATGGAGCCGCAGTAATTCCCCCCAGGAGGGGAACGAGGTGGGGCCTGTACACCCCGTACACATCTGGTTTCGTCAGGCAAGGCAGCTTAGGTGGGTGGTGGCACACCAAGGGCATGTTTCTGATGCCCCATCTTCCCAGAGATGAAAAGGGCTTTTTCCTCTTTTTCTCCCGTCATGTAGTGTGCACCTTGATGTCAAGCGCTGTCATGGAGCATCCCTATCAATGTCTTGGCAAACCCCCTCCTGCAAGCAGGACTTGCTGTACTCTGAGCCTCTGCTCAGGGTCAGGCAAGCTGCAGGCCTTGGCTCCCTCCCTTCCCCCCGGAGAAGGTGAGCAGTCGTGGGATGCTCAAGCCTTCTCACCTGGCTTGCCCTCCAGTGACCCAAGTCTGCTCCTGAACCTGGGTCGCCGGCATTGTAAGCAGAAATCCAACCACTGCTAAGTAAGGGGTTTTAACTGATGGGAAGAAGCCCAGAGATAGAAACGCTTCCACTTCATATCATAAGTGGACCTAGTAGAAGGCTTTCTCGCCAAGACGAGAATATTCGCCACCTCCTGAGAGACCCCATACCTAGACTTGACTATGTCTGCAGGAGCCATGCATGAAGGTGCAGGGACTTGAGATCCAGATGGACCAACGTGCCCTGATCCTGTGACAGCAAGTGCGAACTCCGAGGCAACAGAATCAGAGGTTCCAATACCAGCTGCTGAAGTAGTGGGAACCAAATCTGCCGCTGCCACAGAGGGGTGACGAGAATCAATTGTGCCCTCTCAGCCTGGAGCTTTGAAAGGACCCTCTGGATTAGTGGAAAGGGAGAGAAGGCGTACAGAAACCTCTCTGTTCAACAGCAGGATGTTGCATCTGGCCAAAAAACACCAGGAGCATGCTCTCGCGAGTGAAAAACTGACAGTTTGTTGTTGCATGGAGATGCAAAGAGGTCCAGCTCTGGAAGACCCCACACATCGAAGAGCTGGTCAGCTACAGACTGGAGTAGCTCCCATTCATGCGCCTTGGACCATGACCAGCTTAGACTGTCAGCCAAGACATTTTGGATGCCTGGAACATGCACTGCGGTGATGTGCTGATCCAAAGCCCAATACAAGACCCTCATCGCCTCTCTGCACAAGGGGTAGGAGTGAGTTCCCCTTTGTTTGTTGATATATAAGATGACCACCATATTGTCCATCTGGACCAGAAGAGAGCCAAGTAATAGGTCCTCTTGAAATGCCCTAAGGACGTTGAGGACCACTCGCATTTTCAGGACACTGATATGAAGTCCGCGCTCTTCCAGAGACCACGTACCCTTAGTACGATTGCCTCCCAGATGCACTCCCCAGTTGAGCTCAGAGGCATCTGTGGACAGAATACAGCTCAGTGGCTCCTGACAAAAGGGAACCCCTTGTTGCAAGTTTGAGGGGTTCAGCCACCAAGTAACGGTCCTCCTGACTGGGTCCGAGATCCGAACCAAGCGCTCTAGACCATCGGATCATTGGTTACACTGCACTCTGAGCATCCATTATGGGACCCTCATGCAGAGGTGGGCAGGCCAAGGGGACTTCAAGAATGGCCACCACCATGTGCCCCAGTAACCTGAGGAAAGTGGCACGGGGTCATAATGTTACAAGACATTATGTCTCATGGCAAAATCGCACTGCCAATACAGCGTGATTTCTGCCAGGAAGCATAAGTCTTTTTTCATTGGGGGGCTCTGCCCCCCATACCCACCCCATTATGGAGGCTGCACCCCCCCCCCCAAATGCCCCTACTAAAGATTCTCAACCCTTGGAGGGTTCTACTGGGGGAATGCACAAATGTGTAAAAAATAAAAGATTCTTGGACTGGGAATCAAACCTGGTCCCAGACGCAGTGCCTGGGTTCCTGCTGCTGTGGCTCAGTCCTGCGAGCCACAGCAGCTGCTCAGCAGAACCCACTCCCAGCAGAGGTCATATCCTCTGCCTGGGAAAGCACTACTGGTGCAATACCGTATACAGCAGTATACACGGAATTGCACCATTAGCAGTTACAGGCTACGCTGTAGCTGTTTAGTCATAATGTCGTACGCTATTAAGCATGCAACATTATGACCCAATAGGGAGGAAAGTCCTGGCATGAACTTGAGGGGTCATAGAGACCAACTGAGCCACCTCTCAGATGATTCCCCCCTTTCCTGAGGGAGGAAGGCCATGCCCTGTACCATGTTCAGGACCACTCCTATAAAGACGAGTCACTGACTGGGCTCTGGGGATGACTTTGCAAAGTTCAGGGTGATCCCCAGCTCTTGGAATAGTGTATAAGTATCTCAGAGAGCTTGAAGCAGATGTGCCCTTGAGGGAGCTGCTAACAGCCAATCATCCAGGTAAAGGAAGACTTAATGGCCCATGCGTCTGAGAGCTGCAGCTACTACAGCTAGGGACTTGGTGAAGACTCGAGGAGCAGAGGAGAGGCCAAACGGCAAGACCTGAAACTGATAGTGCCTCCCCTTAAAGTAGAACCTCAGAAACTTCCAGTGAGGAGGGTAGACCACTACATGCATGTACACATCTTGCATGTCCAGGGAGCAGAGTCAATCCCCCTGGTGCAACAGGGGAATGAGACCTGGTAACATCACCATCCTTAACTTTTGTATTCGATAAAGAGATTTAATGAACTGAGGTCCAGAATGGGCCGAATGTCATTTGTCTTTTTGGGAACCAGGAAGAAGTGGGAGTAAAAACCACTGCCCCGCTGCCCCTGAGGCACTGGCTCTATTGCCCTTTTTTGCAAGAGGGCCTGAAACTCTCCTTTAAGCAAGGGAATATGGGAAGGAGGATAGCGAGAGGACCTTGGTGGAGTTTCCGGAGAAATTTCTGTGAACTCCAGAGTATGTCCCTTCCTTATGATGTCCATGACCCAAAGGTCCGAAGTTATCTTGCTCCAGCCCTCCATGTGGAGGGAGAAGCAGCCCCCCCCCACCCACCGCCTCCCTCTGCACCTCCAGCAGAGGAGGAAATGCCAGTGAAGAGTCATTGGGTGAGTCCGGGGGTAGGCAAAGAGGCCTGGGAGGACTTAGGGCATCTCAAGGGGGTGCTTCCGGCTTGCTGGGAAGTAGCCTTGCTCTTGAAGCCTCCTCTTTGCTGTTGTTGGCCAGCGTGGGTGTTGTGCCCTGAGGACTTATGAAAGGAATGCTTCCAAGCACGTCGTTGGTCCCCCTTACAGAGTTGTCAGATGGACCAAATCAACTTCCCGGACTCCTGGAGACGTGAGATGAGTTTCTCAGTCTCCTCCCCAAACAGCACCGAAACTTGAAATGGAAGGACCTTGATTCTGGACTGCAGGTCCTGGGAGAATCCTGAGACTCTGAGCCAGGCGTGGTGCCTAAGGCAAATGCCGGGGACCACAGCCCTAGATGACGTATATGCAGTGTCGTACAAGGCACACAGAACATGTGTGCCTATGTGCGAACCCATCTTAAGGATCTCCAGGAGCTCGGTCTTCTGAGCCGAGTCTGGCAAGGCATTGGCTACCTCTTGGCCCTTCTCACATAATGCATTTTGGAACTGCACCATGTGCGTTAGGAAGTTGAGTGATCTAATGGAGCAGGTGGAGTCAGAATAGACTTTTTTGGCCACCTGGTCCAGGTATCTGGACTCTGGATCGGGTGGCTGTGAACTTAAGTGTTTCGGCTGCTTTGATTTATCGTGAGCAGTCGCAATTACCATGGAGTTGGCCTGAGGGTGTTCCTCCAGAAATGGCTCCTCCCTCAGTGCTCTGTACAGCCTTTTGGACTTCTTTGGAACTGCCGGAGTAGTCGCTGGATTCTTCCAGCTAAGCCTGGTCAGGTCCTGGCAGGTGTCCACCAAAGGAGGGAACACTAGAGGCTTAGGCTCCTTTTGCCTCAGGTATCTGGCCAGCCTTCAGCATTCTGGATCCAGGTCCTCCATCTCCCAACCACTGGAGACCTGGATGTGCCTCATGATGTCCATGAATGTGGGGTCATCAAGAGGTGAGCGGGAGGTCTCTTTGTCATCCGGGTAGACCCTTTCTCATGAGAGAGACCAGTCTGAGGAAGAGGACGATGATGAGTGGCTCTCATGGGAGGAAAGCAACCTCGACCTGGATTGGCCCCTACCCTCTAAACCATGAGCACTGGGAGACCGACGTCAGCTAGGAGACCAACGTTGGCTAGGGGACCATCGACAGTTAGAAGACCAACGTATGTCCTGAGACCGGCGATGGCTGAGGGAGCTTCCGCTTTGGTTGCTAGACCAGTGACAGCTGCGGGACTTGCTCCGGGGTGACCAGTGGTGGCTGACAGACCTGGATGAATATTGCCGGTGTAGGTCCCTGGAATGGGAGCGGGACCTGACTGCCAAGCGGGAGCAGGACCTAGAAGTGATAGGCTACTCAACTGGTGGAGGTTTAGAAGGCGGTTCCGAAGGGTACTGGTACCGGGTCTGGCTTGGGAGGAACCACGTCCCTTTTAACCTGGCTCCACCAAAATTGGAAGAGCTCTTTAAGTTCTTCTTTATTGAAAATACTCACTGCTGTGCCCGCTGGTATGTCTGGCAAGGCCGGGTCCTGCTGAATGGGTGACTCCAGAAGTCAGGGAGGTCCTGTGGTGAGGAATTCGGGGAGGCGCCTTCAGGAGTGGAGGCCCATTGCATTGGCAACTGGGACTGGGCTGGCACCTTCTGCACTGAAGGACATCCGACCACGGTCTCCGAGTTTGGTTTCTGGTCTGACAGCTTAGCCAGTGTCTGGTCAGACTTGACAAGTTTCGAAGGGCAGGAACCCGACAGGAGCTTGGATGAGGGTTCATGCTCCTTGGATGCAGGCTTACCTGGAGCCCCAGATAAAGCTGAATCTGAGGCCTTCTTCAGCGGGGCTGAGGCACATGCTGAAGAGGAGGCCTTAGGGACACTGCCGAGGGTAGAAGGAGGACACAGGGCTGTGTCCCTTGCCTTCAGGGGTGGCTTACTCTTGGACCCATCTGCAGAGGTCAAGGCCTTCGAAGACCCGGAAGGCTGACAATGGTCTTGAGAGTACTTGGAAAGGTGAGAGTGGTCCAAGCCACTGGAGCCAGAGGATGAGGCTTTCTTATGCAGCGAGCAAGAGCGGGAATGAGGATGGGATCAACCTCGATCCTTGTCCCGGGACTTGCGCAGGTCTGGAAGTCATGGTCGGATTGAGGCAGAAGACACAGGCCTCGTGGGTGTCTTTGGCTGGAATTTGATGTCCACAGGAACACTTCATCTTCTTGGGCCTGGAGGAGGACACTGACGACGGAGAAGATGACATGCAATGGAGAAAACTACTAGGAACAGGAAAGAAAACCCAGGAAAGTTCACTGAACTGCTTTACAATGAGCTAAGGTCAACCGTTGAGAGTGGGTCTGTGGCGGGAAAGAACTGAGGTGGAGACAGGGACTGCCCCCTTTTGTACCATGGCTGATGTTGGGGGTGGCCCCTGCTGGGTACTGCTAGCTAAGAGTTTTCCAGTGGGTCCTAGTGACTGTAGCATAGTTCTAATAGTAAAAGCCTGCTGCAAGAGCTCCCACTCGAAGTGAGATCTTTTAATTAAACCTGGTCATCATTATGGGTTACCAGCAGCCAGGAACTGGGATTTTTTCTCATAACTTTGGGTTTGCTTGCAATACAAAATGAATGGAAAATTCAAACCGTGAAAAATGTATTCCCTTACCTGTTCAGCCAGGCCTCGCAGGGCCAAGCCCTCCTAGAGCTCATGAACAACTCAGTTCTGAGACCAAAGGCCCACCCCCTGCAATGTTTGATCCCTAAATCCATGTCTCATGCCCCAGCGCTCACAGGAGTTGTGGGAGCCAGTCGCGAGTGGTGCTGGTGACAGTCATGTCCTGATCATAAATCAGCTGCTGGGTTGGATGATCCAGAATGACTTGTTCCTGCCTGCTGCAGCAGGGACATAAGCTCGGAAATTACCTCTTGTTACTCGGGCCGGCTGGGGGAAGGACAGCTCTCCTCTCTTGGAGTGGGGGGATACATGTCCCGTGGGTCAGCTGCCACCTGGAGGACTGGGTGATAGTGCCACTGGACTGCAGGTCAGTGAGGGGGACATAATGCCAGACCCTGGAGGCATATTCACAGAGCTGGAACACACACATCATGTCACTGCACGTATGTGGGCCCCATGGGTGAAAATGGAGAAAAAACTCCAACCACGGCACAGTCATGGCCTGATCCCTCTCAGGCTCTGCACCAACAGTTGGGTTCTTCCACTAAGTCCTGTGGCAGAGGACAACCATAAAGACAGGTAAGCCCCAGAGAGATTGGGTGATGGGGCCAGGGGGACAGGTCCAAATGAGGGCCAGTCAGAGAGGCCGAAGGAGACAAACAATTTGGTAACCAAAAAAAATAAATAATGACTTGCTCCAGCCCACCCTCCCCTGAGAGTCAGCCAATCACCTTCATGAAGTGCCCACACCAAATGAGACATGGACCTGAGGATGGACAGGGATCACCAGTAGCTGAACTTAGGGGGCAAGCAGAGATTGGATAAAATACTTTCTAGTAGACAGTAAACAGCAAAACAATCACAATGACATTGGACTTCAATATATACACTCTGTAGCTGCTCCCTGGCTCTGACATCAGCATTGGGACAGCTACTGAAGGCTGTGGGATGCAAAATCCTGGTGAGAGGGATGGCAGAATCGACCAGATAAAATTTAATTATACACAAAGCCAACAAGTGAAAACATTTTTAGTAATTGCGAAAATGCTAGTCGGGCCCTGCCCTACACCGAGGTGTAGGACATTTGTACTTGAACATTCCCCTTTAAGCTTACGTCCTCCTACACGTCCTCCTACCATCCAACAATGTGGTTCTCCAGCTCTGCCTCCTTTGCACTCAGAAATGCACAGGAAGAGGAATCTAAAGTAAAGTTTGCCACAGGGAGGTTGTGTGGGTTGTGTGGATCTGAACTGAAGAACTGCAATAGAACTATGGTTATAGTCAGCAACCACTAGCCTCTATTTCTAACTAGATTCAGTTCACTATCCATACTTAAGTAAACTCCTAGCAGTCTTCAAGAGGAGGGGGCAAGTCACGCACCCCAAATCAGGCAAAAAGAGAATGGTGGACTAAGGACCCAAATGCAAAAACACAACTGTGCAAGTTAATGTTGTAATGAGATATGAATATGTGCATTCAACCAAGTAGCAGTTTTACATATCTCAGATATGGAGATGTACCAGCAACAAGGGCTGCAGTACGTTGGTGGAGTGAGACTTCAACTCCATGGATGGCTGCTCCCGAGCCAACCTATAACACAGAGCGATGCAGGAGGTTGTCCATGTGATAACAGTCTGCTGGTGATCTGCCTAGGGTGGCTTCAACACATGTGAAAAACAGCTTGCAAGCCTCACCATGAAACACAACTGTACATTACCAACAGAAGAAAAGGGCCCTGTGAACATTTAGTATGTGGAGCAGTCACCCAGCCTCCGAAGCATAATACTTCAGGAGCAAGACCGGTAAAATGAGTGTCTGATTAAGGTGAAACTCAGAAACTACCTTTGGCATTAATTTCATATGACAAACTTGTCCTTGTGGAAAACCAGATATACTGAATCTACAGATAGCGCCTGGAGCTAACCTACCCATATGGCTGAACTGATGGTGAGCAAAATGTGTTTTTCCATGACAAATGTGAGAGAACACATTTGTCCATAGCCTTAAATGGCTTTCCTACTAGCTACAACAGTACCAATGGTAAATTCCATTGTGGAGGTGGTTCCTACACTGAAGGTGATAGGTGGTTCAGCCCTTTGAAGGGACACCATCAACCTTTTTTACATCATATTGGGCTGGCAGTATAGCCTAGAGGTTAGAGTAATGAGCTGTGAACGAGCTTGGTACATCCAGCAGATCAAACCTGGGTTTGATTCTCAGAACCTCCACTTGCATACTGTGTGATTCTGAGCAAGTCGCTTAACCGCCCAGTGCTCCCAGGTCGCCTCTGAAAACAGGCACTTGTGCCTAGTGGGCCTTACTTGGTTACCAAAGACTAAAAAAAAATATATATATATATATTATTTTTTGGGTAAAAACCCACATTTTATGATTGCGTAATTCCTCCAAAAATTCATTCAATGTCCTGCACATCCAGTATAGTGTTATGCTTGTGCAACTGTTTTAGTTTGGTTTGGGCCATTTGCACTCTCTATTCCAGAGGAATTACCACCCTGTAGGGGTATGAAAGGCAAGAAACCCTTGGAGAGGGTTCAACCCCTAGAGGTGCCACGGGACGATTCCCATGGCTAAAGGTACCTTAGGAATCCCCAAAAGAAATGTAGTACAATCAAATCACAAAGAATGAGGTGACACAAAGCTTATGAGCAAGCAGTAACTGTGACGTAAGAGCAATAACTGTAACGTAGTAGTAGAGAAGCATAGACAGTTCGATAACGTAATGAGATGCTCAGTTTGATAATGTGATAAAATGCCCAGGTTTGCGTAGCATGATACTAATAGTTTGCATTGAGAATGAGGGGATCCTCTAAGGAGAGAGGGAATGGCAGGACATCTTCCACCTCCATCCAACAGCGGAACCTACCTAAAGAAATTAGGGGACACTACTATGCTAACTAACAGTTACGACCTGAGGCAACAGAGGAGAGGAAAAAAAAACCCTATGAGGAGGAAATCTCTGGGGATCCAAGGCCTAGGTCGCCTTCCCTCCAGACTTGGGATAGTTTATTTAGTGATGACTCTGCAGCTGCAATCTGGAAAACCCATGAAAGAGAGGTGTAAAATAGTCCAATTTGGAGGAAGGTTCTCACTCAAACCTTCTAGCAGGAATGCCGTGAAAGGTTGCGAGAAAACTCAGCAACAATACGTGCAACCAAGGTGGAGAAGGAGAGCAACAACTGCTGGGCACTCACCTAGCCTACCCACCCTAAACTCAAACCAGGTGAACCAGAGGTAGTCGTAGGGAGAATGCAGTGAATGTGCCTTGCTAGAGGTACCACTAAAGTCAATGGCTAACCATTATAGTGGAACACTAGAGCCAAACGAGATTGTCATAACCACCCTTCACTGCTAGTCTTAAATTCTACACCAAGAGCTCCTGTCGTATAGCAGGCAGCTAAAGCCAAGCCTGGGGTGAGGACATTCCCAGCTATGGGCCAGGTGAGAAGGATCCTGCCCCATGTTGGACATGCTCAAGATGTGGACTAAATGCAGAGCGATACTGTTGGCTGCAGGAACCCTGTGCCAGAACAGAATGGCTGGCATGCCCCAGAATTAGACTGAGAGCTAAGAAGCTGGTAAGCTGATTGAGCACTGGTGTGCTGATCATAATGAGCAGTGAGTGCTGAGACCTTGCAAGGTTGAAAGCAGATTGAGTGCAGCAGACATCCCAGAGGCTGAAGTCGAGAGGATGCAGTAGGCATGAGCAATCGATTGCGTAAGCAAGCATGGACCTGTATGTAGGTCAGTAAAGACAGTAGTAAGTGGACCTGCACATAGGTCTGCATAACATAGTAGCAATGAAACATTACTGAATAGTGGGGCAAGCCAGACAGACATTTAAAAGCCAAACCAAGGTGACAAATACTCTGAGGATTTTCGGTGGCGAAGGCAGGATTTAGAACAGAAATAATGAACCACATGGGACCACAAGTCCCCAAACACTTCCCAGTCCCTGCCGAAGGACAAATAAGAAAGTGATGGAAGGGCCGAGAACCATATGCAGATATTAAAGCTAGTTTAACAGCCTCAGCAGGAGTTTTTTTAGCTGACCTCAGAATATAACAAAGTGAATAAATATAAAAGCAACATTTGTACGGAGTACACTGAGTTGCAACTGCAATAAACATAAATAAGGAGACACTGCTCTGAAAGCAGGTGTAGCCAGGCCGGGCAATGAAGCTGTTATAATGAGGTAAGCAGAATGAGACCGCATGACTGAGCTGCATAGCTAGGTTCAGTGTAAGCCTTAGTCAGGTGAAATCAATTGAGTATGCAACATGGAGCAGCTATGGTTGAGCTGAAACACACAAATAATAATTGCAGTTGCATTGCAGTAGTTTGAGAGTTGAGTGACAAAGCAAGTAGTAGGAGCTCTGGAACAATATGCTAGAAGTTTAGAAGCAAAGCCCCAAAAACTAAACAAAAGCAAAGACACAAACACAGAACAGGAAACAAAGAAAGCAGCCGAAGGCAAAATACAAACCAGAACTAGGAAAATAAACACAGAAATCCAGCAAAGACAAGCAGGAGCAGCGGGGGGGGGGTGCTCAGCCAGCCCTGCAGGCCCCAACCAGCTCAAAGGACAGAGCTTTCGGCTGCAAAGAAAAAGTGCTTCACGATAAGGCTGAGAGGAACTGCTTATATAGCTCAGAAAGTGGAAGTGGCTGGCTGCTTGGCCATTGAACTCCAGGCACAGCCTTTCCAATTGAAGTTACTGATTTTTATATCTGCCTCCATGCTTATTAGAACTGAAATGCCTGGTAATGTATTACGCCCAGCTTTGTTTTGCTTCATATCACTGAACTACTCTTAGTGCACACTTCCTGAACATTAGAAACCCCCTCAAACAGTGCAGCCACTCATGATACAACAGTCTCCTCTACTCCCACTGCAGAATCAGTGGCTAGACTGTGTTGGGGGTGTTCCTGAGTCCAAGAAAGATGCAGTGGGAGCTGGTCAAGAAAAATAAACACATATTTTGGTGTGGTAACACCAATATGGTGGGCATTCTGTTTTTCACTTTTTAAAAAGAAAAAAGGCATTTGGTATCAAACTACCAGCTGCATCAACAGTCTCTACAGAATGTGAGCAATCATAAAATTGTTTTTTTTTTTTTTAAACTAGGGACACTTTGAGGGTTAAGGGGGTTGACAGTGTCCCTTTAAAGAAACAGACAATTACTTTGTCCTGTGCCACCATCGGCACCCCTGCCGTGGCCCAGAATGGCAAAATGGCAGCCAGATGCACTTTGAGGAACATAGCTACATTCCTTCCTGAGACAAGGACCATAGCTAGTCAAGTATGTGCAACATGGAGCAGGCAGGGGCAGCAATTCATGATACTCGCACCAACATAAGACCCTCATCTACTTGCGTGTGTACATCTTGTGAGTGAACTCCTCCCAAGATGCCTCCAACATCTGGAGAACATCATCAGAAAGCCCAAGGGCTTGGAACTCTAGCCACACAGATGCTGGGGCAGCAGGTTGGTAAGAGTGGAAACAGCCACAGGGTCTGCTGGTAAATCCAGATACAAGAACTGGCATGGCCAGTCCAGTGCAATAAGAAATCAGGGACAGCAAGTCTTCCGGTGATGTCACCCACTGGAAAGGAGTGAAACTCTTGAGCTCCATTCAAACCTCCAGCAAGCACCTTCAAATTGCAACTTTCGGATTCACCTAACCAACTTTAGAGTGGGTGAGAGGTGGAAACACAAGATGGGCAGTTCAGGGAAGAAATAAAAAGAAAAAAGTTGACTCGGAATCTCCCTAATCTCTTAGCAATGTGGTATCTTCCCCTGTGCACCCCTATAGTTCCAGAACAGACATCACTAATGCCCAAATATTTGCTGAACATAAATCATTTCAGTCAGAAGTGACCACATTGCTGCAAACTTTGTTGATGCACCAAAGGAATCGGGAGAAATGCAAGGGGCCCTCACAGCAGTGACCGAGTGCACAGTCGTGATCAGTCACCTTATCTTGCAACTGCATCACAGGCAAACCCTGGAACAAAAATGCTGTGGTCTTGAAGGGCGGATTCGTAGAAATAATCTCCGCCTGTATGGATTGCCTGATGGTAAAGACAGCCCTCATATTACTCAATTTATAGAAAAATTGATCCATGAGACGCTGAATGTCCCTGCCTCAGAACCGCTCAACATGTAGAGAGTGTATTGAGCACTCGGCCCTAAACTGGGACAGATGGAGCAACGTAGGTCCTTCATCATGTGGTTCCTCAGCTATACAGTAAAGGAACAGGTACTGGCTACAGCACTGCAGAAACAAGAGGTTTCTGGGCGCAAAACTCAACTTTATTTTGACCAGGACTATGCACCTGCTGTGCAAGCCCAGTGCATGGCCTGCTCCCCTTGCCTGAAAGCACTTCAACAAGCAGACCTGCGGTTTCAGAACCCCTTTTCCACCATACTATGTGTACACTTTCCTGATGGCCCTGTTGTGTACCGTTTTGCCTGGGAAGCCTTAGCAGACTTACCCTGTTGAGGAATTGAGGCCTCTCAGCCCCTGTGGACCAGACCAGCAGGGAGAAAC
Source organism: Neoceratodus forsteri (assembly GCA_016271365.2). Lineage (NCBI taxonomy): Eukaryota > Metazoa > Chordata > Ceratodontiformes > Ceratodontidae > Neoceratodus > Neoceratodus forsteri. The sequence goes on from CM028134.1 coordinate 6,458,950, forward strand.
AACTGTGGAACTGTACGCAGACCCCCTGACCTAAAAGGCAGCCAGCAAGAGGGAAGCTGACTGACAGTAGCAGGACAGGCTAAACAGCAAACTCCCACAATGTTGAAAAACATCAACGACTTATTACACTATTTCCAAAGGGTCCCTCTCTAAGTCCTACAGCTTCTAGCCCATCTCACTGCTCAGGACCACCTTGTAAATGAGCTTGCTCAATGGAGTTTCTTTCCTGCCTATAAACTTTGATTTGACTTTGACTCACTGTCTGGACAGTTTTATTGACTTATCCAGCCCCCTTTTATTTTTATTATGAACATTTCAGGAGAACAGCATTAACTTAATTTGGACAGCACAATGTTGTTTATAATGTGAGTGTCCTTTGTTAGCAGATAAAGACCGCTTGGCTCACCCAGTCTGCCCATTTCCCTACCTACAGGATAAGCTGCAGTTCCTAGTTAACCAACAGCCTATTTCTTCCTACCCCCCACAAAAATTGCTTTATATCTGTCCCATGCATTCTTGAATTCTTCCACAGTTTTAAACCCCACAACCTTCTCAGGAAGGCTGTTCCATGCGTCCACCACCCTCTCTATGAAAAAATACTACCTCACATTGCCCCTGAACCACCCCCCCCCATCTTCAAATTGTATCCCCTTGTTCTTGCACAGCTCTTTTTCTAAAAGATGCTACCCTCTTGGACTTTGTTGACTCCACTGAGGTACTTAAAAGTTTCTATCATGTTCCCCCCCACCTTTCCTCAAGGGTATACATATTACGCTCCTTTAGTCTCTCCTCGTATGGCTTCTCTTGCAGACCCTGCACCATTTTAGTTGCCCTCCTCTGGACTGCCTCTATCCTGTCTATGTCCTTGCGGAGATGGGGTCTCTAGAACTGGATGCAGTGCTCCAGAGGTTGTCTCACCAGCTGCCTGTACAGAGGGATAACAACTTCCTGTTTTCTGCTGGTGATGCCTCTCCCTATACATCCCAGTATCCCCCCAGCCCTCCTTGCTGCCTTCTCACATTGCTTGCTAACCTTAAGGTCATCTTTAGCTGTGCTTTCTTATGTCCCTGACCCTTAGACTACTCCGCAGCTGGCAGCTATGTACTATTATAACTACGTAACATAACTTTCCCTCCAGGCATACTACCCTCAAGCATCCCTCCTCACTGCCTCAGCTCCTCCTCCTCCTCTCCTACCCCCCATTACTGGGTATAGGATGAATCTGTCTCCTTTTCTTTTTCATCCCCCCCTTTCCTCCTCCCTTGCTGTTTCCCATCTACCACATACCCAATGCAATGCCCTCCCCATTTCCCCCCTCCCTCTCTCTATCTCCCATAACACCCCCTCACCACCACTCTTCTTTCTCTTTTCCCACTAACCCACTCCTAACAAAGCTTCAATGAGCCGCCTATGACTTGTACTGTATAATTAACTTGCAGCACAATTCCTTGACAATGCCTTTGGCTGCTATTATTGTAACCTTACTTGTCTTTTTTTTTGTAAGTTCCATTGTAATGATCATGTTATGTTTTGTACCCAATTCTCCTTATTGCCTTGACATGGAACTTTTGTAAAAGAGCCCTTGGCTCAAAGGTGTCATCCGAAATACAAATAAATAAATAAAAAATAAAATAAAATGAAAATAACTGGTTTGATGTGTGTGGCTGGGGTGCACGGGAGGGAAGGCTCCCCCTGGCCTGGCTTTTCTTCCTTGGGGCCTGTGGGCAGTGTTGGTCATCGAGTGCAATGACCTGATGTAACACCCTCTATCAATCCACATTAACTGAAGTGCATGAGAATGTGTATGGTAGACCCGTCTTTATGTCGTGGGCTCTGGGCGGGGGCTGCCAAGTGGCGATGACCACTAGGACCTTGCAGCGGTCGATGAGCCCTTAGCACAGTGCCCCTCTAGCAGACGACCCTCTTAATTCAAGGTACACTTACTTTGTTGGGCTAAATCCTTGGGATGAAGCCCTGTGTTTAAAGGGGTAGACACTAAGGTGCACACATCCCTTTGTCGTGCACATAGCATGGAGCACAGGAACATACTATATTGGAAATGCTCTGCTGGGAACAGCTTGCTTGTTACTGACATGCTGCATGGTTTGAAGAATAGCTCAGTCCAAAATGAGTGGCACTGAAGAACAATGTGAATACTCAAATATTTGCAAAAGTTTATTCAGGACATGAAAAAACACCAACTCTACAGCTCTGGCGCTTGGACCACATGGGTCTTTTCTCAGGAGGCATGTCTCTAATCATGGACAGACAGATTTCTCTAGTAAACCCCACCATTAAAGACATACCATGGCCCGGTGGTGCGGAGGGCTGAGGTGCTGGACACCACACCTCGAACCATGTCGACAACCCGGGTTCGGGAACGGATTTGGGCGCCGGGGGTCGGCAGGGGAAAGGGTAGGATTGAGCGTCCATAGGACTGCTCTTCTCCCCTGGGGAGGGTTAGAGATGCATTATCGCTCTGCAGCAGCCACCGGTGGAGACCAGGGGCACAACAGAGGGATCGCATGAAGGGGAACACCAGAAAATGGAAATACCGCTCGCTGGCCGCTGGATAACGGCTCTCTGTCCCTGGTTGCCTCCAGTGCCTTCCCGGGGCCTCCCTCGCCACGGCAGCATCCCCGGGCCCTAAGAAGAGTGTGCTGGGATCATCCCTCTGCCCCCTCGGTGCCTTCTCCCACGGAGGAGGGGGGCCACCCAGTGAAGGGATACGCTGGGATATCCCAGGATCGGCTGCGATACGAGGAGTAAGAGGAGGGCCAGGTTAGGACAGGAGGGGCTACTGGGAGATATGCAGAGCCTGAAGGAGTGGGAGCCTGCGAGCATGAGGAGGGCAAAAAAAAGAATATGCAAAAAAAAAAAAAGACATACCACACCAGAAACACCCTTCCACCTCCATGTGTTTTCCTTTAATGCCTCTGTGAATGCACCAGACCCCCTCGCTATCGTAGGGGTTTTCTACAGCACCGGAAGTTAGAGGGGTTAGCTTACACATTCAGCTTTTGCCTTTAAGCATTACACTTGACATCCTTTTTGTGGTAGCGGAGGTGTGCTAGACTGAGTTAAAGCTGAAACACTTTGTCTCAGAGTAACAGACATTCTGTTATGGGGGCCCACAACATTTCTGTGTTATCTCTCCCACAGGAATGTCCACCTGTTCTTGCCTAGGAGAGGATTTCCCTCTCCTTCCTTGCTAGTGCACTAGGAGGGCTTTTCCTCTGATACTGTTCATAGGAGGGTGTTCCTAGTTTTGTCAGTATTATTGTATTCTGTGGCTGCCCAGTTGGCACAACGTCTGTACTATGTATGGTCTTGTTCTCTTTCTTCTGTGCAGATTGGCACAGCTTGTCATTTTCAATTTTTTGTAATTACTATTTCTACCTCTTGTCCCAGCCTGCCACCCCGACCCATCAGGGGAGACACACCAACATCCCACTGCCTTCCACCCTACCCAATGGAGCCCCAGATCCCCATGAAGCCACGGCTATACCCCCCGGGTGGGGACAAGGTGGGGGCCAAACACCCTCAAAACTTACGTATCGTCGGTCCAGGGCTCATTGAGTGGATGGGAGCAAATCGTGGGCATGCCCCAGTCTCCCCATCTTCCTGGCAGTGGCAGGCTCTTTTTCCATTTTTCTCCCTCCCATACAGCATGTAGATCCCTGACGTCAAGGCACTAGGCACCGACGTCCATGCTGTAAAGTGGCCAGCCATCCATGTAGGGCTTGCAGTACTCCCGAGCCTCTGCTTGGAGTCAGGCAAGTGTGCAGGCAGTGGTCTGTACCCTCCCCAGAGAAGACAAGCTGTCGGACGCTCTAGCCTATCTCCCCCTGCCGACCCACCAGCGACCCGAGTGCGCTCACGAACCCGGGTCACCAGCGTGGAGCAAGGTGTGGCGTCCAGAGCCTCAACCCTCAGTGCCACCGGGCCAGCACGCTTGTCACTTTTTGTACCCTCTCTATTTTCTCTATAGTACCTACCCTGCTTTCCCACTGTGTTCCTGGATTGTGTGTGTGTGTGTGTGGGGGGGGGGTTCTATCCTCAGTGGAATTACCTTGTCACTGTATAACTGAAAATGGTTGCTCCTTCAAAAGTACTCTCTCATTTAATGTCAATGGGATCCACAGCCCAGTAAAACGCTATTGTATTTTATGACAATTGAAATGAAATGGCCCTGAGATAGTGTTCCTCCAGGAGACACATCTTTCCAAGGCAGAACATGCTAAATTCACTAACTGGGGCTTCTCAACGATTGTGGCTTCCCTCCATAAGTCAGTTTGTAGGCAAGTGGTGATGATTCTCATACCCCGATGGGTCCCCCTTCAGCTCCATGATCAGGTTGTGGACACAGAGGGGTGCTATGCAACAGTAACAGCCTCACTTTATGATGCACCTACTGCCCTGGCAAGTATCTACTTCCCCCAAGGCTTGAAGAAATCAGCTGCCCAGTGATTCTTCTGCAAGTTGCTCCTCCAATGCAGGGGCAACTTATAATGGAAGGGGCTGTCAAAATTACGTTGACCCCAGCCTTGGATGCCATTGGGCCTCAGACATATCGAATCACTCCCCTGCAGAAATATCTCTGGAATACTCTCACCCATTTGAGCCTGATTGATGTATGGAAACATTCCTTTCCTACAGGGCAAGAATATGCTCATCATGTCCCTAGAAGGCATGCATAGGTCAGACATGATTATATTTTTAACAAGGCTGACCACTGACATTCCTTATAGGACGTGTCTCAAAGTGATATCACGCTTTTGGATCATGCCTCAGTTTATGCTAAATTTTGCCTGGGCAAACCAAAACGAACCACACATTGGAGATTCAACCTGGCGCTGCTTTGGGGCCCAGAGCTTTTACATTCTCTTGAAGAGCTAATTCCCCATATCATTCAAAGTGGTGCTCAGAGGTGAACTTATAGTGTATTCTACCAAAAAAAGGAAATGGCGAGATGCTAAGCTCCTTGAACTACAGCAGACACTGTGGCACCTTATAGTCCTTCTTGCAGCAGGGTGATAATTCAGCTGCACCTCAAATTGCCCAGGTGGACCAAGAACTTCAAAAGATAATGGATGCAAAGGTGGAACAAGTAATCTTCTATAAACATTCCTACTATGAGCCGCCTAGTGGCATGGAGTGCTGAGGGCATCTAAGTTTGTTTTTCTGGCTATGCCGGTGACCTGTGTTCGGTGTGAGTGGTCCACCGGGCATTGGCTGGGGAGAGAGAGGATCGAGCATCTGGAGGACAGCTCTCCCCTCCCTGGGAAGGAGGACCAGTGCTCCTGCTGAATGACTGCCCCCATGTGGAGGTCCAAGGGTAGTACAGGTCTGTGGGCACCCAGGAAAGGGACGAACTGCGGGACTTCCGCGGACGTGCATGTGCCTCCACATACGCGCGTCTGTCGCGTGCACCCAATCTGGGGATGGTAAGTGGGAGAAAAGTGGAAAAACCAACTCTGGCTGTGGGTGACGAATGACCGACCCCTAGCAGACTCCACACCCAGTGACTGGGCACAACTGTAGCCCTCTGGCAGAGGGCACAGATGAAGGTAAGTCCCAGAGACGTTGGGGTGATGGGGCTGGGGTGGTCGGTCTGAAGAGGGCAGCTGAGGGCGAACAGGAGAAGAAACACATGATTAAAATAAAAATTCCTTCTATGAAGGGGGAAGGGGGGAGCATGGGGAACTTAGAACTTGGCCCACAGGCTCCATGCTTGTAAAGCACAGGCATGCATTTTACAAATTTATAACCTCACAACCTTTTCATTTACTCTGCAGCCTAAAGCAGGGTTTTAAATAATTGATTAGCAGTTTTTTTCTTGGGACTATGCTAACTGTACAGAAAGTATTTATATAGATTTTCTAGAAGTGCCGTGTTTGTTAAACACAGTGAGGCAAGAGTTATGCATTTTCACAAAGATTTAGCACTTTTATTAGCAAAACGCTAATCAATTTTTAGAGTTAAATAAATCCCTGTAAAGCTATCAGAAAGGTGCTCTCTAAGTACTATCAAGCTTTATATGCCGCTGCAGAAGATGCCTCTCTGACATGAATACAAACATATCTGAGCTCCCTCCTCTCCTGAAACTGGGCACGAATATTGCCCAGGGAATGCTGGCGCTATAATGGCTGAGGAAGTTCATAGAGTTATGCGGGATTCTAAAACCCAGAAGTGCCCAGACCTTGAAGGACACTCAACTAAATTTATAAAAAAAAATCTGGGAACATTTCCTCCCCCTAATGCTTTCAGCCTTCAGGGTACTCCAGGAAGAGGGTACTCCACCCCCTTCTTGGCAGTAAACTGTGATTTCAGCATTTCAGCATTACCAAGAGAGGATTAAGACCCCCAACACACAGCTTCCTACAGGTCAATAAAGGAATAATGCATGACAGGGTGTGTGTTATGCTGGGATAATGTCATGCCTGGGGTGATTAGGCACGAGGCCGCAGGCCGAGTATGACTATTCACCCCAGAAGTGACATTATCCCAGCACCACACACACTCTGGAGTGCATTATTCCTGTTATACAATGGGTCTGTTTTATAAAAAAAAAAGGAAAACAGATTAAAAAATACAGTTTTAAAATAGATTTTTGTGGTATTTTTGTAAGTGTAAGTATATAGTTTAAAAAATAAGTTCTGGTGTTCCTGTTTTGGCCAGTAGGTGGTGCAGCATTCCTATGTCACAGTTTTAATGTCTGTCTCTCTCGACAAGTCTCCTGCCTGTGTTGTACGCCTACCTTTCATTTTCTTTTCTCTCTCTCTTTCTCTCTTTCTCTCTTTCTCTCTTTCTCTCTTTCTTTCTTGTTGTCTGTATTTTTGACCCAGATGTATATTCAGCGAGATGAATTTAATGTGGGGTCCTGATCACAAAATGGAGAGCTGATTGTCTTACTGACTTGCAAGGACCAAAACACTTTTGCTTCACAGGTGATTATAAGTCACTCAGTCCTGCTGTTGAAGTTTTTTTTTTTTTCTTTACAAGTAGAAATTTAGTTTCAAAGTGGTGAGCCTGTGTGGTTTCAGAAAGGAGCTTTCCATGCAGCTGTTTATTTTAAAATGCGAGTGGGGTGTGTAGCGAGTGAGCAAGGAGCATGTCTGTGTGGAAGCACTCATGCTGCATTGGAGGAAAGAACGAAATGCTGTCTCAGAGGAGGGTTTTAAAAAAAAGAGATTTTTATTTGGGGAAATACTGTGCATGTGGGGTGGGGGTTGTTGTTACCGTGTCTAGTGGCAGGCGGCAAGTGACTCGGGGACAGAATATGTGGCTTTCCAGCAGGAGTCGGTGAAGGGGACCCGCGAGGCTGCAGGGAGGGATTTATATTCACATTTGATGTGGTCTGCTTTGTGCTGGGACTAGATCCGTGATGTTATGCTGGGTTAGCATCACGGCTCCAGTCCCAGACTGACCAATCAGAGGCCAGCATTCTTTCTTGCCACTGTATAATATCCATTTTGAATTACAGTTATAAAGTATTTATGTTGGCTTGGGCTAACAGGCTGGAAAATCTTCCGCCTACCCTGAGAGATAAAGACCAAGTGGGCAGGCACACGACTGTGTCAGATATACCCTTCTCCTTCTGGACTATTCCATGACTCAACAGATACCTGTGGCACTGCTCAGTTTATATGTGTTTGACAGGGTGGCTTGACCCTTTCTATGGGCCACTCTGTCACACTTTGGAATCCCGCATGAGGTTGACCAAATGTTACAGGAACTTTACCCTTCACCTCAAGCTTATCTCAAAGTGAATGGTTCACTGACACCTACTTTTAACATCTGGACGTGGCACATGGCAGGAATGCCCTCTGTTACCTCTTCTTTTAGTCCTGTACCTGGAACCACTGGTTCGAGCAGACCCCTGGATATCAGGGATACCAATTGGTGGATGAGACTTCAGGCTTTTCTTGTTTGTGAATAATATTTTGCTCTCCCTGACTTCTCCTGAGGGGGTCTATCCCAGCTGCCTGGGAAATCCTGTCCTCTTTCTGTGAACTGGCGGGATATAAACTGAACACACAGAAGATGGAGATTCTGTTATGCCATTACACTCCATCCCTCTCCCTGTAGACAGCATTCTCCTTTAAGTGTCACAAAGGAGCACTTTGCTACCTTTGGATCAAGCTCACTAAATGGCTTGAGCACTTAGAACTGCCCAATTTTGATCCACTAACCTAGAATATTACGGATGACCTCTCCAAGTGGTCACATCTGTATTTAGTTTTATTTAACAGATTAGAGGTAATATGCCAAACAGCCTCACTAGGATCCTGTATTTCCTATAAACCCTTCCAATTGTGCCGGCACACCTTTGTTTTAAATTTTGGGATAAGATTATCTCCAGATTTGGCAGGGCCCTGCCCCTCAGATTTGTTTCTCCATATTACATTTGATCGGGGAGGGATGATGTGCACTGGCAGCCTACCTCAGGACCCTGTGTGTATGGCTGTCAGGAGAATACCAACCATACTAGAAACACAAAGAATTCACTCTAACTGATACCTTTAATCTGTATTATTTTCTGTTCGGCAACCTCTGGGGTGCCTCCCCCTTCCAAAGTTCGCAAAATACACGACTGAAACTTTTCAGCAATGGGTAGCTGTCCAAAAAGTCTTCCTATCTGTCTCCCAGCTTTTCCAACTTCGAGCTATCCCTTATGATACAGCACACCCTCTAAATAAACTGGACTCAGTGATGAGGGGATGGAGTAGACTGAGACTTGGATTTTTCTTTCAGATGTTGGGCTCCCCTGGGGCTGGTTGCACATGCCTTACTTCCTGCCATGCCAGTGACCTGTGTTTGGGAACGAACGTGGGTTGCCGGAGGTCAGCCGGGGGAGGGAGGATTGAGCATCCGGAGGACAGCTCTCCTCCCTTGAGGGAAGGGTATCTGTGGTCTGCCACTCTACCACCAGCTGGATGAATCCAGGTAGAGGCACACATGGCCACACAATGTGGGTGACCCCACATCCAGAGTAATGGTGTGCTCATTGCATATTTGTGGCCAGTTGGGAAGAAAACCAGGAGGAAAAACAGAGAGGACAGGCAAAGTGATTCCCTGTCCGTCTGGCTGCCAGCTCACTCTGCTGCTCTGGGTCTGGGGCACATCTCGATGTGTCTCGGGGGGGGGGCATCCCTCCCCTCCTGGCCCTGCCGCAGGGTGGGAGGAACCCACGGAGAATACTGCCCCTGACTTCAGAGGCAGCGGAGATGGCTGTGACAGACGGGAACAGGATAAAAATCTGTATATAAAAAAATGTTGGTCTCACGGGGTATTGTCCCATTTGCTCATCTGCAATCTATCTTTCCATTTCTTCCTATCGACCACTTTCTGTACAATCAAATGTGGTCCTATCTAGCAGAGCAAGGGGAAAAAAAGCACACCAACCCTGCCAAATAAGCTCTCTTAATTAACAATCATAATTATCAAGGATCCTTATTTCACAAATGAAAGGTGAAATCTAGACTCATCTTATTGGGCATCTATACAAAACTTTCCTGGAGTCCTCGAAGGACTCAACACAATTGATACTACAGTGCTTGAACAAGGAACTGGACATGGCCCACTCCTTGGCTACTTGGCATAAATTTGCAGTGCCAGCTTGCAGAATAACCTCCGCCAACTGTTGGCTAGAGTTTTCATGGCAATGTAGATATTGCTTTTTCCATTCTCCAGAAATAGTACCAACATATACTGGGTTGGCGAAGGGTTATTGTTGGATAGGATGCAAGCAAGCTATGGCTAGTCATACCCATATATTTTGGAACTGCCCACAGTTCACGCTGTTCTGGCAGGGGATAATCCAAGAACTGAAGAGATTTTTAGCTGTCCCTGAGAGGTGACACCATCTTTAATTCTGATGGCCATTCTCCCTGAAGGGAGTGCCCCATGGGGTCCAAAAATTAAACTACCATTGATTCAGCTGTAATGGCTCAAACAGCAATTACCCGGCTATGGCGCACTACCTGTGCCCCTACAATAGAGGGGTGGCAGAAAATACTTTTAGAAATGTACTCCTTGGAAGAACTGACTTATACTCAAGCTAATAAAACTAGGCTATTTAAAACCAGATGGCAGAGATGGGTATATCAGCTGGATAACCATCCAGACTTTGTCCTGTGAATTACCTCCCCCTGCCCCTCCTTTTCCTGCCTAGTTTTTACCTAATATCTCTTCCCACTCTAGCCTTTACCACTTCTTCATTAGTTTACCTATCTTCTTCCCCCTACGATCAGTTTCGGAAAAAATCTAGCACTGTGTGTGTACCTGTTGACACTACTGATTATCTGCCTATCACTGAGGCCGAATGGCCCATTACTTTATATTTTAAAGGCATATTCCTCTACTCGAGATGGACGATCTAGACTTCTGCACCACTCCCTATTGTGGGACTTCTGCCAAGCAGCAAAGAAACAGTTACTAGACAATTTATTCTCCATCTCTTCTATTTATTGCAACATTATTGGAGTCTGGTACAATGTCACAAGCTAAATAGATTGCATCAAATATTTATACACCGCTGTTTTTCTATGTACCACTTTTCCCTTTTTGTACCCTGTTAAAATTTAGTAAAAATTAAATTAACCCAAAAAAAAAAAAAGAAATCATAGAAACATAGAATTTGATGGCAGATAAGGACCGCTTGGCCCACCCAGTCTGCCCATTTCCCTACCTACTGGATAAACTGCAGATCCTAGTTAACCAGCAGCCTACTTCTTCCTACCCCCACCCCCAGAACTGCCTTATGACTATCTCATGCATGCTTGAATTCCACCACTGATTTTGACTTCACAACCTCCTCCGGAAGGCCGTTCCATGCATCCACAACCCTCTCTGTGAAAAAATACTTCCTTAAATTACCTCTGAGCTGCCCCCCCCATCTTCAAATTGTGCCTCTTGTTCTTGCACACCACTTTTTTTGAAAGATGCTACCCTCTTGGACTTTGTTGATTCCCTTGAGGTACTTGAAAGTTTCTATCATGTCCCCCCTCTCCCTCCTTTCCTCGAGGCTATACATATTAAGCTCTTAAGTCTCTCTCATATGTCTTCGGTGTAGACCCTGCACCATTTTAGTTGCCTCTCCTCTGGACGGCTTCCATCCTGTCTATGTCTTGTGGAGATTGGGTCTCCAGAACTGCACACAGTACTCCAGATGGGGTCTCACCAGCTGTCTGTACAGAGGATAATAACTTCCTGTTTTCTACTGGTGATGCCTCTCCTATGCATCCCAGTATCCCCCACCCTCCTTGCTGCCCTCTCACATTGCTTGCCCATCTTTAGGTCATCTGATATGACTACCCCAGGTCCCTCTCCATTTTTGTTGTTGTTAATATCTCACCCCCATTGTGTACTCTTCCCCTGGGTTTTGTTTCCCAGGTGCATTACCTTGCACTTCTTAGCATTGAATCTAAGCTGCCATACATTTGACCGTTCCTCTAACCTTGCCAAGGTCCTTCTCATCCTTTCCACCCCACTCTGTGCATCAACTCTGTTGCAGATCTTAGTGTCATCTGCAAAGGGCATGCTTTTCCTTCAGTCCTTCTGCAATGCATCAGCTATAAAGACATTGAAGAGGACCGGTCCTAATACTGAACCTTCATGTACCCCACTAGTAACCCTTCTTTCTTCTGAGTGGACTCCATTTACTATTACTCTCTGTGTCCTATTCTCCAGCCAATTCTTTACCCAGGCTGTCATCTTGGGACCCACTCCCAGGCTGGCTAACTTGTATAGTAATCTTTTGTGTGGGACTGTGTCAAATGCCTTGCTAAAGTCTAGGTAGGCCATGTCCACAGCCCCTCCCTGATCTACTACTTGGGTCACCCAGTCAAAGAAATCTATCAGATTTGTCTGGCATGACCTTCCGCTGTGAATCCATGCTGCCCTAGGGTCCTGTGCCCCTCTGGCCTCTAGATACTAGAAACTATTCTTTCCTTTAGAAGTGATTCCATCATCTTCCCTATCACTGAGGTTAAACTAACAGGTCTATAGTTTCCTGCTTCTGCCTTGCTCCCACTTTTGTGAAGGGACTCACATCTGCCTCCTCCAGTCCTCGGGTACCACCCATCCTCCATGATTTGTTAAAAGGGTAGTCAGTGGTGTCACTAGTTCTACCCTTGGTTCTTTTTAGAATTCTGGGATGAATCCCATCAGGCCCCATTGCTTTGTCCACCTTCAGTTTTAAGAGTTCTTTCAGAACCCTTTCTTCTGTAAATGGGCCAGTATCAACTTCTGTATCCAGCGTGTTACTACTGTTTGTTTTATGTACCTCCCCTCTTCCTTTGTAAATACTGAGCAAAATATTTGTTTAGTATCTCTGCCTTTCACAGTCTCCTCTGCCCACCTCCCTCCCTTTGTTAAGCCTCACTGTCCCTCCCTTGGTCTTCCTTTCGCTCCCTGATGTGCCTATAAAGGTTTTATCCCCTTCTTAACTGGTTGGCTATCTTTCCTCAGTTTGGGCCTTTGCTGTTCTGACTGCCTTCCCAGCCTCCTTTTGCTTTAACTGATACAATTCTCTGTCCTGCTCCTTCTGGATTCCTTGTACTTCCTGAATGCTTTCTTTTTCTCTTGAACCTTCCTGCCACTTCCTTTGAGAACCATAGTGGTTTCTTACATCGTCTTGTTTTGTTTATTTGCTTCACACAAGGCTCGTTACCTCTGTGATGGCAGTTTTATTATTCCCCATTGTTCTTCCACCCTCCTTCCTGCCCATTTTGCTAGTGCATTCCTTAGGCACTCACCCATTTTGGCAAAGTCAGCCCTCCTAAAGTCAGTACTTTTGTCTTTGTATGGCTTGACTCTATTGCTGTGTTTATTGTGAACCATACTGTTCGATGGTCGCTAGTTCCCAGATGGCTACCCACTTCTACATCTGTAATCCTTTCTCCATCTCCATTTGAGAGAATCAAGTCTAATATTGCTCCCTCTCGAGTGGGCTCCAGTACTAGTTGTCTAAGGCATGCCCCCTGTAGGGCATCTAGAATAACTGCACTCTTCGAAGTGGCAGCTGTAACTGCACTCCAGTTAACATCTGGCATATTCAGATCACCCATCAGCAATATCTCCCTTTTTCTGCCATTCTAAGTATACTTTCTATCATTTCCCTGTCCATTTCTCCCCCTGAGAAGAGGTTAGCACAACCCTGTGCATTGTGGTGCCATTGCCTGTCTCCAAATTTACCCACAGTGCTTCTTTTCCTCCCTGTTTACCCTTTTGTTCTGTTGCTTTTATTCCTTCCCTTAAGTAAAGAACTACTCCTCCTCCTCTTTTACCCTCCCTGTCCCTCCTGTAGACAGTGTATCCTGGTATGTTTATGTCCCAGTCATGGTTTTGTGTGTACCATGTTTCTGTGACTGCCACAATATCCAGATGTTCCTCCTCCATCAAGGCCACTAATTCAGGAAGCTTGTTACCCAGACTACGGGCATTAGTACTCATTGCTCTCCATCAGGGATGCCTTGTCCCACTACACCTTGAGTACCACCTTGTGACCAAGGGACATGGATGGAAAGCATATAGCAGGTCATGAGCCCATGCCAAACAGAATGTGTCCCCTGGGAGAGTGCCCTGCTGAGTGGGATGGGCACGGAACCGTCTCAGCTTTCTGTTTTACCAGAAAGCAAAGAGATTCACTGATGGTGTTCCCCATACTGACACACATGGAACACCACCTCTGGGTGCAGCAACAACTGATGGAATGTTTCTCCTACACAACTGGCAGCTGGTTGTTGGCTCCAGCAACACGAACTGCCAACAAGTCCGCATGCAGGGAGTAAGCCAGAGATCATGTCTGATGCGCCTTCTGACACAGAGGAAAGGAGTGTGTGTTGCCTGTTTGTTCAGGTAGAACATGGTGGTCATGTTGACAGCATCGACCTGGACCATCTGACCTCATGCCAGCAGTGTTAATGTGGGACAGAGTCTTGAGGTTCGGGGAGAATGGCCACCAACAGATGATGACCAACACTGGCTGGGTCACCCAGATGGTTGGTGCAGGGCTTCGTGTCACTAAGACCACAGGGGCCCCAATTTCCACTGAAAGACTCGCTGGGCCAGCAGGCACAATGCCACGGTATAGGTCATAAAGCCTAGAAGCCACAGAAAATCCCATGCCATGTGCGATTGCTCAACCCAGAATAATAAAGCAAAGGAAGACAGGTCATCTGCCAAGTTCTAGATTGAGGAAGTCTAGTTACACTCTGATGAAGATGATCACCTGCCTTGGGGTGAGCACAGACTTGGCCAGATTGACCATAAGGCCTGACATTTGAACAGACGGATCCATGGACTGTTCCTCATCCTGCAGTGAGCCCCCCCCCCCCGTAATGAGCCAATCATCAAGACACAGAAATACCTTAATGCCTCTGCATCCAAGAAAGGTTAACATGACTGACGGCACTTTGTGAACACCCTGGGCCTGAGGACAGGCAGAAGGGCACAGCTCTGAGCTAACAAAGGGTTCTGTGCACCCAAAAAAGGAGGAACCCTCTGTGTGACAGATGAATGGGGATGTGGATGTACGTAGCCTGGAGGTGTAGGGAACAGAACTAAGCCCCTGGCTCCAGGGATGGAATGTTCTAGTACAGTCATCATTCCAAATGTCTGACTACAAATTAATTTGTTCAACATTTACAGGCTAAGAATGAGGCACTATCCCATCTTTTTGCCTACCGGCAAGTACCATGACATACACCCATGCTAAGCTCGATTTTCTTAGGGAGACTGATAGTACCCCACTCGAGGAGATGAAGTCTGTTCCACAGTGCAGGGAGAGACTCCAGCTTGAATTTCAGAGACAACCCCAATCCAATCACTTTTGTCTGAAGTAATAGTGGACAAGCACTGTGGGGGGGAGGGGCAGAAGAGGAGGAGGAGAAGAAGGGTGGATGAAGAAGAGAAGAAGAAGAAGCAGAGGAGGAGGGGGAGAGAAGAAACAGAAGCTGAACAACTAGTCTACAGCCAAATAAGCAGAAGTAGCAGTCTACAGCCAAAGAAGAAGAAGCAGGAGGAGAAGAGGAAGAAGCAGAATAAGTAGTAGTCTAAAGCTTTCAATTTCACACATCAATACCTGCATATAGCATTTGACAACTGCATGAATTGTGTTTCCTGACAAGGAAATTGGTGACCAAGACACTGGGAAAATCCACAACTCCTGCAAAAAGTGCCCTGGGTTATTTTACTTCCACCAAGACTCACACCAGGACAGCACCAGAAATGGGCAGAAGGGGCCTTCGTTTAATTTCTTATCTGAAAGACAGCACACCCTAACAGTAGATCATCACCACAGTACCGCACCTGAGTGCAAATATTTATGTTATGAGACAGGATTGCCCAGAATCCACCAAACAGAATTGGATTCATAGTATTCTGAGCAAAATGTTTTTCGGAATTCAGAATTCTGGTATTGAAGGCTGAACATCTGAATCTGACAACCCTATGTGGCACTGAATTAAAGGCCATGCTGTAATCTAGGTACAAGAGATTTATTGACTGGCCTATTACTACCATTTGTGTCACAGAATAGGAAAAAACTATCAAGTTAATCTGACACACCCTACCCCTTGTGAATGCATGTTGATCCCTATCCGTAAACCCATTTTCTTCCAGAAAATTGATTATCTCCTTTAAGATTGCCTTTAAGCAGTTTGTCAACTACAGATGTTAAGCTTACTGGCCTCTAATTTCTGTGTTCTCCCTATCCCCACTCTTGTCCAGAGGGACCACATTCACCCTCTCCAAGTCCCTCAGCACCACGTCCTCTGGTAGTGGTTCATTAAATAGGTCGCGCATTGGGCCTCCAGACCCTGTTTTGTCTCCTTTAGCACCCTTGGGTGCATCCTATCCAGCCCCAGGGATCTGTTTACCTTTAGGTCCCCCTCAGTCCCTTTAGTAGCTTCTCTTCCAATATACGCCTCATCCCAGACTTTTGACTAGCTATATCTCTGACCTGTCACTAGCTGTATCCTCATATTTTATAATACTGTCCAGTACTGGCTCTGTAGCTTCCACGTTAAACACAGAACTAAATTACCCATTCAGTATGTTCACTTTCCCCTCGTCCTCCAACACACTCTCTCCATCTTCATTCTTTCTATGCGCTCCTTTATTTTTCTCCCTACCTTCCGTTACCTTGATCCCCTGCACTAGTCTTAGCTCTGTGTTTGCTTTCGCCTTCCTAATGAGCTGCTTGCTTTCTCTAGTGTTTTCCTATACACATGCCTACTGACCTCATTCTGCTCTCCTTTGTAGACATTGAAAGCTCACTTTTTGTCCTGAATTTTGTACTTTACTTGTCTGTCCAACCATATTCATTTCCTATGCTTGCTTTGTCTTACTGATGATTTTAATGCACTCATGGGCTACTTCTAATACCACCCCTTTTATTGCTGCCATTTTCTCCACCCTTCAGCTCATAAACATACTCTAGTTGAGTTTGATTAATTCAGTTATTTTTCCAAAAGCTATTTTCCTAAAATCAGGGACCACATTGCTTGAAATGAATAGATGGACATCGAGCACAGTGTTGAACTTCACAGTGTTGTGGTCACTCTGTTCAACTGGCTCCTCTAGTAATGGATTGGATATTGAGAGATTTTATGTATTTACTTATTGAAATGTTTCACCAGGAAGGCACACTGGGTGACAAGTCTCTCGTCTCCTGGTGTAACCTGGGGAAAAGGGGCACAATAGGAATGAGACATTAAACCTTCAAGTTACAAGATCAACATTAACATACAGTTGTAAGGCAGGTGTTACAACAGTGCTGCACAGAATAGGTAGAAAGAGTGATCAATAATAAGTGTCAGGTTAATAAGAAAACAAGTGCTTCTGTGAAAGAAAAGGGGGAAAGCAGAGGGAGGGGTAAGGTGGGAAGGGGTAGAGCTGTGTTCCTGCAGACCCCTTCAGGATGCGGGGAGCCCTGCAAGGAGACTGGGTGGACCAGAGAGAAGGGGATAAGGCAGTGTCCCAGAGAGACCCCTTCAGGATGCGGGGAACCCTGCATGGGGACTGTGGGGCTAGACAGAAAGGGGGATACAGCTGTAGGGATTTAAAGAGGGAGGCGAGAGAAGGAGGAGGTGTGACTTAATGCTAGGAGGGCAATAGGACCTAACCCAAGAGAGGGCTTCAGGATGCAGGGTACCCTGCAAGGGGTTGGGGATGGTCAGTAGATAGGGATTAAGAGAGTGATAGGAGAGGGAGGGAGGGAGGGAGAACTGAACCCTTGCGGGGAAGAGAATTAGCACCTTTGAAGGGGATGGGGCCTAATCAATAGTCTATCAGGATGCTTGGGGCCCTGTTAGTAGTCATGGAAAGTCAAGACAGTGGCTAGATAGACTAGGGAAGATATGCTTAGGCTCAGTTTGACTCCTTCAGGATGTTGAGAACCCTGCAAGGGGACTATGATGGTCAGGGAGAAAGGTAGATGGGGAGAAGGAGAAGAGACAAGACTAGGCACAGTAGGACCCCTTCAGGATGCTGAGAACCCTGCAAGGGGACTGCAAAGGCTAGGGAGACAGGTAGATGGGAGAGGGGGAAGGTGAGGAGACAAGCCTAGACTCAGTAGGACCCCGTCGTCGTCGTCGTCGTCATCATCTTTTATTTATAAAATAGCACTATTCCAAAACCATAGTGCTAGTACATGACAATAAAAATAAATATTAAACAACTACACATATAAACATCTGCAGCATATCAGATAAAATCAGAAAATGGCCAAAAAAAGAAATACATTTTTAATGCAGATTTAAAGCTCTCCACCGACAGGCAAAACCTAATCCGACGAGGTAGAGAATTCCACAGGGATGGGGCCACAAATTCAAATGCACAGGCCCCAGATGACTTTAAACGAACCCTGGGAATCTGTAGCAATCCCTCGTCAGTGGAGTGAAGCAGACGGGAGGGGCAGTAGAGATGAAGAAGATCTTGCAAATAACTCGGTCCCTGTCCGTGTAGGGCCTTATAGGTCAGTAACCTGACCTGAAAGGTGATCCGCCACTGAATAGGTAGCCAGTGCAGATCGTGCAGCACCGGCATAACGTGACAGCTATGAGGTAGCCCAGTCAGGAGCCTAGCTACCGCGTTCTGCACCAGCTGCAAGTGGCGGATATCAACCCCTGGTAGCCCTAGATACAAGGCATTACAGTAATCAAGGTGAGAGGTTACAAAGGCGTGAACCAGAGTTGGTAAATCATCGGGCGGAACTAGGTGCTTGATGCGGGCTACATTCCTTAGATGGTAAAAGGCAGTCTTGACAATGGATGACACCTGATGTTTAAGCATCAATCCGTCATCTAGAATCACACCCAGATCCCGCACGTGTTCAGAGGTCATCAGCTGGCGACCACCGAGCCAAAGTCCCGAAGCTCGCCCCCTCAATGGCCCCTCTACCCGATGACCCGGGTCCACCACCAGCACCTCAGTCTTATCCGGATTCAACCTCAGCCAGCTGGCACTCATCCAATCCTCAATTTCAGAAAGGCAGTCATTAAAACACAAGACTGCTCCCCCCTGCTCGGGCACAAAGGACAGGTAGAGCAGAGTATCAGCTGCATAACAGTGAAAACTCAGCCCATACCACCTTACAATGTCCCCTAGCAGCAGCATATACACTGCAAACAACATGAGGGACAATACAGAGCCCCGAGGAACCCCACATGGCAGGGAGACCTTGTCAGAGAAGTAAACCCCACAGACAACTCTCTGAAACCTGCCAGTGAAGAAAGAGTAGAACCATCTGAGGACTGTACCAGACAGTCCACAGATTGACCGCAGGCACCCAATCAACACCCCATGGTCCACAGTGTCAAATGCCACCGAAAGATCAAGAAGGACCAAGCTAGAACAGCTCCTCCAAACTCTCGCTACTAGGATATCATTGACAACCCAAACAAGGGCTGTCTCCGTACTATGTCATTTCCTGAAACCGGACTGGAGAGGATCGTAGATGGTTAAATGATCCTCCAGCTGCAGCGCAACAACCTTCTCAATAACCTTACCCACAACGGGAAGGTTAGAGATGGGTCTGTAGTTAGCGGGACAGTCTGGGTCAAGAGATGGTTTCTTAAGAAGGGGTACCACTACCGCTTCCTTCTGGGAGTCTGAAAACACCCCAGATTCTAATGAACACCAGACTATCTCAGCAAGGACCGGGCCGATGGTCTCACACCACCTCACAAGGAGGTGTGTTGGGCCCGGGTCCAAACCACAGCATGTCGGCCACAAAAATTGGATGATCTTCACGACATCCCTGAATGCCAGCTGGCCGAAGTCAGACCAGGCCATCCGAGGAGCTGCCACCTCCCACCGATCACCGTCCGTCCCATTGGGAGCATCCCATGTGAATCTCAGACCTGATGTCAGCAATCTTACCATCAAAAATGTGAGCAAATTCGTCACACTTCCCTTGCGACAATGCTCTCCGAGATTGCAGACAGACTGGATTGCACAGTCTGTCTACAGCTCGGAAGAGCTGAGCTGGTTGATTTTTTGACACAGTAATCTCCCTGGACAGGAATTCTGCCTTCTTACAGGAGATAGCCGATTGATAGTCCTTAAAATGGGTTAACAATCTAAGTCTGTCGGCATCTAGGCTCAATTTTCTCCAGCAATGCACCAGCCTTCATCCCACTTTCCTCAGCTCCCTCAAGATCCCATCAAACCAAGGGGACCGAGGGAACTGGGTAAGGGGACGAACTCGGACAGGAGCAAGAGAATCCAGAGCCTCAGTCACAGCATCATTATAACCCCGGACTAAGGCATCTGGGTCACCACTATTCCTCGGCAGTCCCGATAGGTCCAGCACCGCCAATAGGTCCTCAGGGGATAAACCCCTTAAAGGGGTGGTACCGGACCATCTCCATAGGGGTAGGCCTACACGGGGAGGCCTGAAAATTGAACCTTATGATATGATGGTCCGACCAGCTGACTGGCTCCACCACCAGATCAGCGGTCTCCATACCCAGAAGGAAGACTAGGTCTAAGGAGTGACCGTGTTTATGGGTCACAGAGATAATCACCTGTGAGAAGCCCAGTGAATCCATCAACTGGCGGAAGTCAGGATGCTAAGAACACTGCAAGAGGACTGCAAGTCTAGGGAGCTAGGAAGGATGGTGGGGGAAGGGAGTAGATGAGAGATACAAGCCCCTTGAGGGGGTAGGGGAGGGACCCATGGAGAGCATTTGGGGTCCCTTACATTCTGCGACAGATCAAGAGAGGCCAGTAAGGGGCAGCAATTTGGGGGGAAGGGGAGGACAGCTAGAAATGTGGGGGGTGGGGGTGCACAGGGTAAAATGAAAGTGATGGAAGAGGGGTAGGGTTTGTCCAGGGCTTGGAGGAGGGAATTATGGAGGGACATGGCAGAAGCAACTAAGTGCAAGGTAATTACAAGGATAAAACTGATGGAGTAGGTGGAGGATGAGTGCTGAATGTGAAGGGGGAGGGAATTCCAAATCTTTGGGAGGCAGTGAGAGTAACTGGATTGGCTGATTTGGGTGGATCTGTGGGTGACTATCAGGGTACAGGAGTTGGCTGATCTAAGGGAATGGGGGGATGGGGTGGGGGTGTTATAAAGGAGGAGGTGAGGTAGGCAGGGAACTCACCCAACCAGTGCTTGGAGGTGAATTTAGCAGAGTAGGAGAGTCTCCTATTTGTAAGAGAGGGGAAGGATAGGGCACGACAAAGGTCACAGTGGTGGGTGTGGGAGGGCATCTAGGGAAAAGTGGCAGAAGGAATTGAAGAGGGTGTCCAGTCTGGCCAGGGAGGACTTAGTGGCAGCACCACAGACTATGTCACAGTAGTCAAAAATGGGCAGTATCATCTTCTGAACAAGTTCACGCCTAGCTGTAGGAGGGATGCAACTATAGTTCCTGAACATGGCACCAAGCTTGGGGCATCAATATGTCCAGAGAAGTTTAGTGTTGGTCCAACCAAACACCTAAGTACCTGAAGGAGGATGTGTCCTCAAGTAAAGTCCCATCAAGGGTGTTGGAAGTGGGAGGGAAGTCTAGAGAGTCTCTGCCTTGTGCCAAAGGTCATGAAGACAGTCTTCTTGGCACTGAGGAAAAGTTGATGGTTAGCAAACCAGAGCGGAACCTTGTCAAAGTCTTGCTGTAAGCTGGTTGTAACCTGAGCAGACCAGGAGCCAGATGCATACAGGACTGTATCATCAGCATACATAGATTTAAGATTGCTTCCCCTTGGT
This sequence comes from Neoceratodus forsteri, assembly GCA_016271365.2. Taxonomy (NCBI): domain Eukaryota; kingdom Metazoa; phylum Chordata; order Ceratodontiformes; family Ceratodontidae; genus Neoceratodus; species Neoceratodus forsteri. Next base: position 6,480,170 of record CM028134.1, read on the forward strand.
TGATTTGCTTACCCACTGAGTGAGAAAGCAGTTATGCAAATCCTCCACAAACGTCTGGCCTTTTTGGCTCTTTTCCATCTGAGTATCCCAGCCAATTTTGGAAGGTTGAAATTTCCCTTTATTTGCTGCCATCCTAAAGTCATTTTCTAGTACTCTGTCTCAGCCATGCAGCTAGTTAGGTAGCCTATAGACTACTCCTAACCCGTGCCCCTCATCTTCAGACACCTAAAGCCAAAGTGACTCCATTCCTAGTCCTACAGCAAGAAAAGTTGTCCTCGGAGACTGTTTTGGACAAGTTAACATATACTGCCACTCCCCCTCCTTTGACATTTTCCCCATTCTTTCTAAGTAGGGCAGATCGCAGGACATTTAGGTACCAGCTAGTATTCTGGTTAGCCCATGTTTCTGTTATTGCTATGACTGTACGTCTAACTGCGCTGAGGCCAAAGTCACATGCTGCTCATTGATCTCCTTCTCAAAGCTCCTTGCATTTGTATACATAATTCTCCACCTGCTCCACCTGTCCCCTCTGGTCTTCCTATTCTTGGTTGCTGCAGAACACTCTTTTTTCCTTACATTAAGCCCTGTTTGCCTTCTCCCTTTTTCCCTATCCCTTGTGAAGCTCTTTAATTTTTTTCTTTTGAAATCCTGATGATTGTTGCATTATACGATTTATCCCCCTCTGCCTTTTATGCTACCCCTTTCTATTCATCAGGCAACCTCCCAGCCCCACTCATGCCTTCTCTGTCATGTATCAGGCTCCTCTAACCCCAGATTTTCTCCTCAGGAGTGGAGTCATGGGAGATGACAGGACTTTTCCCCCAAATGACACAGTCCTGAAAGACAGATGGCAATCAGCATGTTAAAGCCACAGAATGCCAGCTGCTTCATTCCGCATGCCTGTGGAGTGCTTCCTTGTTTCTTCTTTTCCCCTTGAGAAGCCAGGTACAAGGGCTCTGCAAGGCATGCACATGTTGATGCATGGCTGCATCCATCGGAGCTAGTCTGTCTCCCTCCTACCCACATGGTAACAGCTCTGGCTGTACCACCACCTGTGGTCACACAGGGGGCAGTACCATAGCGGAGGTTGTGTTCCACCCACCCCAAGAAGGACAGCATCCTCTGGGATTTTGATCCTCCTCCTGTGGCCAGCCCTCTGACAAATGGGCTTGTTCCTGAATCTTGTGGCCGGCCCTCTGACAAATGTGCTTATTCCTGAATCTCGATCACCTGCATTATGATTCAGACTATATTATTAGTAACTTTGCAGACTCTAAATATCCATGTTATAGACATGTTATAAGAAGAAGAATCAGAATTTATATAGTGCTTTTCATACACAGTGTATCCCAAAGCGCTTTACAAGTAATGCAAGACTGGTAGCGAAGTGACTGAATGCGTGGTGGTGGCGGCCATATCGCACATCATCACCCACATACAGCCTGGATAATTGTATGAACCGGTTTATGGGAAGGGGAATGTTGGCCAGGACACCAGAAATGTCCCCTACTCTTTGCTAAGAGTGCCCTGGGTTATTTTACTTCCACCCGGATGCCCACCAGGATGGGTAGAAGGGACCTCGGTTTAACATCTCACCCAAACGGATGGCACACCCCAGCAGTACAGTACCCCTCAATACTGCACTTGGATGCCAGCAATTTTTTGGGTGCATGCCCAGTCCCGGTGTGGGACAAGAACCCATGACCTTCTGGTCCAGAGACGGATGTGCTACCAACTGAACCACACTGACACCTATTCAGTTTTATTTGTTTTTTTCTTTACTCACCCTGCTGTCTTCATCTGGCACCAGAGAAGCAGAGCGTCTTTGGCAGAACGAGTTTCACGAAGATCTTGAGTCTCCACAACAATATCTTGTATCTAAATCAGCAAAAGATTGAAATTTAAATTCTGCAAACAGCAATTTGGAACCAGTATTAATAATCTCAGCTTGTTGACTGCCCTTATGCTTCAGTGTCTTGAGTTATGCTTTCTTTCCTTCCCTTTTCCTTTTAACCCCATTTCACAAGGAGCCCAGTCAATCTGAGCAGCACCTCTAATACTGGCTTTGGGGCAGGAAGATCCACAGTGAGTGAAGAATCCACAGCTTAGCTCGTACCATTAATGTTCTATGGGTTGGCCAGCTGGAGGTACACAAGCAAACGTTCAATGTTAAACACCTCAGCACTGCGACACTGTTCTGTGACAGTCCTGGGATAGAAAATCTGATTCTGTTCTGAGTTTGAATCTCCTTCATGCCAAGCCAGTACCTAAGAGTTGTTTTTACTTTGTTTATACATCATGTAATTCATTGGAGCATACAGGTAACCTCCTTTATTCACCCACAGGCCCACTTCCCATCCAGAGTAAACCCTTCTCCATCCAAGGTGATCTTCACATGCCTCCCCCCCCAACCCAGTGGTGGAAAAGGATGGGTGAGTGGCTGGATGGAGCACCACTCATGGACATCCTTAGCAGACTTGGGGGTATCATATGCCCAAGAACCCTCCCCTTTTCCTCCATGCTCCTCCTAAACCCCACCCACAGGGATGCACTGGGTGTAAGCATCAGGATAATCCATGCACCGTTCTTGTGGCCTTGACCTTCCTGTGACCGCTACCCAGCTGCACCGCCAACTTGGCCATAAGGTGGTACACTTCAGCAGGTGTTGCTGCTCTACCTCCGTGGCGGAGAAGGGTATCCCCCAGGGACTCTCAATTATCTTCCATAATTTATGGCACTGGCACCCAGCTGGAAGGGGATAGGTTCAGGAGAGATGTGAGGAAATACTTCTTCACAGAAAGAGTGGTGGGTTGTGTTTGGTGGCCGAAAATAAGTACCTTAAACACATCAGGGTCTTGGTAGTAAGAAAAACATGCCACACTGAAATCTGGGCCTTCTCTGTTTACTTCTATTCAATGGCACATACAAGAGGAGACGGAATTCAACACACACAGGCACATTTACACGAAGTACATTCTCTTAAAGCTGTACTGTCTCTAACATTTCTTAAAGCTGTACTACACATAACAATACCTCCTGACTTAGCTAGAAAGTACTTAAGTCAATAATTCAGAAAATAATATGAAGCTATTACAGTTATTACTGCGATGTCCCTTTTAGTTAGTCTACATCATTAGGCTATATCTCTACAAGTCCATTCTCTTTGGTGTACGTCTTATACATCCTGACTGACATAGTACGACTCGAGGCTGTTGCACTGGAATCTGATTAGCATCAGCCACATCTTCTCTCAAACGCTGTGGTTCTACAATCTCTTCCTGTTCTTGTTCTGGAACAAATAATGCTGGATAGCTACCCCAACTCTGGGTATCCCTTTTTTGTTCTGTCTCCGTTCTAATACGTAATTGGTCCACATGTTTTTTCACTCTGCTGTGGTTAGTCAGTCGAACACTATAGACAACAGTTCTGAACTTTTTTTCCACCATGCCTTCTATCCATCTCTCTTTGGGCCTGCATACATCCTGACCCACACAAGATCATTGGGTTTGAAGGATCTGGTCTTAGGGCACATTTCAGTTACTGACTTATAGCCTAGAGGGCTAAGAAGGTCCAACTGAGTTCAGATCTGATGTCCAAACAACAATTCTGCAGGGGATATTCCCGTGACACAATGTGGTGTTGCTTGATACATAACAAGAAAGTCCAAAAGGGCTATTTGTATTGCCGTTGGTGTAGTAGGATTAGCTTTGTCCATACTGTTTTTAAAAGTCTGAACCAGACATTTTGCTTCGCCATTTGAACTTGGATTGTAGGGAGGTGAGAAAATATGGCGGATACCATGTTGCTGGCAAAATGCTGGGAATTCAACAGACGTGAACTGTGGTCCATCATCCAAGACAATCACTTGTGGAAAACCATGGGTAGCAAAGATAGATCTCAACACTTTGATGGTACTCTCAGTAGTTGTCGAAGACATTTGATGGATTTCTGGCCATTTAGTATAAGCATCAGTTAAGAGCAACCACATGAAATTAAAATAGGGGCCTGCAAAATCAATATGCAAACTTTGCCAGGGTTTTTCAGGTCGTTCCCAATGGTGAACTGGAGCTTTTGCCAGAATTCCCATTGATACAGCACAACCTTTGCATTTCTACACAACCTGGTATATGTCTCTGTCAATGGAAGGCCACCATACGTGAAGTCTGGCCAGGGATTTCATTTTAGCAATGCCTGGATGGCCCACATGCAAAAGAGTCAACACATTTGAGTGATAAAATTGGGGTACTATGACACACAATCCCCATAGAAGACACCCTTCAGCAATGGACAACTGCTGTCTCTTTGTATAGCAGGGTTGTAGTTCAGCTGAACAAGTAATGCCTTGCGGCCAGCCCTCTGTACTGACACACTTGTTTCAAAATGACATCTTGACTAGTCGCTTTTGCAATGTCCTTGGCTAGTACTGGAAGCTGATCAAACTGTTGTAGCTGCATTGTACACACAACAGTAGAGTCTCCATATCTTTGAATTGCACTGGAAAACTATCTGGCCCCACCTGGCATACTAATGGCTCCTCTTTAGGTCCCACATTGAACTCCATGTCTCTGGATATTGGTAACCTTGACAAGGCATCCGTATTTCCATGCTGGTCCGTTGGTTGGTATGTAACCTCAAAATTATAGGCAGACAAAATTAATGCCCATTATTGAAGTCAGCTAGCAGCTGTCTCTGGAATTCCTTTTTCTGGACTGAAAATTGTCATTAGTGGCTTGTGATCCGTGAAACTTGTGACCTAGCAAGTACTGGCAAAATTTCTGGACTCTGAACACAATTGCTAATGCCTCTCGCTGAATCTGGGCATAATTCATTTCAGCTGCAGTGAATTTGTGTGAAGCATGGGCTACTGGCTTCTCCACTCCTTCTGGATCTGTATGGAAAAGGACAGCTCCTATACCCACAGGACTAGCATCACAGACCAATGTGATAGGTAAGTTAGGGTCACAATGAGTTAAATTATTCACATTGGTTAGAAAGAGCTTGATGACTTGAACTGCCTTACTGTGGCCCTTGGTCCACTTCCATGGAGTACCCTTATGTAACAGTTCTTTTAGGACAGCACATTTAGTGGCTAAGCCAGGTATGAAACGGTCATAGTAGCACACCATACCCAAGAATGAGCGCAGCTCTGAAACATTCTGCGGTTCACACGTGTGCACGATGGCTTCCACCTTTTCATCATTTGGATGAATTCCATCTTTGTCAGTAGCGTGACCTAAGAACGTGATACTTGGTTGACAAAATTGGCATTTTTCCTCTCCTAAGTCTGAATCCACTCTGTTGCAATCTCTCTGAAGTCTTTTGTAAGTTAAGTAAATGTTCTGCTTCTGTCTTGCCTGTGAAAATGATGTCATCCAAATAACAAGCAATACCTGGTATATCACCCACCGTTTGCTCATTCACTTTTTGAAAAATAGCAGGTGTGGAACTAAGGCCAAAACATAACCGTTTGTACTTGTACAGTCCTTGATGTGTATTAATCACTACCAATTTCTGAGAGTCTGTATCCAACTCCACTTGAAGGCATGCATCAGCGAGGTCCAGTTTAGAGAACCCCACACCACCATTCAGTCTATGAAAAAGTTACTCTGGTAAGGGTAAAGGAAATACATTTGTGCAAAGTATTGGAGTAAGTGTCACCTTAAAATCTCCACATATTTGAACCTTACCACCTGGTTTAGATACCACCACAATTGGAGTGGCCCAATCTGAACTTGAAACCTTTTCCAGCACACCCGCTTTTTCCAGTCTGTCCAATTCTGCCCCAACGTCCGGTTTAAAGGCAAAAGGGTGTTTCTGTGGTTTACAAAACTTAGGGACTGCATTAGGCTTTGTAACTAGCTTGGCTTTAGCTGTTGTGCAACATCCCAGGCCTTTCCACAACTCTAGATACATATGCAAAATCTCCCCAAGCTTGGGCGGATTACTGCTTTGTGGTACCTGGACAGCTGCAAATAGGCCAAAATCTGCTGGATCAACATGACTGTTTAGAATAACCTGAGCGTCTCTGCCCAAAATGTTGACACCTTTTTTTTTTCAACTTGCCCAGCTCCCATGGCTTTCGGGGGAGGCCTTGTACCTCCTCCTACTCCGCCCGCCAGGGCACTCACCAAGCAACCCTGCCCCAGTTTCATTTTTGCTTGTGGAGCCAGGGTGTATTTGCCATTTTTCCCTGTATTTTTTCTCCCCTTTCCCCCTGGGCAGCCGGCGAGAAGGACATGAGTCAAGACTGGTGACATGCTGATGCACGCCATCCACCAAGTGCCTAACAGCGACCTCCCTCCCCAATTCTGCTGAATGGAGCCACCAGAGCCCTGAAGACTCCGTGCTTCCACTGGCCCTCTAGGGATGTCGGGTGCTTGAAGCACCCCTAGTATCCCTCCTCAGAGGGAGGGAAGCATCCATGGGACGCTCAATCCTCCCTCGCCCCACCGACTCCCGGTGACCCAAGTCTGTTCCTGAACCCGGGTCGTTGGTGTAGCGCGAGGTGTGGCATCCAGCGCCTCAGCCCTCAGTGCCACCGGGCTGACTTGACACCCTTTTTTGAAACCAGAAAAGTTAAAGGTGTACCATTCTTGGGAGAATCAGTTCTGCGTACCAATGTGGTAAACAAGCCCAATGGCCGAATTGGTTGCCCTTCAAATGCATGCAGCAACTGATTACAAGGAGACAATGGTGGCTTATCCAGATCAGACCATGTTTGATGGTTAATAAAAGTAACTGGAGAAGCGGAGTCTACCATTAAATGCAACTGATGCCTCAATTGTGGCAACTGAAGTAACACATAGAAAGGAGGAACATTTTTAGTCTGCATTTGTGGTGCAATAGAAACCACCACACTGTCTGGGCTCTCCGAATCAACTACCATGGTTCTCCTGCTCCAGCAAACCTTGGCAATATGCCCATGATGTTTACATTCATGTCACTGAACTTCTCTGAATTTGCACTGGTCCCTGCTATGCTGAGACGACCCACATGATGCACATTTGTACTGCCCATGAAGTTTGGGTGGAGTGGTTGAATTTTTCTTTGAAAACAGTGGCTTAGACCTAGGTTTGAGCTGTTTCAATTTGGGGTTTACTGCAGCTACTTGTACCTCATTTTTAGTGTTCATCTTAGCATGTGCTTCATTTTCTGCAGCCTCATACATTAGTGCCATCTGTAAAAGTTCAACAGCAGACTTCTTGACACTTACAGAAAGTAATTGCTGAATACGCGGTAGACCAATGGGCGTACAGCCCTACCGTACACTGTCAGTCGGCAGGCGGCGGGGTGCTGCCGCCTGCCGCTGACCCGAGGGGGGAGCGGGGCGGTGGGGCTCAGTGAGTGGGTGGGGAGGGGGGTACCATGGAGCTCTCCTTATTATTACATATGCCCACCATCGGGCTGCGAGAGGTCCACTGGACCACCAGGGATATAGGAAGAGTTTAAATTATATCTTATGCCCACGATTGGGCTGCAAGCAGTCCACTGGACCACCAGGGATATAGGACGAGTTTAAATGTCATCTTATGCCCGCGATCGGGCTGCAAGCAGTCCACTGGACCACCAGGGATACAGGACGAGTTTAAATGTCATCTTATGCCCGCGATCGGGCTGCAAGCGGTCCACTGGACCACCAGGGATATAGTACGAGTTTAAATTACATCTTATGCCCACGATTGGGCTGTGAGCGGTCCGCTGGACCACCAGGGATATAGGACGTTTTTTACCTCAACATAAGCCCACGATCGGGCTGCGAGCAGTCCACTGGACCACCAGGGATATGGGAAGGTTAAATATGATACTTAAGCCCGTGATCAGGCGTGAAGCGGTCCACTTGACCACCAGGGATATTGGACGATTTATTAAATCTATATATACTTGCGATCGGGCAGAGGGGGCGCATTGCCGTGCTGTGCAGGGGGTGTCTGTCCCTGACGGCTGCTGCCTGGCAGGGTGCCAGGCGTAAGTCGCCGGGGATCGGCTCACCTGCATGCAAATGGGGCCATAATGACATGCAAATGGCCCCATTTGTGCCTTGCATACATTATGGCCCCATTTGTATGTGCACTGTTGAATATCACAGTTGTTGCGCATAGCGCAACGGGACTTGCACTAGCACATCCCCCTGCTCCACTCTGGCCACTTGCGCTGGCGCAGTGCCACTGCTCCATGCGCACTGCGGGTAGGCCAGGGTGTGATATTCAACGATGCTGTGCCATGGCGCAGCTTCATTGAATATCGCCCAGTCAATGCCCCTGCGCAACCAAGTTGCACTGCGCTCAGGCTTGCGCCACAGCTTGGCGCTGTCTGAATATCCGGGCCACTATGTGTAAGGAAATGTTTGGGATGATCTGATTTTTGCCCGTTATTTTCAATTGCAGTAAAGCCAGTTTATAAGAACAGTCAGTGTTATTTAGATGATAGGGCAATTAGCCCCAAGGCAAAAGCGACTTATCCAACACACAGAACAATTCATCTGAACAGCACATACAACATACCCCACTCATTGCTTACACAGTTATAGCAACTGTACGATCATGACGTAAGGTACAACACTGCATCATCTAATGTAAATGCCTAGAAATGCTTCCGCTTTTAACCCCAGAATTTTCCATTCAGGTTTTTATTATACAATTCTGTAGCCTAAGGTGCATTACCTGGAAACGCAAGATAATCGTCCAGATGAGTCCAAGTATCAGTCTGTGGTTGCCGTCGACAATGTCATGTGACCCCATGTTTTCCAAGTGCACTCTCTGTTCTTTGAGAAACTGCAGAGCCTTATCCACATTTTCTAGGCAGTGGATCCGCATTCTTCCTTTCGTTGGTTTCGGCTAAGTAGCAGGAATGAAAACAAGAGAAAGCATTTGCAGTTACTCTAACTCGTGAAGCATTTAAAGAACAGTTAGCAACTTAAATAAAAGGCCAGCTGTGAAACCATTCACTGCTGGAAGAAAATGTTTTTCCTACACCCTGTGTTCTTAGCTGACTCCCCATCTCCTTTTGCTTACTCCTTTTTTTCATCCCTTCCCTCCTTGCCTCCCCTCCCCCTTTTTTGTTTCTCCCTCATCTCTCCAGCTGCCACTCTACCTGTCTTGCTCATCTATAATACCACTAAGGGTAATAGCGCACACGGCTTTGTCCTTAAACTCCTTCCTCTCTCCTCGCCTGCTACTGTGGGCCCTATCTCCTCTCACTAAATCTTTCCTTCTGTCTTGGTACAGTTCCTGGGGCTTGGAAGGAGTTTAACCCCTCCATAAAAGCATGACCACTCAGCCCCAGGCAACTACCACTCCATTTATCTCCTCCCTAGTCTTGCTAGAGCACCAAAACGTCTAGTCCCTTTTCAGATTATCTCCTTTCTCAATTTATCCTCCTCCTTCCTCTTCCCCTTTCAGTCTAGCATTCTGAAAACCCACTCCACTGTGTAGCCCCTCTTGCTGGTTCCATACTGGAGTGGTTGAACATGCAGCTAGTCACCACTGTAACCTGTGCAGACCTGGCAAAAGTGTTGGTTTCCCATTCCACTCCCCCCACTCTCCTCCTCCTTCTTAAAAGGTTCACAAGGACGGGTCTATCGAATCTATTGTTTAGCTGGTCATACTCTTAACTGTTTGATGGGTACCAGTCAGTTCAAGCAGGTGATACTCTTGTCACCCCACTGCACTGCCTCAAGTGTTCAAGCCTCCAAACAGGGCCCAATCCTCTTCTCTATCATTCTGGTAGGGAGACCTACCCACACTCAGTGTCCATCAAAATGTACACAAATGATACTGTATATTCTGCCTATGGAACCGTGTCCCCTGAGCTGAAGTTACCACACAGCATTGACTTTGACAGCATACAGTGGTGGTTCTGCACAAGGCAACTCTCACTCTGTGTAAAAAACAGAAAACAGCCTCAGTGACCTTTGAAAGGATCCATGGAAGTAAGTAGCCACTTGCCAGCAGGCTCTTGTCAACCCCTGTCTTCACAATTCTAGATGGCTCACCACTTGAAAAGACCCCACTTTAAATGCCTTGGTCTGAGACTAGAGTGGAATCACAGTTTCTCCACACACATAATGCCATCCCAAAAATCTCCTTATGTTCAAGTCTAACAGAATGTCCTGTCTTTCACGCTCAATCAGCCGAGAAATTGTCCTCATGTTGACATTCTTGTAATTGACTATACAGGTCTGGTATACAGCGCTGCCTCCAAAACACCCTTGGCAAGACTTGACCACTCTTGCATTCTTCTGTCACTTATCCCTAAACTGCCCCCTCACTGCTTTCTCAACTGTTATCTCTCCCCTCCCCTTCCTCAAGTCGCAGCACCCTGCCCACTGGGTTGCGTGTGTCTCTAATTTCTGGTTCCACTCCCTCTCCTGTTACCTCTCCTCTCTGTCCCGTCCTACCCTCCTCCTACTCTCCCACTTCTCTGACTCCCTTTTCCATTTCCTTCTGTAAAACCTCCATTGGGTAATTTGCCTTCTCCCACTTTCCTCTCCTCTGAAATAACCTTCCCTCTGCTCTTTGCTCCTCATGCTCTTCCCTCTCCTTCAAAAGCCCTCCTCTGCAACCTCTCCACCCATACCTGCTCAAGTTCCTGACCGTTACCATCCTTCCCCCCCCCATTCTCACCCCTGAGATCTCTAGCCACACCGTTTTACCCCTTTTGGGTGTTTTAGTCCTACAGTACAACAGCACATTGCCACCTAAATGCACGATTTCTCATTCCTTCCACAGCTGTTCTGTATAGTCATCATCTGTACATGATACTCGGCCTATTCATTCCACACCCAGATTTGGTCTAACATGCACCGTACTTCTGGGTGAGTTTGATACTTTGTTTCCTTTTCTGTATATATTGTTTGGCACATTTATTCAGTACCCAAATGTTGTGCCATACTCTTACACTGTACATGTTATTCTGTTGTCCTGTTTTTCTCCCCTCCCCGGCTACACCTGGAAACAAGCTTCAGCTCAGTTCAGTGTCAACAACCTTTTTTTTTTTTTTTAGATTATTTTTATTTGTCCGCCTCCTCGGTAGAGCAAGCCCCACAGTCTCCGGCCACCCTGCCTGCGCCCTCCAGACCTGGTCGTGCGCGTGGGCCACACAAACCCACAGAACACAGGTATGGGACATTGTCGCGCCATACCTGAACAGGCACCTCTCTCAGATGTGAGGCGCAGGGTGTGACCAGTAGCTACAAGAAACCGCCCCCGTGTTTTTCTCCTTTTTGATTTTCGACCCCAGAGTACAGCGTGCAAGGACCTCTGGGCACTGATGTGCCAATGTCTTTGCCGCCTCCACCCCCTTACATTGCCACGGGTAGTGCCCCTGGTTGTCACCAGGGGCCCTACAGAGCGGTGGTACCCTGGATCCCTCCCCGGGATAGAAGAGCAGTCCTCCGGATGCTCGATCCTATCCCTCCCCTGCTGACCCCTCGTGGCCCAGACTCGCATCTGAACCTGGGTCACCAGCATGGCGCGAGGTGTGGCGTCCATCACCTCAACCCTCAACGCCACTGGGCCAGGCAGTTAACAACTTTTAAATAATTTACTCAACTCTTTACCTATCTGAACAAAGAAATGTGGTAGCCGTGATAGTCCAGTCAGCAACGCAGAAGAAAAAGAAAAAACAGATATGCTGAAGGTGATACCTGACCTGACCTGAAGAAGAGAGTATCATCTCTCAAAAGCTAGTCTCAGAAATAATTTAGTTAGGCCAATAAAATGTATTACAGGCAACATATTTAACATTTTTTTTTCTTCTCAATTCTTTACAAAATGCCAGATACAACAGTGTTCATTGTCTCTTAGTTTGGGGATTTAATTATGTGCCTTTATTAGCGTTCTGCTTACCATAATGTATATCATTACCAGTTGTAATATTTACACTATTAAAATCTGCAAAGCGTTTTGTGATAGATTTACATACAAAAATAAACCATATCCTGTTTGAGGATAATGATACTCTGTATGAGGCAACCAACAATCTGATCATGAACTTTTATTTCCATGACATAATCGGACTTTTGCAGAGGATAATGAATTTACTATCGTATTATTGTTGACAGAAGTTTTTAAAACATATTTTGGGTATTCTTTTCTCCACCCCCAATTAGAATGCAAGGTGAGATGAGATCACTACTGTCAAGTTACTAAAAGTAAAATGACAGTTGTACATTTGCTGTAGGATAAACTGTTTGTAGCGCTGCAGTCCGAATGAAGGAGATGGTCCACATACGATACGATGTAAAATAAAAGGCTCACAGAGTACCAGCCTTGTTCAGTTTTAAATCCCCTACCCCAAAGAAACTGAAACTGGCTTACCTGCCTGACCAGAATTCCAGGAGTTCCACATTTTTAAATGAAGCATTTTATAAGGGACAAGAATTGCAATCTGGCTCTGAGGAGCTAGCCAGCGAATCTCTTCCCTTCCCTTCCTGTTGTGAGCCTTGATACTGGAGCAAATGGATTTTATTTAAATCCAATGGACCATGAAAATACTAGAAAATACTGCAGGGGCCCAGTGGAAGGGTATTGCATTTCCCTGCCAGTGCCCTGAGTTCCGAAACACACTCTGGCTGCATGGGGTGGACAGCCAGACTAGAAAACAACGCTGCCGAGGGCAGCACTTTCAGTTGGGGAGGGTTGGCACCATAACCAGCACTACAGTGACCTCAGGGTCACCATGAAGGCAGGCAGCACCACCATGCGGGTGGAGGATAGCCGGAGGGATAAAAATAGGAAGAAAAAAAAGAGCCTGACTGAAGCAGGATGAAGATAAAGGCCCCTCATGGACCCTGCACTACTGACCATGGCCTCATCGCACCCCTAGGATCTGGATCCCAGAAGTAAAAGGAGCATTAAGAGGCCCTGCCAGGAGGGAGGACGCAGGCCACTTGGCATTCATGACCCCCGCCAAACTCCTCGCATTCCAACCAAGAAACCACACTGGTGTCTCACTGCACTCCAAAAGTCAATAGAGCTCTCAGTCAATTATTGTTGCAAAAATAACAAACTTGCAAAAATCCAAAGTAAGCAACCGTGGTGGCAGTTCCAACCAGTAAAATCCATGGGAATAAAAGGGAATAAGGAATACTAGTTACAAACAAAAACTATTTCAATTAGTGCAGGATACCTGGACGGGGGGGCCATAGCTGAAAGGAGGGAGGAAGGCTAGGTGGAAATAGCAGGAAAAATGTTGCTTACTCACAGGGTAGGGAGGTTGTGGAACAGGCTGTCACAGCATACTGTGGGGTTAAATACTTATACTAGACACTTTTTTTTTTATACACCTTTTTGTTCCCTGTCACCTACTCCCATCAACTGGCAATGGGGACACACAGGGATTTTTACTGGTTTTCTCCCCTAACCACCCCAAGGCCCTGGCACACAGCTGTGCGAGCATGTGGAGGCATGCTATGCACCCCGTGGCGCCAGCTCAGCCCCTTCCCACCTTCCAGAACTGTTTTTCCGCCCCTCCTCCTACACTACCCACCGGACCTCCACCCGTGGGAGCAGAACTATGGGGGCACCAACACACGGCCACCACCTCGAGAGGAGATGCCCATTGGCATGCTCAATCCTGCCCCGCCCCACCCCGCACCCTAACGTCATTCCTGAACCTGGGTCACCAGCGTAGTAAGCAGGTGTTGCATCCAGTACCACAATTTTCAGTGCCACCGGGCCGGCATATACTAGACATTTTTAAAGTTAGTATGAATAAGTTCTTTAAATAACATAATGGCAATGGTACAAATGGGGGGGAGGGGAGACAGACTAAGGGAACCTAGTCCCACAAGTAAAATTAAAAGTCTGACTCAGTTCCAACAGCACAATGGGCATGCACCTCTCCTGTGTAAAATGTATGTCCTTAAAGTCATAACACTAAATAAAGTGCACATCTGCATCATACAATGAAGACAATTTTTTCAGACCCCTGTCAGGTATGTTCAGTCCTACATCAAAGGTGGTGGGTTCCCCCAGTGAACTTTCTTCCATTTCCAGTACTGCAGCATTCTGCTCCACAGAGCCTTGATCATGTGATCAACTCGTTCTCTGTGTAAGCACAAGCAGGTGTGGTTTCATTCACAAGAAGGTAGCCGGCCATGAAGGAGGGCAGGCTGCACTGGCTGCCTTTTTCTTACAGTTACATATCTTGTTTAGAATGCAGGCAAGGTGTGGGTAGAGGTGGGGACTGCTTCTGGCTACCGGGGGGGGTGGTGGTGGAAGGGGACCACGGGGAGGACTGTTAATGTTTAATTTAGTAATGAAAACTGGTGGCCGGCCATGGAGGCAGGTGGGGTTGTGCTGGCCACCCCCAAAAGAATTTGCTGCCTTTTTTTTTTTAAATATTGTACAGTAATAGTGGTTGGGGAACTTGGGGGGGTGGAGTTGGGTGCTATCTGAGGGTGGGGAGGGGTTATATTATTCCTGAATATGGATTTAATAGTGAGCTATTCATTATTCAGATTCTGAATAACAAATAGCTCATTATTCAAGGTATTTGGGAAATAATATTCATTATTCGCACAGCCCTAGAGTGTGAGTGTGTGTGTGTGTGTGTGTCTATATATGTATGTGTATATATATATATATATATATAAAGTTCTAATGAATAATCAATTTTCAGATCCAAATTCAGACAGGGACCAGAAATATTTGTGGAAAACCACGGTGGCTGCAGTAAAGTGGTCAGGAAACTGGCACAATGATGGCGACAGCTCCTATCACAGCTCCGACGATAGACACGCTGGAAACAAAGAATATGCTTCATCAAGTACTAAAAGAAATCTCTGTTTTTAAAACCTCTATGGTATCTTTGGAGGAGAAAATACACGATCTTCAGCATGAGGCGGAAACACAGAGATTTACTCGTCATGCGTAGATGGCAAGGACAGCCACCATGAATCCAGAATACAGGAACTTGAATGACTGGTCTGTGCTCTGTGACAGCATGTTGAAAATCAGAGCCAACAGAACAATCTCCATTTTGCTGACTTCCCAGAAAAGGTTGAAAACAGGGACATATGTTCCTTCAAGAGAAAGCATCCTGGTCTACTATGACATAACTGGAAATCTGGGCTGGAGACTAAGCTTTTTCGGCAGGTCACACCTTTGGAACTAGAGCCGCCAGGCAGTAGGACCACACAAACTTTTCTAGCTAGAGTCTCCTGGGGCCACCCATGGTGATGTCATCACATTGACATACTCTGTATATTGCTGTTGGCAGCCCTGCAGCCTTCTCAGTCCCCCGCTGGAGACGGTCCGCTAAGGATGTGTTCCTGGGAGAACTGAAGGAGAGCTAGAGGTACCTGCAGATGTTAAATGGGACACAGAAGGTCTACCATCCTGGGGAGAGAGAGAGAGAGAGAGAGGGACAGGAGAAGAAAAACTCAGAGAGCAAGGGGAAAGGAGGGCGGGACGACATGACCTGCTGAAAGAGATACTCTCGAAGATCTACTCTTACGGTAAGTTCTTATGTAACTGTTCCATCTTCTTTAACAATATCAGAAAGTAACCTAGGGTAGTTTATCGTAGGGGTCCAACTCTAAGGGACAAGCTTGCCCATAGTTACCAGGGAGTTCCAAAGGATGACACACACAATAGCAACACATGGCTTCTGCTCCTACACATGGGTAACTTTACATGTGGGAACTTTAACTTTTGTCCAAACGTCATGGAGCGGATACCTTCACTACATGCAATAGCTACAAACATTTTAAAGTGACTGAGTTTTTTAATTACAGTAGTGAAAACGTAATATATTTAGCCATGTGAATGTGGCTCGTTTTACGTAAGGAAAACCACTAGACCCCTCAAGGCACACATTGGAGAACACCTTAGATCCATTGGGGGTGGGATGAGAAAAATGCTTTAGCATGCCATGTCAGAAAAAGCATGACAGGTCATCATGTCTTTAAATTTTGTGCAGTAGAAAAAGTCAGATTATGGCCACGTGGGGGGATCTGGATAATAAGCTACTGTACCGTGAATCCTTTTGGATTTTTATATTAGCAGCCATGGAATCTCCTGGCTTAAATAAATGCATCAACCTTATGCCATGCATTAGGCAGAAAAGAAAGTGATGTGAAATATTGTGTATATCTCTGTAAATTGACTGTGTGCTTCATATTGTATTTCAGTAATTAACTATGTGCTTATATTCTCCTTCTAGGGTGCACAGGAATACCATGGGGTACCTCGGCACCATCTAGTGAATATTAAGAACTGTTGATTATAGCACTAAAATTAGGTCCATTCTTCAGTTATAAAGTAGGACTGATATACGTTTAAATGAATTGTTTAGTTCCCTTGTACGGTATATGCAAACACTACAGGATCTGTTTGATACTGATTTTAAATTGTTTATATGCACTGTTAGCATGCACTGTCACTTTAAATGTTGCGATGCTGGTATGTATTTAAAGGTCCACTTATTATGCATTGGTAGCCTCCTTATGATGCAAGTATTGTGAATCTGGTAGAGGTTCGGTTAGCGAATGCCTATGGCGTGTATTTTTTGTATTTTAAACATTAAACATTAAAAGCTGCTTTTTGGTCCAAGTGCTTGTATGGTGCATATATTTGTTTTATGTTACATTTTCAATTTATAGCCAACACACACCACAGCCTTCTGAGTGGTTTTGTTGCTTGTACTGTTCCGGAACACAGTCTGTGTTGTTGGAAGGCAGAGGTCTAAGAGAGGAGGCCCTGTAAGACAGCTAGGTCAAAACCCGTCCTCCTTCTAGAGACAATTTCCAGACTGTAGTGCTTTGTGAAGTTGTGGATAGTGCTCCAAATTGCAGCAGCACAGATATCAGCAACTGAGACACCCTTGAAACAAGCAACTGAAGTGCCCATACCTCTGATGGAGTGTCACTTAGTGCCAGGGAGTTCCTTACTGTTCTTCTTGTAACAAAAAATAATACAATTGGCCAACCATTTGGACAAACACTGTTTAGAAACTGGAACATCCTGTTTCCCAGAGGTGAATGAAAAACAATTGTGAGGACTCCTGCAGTCCTTTGTACAATGTATATAGTATCTGAGTATTCTATGCATATCTAAAGTACGGAGCAATGCTTCCCCTGGATTGGTATGCTCAAGAAAAAAACTGACAGGTGGATGGCTTGATTTAAAGTAAACTCAGGCACCATCTTTAGTAAAAACTTAGTATTAGTACGCAAAAACACCCTGTTTTTGTGGAAAATTAAATATGACTGCTCACACATGAGAACCCGCAGCTCTGAAATCCTTCGAGCAGAAGTAATACTGTAGCAACTAAAAATGCTTTTCATGCCAGAAAGCGTAGCTCACAGGTTGTGGCTGGTTGAAAAGGGGTCAAAGTAAGCTTTTCCAAAACAAAGTTCAAGTCCCAGGTGGGGACTGGACTGCAGATAGAAGGCTTCGAATGTAGAATGCCTCTCACAAACATACAGGCCATGCCTAAATGAGCCACCGTACAGTCATCGATGGGCACGTGGAAGGCCAATACGGTGGACAAGTGTACTTTAAGTGAAGAGTATTTTAGTCCTGCAACTGACAAGGACAGCGGGTATTCTAAAATCTGATTCACTGGGCAGGTGAAAGGATCCAGGTAATGTAGAGTGGCCACAGAGTAAAGCAGTTCCACTTCATGGAGTAAGTAGCCCTGGTGGAGGGTTTTCAGGCAGCCACCAGGACATCTGCCACTTTAGGGGATACACGGAAATGCCTTTCCAAGAGAGGGACAGTGCATCTCGCCAGAAAACTCCAGGTCCTGGATCAAGCGGGCAGAAAAGCAGTGATATTGTGCTGTGTGGGGACACAAAAAGGTCCAACTCTGGGCGACCCCACCTGTCAAACAGATCTTCTGCCACCAAGGTCAGCAGCTTCCATTTGTGCATTCTGGACTGTGACCTGCTTAGCCTGTTTGCCAGGGCATTTTGGATGCCTGGAACACATACTGCCGACAATTCTAGACCATGTTCCAGAGCCCAGTACCAAACCTTCATCGCCTCTCTGCACAGGGGGTATGAATGAATCCCCTTTGCTTGTTGATATAGTGGACTACACTGACATTGTCTGTCTGTACCAGGAGAGGCCCTGGGGAGAAGAAAGATGGAAGGTCTGCAGGCCATAAAGAACTGCCTTCATCTTGAGGATATTTCTGTGGAGGGAACTCTCCACCGCCATGCAGATGAACTGGGTCTGGTGAGGTCCCAGATGCACCCCAGCCCATCCCTGAAGCATCCCTGATGAGGATCTGAGAGGGGACGGGATCATGAAGGGAACCCTTTCTTGCAAACTGCCGGGGTTCATCCACCATTGAGGCACCTTCTTTACTAGTGAAAAGTCTAGAACCTTCTGTTCTAGATTGTCAGTGTGCTGATGATCCCACTGGACCCTGAGTGTCCACTGGGGGATCCACATATGCAGTCTGGCCAGGGGAACTGTGGTAACCTCAGGCCTAATCTTTATCTGAAATATTTTTATTTGTTTTTACTACTGCTTTAAATATGTATTTATGAATGTTTCTTCTATTTCCTTACCTGTTTTTATGTGAGGCTCCCAGGGCCTCCAAGAATGGGCGCCATAGAAATAAATGTTGCCTTGCCTTGCTTAATAGTCACAAGAATGTCCTGGCTGTGACATACCGGTTGCTGTAAAGCAGCCAGGCCTGAGCCATTAGGTGTTCTGCTGTCCTGGGGCAGGAAGGCCGCACCCTGAGCAGTGTCCAGAATGGCTCCGATGTACTGTAGACACTGGTGAGGGGTCAAAACTGACTTGGGCAGGTTGGCCATCATCCCAGAGACGTAGAATATCCAGTCCCCTTTCTGCAGAAGGGGCAAAAGACCCTGTATGCTAACCATCCTGAGCCTTCTGTATTGGATGTAGAAGTTCAGGTTTCACAGATCTAGGATGGGCCTCAGGTCTCCAGTGGACGTAGGGACAGGAAAGAAGTGGGAGTAGAACCCCCTGTTCCATTGATCCTCTGGAACAGGTTCTATGGCCCTTTTTTGCAGCAGAGTGTGAATCTCCTCTAGCTGCACTGGTACGTTTCTTGGAGCGTAAGTCTAGGGGTATGGAGGAAATTTTGGGGGCATCTCTAAGAATTCTAGAGTGTGTCCTTGATCCATGAGTTGCAGGACCCAGGAGTCTGTTGTAATCTCCAACCACGCATTGAGGTGGGGGGAGAAGAGACCCCCTACCACCGTATCTTGGGTCACCGGATGGGGGGAGGGTTGAGCAAGGACTCAGGCTGAAGTGGGACCTTGGCCGGGGCTGCTCCCCACCTCTCAAGGATTTTTCTGTGGTGGAGGTAGGGGCAAGCAAGGCTGTGCTCGCTTTACTCTTGCTTGGTTGTTTGGACACAAAGCTAGGTCTGTGAGTGGCACACCGAAAGCTCTGTCCACGTATCAGGTGGGTGTGGTAGAGGGAGTGGATGAACCACAGAGTCCTCCCAGAGGCCTGCAGGTCATTAAGAATCTTCTGGACATCCAGTTTGTAACCTCAGAAGGGGGCGTTCATGATGAATTGCTGGATGTCACTGGCAAAGCCTGATACTGTAAGCAAGGAATATTTCCACAAGTGAATCCCCACCATAGACGCCCTGGCAGAGGCATCTAAGGCATCTTATGCCGTTCTCAAAAGGTGTCTACCCACATCTGCCCCGGACTGAAAGGCCTTGACTAATTCCTGCCTCTGGGAGCCTTTCGGAAAAGCCCGAGCTGCTGTTTTGGACTTCTTCCAGAGAGAATTCTGGTATTTGAGCATATGGCCCAAATAATTAATGATTCTAATGGCCAGTGTGGAAGAGGCGAAAACCCTCTTGCCCATAAAGTCCAGTTTTCAGGATTCCTTGTCCAAGGGGGAGAGAAAGTACAGTTACATAAGAACCTACTGTAACAGAAGATCTTCAAGAGGAGCTCTTGCAGCAGGCAACACTGATAGGCCTGAAACTGCCAGGCACCAGGACTACACAGAAAAATTCTAGCTAGCAGTCTAAAGCAGGGGACCACTCCCACTGATGTCAGCATACTAATGTCTGCCTATCCTATAAAAGGGGCGGTCCCCCAGACCTACCTCAATTCTCCCACCCGAGACCCCAGTGCATAAAGCAAGGAAGGAGAACTGAGGCAGTTCCTCAGTGCTGAGGAAAGGTATAACCAATGCAAAGGAGATGCAGCTATCAGAGGGAAGGAGGGAGGTAAAGCAACGCCTACCACAAGAGCTTCTGTCGAAGATCTACTGTTACAGTAAGTTCTTACGTAACTGTACTATGTTACTCTGAGGGGGCTCTTGCGGCAAGCAACACCAGTAGAAGTGAGTCCCGAGCAGTACCAGAACTGACCGTGAGTCCTCCGAGAGAAGGCAGAAAGCAAGAGCAGACTGCTCAGGAAAAAAGCCCTGAAGGACAGCTAATTCGAAGATGGCCCTTCGTCTGGAA
Source organism: Neoceratodus forsteri (assembly GCA_016271365.2). Taxonomy (NCBI): domain Eukaryota; kingdom Metazoa; phylum Chordata; order Ceratodontiformes; family Ceratodontidae; genus Neoceratodus; species Neoceratodus forsteri. Next base: position 6,500,591 of record CM028134.1, read on the forward strand.
GCAATATCCTAGCTAAAATGGTGGACAAAGGTGTGAACCGAACTCCAAGTGGAAGCTGCACAGATGTTTGCAGCAGACAGGTTTCTGAAACAGGCAGTAGAGGTAGCCATAGCCCTGCAGAGTGACCCTTGACTGCTCCAAGTAAGGGCTTGTTGTACTTCCAGTAACAGTACACAATGCAATTTGCCAATCATTTTGACAAGCACTGTTTCAAAACTGGTGCCCTTTCTTTTTTGGGGGAAATCAAAACAAACAACTGATCAATCTTTCAAACCGGTTGGGTGCGATTAGTATAATAACGGAGCACCCTGTGAATATCCAAAGTTTGCAATAAGGCCTCCCCTGATAAGAATATTCTGGGAAATAAAAAAGGAACTGGATGGACTGGTTTAGCGTAAACTCAGACACCACCTGAGGCAGAAACTTGGGATTAGTATGCAAAGACACCATGTCTTTGTAAAAAATAAAGTAAGGTCCTTTACACTTCAGAGCCTGAAGCTCGGAAATCCTCTGAACAGAAGTAATAGGAACTAAAAATAATGCTTTCCATGACAGAAAGTACAGCTTGCAACTAACGACCAGCTCAAAGGGAGGCAAAGTGAGCATTTCCAACACAAAAAGAAGGTCCCATGGAGGGACGGTGTCCCGAATGGGAGGTTTCAAATGTAGAATACCTCACAAAAAAGTACAGGATACCTCCAGCTGGGCAACAGCTTCACCTTCAATAGGTGCATGGTACGCAGAGATGGCGGAAAAGTGCACCTTGAGCAAAAAGTACCCCAGACCACAGTCCAAGAGAGAGAGGAGGTATTCCAGAATCAGATTCACCAGGCAGATGAAGGGATCCAGGTGACAAGCAGTGGCCCAATGGAGAAGAGCTTTCACTTCATGGCATAGGTGGCTCTTGTGGAAGGTTTCCTGGCAGCCACCAAGACAACAGCAACCCTGGAAGAGACTCCAAAGCAGGCAATGGCTAAGTCTGCAGGAGTCATGCATGGAGATGCAGAGACTTGAGGTCTAGATGGACCAGGATGTCCTGCTCCTGGAACAACAAGCTGGTGCACAGAGGCAGTGGAACAGGAGGTTCCACTGCCAGCTGCTGCAGCAGAGGGAACCAGATATGACACGGCCAGTAGGGAACTATGAGAATCATCTCTTCCCCCTCTGACTGAAGCGTGAGAAGAACCCTCTGCAGAAGCGGAAAGGGAGGGAAGGCATACCGAAACCTCCCTTTCCAGGAGAGGGACAATGTGTCGTACCAGAAAACTCCGGGCTTTGGATTGAGCGAGCAGAAAAGTGGCTGTTTTGCATTGAGTGGGGATGCAAAAAGGTCCAACTCTGGATGGCCCTACCTGTTGAAGACGTCTTTAACCACAGAGGACAGGAGTTTCCACTCATACATCCTCGACCTGGACTGGCTTAGACTGTCGGTCAGGGCATTTTTGGATGCCTAGAACATGAACGGCTGAAAGTTCCAGGTCATGCTCGATTGCTCAACACCATACCCTCATTGCCTTCCGACAAAGGGGGTAAGAATGAGTGCCCCCCCCCGCTTGTTGATATAGAAGACTACAGACATGTTGTCTGTCTGCACCAGTAGTGGGTTGGGAAGGACGTGGGTCTGGAAGGCCTGCAGAGCATACAGAACTGCCCGCATCTCCAGTACATTTTTGTTAACACAACATTATTTATCACCAACTCTGTGGACCTGGCAGGGGCTATGACCCTTCCCCCCCTCGGGGGAGTACATCCTCTGGCCCATCGAGGCCATAATAGAGCCTGCCAAGTCCTGGTATTTCCTCTGTTTTTCTCTCCCCTGCACCCATGCAGTGGGTGCAGCAGCTGTCTCCACCTCTGCAGTGGTAGCCAAGCACCCTGGGCATGGGCCGAACCCCTCTTGTTGTGCTGACAAGCACAGCACAAGCCCCCCTCCCCAAGGAAGGAGAGCAGTCCTCCAGATGCCAAATTCTTACCTCCCCCAGCTGACTCCCAAGTGACCGGAGTCCGTTCCCAAACCTGGGTCACTGGTGTCATGCGAGGTGTGGCTTCCAGTGACTCAATTCTCAGCACCACTGGGCTGGCCCGCATTTCCAGTACATTGATGTGGAGATGCTGCTTCAACTCGGATCAAATGCCCTGGGTCCGACGGTCAGCTAAATGAACATCCCAGCCCAGCCCGAGGTGAGAATCTGCTGAGGAGATACCACATGTAGGGGAACGCCCTTCAGCAGATTGGCAGGGTTCTGCCACCACTCCAAGGTCCTCTTCACCGGAGTGGAGACCTTGAGGTACCACCAGAGCAGAAAGGTTTGCTATGCAAAGAATCAGAGTGTGCAAAGAACTTTCCACAAGACTTGTTTTTAGTTAATGGACTCTCAGGACATAATGCATTTATGGATTTCTACAAAAATCTTTAAGTGCAGAAGTCCTCATCAAAACAGGACATAACACACTTCACAGACCCTCTAGAGCTCCAGAAACTGCAGGCACAGCTTAAATGTAAACCCTAGGTGACGTTATCCCAACGGCTACTACCCCTGCCTGCTTGGCTAGTAGCAGGTTAAGGGACATGAGTTCTGAAACAGGTGCCTCCACCCAGAGGTCAGGGTTGGTAGTGGTCAAGCTAACCTGGGCACAGCCCTCCGGGACACTGTAACCCCCCCTCTTTCCCCTCTAGTGGCCTGAACACTGTACAATAATCACTTTCACAATACTCCTGGTACACCACACAAGTACCCACACTGTTTGCACTTATCACCAGGGCTGGTTCCTCTGGCTCGACCCTGGGGAACCCCTGTAAAACAAAGTTAAGCACAGCACATAGCAACAGTACAGTACTTTGAGCACAAACTGGAGCCACAGACAGACTACATGCAGAAAAAGTTAGATCTGATTTATTCAGGGGACTTAAACAAGGGAGGGGCAAAATCAGGTTAATTAGCTTAAAGGTTATATCAGTCAAGCAATTATGCATACGCTTTGAGTACCCCCCCACAGTCAAACCTCTGGGTACCCAGGTAGAGAAGAGATGGGCTAGCCAGGACAGTTGCCCGGTGTTGCAGCTGGTTGGGGCCCTGTGATGGAAAACACAACATGCACAGTACACAATATTTGTAATCTGGAGCCAGAGGGCTCAGTTTGTAAAGGAAACAAAACAACAAGACAATCAGATGACACACTCAGATTAAGCTGTTTTTGTAGGGAGCTACCCTGGTATTTACTCACAATACCCAAGACTGGACACAGGCTAGACGAAAATTGAGACTGCAGGCGGTTGATCTGGAATGCCAGAAGAAGCAGGGCCCACACAAGCCGCAGAGGCGTCGTTCCTGTTCAAGCGTGGAGCAGGGGACTGATCCCCAGGCAGGTCTTTCGCCAGTCTGGCAAAGCCCAGACCACATGGAGACAAGTTTGGAAGCAGTCCATCTTGGGCTGGATACAGCTTCCGGCAAGCAGAACACAGTTCACACAGTGGGGAACTAACTCACAACCCACTAGCAGCTCATAGCACATTTACATGTACGGGAATTCTACTGTACCAGGCAAAGCGCTCCCCAGGCACAATCGCAAAGTCTCTGCACACACCGGGAGATTAGGGGTAGCTGGAACTCCTGACAGGCCGATCACATTCAGCAAAAATATTCGGTCTTCTTCAGGTCAAGCCTGGCCCACTTCAGTAGCTTTCTTTAGTCACACAAACTTGGATTTAGTCCAAAATTATTCTCTTCTCTCCCTCTCAGGAGCAGCATGCAGGCCAAAAACGTGGCCTTTTCAGAGTTCTCCCATGCGAATCCATGCAGGATTGCTGCTCAGAAAAACTTCAGCTCCTTCTTGCTCAGCTTCCAGCTTAGTTCCAACTGAAAACTGCAAGCAGCCCAGGACTTCCCCAAGATCCAAAAGATTTGGTTGGCTGATTTGGCTGTCAGTCAAAGCGAGAGCTCCCCCTTCAGTTGCAAAAAAGGCGCAAAAAAGCTCCAAACTAAAGTTCCTACAGATTTTGAATTCAGACAGCTCCTGTAGTCCGGCTACATTTTCGGTCCCACCAGTACTGATTGGTCCAATTTGCAGTCTGGGACCAAGATAGTGGAGACAAACAAAACAGTCCTTGCTACAAAGAAAGCAGGTTAGACAAACTACATTATCATTATCACGCTAAATGATTTTCAGTAAATAGTTACATCTTTCAACAGAGCTCCCTCTCAGATTACTTAAATTGCAATTAGGCAGCTCTTAAAGAGACAGTACACAGAGGCTATACAAGCTCTGGTAATCACATTTAAACTGCTAAAACCCAGGACACCAGCCTGGCAGTGAGCATTTAGGTAAGCTCAAGGAAGACTTTTTGGGAACCCCCATTTGGAAGGGGCTACATAAAGAAATGCTAGATGAACCCTAAACGATTCAATACAGAAACTGCCAGTGGGTGAGGCACCTGAAGGAGACAGCCTGCCCCCAGAATTCCTGCAGTCCTTTAGAGGGCAGCTTCTAAGCCCACTGAAGGCAGCTCTGAATAAGGCCTGACAGTACAAGTACCTCAAGGGACTCGACAAAGTCCAAGAGGGTAGCATATTTCAGAAGAAGAGATGAACAAGAACAAGGGGGCACAATTTGAAGATAGAAGAGGGACGGCTCAGGGGCAATGTGAGGAAGTATTTTTTCCACAGAGAGAGTGGTGGATGCATGGGACAGCCTACCTGAGGAGGTTTTGGGGGTCAAAAAACAGTGGGGGAATTCAAGAATGCAAGGGACCGACATAAGGCAATTATAGTGGGGGTTTGGAGGGGGTAAGGAGGAAGTAGGCTGCTGGTTAAGTAGGATCTGCAGCTTATCCAATAGGTAGGGAAATGGGCAGACTAGGTGGGCCATGCGGTCCTTATCTGCCATCAAATTCTATGTTTCTATGACAGACACGTCAGCTACTAGCTTCCATGTGAACCGCCACTATTAATGCAGATAAAGACCTGATGATATGCTGTAGCTACCAATCAGTATCATTCATTTGTGCAGACTGCAAAGTCTTTGCAAAAATTGTGGCACTGTGGCTGCAGGGGGTCCTCCCAAGACTCACTGATAAGGATCACGTGGGCTTCATTCCCCACTGCAATGGCAAAGACAATACCAGAAGATTACTAAATATCATCTGGAAAGTGGCTCACCCCCATCAACCGACAGTCTTGTGCCACTAGACACAAAAAACGCATCTGATAGGGTGGAATTGGGGTTCTTGTTCCATACTTTGAGAGCCTTCAGAATTAGGGAAACCTTTATCCACCGGGTGCAGGTATTATACCATGGAGCACATGCTAAAGTCGTAACAAAGTTCACACAATCAGCAGCCTTTCCCCTAGGCAGAGGCACCCATTCACACAATCAGCAGCCTTTCCCCTAGGCAGAGGCACCCGTTCACACAATCAGCAGCCTTTCACCTAGACAGAGGCACCCGTTCACACAATCAGCAGCCTTTCCCCTAGACAGAGGCACCCGTTCACAGAATCAGCAGCCTTTCCCCTAGACAGAGGTACCCAGAAAAGATATCCTCTGTCACCACTACTGTTCAGTTTAGCCCTAGAACCCCTGCTCCAGACTATAACAACAGGCACATTCATAGAGTATAATTAGGGGGTGAGCGGAAAGTCCTAGCATATGTGGATGATATTCTGCTCCTGCTGACATGCCCCGAATATGGCCAGTTGTCAGTCTACAAGGTGAATGTGGCCAAATCACATGCATATACCTCAGGAACTGTGACTGAGAGCCTGCAGGGCTTCCCCTGGAGGCTGCACTTAGTTCAGAATCAAATAACATATCTGGGAGTCAAAATCAGCTGGTCCTTTAAAGAGCTGGGCAAAATCAACCTGACCCCTTGGGTTACCTCCACTGACTAAGACCTAACACAGAGGAACAAGCTACATTTCACGCACTAGGGGAGGCCGCAGGCATACAAGATGATGGTAGCTCCTAAACTTTTGTATGTCTTGAACAATCTCACCATCTGCCTCAAGCTAGACCCACTCAAAGGAGCCAAGTCAAAGATGCTGGCCTTCTTATGGGGTAAGGGCTCAAAGCAGTTCAGCTTCAATAAATTCATATGGCCAGACTGCAGAGGTGGTCTGTACCACATAGACTTTGCAAGCAACCATGAGGTTCACCTGCTGACATAGCTGTCTCAAACCTCTTCCAGGAATTATAGATCACGAGAGCATATCCAGTCAATTACATCCCTCCCTTCAGTTGTGTGTGAGGTACCCTTGTTACCATAAGAGTACCCCATGCACTGAGCTACTGTAACGGAATTCTCACTAACTGCTTATGCCATTAACTGTTTTAAGTAAAAAAAAAATCTATAACAAGTTTATGGGTCTGTTTGGAGGGCCTTTTATAGAAATAAGAGTGTTGCCTCATGCCTCCTTAGGTTTGCAGTCCTCTGGTCCTAAGAACGTGCAAGGGGACTCTCTCATATCCATAAGAGACCCTCCAAATGGACCCATAAACTTATATATGAGTCCTTATAAACCAAAATGGGCAGACTGTGAGGCCACACTTTTAGGCACTGATCTAGACAGCACAATCCACTCTGGTGACCTGCCAAGGTAACTGAAAGACCACCCAACTACAACAGCTACTGTGATGACCTGGGAAAAATGAGTTAAGCACTCAGCCTGGAGCCTTTCATGTTTGTCTTTAATTTCCCTGCATGGAGCAACGAGTACCTCACAATAGAAGGGAAGCCTACCTTCTGAAAAGCTTGGGTCTCCAAAGGTATATGCCATCTGGGGCACTTACTAGACACAGAGACAGGATCTCTCTGATCTTTTGCCCAACTACAAGAGGTATATGGGCTGGATCAGCAGCAATACTGGAAGTTTCTGTAGTTGCAGCATGACTCAGGGATGGTCCCAGGCCACTCACAAAAAAAAAAAAAAAAAAAATGGGCAACAACAATACTAAATCCCACATTTTCCTGACAAAAAACTCCACCCTGAAAGGTAGCCACATCTATAAATATCTGTTAAGCCTATAGGAAAATCCTACTGAGGTTCTTAGGACCAAGTGGGCACAGAAGCTGAACTATGACATCTAACAACAAATGTGGGACAGATGCTGGTCCAGTCTCCGCACTGCTGCCAGAGACACCCGTGACCATTTCACACAACTTAAAATTCTCCACCAGTGGCACAAAACACAACGGTTACACAAGTGGGGACTGATGTCCACTGGCAAATGCTGGAGATGTGAAGCAGACACCAGCACAATCACATACATTCTGTGGACCTGCCTGAGCCGAGTCTCTACTGGTAGAATGTCCAAGAAGTTTGCAGTGTGGCCACAGGAGTACAGCTTGCACTAGCTGCACCTATTATGATGTTAGGCTACTACTCTCCCACTGAGCCTAGCCCCAGTCTCTCCTTGGCACACACCAGCTGGCTGCTAGGGGCCCTAGTGGTAGCCAGGAGAATATTTCAGAGGCACTGGAGGGAACAGCAGCTCAAGGATCCAATGGAATGACGCAAAGTGGGCAGCTTTGAGAGAGTGCACCACATGATAACCTACAAGATGGAAAATTAAGCTAAATGGGGGCTTACCTCTCCTCTGCCTATTGTAACATTTCAGAGGGCTGTTATATGCCAGAATACCAGACTACCAATTCCACTACTCACAGCCAGCCCAGAGGTGATGGTCTTACCCCCATATACTCAGGCTCCAACATTTATCATCACTAAAGCTGCACCAGTAACAGACAGTGGAAGTTTTCACACCTAAGTGATCGTAACCCACATATTTCTCTCCCAAAGTTGCTAGCACAACATACAAACAATACAGAATAGCTTTCTAGGATTATACTGCATTTACTCACATGCTGTTCCAAACCCATCTATAAGTTTGATAAACTGAAACTGTGAGATTGCATCTCCATGGGGTCTCATATCAGACCCTGGCCAGGATTACTCACATGTTTTTATGTGCAGTGGTCACTGCTTATTATCACTTGTATTGGCCACTAATAAACTTTTGATTTAAAGAAAAGGTATTTTTGCAACGGGACCATGGTGATAACAAAGCTATAATATTACTGTGTACATAGGCACAGCACAGATCCAGCAAATGCCATGATGAGTGCATTTGCCGAGATGGCAGGAGAAGGATGAAGCTGGCAGGGGGAGAAACAAGACAACATGGGGAGGGATGAGACAGTACAAGGTGGGACAGGATGGCAGGGGGCAGCTAAGATGGCAGGAGGATTGATGAGATGGCAAGGGGAGTGATAACATTGCAGGGGGAGTGACAAGATGGAAGAAGGATGAAGGAGATGGCAGTGGAAAGGGACAAGATGGCAGGGGGAAAGGAGATGGCAGGGAGGGAAGAGATGGCAGGGAGGAAGAGATGGCATGGGGAGGAAGGAGATGGCATGGGGAGGAAGAGATGGCATGGGAGGAAGAGATGGCATGGGGAGGAAGGAGATGGCATGGGGAGGGAAGAGATGGCATGGGGAGGAAGGAGATGGCATGGGAGGAAGGAGATGGCAGGGAGGAAGAGATGGCATGGGGAGGAAGGAGATGGCAGGGAGGAAGAGATGGCATGGGGAGGAAGAGATGGCATGGGAGGAAGGAGATGGCATGGGGAGGAAGAGATGGCATGGGGAGAGAAAGATGGCATGGGAGGAAGAGATGGCAGGGAGGAAGAGATGGCAGGGGAGGAAGAGATGGCAGGGGAGGAAGAGATGGCATGGGGAGGAAGGAGATGGCAGGGGAGGGAAGAGATGGCAGGGAGGAAGAGATGGCATGGGGAGGAAGAGATGGCAGGAGGGAAGAGATGGCAGGGAGGAAGAGATGGCAGGGGAGGAAGAGATGGCAGGGAGGGAGAGATGGCAGGGGAGGAAGAGATGGCAGGGAGGAAGAGATGGCATGGGGAGGAAGGAGTTAGCAGTAGGAGGAAGGAGATGGCAGGGGGAAGGACATGATGGCAGGAGGAGGGATGGGATAGCAGGGGAAGGGACTCTAAGGCAGGGAAATGGATAGGATGGCACGGGTAGGATGGGAGGACAGTGAATGGCATAGGTGGCATGGGGAGTGATGAAAATGGCAGGGGGCAAGCTGAGATTGCAGTGGGAAGGAAGAGATGGAAAGGGAAGGGCAGAGATGGCTGGGAGAGGGAGGGATGACAGGGCGAGGGGAGGGATGTCAGGGGAAGGGTGGAGATGATGAGGAAGGACTGGATGGCAGAGGGAGGGAGAAGATGGCAGGAGGATGGACAGGATGGCAGAGGGAGGGACAGGGCGCAAGCCACAGTGGTGGGGGAGGGACAAGATGGCAGGGGGAGGAACAGGATGGCTGGGGAGGGTGGAAATGGCATGGGGAGGATGAGATGACACAGGGAGGAACTGGATGACAGGTGGTGGAACAGGATGGCAGGGGGAGGGAGAAGATGGCAATAGAATGGAAAGGATGGCAGGGGAAGGAGAGTATTGCAGCAGAGGGACAGGATTGCAGGAGGAGGGTGGAGATGGCAGGGGAAGGGAGGACATGGCATGGGTAATGGATAAGATGGCAGAGGAAAGGGAAGGATTGCAGCGGAGGGACAGGGTTGCAGGGGGAGGGTGGAAATGGCAGGGGGAGGACCAGGATGACTGGCGAGGGATGAGATGATGGGGGAGGACTGGATGACAGGTGGTGGAACAGGATGGCAGGGGAGGAGGGGAAGATGGCAGGGAATGGAGCGGATGGGGGGAAGGGAGGATTGCAGTGGAGGGACAGGAATGCAGGGGGAGGAGATGGCATGGGAGGGACAGGCTCCAGAGAGAGGACAGTATGGCAGGGAGGGCAAGATGGCAGGGTGATGAAGGAGATGGCAGGGGAAGAGTACTGCACAGGGAGGAGATGGGGGAGATGGGAAGGAAGGAGATAGCAGGACGGTGAACTGAATGGCTGGGGAGGAAGAGGATAGCAGGTGAGAAACAGAATAGCGGGGAAGAACCTTATGGTGAAATGAATGGGAAGGCAGGTAGAGTGACAAGGTGGGGGAGTGACAAGATGGCAGGAGAGGATAGCAGGGGAGGGACAAGATAGCAGGGAGGGATGAGATGTGGGAGGTGATGAGATGGCAAGGGGTGAGCAGAGATGGCAGTGGGAGGGATGAGATATCGGGGGAGGGAAGAGATGGCAGTGGGAGGGATGACATGGCGGGGGAGGGATGAGATGGCAGGGAGAGAGACGAGATAGATTACTTGGCCCTTTTTTTGTGTTTTGAATCAAGGGTTCCTATGTTCAACATTATGTATGATAATTTCTGTCAAAGGGACCTGGGTGACCCTGAAAGCTTGTATACTTTAACATCTTTGTACAGTGTATATGTTGGTCAAGTAAAACGCTCAATGCAAGGTACAGCTGTGAAAGGTTGTTTTTTCACTTACATCTGAGGACTCGTAAATAAAACAGTCCCCAGAAAATTAAAAAAAGACCACTTATGTTCTAGAAGCCCCACCAAGACACATCTTAGTTTTTTCAAAAAGTAAATTTTTAGTCCCAGTATACATTGCTTCTAATGTTTTGTATGTTGGCACTTCAGGATTCAGATGCCTTTTTGACATCACCTCGCCCAGAGGAGAAGGGGCAATGCTGAACTGTCTACAGCTATGGTGCACTGCACTACAATGGCACCAACTCAGCCAAGGCACACCTCTCTCACTAATGGGTCAACTGGTCAGTCCCTTAGGTACTGGTGCATGACATGAAGTGTGTAATACCACCACATGGCTTGTCAGAGTCCCTGTACCCCCTTCCCCCCAACAGTGGCAGAAGAATCCATCTTGTGAAGTGCAGGGTCAAGAGAGAAGAATTCAGTGTTTCGAGGTATAGCTAAATTTTAACGAAGCATGTTTCCTTTTCAGACAAAAAAAGTTTAGGGGTGTGGGTACCTAAATAACCCTTGGGAGGGGTCTGTGTGTCTCCCCAGTGGATCAAGTCTGCGAATACACCTTTAAGGAAAAATGTTTTGGAAGGCATAAGTTACATTTATAAATATGGTCTGTTCAAGTACATGGATGAGACTGACTCACCCCCCCGCCGCCCAATGCAAATAAAAGGTGGTTTATATCATACCAGCTGCTCCCCCGAGAGAACCTCCAGCAGTTTAATCAGCATGCGCCCATCTCGCAGGTCCATGTACAGATCAGAAATGCGACAGGTGACACGGGCCAGGTGAGAGTTCACCCATTTCGTAAAGGTCTTCTTCTGTACCGCTTCACGCTCATCTGTAAAATGATATTTATACACATTTAGGATCATGCTGAGCTGTGCCAGAAATAGATACAATCATGTCCTGTTCACAGAACTGCAACAATGTAAATTGCCAACTGCTGGACTGATACATTTATTCCTCTAATGCGGAAAAAGAGAAGTGATTTGTTTGAAAGATATGTGATGCCAGTGATCATAAGCTCTCTTTCTTCCTAATTTTTCCCAGCAAATTTTTTCTATCGTCAATGTTTGGACCATTTATCAGAGACGTTACATACCCTAGAAAACCATGCTGGCAGCAACCAGTCACCGCACAGGATTTGTTTTATTTATTGCAGTGCCTTTCATACAAATTGTATCTCACGGGGCTTTACAATACAAGAGATGGAGACAAAAAGATCGAATACAGTTGCCATTAGGTACACGGGGAAATTCAAAGTTCACAGAAATAAACAAGGGAGTAGAGAGGCTAAGCACGAGGAAGTAAAGTGACTTGCCCAGAGTCATGCAGTGAGTATTCAAACACGCAAAATGTCAGCACACTCAGTAGAGGAAAATAAAAATAGTTATTTATGGTAAATATAACATTTCTGTTTTTTAAATAAGAAACAATAGAACAAGCAAGTGACCTGTTGCTGCAGGCTAGATGCCCCAGCACATTTGAACAGGGGTCTCATTCAGGGGGTGTAACCAGAATATTACACATACCTGAAGTGTGGGACACTATATAAATCCCGAGAGTGAAGTTCAAGGGGTTTATAAAGCACCCACACAGATGATGCGTATGAAATTCTGGTTTTCACACACTTGCCCATGTTTTTTTCTTTATAATTACTGTTCAGTATTTTTATGTGGTGTCCTCCTCCCCCATTCTCTCACTGTTAGCTGCCTGACCAATTGCCTCATCTCCTCTAGCTCCTCATACCTCTGCGCCTCCCCCCGGACAAATGGACTACAAAATCTTTTTAAAAAGGGATATTAAAAAAATTAACAAAATGTGAACTGTAACTCACCAATGCCAGCTCCTGGCACATGGAGCTGATGCTAGCTATCATGTGCTGTCCCTGCTCCCTAAAGCCACCCCCATCCAACTCATACCACAAATCAGTGGTGAATTTGCGAACAGCGCACGCTTGGTTGACAGGGAGCGGTTACAACTGCCTGGCTGTAATGCATATTTACAACTAGGCAGCTGTAATGCTTTTTTAGCAACCGGTAATCACGGCATTAAATGTGCTCACCAGTAACTGTATATTTTTTATAGGATTTATATATATAAATTTGCATTTATTTACTTGTTACGCACATCACTGTCACTGTAAAAAACTGCGTTAATGCAAAAGGGTAGGGAAATGTGGCACTAGAATTTCCAATCCTGACTCTCCCAAGACAGTAAAGCAGCAAAAGGACAAGCTCACACAAGCAACCACAGACACCATCATTAAGTAAGACAAACAACATACAACTGTTTCCAGATGACACAAACGCATGAACAGATCCATCTGTCCGTGGGCCTCTGGGCCCTACGCTTCAGTGCAGCTACAGCTGCAGATGCGCTGGATCCTTTGGGCCCTGTGCCAAATGTGGAGTCCGCCAGGCTGCAGAAGTGCAGGGCATGAGGTTACAAATGCAGATGCACAGGGCACTCCGAGCCCTACATCAAGTGAGGAATCCATCTGGCTGCAGAAGGGGCCCTGCACGTCTGCGTGACTACAAATGCAAATGAGTAGTCTGTGCCAAATGTACAGTCCATCAGGCTGCAGAAGTGCCAATAAAAAATGTCAATATTAAGTTATGACTTGGTCTTTTGACCATATATATATACATCAAATTTTCAGCATAGTCTTCTTATGACCCCACCTCATGAACTTGGTGGGTGAAATGTTTCAAATCCCTGCCAAAACAACATTGCATGAAAACACATTTTGGCCAGGATTTGAAAAAAATGACAGCTGTCACAATCATGAAGTGGTGTGAAAAAATGGCTTTGCTGAAAATTTGATGTCAAAATATTGAAAAAGAAAAAACTTATACATAAGCATAGAAATATTTTAATGTATGCTCGTAATTTTTTTTTTTTTTTAGTATTTTCACCCCTATTTTAAAGATAGCATTCTTATAACTCCAGTTCATGAGCCTAGCAGGTGAAAATGTTCAAATCCTGACCAAACATCATTTTGCACCACAAATGCAACAATGCGTTTCAGCCAGGATTTGAAAAACGACAGCTGTCACATTTATGAGGTGGTGTGAAAAAATGGCTATGTTTAAAACTTGGGGTCAAAATATTGAAAATTAACAAAGTTATGAGTGTACATTGAAAAATGTCAATGTACGTGCATGATTTTATATGTGCACATATATATATATATATATATATATATATCCCAAATTTTCAATATAGTCTTCTTATGACCCTACCTCATGAAGTATGGAAAAAAATTTTAAATCCCAGTTGAAAGGTGACTTCACACAGCAACCAAGAAATCACCTTTATGGGATGGATTTGAATAATTTCACCAACCTTGTTCATGGGGTAGAGTCCCAGAAAGGCCATGTTGAAAATTTGGTGCAAAATACTGAAAAATGACAAAATTATGAATAAAAGTTCAAACCCCACTGAAATGCATTAAACCGACGTACCTTGTTTTCTCATATTGCAGTCACCAGTTCCAGCAGCAAGACACATCTGTCATCAGAGAGTGAATCTATGTTATGGGACATGTGCAGGTGTGTGCATGTGTGGGGGGGTGCTGAGCTGGGGTCTGGCGTGGGAGGGGTCGGGGATCAGGTTGCCAAATAACCATTTTCTTTTTTCAGGTTACACAGGAAAAAAAGTTCAGTGAGGGACAGTTTTCATTATTGCACTGGGACAGAAGCTGACACTGGGGATTAGGCACCACAGTACTGTGTTGTGATAATCTTTGGTGGCCCCAGGGGTGGGTACCCCGGTGCCACCATGTATATTAAGGGAAGGGGGAGGGCAAGAGAAGCAGAACCAGCGGTGGGCATCCCAGTCTGCTTAAGAAATATTAAAAAGATAGCTAGATTAGCTAGACAGAAAGATTGACAGACAAATACAGATACAGCGAGAGAGAAAAGAGAGAGATAGATCAGGGGATCAGCGGCTCACCACTCCAACTGAAGCCAGCAGCATAATTCCAGCTGCAGCTTCAAGAAAGTCCTGCTGTCCTCACAAAAAAAATACAAAAGAACTATAGTTCTTTCATATTGTTTTTTCATATGAGCATTCACTAAACCCACCGCCTCACTGCTCCAACTGAAGCTGGCAGCACGACTCCAGCTGTGGCTTCACAGTTCAAGAAAGTCCCACTCATGGACAGCTCTTTCTGAGATCTCACAAAAGAACAATGATTCTTTCAAATGACCTCATGAAAGAACTGTGGAAAAAAGTAAGTCCCACTTTCTTCTTTCATGATCTGAGATTCCTCTTTGGTGAGTCATTCATGACTCACAAAAGAAGAAGTTTGGCTCACAAAAGAACTGAAAAAAATGGAGCCCCACCCTCTTTTTTTGTGAGCCAACCTTCTTCTTTCATGAGTTCTTTTGTGACTCATGAAAGAACTATGGGGGAAAAAAACTAAATCCCACCTTCTTTGGTTAGCCGAGATTCCCCTTTTGTGAGTCAACAGTCTTCTTTCATGATGCTCGCAAAAAAAAGACTTTCAGCTCATGAAAGAAGAATCACAATCCCTCGCTAAGCCTTCCACCCAAGATTTTAGCAATGTCCCAAAACCTTATTTCAGGATTTTTTCCAAAAAACAACACCAGAATCTAGCTAAATGAGTCCTATTTAGCTAGAGTAATGCATCTGTTTTTCTCCAGGGCATAATATTTTTGGGTTTTCAATTTTCTTTTGAAAAAAAAAAACATGGCTGACATATGAAAGACGATTTTTCTCAAGAAAGAAAGATTTTCAGCTCACAAAAGAGGAATTTTCTTTCAACTGAAAAAAACTAAGTTTGAATTCTTATTTCGTATCAGACATAAATGAAAGATCCTACGAAGCATGCTCAGAACTGAAATTTCAAATTCTTATAATTTGTAAACAGATTCACATTTTTCACCAAACCAAAAAAGGCCCCTTTCTAGGGCAAGCCGCTTCTACACTGAAAATTTCAAACAAAATACCAAACTGTCTGGGCTGTAGGTGATAGCAAAACAACAAACAAAAAAAACCCAACAAAACAAAAAAAAAACCAACAGATTTTTCCAGTTTTGCACTATACGTATCTCGGAATTTAGACTTCAGACCATCACAAAACTTATCAAATCAAGAGACCTTGGCCCCCAGAGTACATGCAAAACTTCATACAATTATGCTGAACGGGGGTGAAGATATTAAGGTGCAAAGTTAAGGGTTTAACATTAAATACCCTACTCAACCCTAACTATAGGGGTGTTACCATGCCTTTATAATGTCCGTCTATCTGTCTGTCTATTTATCTATCTGTCCTATTGGATATGCCACAGCTTTAATGAAATGTTGCTGATATTTTTCCTGAGTGCAGTTTGACCTTGTGTCATCAGATATGACAAAGCCACAAGTGATGTCAAAAGGTCAAACTGAACAGATTCTGTCCCATCCTGCACAAATACGACTAATGGGTGTTTCTATACCCCATACGTTTCCATACTAAGCAAATACGTCTGGCACTTACAGTGCTTTGCAGAAAGCATCTCATCCAATCTCCGGCAAAGCTTCATAAGCGGCCCAAAAACAGAAAAAGCTTCTCCCAGGTAGAAGCCACATCAACCTTACAGCAAGTTATGTTATGTAATTAGGTAGTAATTTGATTAAACTGAGACTTGTTAAGTTTAATCTGCAGTATTTATCTAGAATCCTCTATTATTTAATTTAACCTTTCCCCATACTTATGGATGGTTATAAATTGCTTTCAATGGCAAGAAACCCCTTAGTGTAACATATGTGAGAAGGGATTTGAAATGTTTTAAGTAATGGCTCCTCAGTTGTTATCACTCCCTGATTAACATGTTTAGAGCACCTGAAACAAATGAAAATTAGAAGTCACAAAAATCTAAATTCAGCTGGCAGTATAGCTAAGAGGTTAGAGGAACAAGGTGTGAACGAGCTTGATGCATCCAGCAGACTAGACCCAAGTTTGATTCTCACAACCGCCACTTGCATACTGTGTGACTCTGAGCAAGTCACTTAACTGGTCCAGTGCTCCCAGGTTGCCCCTGAAAACAGGCACTTGTGCTTAGTGGGCCTTACCCAGTTACCAAAGACTAAAAAAAAAAAAAGATACTCAATATTCACAAACGTTGCTGATCAAAACAAAATATATAAAACAATATGTGAAAATAATAACATGAAAAATCATATTTAAAGCTTTTAAGCAAAAGAAACAAATCAATAAAAAGTGCATACTCTAAAAACGTTATGATTAAATAGTCAGGGTGAAACCAGGCTCCAAACTGAGCATCCCAGAGGGAGCATGAAATGCCTTTGAGACCCATACTTGATGAATATTTTGTCAAAATTATTAAATCCACTCAACAGTGTCATTTTAAGACTCGCAAGAAGAATTTCTGCCCGTAGAAAAATAAGTCATTTTGCCACAAATGTCCATACATGGCAACAAAACACAGTGATTCTAATTCAGTACCTGAGTTTGCCAAAAGCAGGGCCAGGTTGTTCACTCCATCCTCAAGCCTGGCGTCTCTTTAATTTAGGCTTAAGGTTACAAGTCAACCTTTAGCAGGAATGAAAAAATGGTACCTGTCAACGATACGACAAATCCGTCTGCAACTATTGCTAATCAGCATTCTTGTACTGCATGCTTTTACCAACAGAGATAACTTTTATTCAGATCTCCTACAAAATGCAAAATACATTTCCTCTTCCCATTCCTTTCCTTGGTCCTTGTAGAGGATCTGGAATGCTGTTCTGATTCAATTTATGTTCCTCGATTCTGGGTTCTTGGTGACTGGCTCGACTTCAACCAAGTCAAATGCGCACCTCATCCTACTTCTTGTCACCCATTCATTTTGTCTCTGCCATTCTCTGCTGCAGCAAGCTTCAGGAATGCTGTCCTTATAAATGATCCTGTTAACTATCCATTGCCTTCTAGTGTAGTTTTCCGGATCATACTTGGGCATTCATTTGCATAGTGTGTCCCTTCCATATCTGGTTGATCCTGCATCTGCAGCATTACTTGAGTGTCTGTTCGTTCTGTCGCCATGTCGTTTAATCTGGTTGAGCCTGCAGTTTCTGTTGTTGTGGCTCATGCACTTCTCAAATCAGCTGGATCACTGTTACACCACAAAAGAATAGAAAAGTGTTCCGTGACCATTAGAGATGCAGCAAAGTTCTACTACAGGCTTAAAGTGAATCCGAAGGGGACCACTTTGAGTTTGTATAGCACTATGCAAAATATCCATTAAAAACCTGAAATTCACCTTTCAATGGACTTCACGTTGTTCACTTTGAGTTACAGACTTGATAAGGCGAAGTTGGTAAGAAAAAGCACTCAGATCACGTCTGACTGTCTCTCCAGGTTTGCAGGTCACATGATGCAAGGAGGCACTTAAATAGACAGGAAGTCAGTGCCTCACTTTCACTTTCTCATGAAATAGCAAGTTGCAGGCTGAGCTCCAGAGTGAGATATATCTTGGGCTGTGGTGAACAGGCGGGCCACTGATACCTGGCGGAAATTCAAACCATTAACGGTTTGATGTGGAGTAGCTGGCCAGTTCAGGACACAAGGTTCCCTTGCTTGGCTGTAGTGATCAGAAAATAATTTTCTTATGGGCAAAGTCTAAGAATGTTACATTGGCTGTAGCATGTGATCCATGCAGTGCTGAAATCTGATTCCCCCTGAAGTGACAAAGAAACACAGAAAATGTCCAGAACTGTAGCAACAAAAACGGGCCTCAAAGTAGACTGAGCAAAAGAACCGCCACAACTAATCTATTCACACTCTAGAGCCCCATAATGGCAAAATTATTATAATTTTGTGTCACACACAATGTACAAGCAGTATAGAGAAGGTTAACTCTTAATTGTTGGACTCCAGGCTTTCACTCATTTAAAAAAATAAGTTTCCAGCTTAAACAGCTCCAAAATTAGACATTTTAAAATGTAATTTCTTTACAATGGGATAACTTTGGAACCATTAGTGATAGAAACCTGAAACTACAAAATGAAAGCTTCGAGTCAGCTAGGCTGACAATGAGATAAGATATGGCTTCAGTACCATATAACGATATATAAAAAGATAAAATAGTTTACAAAGGTTTTAAAATACTGTTATGTTTTTAACAACATACTATATCGACATTTATAGACATGTAACGACACATGAGAATACAAAATCACACATGCCCACACAAAGCATCTGTTAGCATCTGTTGGCACCCTTTGCAAACTGTGTGAGAGGCTTTTCGGCACCATGTAATTCTGCTTAAAGTTGAACCAGCATAACATTCTGTGGTGATTTGCATATGCAGCCCATGATGCTTTGCATTGTGTGGGCATGTGTGATTTTATATTTTCTTGAAACTTGGCTTCCCAGCCAAATGCCCTTTGGGGTAACCCTTGCCTCAGTGTTTGCGCACAGAGGTTCTTTGACACATGAGAACTGCATCGTAAGGATCTGTTCTTGCTGGTCAGACTTCAATCGTTCACTTAAAAAAACACAAGTTTTTATGCCCAACAGTTCAAATATTACATCTTTTGAAATATAATTTCAAGCATTATAAATCAAATTGACTTTCTATCAGTAGGAATAGTGGGTACCCATTTTTAATCTGGTTTACATGTTAGTTAGATAGCATTTCTGATACCCTTCACCTCTATAACTTGACTGTGTTGCGTTTACAGCTTTTTCATATTTATGTAATTATGCAATATTAGTATTAGTGATGGGTTTTCTAAGGCTGCATTTGATAAAAGCACTTCATGACTCTTAAGCACAGCCTGCCAGCATTAAACATATTCATCTGTCATAAATTTATTTATTGTAAAACTCTTATTTTGCTATCTTGT
The DNA here is from genome assembly GCA_016271365.2 of Neoceratodus forsteri. Taxonomy (NCBI): domain Eukaryota; kingdom Metazoa; phylum Chordata; order Ceratodontiformes; family Ceratodontidae; genus Neoceratodus; species Neoceratodus forsteri. The sequence continues at coordinate 6,519,857 of CM028134.1, forward strand.
GATGTGTTTTTATAATCCTTGTAATGGAGAGTATGTCAAATGACAAAGACCACTACTGCTATTTCTAATTATCATAAGAGATTATTCTTGGAAATGGTTAGAAGATATTAGTGCTTATCCTGTCTAAAAATATACACATCACAGGTTAGCTGAATGCAGGCTCCAAAACCTCTCCCTCTGGATGGCTAGTCATTAGGTCGGGCACTCTGCAGCACTCAACTACTAAGGGAGGCTAGTTCTGGATGCTGTTCCTGGCCACTGCAAAGCCATTCTGAGACTAATTGCTACATTACATAGTCTTATGATTTTAACATAAATGGGAGGGGGGGCATGTTCATTAGAGATCCCCAACAGAGGCCCTTCCAGAGAGGCCAGGTAATTACAGACCTCTAAGAGTGGGCACAGAAAACAGAGCACTGCTTAGAGTACAGAACTCAATGCCCTTTTACAAAGGCAGGTGTGGGGTCGTAGAATTATGGCACCATCCCAGAGGGTCCAGTTGACACTGAAGAGTCCAGCACAAATACACATCAAAAGCAACAATTCACTAACTTATTGCAATATTTTTTTTCGTACATATTTTGGTTTTTTAGTCTTTTTCTCCCTGATCCCGGCCCCCTACCTTGGATGCGCGCGCACATGCTGAAGCATGCACATGCTGTGTCTCAAGGTGCCCTCCCTTCTTGTCGCCCCCCCACCTACAGTAACCATTGGACCTCCACCTGGTGGCTGTAGGACTGTGGGGCTGGGTGGGCGGCAACCACCCCCAGGAGAGGAGAGCTAACTTCCAGCTTGCTCAACCTCGCCTGACCCCCAATTCTGCCACCCCAACGACTCAAGTCCATTCCCGAACCCAGGTCACCAGCGTAACGGGAGGTAAGGCATCCAGCGCCTCAGCCATCAGTCACCAGGCCGGCTACCAATTGCAAATATTTAAAAAAAAAAAAAACAGTTATTAAGAGATTACTAAAGTAACTTCTTCTATGCTGCTCTAAATAGGACTTTGGTGAACAGTATACTTACAGCTGAAGGACACTGACTGCAACACAATGCAAGATGCTTGTCCCCTTCAACAGAGTTTATGTTCTATACAACTCCAAACATGAGCCATGCCAACAATATCCCTTTATCCTAACCCCCGCAGGTAGCCAGTTTTCCAGTTATTTTTTAACCAAACCAACAGAGCTTTCATTTATTAGAGAAATATGGTCCGTCTTTGAAGGCAGTGTTGTCCAGTGATTTCAATGCAGAACTCTGAAACAGGAAGGTTCCAGGTTAAAATATCATATGTTTTAAATCTCAGCTGGGTTGTTCTGGTTCAATAAATTGTAGGGAAAAAAAAAAGAAAAAGAGATTGATGTTGCTCTAACAGTCGAACATTGGAAGATGTTAAGCACACAGGATCTGCTTAAGGGTCATGAGTCTCGGCCATGGTTTTCCCAACTCTTCAGAAAAGTGAAGGAGAACAGCCAAGCACATTTATCTCTACCGTTACTACAGATCACTTCCATTTATCCACAGCACACTGGTTTTACAGTGAGAGAAACATTTGGATCGAAGCCATCCCGTTTTCAAAACTCTCCAGTATTTCATTGCTGACAACAAAGATTGACAGCCCTATACACAGTCATCAAGGACTGAAACTCAGTGGTCACAACAACCACAGAGCACACAGCTGGGTCAGCAAACCTTCTCAAGGCAGTCAAGATCAGCCAGAAAGGGATGGGGGTCTGGTGCCATGCATAAAAAGCACGGAAACTCTTTGCAACTCTGCACCCTCCACCTGTGGGACTATTACAGGCAGGTAACAGGTGTTTCACAGCTCTGCAAAAGAGTTAAGCCAGTTTAAAACTGAGACTGTCATGTGACTGATCAGTAACCAGAGCAGTGCTGCAGGGCTGGAAGGGTTCCACTGGACATGAGGGACTTAACACAAGGACAATGTCTTGAAGATGCTGGCCCAGAAGGAGGCCTAAAGGAGCAAGGAAGATGTGTGTGGGCATCTTACAGCAACAGCACCACAAGCACAGAGTAGCACCATGCCACTGATGCTATGCCACATTGAGATCTCCACCAATGTCACGTGTCGTTAGTGGATGCAACTCTGTGCTCACTAAAATCTGGAAAACTAATCTCAACTGTGGCATACTCACAGGGAGGACTCCTGCCCCATGACCCAAACACAAACTTGAGATTTGTATTTACAGAGGGAGCTGTTGCTGCCAAAATAAAAACAGAGAAATTGTCGGCAGATAAGGACCACTAGGCCCATCTACTCTGTCCATAGGCCCTATACATTGTATGTGGCCACTGACCCTATGTGATCAATGGCTTTTCATCATTCCCTTCCCTCTCAAGGTTCCCTTGTGCCTGTCCCAGGCATACTTAAACCCCTCCACTGTGCTTGCCCAAACTACCTCCTGTGGCAGACTATTCCAAGTGTCAGCTACCCTTTCTGTGTAGAAAACCTTCCTCACATTACCTCTTAAACTACCCGTCCAATTTCATATCGTGTCCCCTTGTTCTAGTACTTTTTCTACATTGGAAAAGGTTCCCCACCTGCACCTTGTTTATGCCCCTGAGGTACTTGAAAGTTTCAATAATGTTCCCCTGCTCTCTCTCCTCTCTTCCAGTGAGTACAATTTGAGGTCCTGTAGTCTCTCCTCATATGTTTTGTGGTGCAGGCCCTGCACCATATTTGACAGCCTTCTCTGGATAGTCTCCACCTTGTTTATGTCCTTGTGCAGGTGTGGCCTCCCGAACTGCATGCAATACTCCAGGTGAGGCCTTACCAATGTTTTATATGAGGACATCACCACCTCCCACCTCCTGCTAGTGACACCCCTGCCTATGCACCCAAGCATACTACTGGCCCTCCCCACAGCCTTTGTGCACTGAAACATAGAAACATAGTCTTTGACGGCAGATAAGGACCGCTTGGCCCACCTAGTCTGCCCATTTCTTTACCTACAGGATAAGCTGCAGATCCTAGTTAACCAACAGCCTATTTCTTCCTACCCCCCACAAAAATTGCTTTATGTCTGTCCCATGCATTCTTTAATTCTCCCACAGTGTTAGACCTCACAACCTCCTCAGGAAGGCTGTTCCATGCATCCACAACCCTCTCTGTGAAAAAATACTTTCTCACATTGCCCTAAACTGCCCCTCTTTCTTCAAATTGTGTCCCCTTGTTCTCGCAGACATCTCTTTTTGGAAAGATGCTACCCTCTTGGACCTTGTTGATTCCACTGAGGTACTTAAAAGTTTCTATCACGTCCCCCCTCCCTCCTTTCCTCAAGGGTATACATATTAAGCTCCTTTAGTCTCTCCTCATATGGCTTCTCTTGCAGACCCTGCACCATTTTAGTTGCCCTCCTCTGGACTGCCTCCATCCTATGCCCTTGTGGAGATGGGGTCTCCAGAACTGGATGCAATACTCCAGATGGGGTCTCACCAACTGTCTGTACAGAGGGATAACAACTTCCTGTTTTCTGCTGGTGATGCCTCTCCCTATACATCCCAGTATCCCCCCAGCCCTCCCTACTGCCTTCTCACATTGCTTGCCCACCTTTAGGTCATCTGATATGATTGCCCCCAGGTCCCTTTCCAGTTTTATTGTTGTTACTACCTTCCCCTCATTGTGTAATCTTCCCCTGGGTTGTTGTTTCCCAGGTGCATTATTTTGCACTTCTTTGCATTGAATCCAAGCTGCCATACTTCTGACCATTCCTCCAACCTTGCCAAGTCCCTTCTCATCCTTTCCACTCCTCCTTGTGTATCAACCCTGTTGCAGATCTTTGTGTCATATGCAAAGAGGCATATTTTTCCTTCCAGTCCCTCTGCAATGTCACTTATAAAGACATTAAAAAGGACTGGACCCAGTACTGAACCCTGCGGTACCCCACTAGTAACCCCTCTTTCTTCAGAGTGGACTACATTTACAATTACCTTCTGTGTCCTGTTGTCCAGCCAATGTTTTAACCCAGGCTACCACCCTGGGACCCACTCCCAGGCTGGTTAATTTGACTATTAATCTTTTGTGTGGGACTGTGTCAAAACAACTGCTTTGATACCTTAAAGTCATCAGAGATGATAACCCCTAGGTCCCTTTCCTCCTTGGTAACAGTCAGCTCCCCCCCAACCTGTAGCTCTCCCCAGGGTTCCCTCTACCCAGGTGCATTATTTTGCACTTTTTTGCATTGAACCTCAGTTGCCACATCTCCCACCAACTTTCAAGCTTCTCCTGGTCCCTCTTCATTTTCTGCACCCCTTCTGGAGTATCCACCCCATTGCAGATCTTGGTGTCATCTGCAAACAAGCAGACTTTTCCTTCCAGTCCCTCTGCTATGTCACTAATAAAGACACTGAATGGGGGGTGGGGCATGGCTAGTGCCAACTGAGAAAGATGTCTTACACAGGAGCTCCCATATACAGGCTTAATTTTTGCAATTTAAAACCTTCAGACTTAACTTTCGGTAACCCATATGGTTAACTTTGGTTCTCAGAGTGTCCTACCACTGGAAATTACAACCAAAATAAGAAATACAGTACTTTCACCAGCTTTATTGGAGGTAACATGGGGCAACCTAAGAACGCGCAACGACAGGGCCCAGCATATGACTCAGACACTGAACCTTCTAACGCGGCTGCCCTTAAAGCAGTTAAAGATCTGGAGTCATTTGTTAAGGAACTAGACAAAAAAGTGGACAGTTTTACCTCGTGGGTAACCACGGTGAAAACGAAACTAGATGTGGTAGCCACACAAAGTAAAGAATCGCACTCGATGGCTGAAAAGGCCATCATGGCCACTGCAGATCTGGTGAGCGAGAATCGTTTACCGCGGCAAATCTTGAAATGGAACCCGCCTAAGCACATGCGGGTATTAGGGTCCCAGAGAACACTGAAGGCAATAACCTGACAAATTACATGGTTTCATTAGTGCAGTCTGCACTTGCTATTTTGGTGGATGGGTCTATCATGCAAGCCTACCGGATTACTCCACGGTGCCGACCTATGCAAGAAGGGACTCAGTGGACTATCCTGATGGTCACGGCAGGTCCGACCATTAAAGAACTGATTTTGCAGGCAGCCAAAGGGAAAGGTCAGCTTCATCGACCAGATGGCCCTAGAATTTACTTTTCCGACCTTTCCTATGCAATAACACACCAGAGACGCAAGGCGCTGATGCAGTGATATCCGAGTTGTGCTTAATTAGATATGATTATTCTGTTATACTTATGTAAATCATGATACAGTATGCAGGTAAAACTTTATTTTCAATGATCCAGCAGAAGCGGAAAAGAGTCGATAAATTAATCGATTTACAAGCCGCAAGGAAGCTGAAGACTTGGGGACTGAGGGGACCTTAATATTAAACCTGATATAAGCCATTTACCTGCATAAGGGATACCAGAGTAATATGGATACGAGCTGAGACTAAGTTTTGTATTTTTTCTTTTCTCAGCTAATTCATTGTTTTTTGAATTAAAGTGGTAACATTACTGTTTGTAATTACTGTTTTGAGGAGCAAATGTGTGATTAGACGTCTCCATTACATTTCGGGGTACTTACAGATTTTACATGGACTTATGATAGCTCCTATAGACCACATCGAGAGTGTGTCACTCAGGGACTTTTCGAGTACTGATTTTTAGTATAAGGTCCGTGGTCCTGGTGGAGAAAGCCATTTACAGAACATATTTAGAATACATATGTTTACGAGTGCAAACACAGACCTATATTAGTTAACCCTCCTATGTTGTAACAAAGAGAGATAGGATCAGAATCCTCTGTAGAAGACATGTATGATGTAATTTTCTAGTACACGGAACCAAGAATAGTTTATTGAATGTGTATGTAACCCCTAGATGGCGCTATCCCAGGGGCTACTACCCCTGCCTGATTTGCCACTAACAGGTTGAGGGGCCTGGATCCAATGGCGGGTGCCTCCACCCAGAGGTCAGGGTTTGCAATAGTTAAACTTACTTGGTCACAGCCCTCTGGGACACTGCAACCCCCCTTTCTTCCTACTAGTGGGTTTGCCACAATATATCAGAATTACCTTCACAGTATACACTTACCACCAGGACTAGTTCCGCACTGGGACCTCCTGTGAAATAAGATACAGTGCAACAATCACAGTACAGTACTTTAACATAGACAAATACCTCAGGCAGTATAACTTTGCTGAAACAAGCAGCTCTGATTTATTTAGGGATATAACAAGGACAGGGGAAATCAGGTTAATTAGCTTATCACTTTACTATCTACTTATGGCTCTGTGCATTAGGCCTATCCTTACCAGTTACTGTCCCTGGGTACCCAAGCCCTAGTGGCTAGTCCAAACCGTGGCAGCTGGTAGGGGCCCTTTCACACAGTGAAAAGAAAAATTAGTTTAAACAGTCAGCAGTACAGTGATTCCATTTGGATTTAATGTGGAATTCAACAGGGAGCGACCCTGAATTAGTACTCACGACCTCCAAACAAGATAGGGTCCTTCAACGTCAGCAGGGCTACTCTTGAGCTCCACGAGACTCTTCACACATTTATATGGTAAAAAAGAAAGTACTATACCAGGCAGGCTGCTTCTATCCCGATCGCAATTACTGCACAATACCCGGAGAACACACAGCAGATTCAGTTCCTGACAGACCGAGTAGTAATTCAACAATTTCTCCAGTCTTCTACAGGGTGAGCCTGGTTTCTACTCTTCAGAGATCCTTTGATTCTTTTCACAGGACTGATTCAGTCCTAACAAGCTGTTACACAAGCTGCAGACCGAACTCTGGGCCTTACACAAGTTTTTTGACTGAAACTGTGCACTGAAGGAGCACAGGGTTTTTCCTTCACTGCCAGATCTAAACTGAAACTCCAACAGACAAACCGGCACTTCCTTTGAGTTCCTCCCAGTTCTTGACTGGATTGGCTGTCACCACAATAGACTGCTGCTGTTGGTCCAAAAGGCTACAAGTCTAAACTACATCTCCCAGAGTCACTGCCCATACAATCCTCTTGTGGCTGGCTCAGATTATGAGTCCAAGTTCTGATTCGTCCAAGGCACCATTTTAGAGCTAGCTTACCCCACACTGATTGGTCCAGTTCAGCAGTTCAAAACTAGAATGGGGAACTAGGCAGACACAGTTCTGACTGCAAAGAAAGCAGGTTAGACAAACTGTATTTTCATTATTACTCTAAATTATTTCTGGCAAACAGTTACATCTTTCAGATAGGTTCCTTTGCACCCTAGTGACTGCAAAATGGAGTGAATTGGCAGCAGCTCGAGTGGTACTCAATCAAAGAAACACACAGTCCCCCATACAAACTAATTATGTCTGCAAGCAGACAGCTCTTAAAGAGACAGTACCAGAGGTTCTAAAAGCACTCACTGATAAATGGCTTAAACGCCAAACACCATTCAGGCTTGGAGCATTCAAGCAAGCTCCTGGAAGTCTTTTGGGAACCCCCATTTGCAGGGGGTTACACGTACCTTGATATACTCAATAAATAAAAAGTTAAAAAAAAAAGAAATTGAACAGGACTGGTCCTAGTGCTGATCCCTGTGGGACTCCACTGGTCACCCTCCCCTTCTCCCCGGACTGTACCCCATTTACTACCACCCTGTGTCCCCTGTCTGTTATCCAGTTCCCAACCCAGTTCACCACTACCAGACTAACCATCTTGTTAATCAACCTTCTGTGTGGGATGGTGTCAAAGGCTTTGCTGAAATCTAGGTTGGCGACATCTACCACCCCTCCCTGATTTACTTCCCTAGTCACCCAATCAAAAAAATCTATTAGATTCATTTGATATGACCTTCTTGCTGTGAATCCATGTTGTCTCAGATCCTGAGCACCACTGGATTCCAGCTGTCCCACTATCCTTTCTTTTAGCAGTGTCTCCATGATCTTTCCAGCAACTGAGGTGAGGCTATTTTGCTGATATAGCGAAAGTCAGACCCCGGAGTTAGCCTGGTGGTGTGGAGGTCTGAGACACTGAGCGCCTTACCTTCTGTCATGCCTGCAGCATGATTTTGGGAATGAGCTTGGGTTGGCAGAGGTCGGCCAAGGTTGGAGAGGCTTGAGTGTCTGAAAGACTGCTCTCCTCTCCCAGGGTGGAATGGCCTCTTTGCCAGGCCTTAGACTGTCATCAGCCAGTGGCCTGGCGGCAGTTCAGCTTGACTGGCATGTAGGGTGGGGCTGCAAGTGTGTGATGTGTGTGTGCCTCCACAAACACACACACACACACGCACACGCACACACATGTATGTACATGTGCTGTGGTAGGAATCGGAACAGAAAATGGAAAGTGATGGCAGCGGCTTCATGAAGCCCTGCCCACCCACCTCTGACCCCGCCTTGCTACCCGAGGGCCTTGGTCCATACCAAATTATTGGACTCTCCTCTGGCCCCACCACAGGGGGAAGCTGTGGGGGGAACTCCATGACCAGATGAGTCCCTGGGGAAACAATCACTGGATGGGAGGCAAGAACAGTGGTGAATAGCCACACTCAGCCATCAGGTAAGAAAAAAACCTTTATAGAAAAAAAAAAAAAGAGAGCCAGACCTTGACAAACCACCAACCAAGCACTAGAGAACAGTATAGAAAAAATAAACACCAAGACAGAGTGCTAAAGTATGCTAATTTATTGGATAGCCGGATACAGAAAGGGCAGTACAGGTTCCCATTGCGACTGTGGATGGGGCCAGGCGCTGGTTTGTGAGTTTCCAAATCTGAACCTGCAATTCACAACCAAGAGACAAATCAGTGGGAAGAGCATTCACTAATATTGTACACTTGGGGTGTGTAATGAAGAATTTAGCCACAGTCATACCTAGTAGAAGTGTTGAATTAGCAATCTGCATTATATCCTTTTTACAGTACATTGATATAACTGCACTACAGCCAATGATCAACCATGCGTGGCAAAATCATGGTCACAGCAGTATACCACAATAACCACAAATGACAGCAAACCAATAGAACAGCCGCTAAACTGAGACCCAAAATATATTCTACAAGGTCTCTGGCCACCTGATTCTGAAATCCCGAAAGATCAATGGCAAATTAATGTAACTGGTCTGTATTTATGAAATTGAAATTCACTTGTGCCACTTCACTGGAGAACTGAGTGACGTCATTTGCTGGCAGTGTTGGCGTGAGCGGTTTGTGGCAAAGTGTCTCGCACTTCACTTTCACTGTTTTCCTCGCGAGCTGTGTGCCACCAACTGTCAGTAAGTAGCCCACCCCACTAACTCAGTTATACTCATCCCACATTTGCTGACAAAAAGATAACATGCTGCGGAGACCATCCCCTACTGCCCTGTTGTGTTATTAGTTTTCTTTTTATTCACAAACAGTTACGACCATAAAAAACAGAAATCGGCAGGGGTGGCGTTTCCCACTACATGCCCTTATAATTGATTCCACCTGGATCCTGGCACACTGTTGGGAACTGAAGCTGACTAAGTGAGCAAGTTGAGTGATCGGGGAGACTGTCACAGACTGTAAAAGAATCATGCCACTGTACTGCTGGACTTTCTCCAGTGAAATGGCACAGGGGGCTTGAATTTCAATTCGCTGGCTGCTATAAACTTGAATACTGAACCACTACTTATAAATTATGGAACAGATTTTGTGACTGACATGACACAACAGTAACTACAGCTTACATAATGGCACACAAATGCAGACCAGTTACACTCAAAATAAAACGTTTGCCATTGATCTTTAAGCATGTCATGGAATAGTCTTCACTCGTTGAATACATAAATAAGGAGCTGTTGATTGGCTGTTGCCAACTGAGCTACACATTCTGACATTGTCCTGCAAGAAAAGCCTTGGCTAAGGACGGGAAACCGCTAGTGGTGCTCAGTTGGTACGTGACGGAACTCGATACCACTGCACACCACTGACTTTCTCGGATACCCAATGGCATTGGATGCCACTGGAATCCAACTTGATCCCATCACCAGAAATCCCATAGAATCCAATATGACTATCAAGATTTGAGGCAGACATCCAACTTCTGATCTCCGAGGGCTGCAAGAAAAACATCTGGCCTGGGATCCCATTATCTGATTTTTGATTCAACATCTGAATGGGACTGGCTAGGATCTTGAATCTGGAGTCAGACAGATGGGCTATCCATCAGATTCCATCAGGATAGTCAAAAGCACTATTCGAGCATTACAAGAAACTATCAGTCAGGTTTTGGTTATGGAAAGGAGCCAGTTCATGTTGAAACCTTTAACCCCTATAGAGGTTCTTCTCCCAGGCCGGCAGCTGGTCTTGCAGGGCTATACCTTATTCACAGGGAAATACCCTTATCGGGCCATACCTGGCTGTCATTTAGAGGGCTACCAGGGTTTTCTCCTTGGATTTTAGAAAATGGGTTAGAGAAACCCTGCACTGTAATCGGTTAGGAACACCCACTACCAGGGTGGGTATCTGGCAACAGAGACTAGTAAATAACTAGTCCCTGTGTTAGCCTGCCTTTTTACCAATGAAATCATTGTGCCCATAACAATTTTGAAACTAATAGCTGCCATTATTTTTCCCCACTTCCTGAGTGAGATACAGCGGCCCAGAGTGGTAAATGAAATAATTCCACAATTTTTTTTAAATCACTGCTGCCATGCCACCTCCCAGCCACTCACTTGTATCCTGTAATCACTACCACACTTTCCACGATCTGTAATCATTTACAGCCTTCACTTCAGCTCCAGCTATGATTTCCTACAGCAGGTAACCAGGTAGGCAGTGGGGGGCAGCAAGACCACAGCTTCCTAGTTCCACATAACATTTTTCGTTGCTGTAAATCGCTACCTTCATCCTGACCAGCAGCTGCAGTTATTACGTTGCTTTCCGAGGAACAATACAACCTGTCTTTGAACCACACATTTCAAACAGTGCCAGTCTCCCAATGACACTCTCATAACCATGCTGTCACCCAGCAACAATCCCACTATTAAAAGAAAAAAAAAAAACACACAAAGGCATCGATCCATTTAAGACAGCTACTGCACAAGAAAATCAAAAACTAGCATTTGTCAATGCCGAATGTTGCTTGCTTGTGTGTTCTGTTTAGGTATTTGGAAGTGATAGTTCCATGCCTTCCTCCCAAGGCATGCACTGTGTCTTTCCGTTCAGTATTCACAGAAGAGTGGGAGGGGCAAGGGCCACAGCAGTACAGCAGTTGCCAAGGGGGTGAAGAGGTGGACAATAGTCCATTCAAAGGCAAAAGAGTCCTGCTGGAGCTCACTAAATTGAAGGTGGACAAACCGATGGAACCAGATGGCATACGCCCAAGGATATTAAGAGAACTGTGAAGGGAGATAGCAGTACCTCTGGCAGCCATGTTCACTGAGTCATTCAACACAAGTGAATTGGAGGAGGGCACATGTAGTCCCTCTACACAAGTCCAGCAGCAGGGAGGAGGCAGGGAACAATAGGCCATTCAGCCTCACCTCAGTAGTGAGGAAGATCATGGAGACATTGCTTAAAGAAAGGATAGTGGGGCATCTAGAAGCCATCAGAGCACAGGACCATAGACAACATGGATTCACAGTGGGGACATCATGTCAGATAAATCTGGCCGATTTCTTTGACTGGGTGACAAAGGAAGTGAATCAGGGTGGGGCAGTGGACAACGCTTACCTTGATTTCAGCAAAGCCTTTGCCACCATCCCACATAGGAGGCTGATAAACCAGCTGGGTAGGCTGGGCATGGGGGAAAGGGTGGTAAACTGGGTTAGAAACTGGCTAACAGACAGGAGGCAGAGAGTGGTAGTAAATGGTGTGCAGTCTAGGGAGAGGGAGGGTGACCAGTGGGGTGCTGCAGGGATCGGTCCTGGGACCAATTCTGTTCAATGACTTCATTAGTAATATTGCAGAACGTCTGAAGGGAATTTCTTCACCAAATTTTCACCATAGTCATTTTAAGACCTCTGCTCATGAACAGTGTCACTGTGATTTTCTTAATCTGTCCCAAACATTGATTGCGCACACTGAATGCACCATTTGTGCGCTACTTGCACGGAAACACATTTTGGTCGATATGTGAAAAATGACAGCTGTACTGCTCATAAGGAGATGTGGTAAAATGGCAATGTTGAAAATCTGGAGTGAAAATATTGAAAATTCACGAACTTATGAGCGTGCGTAGGATCAGCGCAACAAATGCTCGTAAAACAGTAATTTTTGGTAATTTTTTTCACCAAATGTTTAACATAGCCATTTTAACACTTCTGTTCATGAACAGTGTGACTGTGATTTTCTTAATCTGTCCTGAACATTGATTTCGCACACCGACTGTGCCATTGTGCGCTACATGCGTGGAAACACATTTTGAGCGGGAGATGTGAAAAATGACAGCTGTACTGCTCATAAGGAGATGTGGTAAAATGGCAATGTTAAAAATCTGGAATGCAAATATTAAAAATTTGCGAACTTACGAGCATGCATAAGAACTGTTCAACGCACGCTCGTAAAACAGTCATTTTAAGGAATTTTTTCACCAAATTTTCAACATAGCCATTTTAAGACCTCTGCTCATGAACAGTGTCACTGTAATTTTCTTAATGTGTCCCATACATTGATTTCGCACACCGACTACGCCATTGTGCGCTACATGCGCGGAAACACATTTTGGGCGAGATGTGAAAATGACAACTGTACTGCTTATAAGAAGGTCTGGTTAAATGGCAATGTTGAAAATCTGGAGTGCAAATATTAAAAATTTGCAAACTTACGAGCGTGCGTAGGAACTGTGCATGCTCGTAAAACAGTCATTTTTAGGAATTTTTTCACCAAATTTGCAACATAGGCTTTTTGAGAGCCCACCTTAAGAACACTGGCACTATCGTTTCATTAATCAGTCCTGAAAGGAGATTTCGCACAGTGACTGTGAAATCACCCTTCGGGCCCGATTAACACCATGACAGTGACAGAATTCATGAGGAGGGGTCCCAAAAACCTCATGTTGAAAATGTGGTGCCAAAATTCCAAAAAATGCCTGACATATGCAGCAAAGTTGAAAAAACCCTATCTATCCCATTATACAGCTTACTGGCATTTCCTCAGTTCGCGGTCGGCTTTGAAGAGTGCAGACGTGTTCCCGGTCCACCGAAGATTGTCGCGCTGAGGTCCAGAGGTAAGTATGGGGTGAGGGGGGGTGTAGGGAGGCAGGAAGCAGTGGATAGGTGCGTGTTGTGGGGGGCAGGGAGAAGCGCTGAGGACAGTTTTGTATTTACAGGTTTATTTTACATTTGCTACGCTGGGGTAGGCTCCCAGCATGGCAGCTGGAAGGCTGTTTGGGGGGGGCTGGAGCCGACAGGGGGTTGGGCACCCCCGTCGGCCATAACACATTTTGCCACACTGGGGTGGGCTCCCAGCGTGGCACCTGGATGCTTTGGGGTGTGGAGCCGACAGGATTAGGTACCCTTTCGGCCATAACAAATGTTGCCACCCTGGGGTGGGCTCCCAGTGTGGCACCTGGAAGCTTTGGGGGGCGTGGAGCCAATGGGAGATTGGGCACCCCCATCGGCCGTACAGTGTGTGCGTGGGGGGGGAGGGGAGGTGTATGAGCATGCAGTATGCATGCGTGCGTGCGTGCACGCGCGTGTGTGTGTGTGTAGGGGGGAGCTCTGCTCACTGAAGTGGAGCTCTCCCTTTCAACTGTACAACCACTGCATTTTCAACTGCAGCAGTGATTGGGGAACTGGGGCCGCGCCTGCAAACACACTGACTGAATTGGAAGACGGGTGCCACATCTCCGAAAACTCAGATGATGGCATTATATTTCTTGCACATGCGTGCAAGCAACATAACAAATGAAGTTCTACTTGGACAAGTCGAGCTGGGGATCGGGAAGGGGCACAACAAAAAAAAGCAGTGATCAAAAGCACAATGAAAATTCAACACACTAAAACCAGCAGCGCTCTCCACTGGCAGCTTTACCACACAAAAAATTTCTATTCATTGCTACTACTTTGTAAATAATTGTTTGACATTTTTGAGTAATTTTATAAACAGGTCACACATAACCCATTTTCTAAGCGCAATAGTAACTTCCAGGGTGGGCAGTATGGGTTATACTACCCTTGACGGGACAATCCTTGAGGACACATCTTCTTTCAGGCACCCTGGGGTGTGGCTAGACTGACTCCTCAACTTCTCTGGGCACGTTGACACCATCCTCAAAAAGTTGCACCCCAAGCTTGGCTCACTATACAGGAACCGTAGCTGTCTCCCGCTACCGGCAAGGTGTGAACTAGTCAAGAAGATGATATTACCTGTTTTTGACTATTGTGATGTAGTCTACAGTGCCGCTCCCAAGTCTTCCCTAACCAGACTGGACACTCTTTTTAACTCGTTCTGTCATTTCGCTCTGGATGCCTCCCCCCTTTCACTTATCACTGCAATCTCTACCACTCCATCGCTTTCTCATCCCTAGAAAACTGATGCCACCGCCATTGCATTAAATTTGCATCAAAGCTTTGGCTCTGATCATTCCCTTCATATCTTGCCTCTTCTATATCCCCCCTCGCACCACCTGCCCTCTCCCTTAGATCCTATGACTCTAGACTAATGGCAGTCCCCCGTCGGTCCACCACGGTTGGCCAGGTGGCCTTCTCTTATCGCTTCCCTAAATTATGGAATGCTGTTCCGCACCAAACCTGCCGCTCATCCACTCCCCTCTCCATCTCCTCGGCACTTCACAACTTCCTCTCAGTAAATTGTACCTGTGTTTAAACCACCGCCCCTCCTTCCTTACTCACTATCCTACACTTTACCCGTTATCTTATCTTCACCTGCCTTCCCGCCTTCCCCCCATTTCTCCACTCCCTCCCCTTCCTCTACTTTCCTCTCCTTAACCATTTCCCCATGCCTGCAGACTAATGCACTATTTTACACCTTGAAGTTTTTGCTCGCAAGCTTTCCAGCTCTTAATAGTCACTCTAGGTCCTCAAGGTACACGCATTCTAATGCCTACTTTTATTGTTGTCTGGTATTATATGCCAGTTTTGCTGTAACCTCCCAGTACTATTGCCTGTAATGTTGTACTGTATCCTGTATTACTCTTGCTGTGTAGTATGTAAATTCCTCTCATCCCTTTCCACCTAGGATGCACCAGGAGATGAGCAGCCTGTTGCTCAGTGTACCTTCTTGGTGAAACTTTTCAATAAATAAATACCAGACCTTGCAGGGACTATAAGGCCCTCCACCTGTGGCATTGGGCCTCATTATGCCCCTGGGTGGTCTGGTATAGCCCAATACTGCCAACCCTGTTGGTTATCATTGTTTACTTATTCCCCACCCCTTCCCTTGGTGTGAGCAGAGTCTTTAAAGGCGTCACAACCACACAGCTTCTGCCACGGCAGAAGCCCGCTTTGCCTCTAATTCCTACCCTAGGACCCACCATTGTGAAGCCCTCACAGCACTCAACTGGCCATCCCTGTACAATAGGCTCCAGTACCCCCTATTAAGTTGGACCTATAAGCTCCTAGATGCCCATCCTCTGGCAGGGCTAAACAGACTACTTACCCCAAAGCTGTCCAGACGACCACTCCACTCCTCGAACAAAAAACTCCTGGAAATTCCCCTGACCTGTACAGTAGCAGGGAGTAAATCCTTTACTCACCTAGCTCCGGACTCATGGAACAATCTCCCCAGCCATTTCCAGGAGGCACCGTCAATAGCCCTCTTTAAAAGGGGGCTGCGTGCTCACCTTATCAAACCAAGCCCATGTTACTGCTCAGATAGCTAAGATAGCTGCACCTCATGTCAACTCTAACCAATTTGATACAGCTCCCTTAAAACGGTAATGACCAATGACTGCACAAGCAGGCACCCCACCCCGTAGGCATTCAAAGCGCTTATCACCCTCACTCCCATCTGTCGTCACTGCTGTACTCTAGGCTGAAAGGTATTTGCTGCCCTCTTCTGTAGAATAAGCAAGCTGAGCACATAACCCCATATTATCTGTGCCACTCTGCCATACTGTACTCATCTGTGTAACATACCTCTGGCATAACATGTACAGTTCAGTATTGCTGTATTAGATGTACTACTGTATCAGATGCACTGCACTGTACTAATACTGCACCATCTAATATCATGTACCTCCTGCCCTCTTAACACAAAAACTGGAAAATTGTATACTGTCCTAATTAACCTTGTACTATATGTCTGACACTGTTCAAACCATATGTAACAAACCCCGGGTCGCCCCTGAAAAAGGGCCCTTCGGGGCCCAGTGGGCTCACCCGGTTAACATAATTTAATAAATAAGCAAGCTCCCTGGCTCAAGCTACCAACCTTCCGAGGCCTAAAACTGGGACGGTCCATTGTGACCATGACCCACCCGTGTCACTCCCACACGCACTGCCGCAGACAACACTGCACACACTCATCTAAATGTTACTGCTTGCTCTGGCCATGCTGCTGCACAGTAACACCAGCAGCAAACATCCAGATTAAAAACAATACATCATTCTGCTGCAGCAAGTTCCAAATCATGATGTACAGAAAAGTGCATTAGAAGCAACCTGCATTAAATTGTGATCAGACATTCAAGCTGCATGTATTGCTCCTCCTGACAGTCCCATCCAACCCACTTACACTCACCTCATTTGCTGAGCAAACTTCACTTCAGTGACTCCCACCACCACACCAGATTGTTTGCACACACTTCCCTACAGCTGATCTGGTTTGGGTACCTTAGTTCACTGTTGCCACTGGCAGGCATACGTCCACATGTACTTGTTTACACTACTTCCCAGTCTAATTTAACAGGACGGAACATGCATTACTGTGATCCCACTGACGTGCTTGCGATGCAACACAAGCACAAGGGTTGGAGTTGCAAACTGCTGTCCAGCCTGAGCAGTGCCACAGTGGTGCTGAAATAACTATCACTCATGGATTAGCAGTCAGCCAAAAAAAGGAGACAAAACTGGGACACATAAGCAAAAACCGGGACGAAAGTGACATTTTGCAAAACTTGTGGGGACACTGGGGCATGCTGCCTAAAATAGGGACTGTCTTGGGAAAATAGGGACTGTTGGTAGCTTTATCCCTGGCCCAGTCACAGGGGTTGCGGTACTGTCGACCCTCCTTGGCTAAGACGTACTGCTGAGTGGCAGCTGTCTTGGCCCTGGCCTGCCTCACAATATGACTCCCCAGACACCTTTCTGAACACAGGTCATTGGCAAGACAGTACAACGCATTGCCACCGGGCCATTGGGTGATCTGTTGAAACCTTTTTATTTAAAAGTGCTTAAGACACCTAGATGATCGTCAACCATGGCTTGTTAACTTACAAGGTCCTGCATGGTTTGGGTCCCCCATAGGTTTCTTGTTTTTGACTGAGGTTGTAAATAAATAAATATATGCTGAAGCTGGGTGTCTGAACTGAACAGTTTTTATGTGGCGTCTTTGATGTGGTTACTGGGGCCGATCAAGTCTCTCACAGGGGTCCTGCTGCCCATGATGTCCCTCTGCCTCAGAGAGACTGGATTCTGCCTCGACAAGCAGCCTCATGCATCATGACGCCATTTCAAAAGTTTGTACCGAGCTCAGTTACGCCCGTTGTGCTGTGTTAACTGATCCCACTGACACAGAGAGTCAGAGGGATGGAGGGAGGAGCATCAGAATTTCAGACTAATGACTTAAACTAGCAACAAAGAAGGAAGTTTGCAACACATTCCATTGTTACAGCTGTGCGGTCTGGGGCAAAAGTTTGGACTTTGACAGCGTCCAATGAAAACAGAACCTGAGTAACATTGACAAAATGTGCTCAAAAAGAATGAAGTAGCGGTATTCTAGAATAATGAATGATCAGTGAGGAAGTGCAGCAGAGAACGGTGCAATAAAAGCTGGTTAAGCCAGCTGAAGAGAGAGCCATCAGATGTGGCAGTTGTTTCTGAAGAATGAAAACAAGTAGAGCTAGGAAAAAGGTTCTGGCTCTTCTCCTTGATGGAATACCAGTAGTACCTTCAAATGCATCATACTGTATATAAACATGTTTCTTCTTTACATGTAAGTGAAGCCATCTTTCTGGAACTAGTTTAAATGCTTTTTTTGTCAATAGAGTGCAGGTGTATTATTAGAACATCAATAAAAGTACTACCCAACCTACCAGCAGGAGATAGTGGACATGAATACTGTACAGGCCTTCAGGTTAAGCCTGGACACATTTTTCACTTACTGAGGAAATCACAGGATACCCAGGATAGTACAGTAAGTACAGAATCCCAATACCGAGGTACATGTTGCTTATTCTTCCTGCCTATGAAGCCAGAGGGGCCGGACATGATGTCCCTATATTCCCTTCTGAGCTTCAGTTATTATGTAATTATAAATAACTAATGGGATTTTAGCCAATCAGTGTGCAGAGCTACCATTCCTCTTATCCTCTGTACAGTGTGCTCTCCCGTGGGAACATTAAGAGGGAGTGCTCCACTTCAGTGCCAGGGGGAGGATGGCACCAATACATATGACAAGCATTCGTCAATACCGAATGTTGTCTTGCTGGTGTTGGCATTGGTAGCGCAGGAGATAGTGAGATGCATAACAGGAATGGAAGTGAAGTATGGAACCAACGTCAACCCCACCCCACGCTGCAGAGACTGACAGGCATTGAGGTGTGCCTTTGGGTCGTCGTCCACAACGCTCATGCCATTTCACCTCACCGTACCCTGCAGACTCTGACAAGTACAGCGCTGTGCCTTAGTCATTGGGTCTACGTTCACCCCATTCCATAAGGAAATATGATGAGATGGGTGCAGTATAGGAGAATGGGGTGAACTTTGGGACCAAAGAGTCCAAGGTACACCTTGATGCCTGTCACTGGCTGCAGGGTGGGGGTGGAATGGCATGAGCATTACAGCTGACAATCCAAAGGCACACCTCTGATGCCTGTCAGTCTCTACAGGGTGGGACATTATGGTTAAAAACCCTAACGCCCCAGGCACTTGTTGGTATTTGCACTCCAAATTTTCAACATGGTCTTTTTGTGACCCCACCTCATGAGAGCATTTGGGACCTCTGCTCATGAACAGTGTCATTGTGATTTTCTTAATCTGTCCCAAACATTGATTCCCATAGCGACCATGCAACTGTCCGCCAGTTGTGAGAAAACACATTTCGAGCTGGATGTGAAAAATAACAGCTGTACTGTTCGTAAGGATGTGTGAAAAAATGGTAATGTTGAAAATCTGGAGTGAAAATATAAAAAATTCTTGAATTTACAGGCGTGCATGGAAACTGTGCAATGCACGCTCGTAACATAGTCATTTTTTGGAATTTTTTCACCAAATTTGCAACATAGGCTTTTTGGGAGCCCACCTCATGAACAGTGACACTGTCATTTCATTAGTCAGTCCTGAAAGGTGATTCCCTGCAGTGACCGTAAAATCACCTTTTGGGACCAAATAATGACATGACAGTGACTGAGTTCATGAGGTGGGATCCCAAAACCCCCATGTTGAAACTCTGGAGCCAAAAGTCACAAAAATGACCAAGATATCCACCTAAGTTGAAACCCCCTATTGGTGCCATTATACAGCTTACCGGCATTTCTTCAGTTCACGGTCAGCCTTGAAGAGTGCAGACATGTTCCCACTCCACCAAAGATCATCGCGCTGGGCTCCAGAGGTAAGTACAGTAGTAGCCAGCGACATTGCCAGCTAATTCCAGATATTTCACAAAATTTCTGAAGAGTTTCTATCTGCTGCCTCTACTGTGGAAATGCAGAAAGCAGGAGATATATCTGGAAATATCACAGACATTTCGAGAAATATCTGGCAGTGTATATGGCTGCTACTGTATGGGGTGAGGGGGTGCAGTGAGGTGCGATGCGCAGAGCGTGGGTGCATGTTGGGGGAAGGGCATCGGAGACAACAGGGGACTGTTTTCACTTTTCACAAGAAAAAAGATCGCAGGAAGTTTTTTTTTTTTTTTACAGGTTGTCTTGGCACACTGGGGTGGGCTCTCAGTGTGCCACCTTGTTTTTTTGGGAAGGGGACTGAAGTCACTGGGATTGGGCCCTCTGCTACACAGAAAACGTGTCTAGTTTGGGCTGCATGATGCCAAGGGGACTGGGCAACTTCCTTGGCAGACAAATTAAAATAGGAGAATATTATGCTGATGGGGACTGGGCTTCCTGTCTGCAAATGAACTGGGAGGGCATGCCGACAGGGGATTAGGCACCGTGACTTTCAAGTGGGATGGTGAGAGGCGGACGGCGACAGCTGCTGCCATGTTTATTGAAATGTTACACCAGGCAAGGCACACCCTGCAATGACAGGTCTCTCCCTCACTGCAGCGGCGAAATTGTTTCAAGTTGGTGGCAAGCTTTTGCAGCGCTGTCATAGACAGCGTGCTATTTCATTGGTGCCACAGAGTCATGCCCAAAAAGGCAGGGGCGCCATTGATCACAACATGACCTCACCTCCAAAACCTGCTTCTCCAAGCTACCACAATATGTCTGCGCTTGCACACAAGACAACATAAAAATGTCAAAAAAAAAAATACTTCAAACTTGTTATGAATCACATGAGCTAAATTTGAGTGATTTAAAATAATAATAGGACCTCCGAGGGATGTCTTTGAAAAAAAAAAAAAAACTCAGATGTATTTAAATATTCAAATCTTCATATTTTGCTTTTCTCTTCTCATCTCTTCGCCCAATTTACCATTCTGCCTCTTACTCCCTCTGCAACACTTGCTTTCACGCTTTCCTTACGCTGAAACCTACTGCCGGTCAGGCTGTCTTCTCATTCCGCTTCCCTAAACCATGGGGCTCCCTCCCCCACTTACATTCATACTCTGAAATCTCTCCTCCATGATTTCGTTACTCACTCCTGCAGCTGCTCCAGATACTGAGGTGGAGTTCTGTCTGCTGCTTTCCACTCTACACTGACACTAGTACAGCCCCTCTCATGCAGTCAGCAGTCCGTACCCACTGCCCCTCAGATTATTGCACTGCTGCTCACGATATAATGTTCTTTTGCTCTTCTTTCTGCAAATTATTGTATCACAGTTCTCTTACTTAAAAGCACCTCCCTGTGATTTGCTTATTTTGTAATACTTAGTTCCATATTATTTGTATTACATTGGCACACTGTACTTTGTATTTGCACTGTTCTCTGCTCTTCTCCTTCCCACTACGATGCATCTGGAAATGAGCTGATACCAGCTCAGTACGACTTTCCTGGTAAATCTTCTGAAATAAAGCAGGCCCAGTGGTGTGAAGGGATGAGGCATTATGCCTTACCTCCTGCCATGCTGGCAACCCACATTTGTGGTGCAAGTGGGTTGCTGGGGGATGGCCAGGGTGGGAGAAGATTGAGCATCCATAGGACAGCTCTCCTCTCCTGGGAAGTGAGGGACACAGAGGTCAGTGCACCTCTGACATCTAGCAGTGACTGGGTGTTGGAGTGTCCAGGTACCATAACAAATGAATAGACGTGGAGCAGTTGGCCAGCATGCTGTGGACAAAAGCGTGCACCATTTGGCCATCACTGACACCCACTGCTCCACCTCCAGGAGGCGGGGGGACAGAGGAGAAAATGTCTTGAGCAGCTGGATGACAGCCGACCCCCACAGGCACCGTTCCCATGAATGGCAGCACCTCCAGGATCAGATCCATGTCAGCAAGTTGAGGGATCCCCACTGCCCCACCATGGAGGGTAAGCCATGGGGGAAGAAAGGAGGTGCACTGCAAGTGGGGAGTACAGGGCTGGGGGGTGGCGAGATAGAGTGTCACCCAGCACGGGGGAGATAAAGAAAGTATATAAAAAAATTAAAAGAACTTTAGAAATAAATGAATAGGCCGGCCCGGTGGCGCTGAGGGCTGAGGCGCTGGACGCCACACCTTGAGCTACACCGGCGACCCGGGTTCGGGAACAGACTCGGGTGGCCAGGGGTCAGCAGGGGAGAGGGAGGATCGAGCGCCCAATGGATGCTCTCCTCCCCTCAGGGGTGGGAGACCAAGAACACTTTAGAAAATTTACATCCCTTCTCAGAAGCCGGTGGAAGCACCGACAATTGAAGGATGGAGGCGGCTCCGCTTGTCAGAGCCGGGAGTGGGGGACGCCGACGGTGCATGAGAGGTCTGGCATGCGTCAGCACGCCACCACTCGGGACGTACGTCCTAGTGCTCAACGTCCCAGAGGGTAGGGGAAACCAGGGAGAAAACCGGAAAACACCTCTCAGCAGCCCTGGATGAAAGCCACTCTGGTTCCATCCGGACCACCAAGAGGGATAGACTCCACTGTGCAGGAGGAGAGAGGAGGCACTCTAGGGGCAGATCCCACAAAGGTGGAATGGGGGAATGAGTGGACAGAAGGAGTGGGCTCCGAGAGCAGACAGGAGAGATAAAGAAATAAAATTTAAAAAAAAATAATAATAATTAATAAATAAAGGTTACAGTGCAATGCAAATTTCAAAATTTGTCCTTGCCTCTACTTTTTTAGTCACCCAGGGTACAAATTTCTTCAAGCCATACATATCCAATATGAACCAGCTGTTTTTCAATAGTTACATGCAGTCTACATAATATCAAGTGTTACTGTCGGGCTACATACTCAATCCCCTTTTGATTCTTGGTGACCTCTATCTTCTTATTACATTACTGCTTCAACATCCCGTAGGCGTGCATCATTCCGTACCCCCAATACTAATTCATTGCTATCAAACACGCCTGCTTGGTTTACTCCCCTTTTTTAGTCATATCTACTCTGAGGGATGTCTCTTATATTATAACAGATTCCTCGTGAGGTTTAGACAGAACCGTGTAGCTTGGTTTTGCAGTCCTCTCACCAAAATCTCAAGCTCGGAGTCTCTTGTACCATAAAATACATCCCACAGAGGCCCTATGAACTTATGCTACAGTGTAAGTACGTTTAAACTACATTGATATACTGAAACTACTGTACTTCTTTGTTACTAATGTGTTAATACATTATTAGTATGTTGATTCAGTAAAAGTATATTTCCCAGTACATCAATGCATTGAAAGTGAATCACTGTCATGTATCCATGTCCACCCGATTCCAAACTTTAATTAAAAAAAAACAATTAAGCAGCTAGTCTCAACAGTTCAAAACAGCAACACAAAAATGCATAGCATATGGATGCATAGCTAGGGGGATCAGTAGTAGAAGAGAGGAGGTTATACTGCCCTTGTACAGGTCAATGGTAAGGCCGCATCTAGAGTATGGTGTTCAGTTCTGGTGCCCACACCTCAGAAAGGACATTAACCTGCTGGAGAAGGTACAGAGGAGAGCTACAAAGATGATGGCAGGTCAGCAGGGTAAAGCATTTGAGGAGAGGTTCAGGGCACTGAACATGTACTCCCCGGAAGATAGGAGAGAGAGAGGGGGGACATGATTGGAACTTTGAAGTACTTCAAAGCGATAAATAAGGTTGATAAGGAGAGCTTCTTTAAGCTGAGTGGCAACCATAACACGAGAGGGCACAGTTTTAAGCTGGAGGGTGGGAGGTTTAGGAGGGAGGTCAGGAAGTACTTCTTCACAGAGAGGGTGGGGGGACACTTGGAATGCACTGCCAGAAGAGGTCATCTCGTTAAAGACAGTGGGCAGCTTTAAGAGAGGCTGGGATAGGCATGGGGGAAGGTAAGAATCATGGGTAGGGAGGATGGGAGGAGTGGGGAGGGAGGGCAGGGACATTAGCTCAAGCTGTGGACCCTGCAATATGAGCAGACTTGATAGACCAAATGGCCTTCTTCTGTTGGCTTCTTCATATGTTCGTATGACCCCCACCTCATAAACAATGGCAGATAAAATTTTCATGTCCTGCCGGAAAGGTGATTTCACGCAGGGACCACTAAATCACCTTTCAGTATGTAACAAAAAAAAAAACATTTTGGCCAGGATTTGAAAAATGAAAGCTGTCACAGTGATGAGGTTCTGTAAATATATGGCTATGTTGTAAATTTGGGGTAAAAATATTGAAAATTACCAAAGTTACGAGCCTGCGTTCATAAAATTCAACATAGGCTCATAACTTTGTTATTTTTTAATATTTTTACACCAAATTTTCAACATAGCCTTCTTATGACCCCACCTCATGAACAAGGGCAGAAAAAAATGTCAACTCTTATCCAAAAGGTGATTTTACACAGGGACTGAAAAATCACCTTCCGGGATGTGAAAAAACATTTTAGCCAGGATTTGAAAAATGACAGCTGTCACATTCATGAGGTGCAGTAAAGATATGGCTATGTTGTAAATTTGGGGTAAAAATATTAAAAATTCCAAAAATACAAGCCTGCATTCACAAAATTCAATGTAGGCTCATAACTTTTTTTTTTTTTTAAATATTTTTACACCAAATTTTCAACATTGCCTTCTTATGATTCCACTCCTGAGCAAGGGCTGAAAAAAATTTTAAACTCCTGCCTGAAATGTGATTTTTGTGCAGGGAACGCAAAATCACCTTTTGGGACAGATTCACCTAATGACAGTGCCATTGTTCATGAGGTGGGGTCTCAAACAAAGCATGTTGAAAAAGTGGGCCAAAAATATGAAAAAAATGCCCAAGTTATGCCACTAAGTTCAAAACGCCACTGAAATACATTGAACCGCATAACTGTTTCTTCAGTTTGCAGTCCGACTTTGAAGAGTGATGACATGTCTGTGGTCCAGACAGAATTACAGCACTGGACCCCCCGATGCGTAAGTAAGGGCTTGGAAGGGTGTGAGGTGATGGGTGCTGAGTGGGAGGGTCAGGTAGGAGGACACGAATGGACACAGAAGACACCGATTGTCGGTTTTCTTTTTACAGGGTTAAAAAAACAGAAACAAAGATTCCCGGCTGCAAAAGACATCGATGAACGCTTTTAAGAAGGTTTAAAAAAAAAAAAAACAGCAACCCACAGGATTGCGGATCGCAACACTGGGGATTGGCCACCCCAGTGTCACTCTTATGTTTCTGGGGTGGGGTGGGGTGGTGGGCGCTTAAGAGGAAGTTCGGTGGGGAAATATGAAAACAAAAACAGAGAGGAGCCCTAATTAGAACACTGGGGATTGGGCACCCCAGTGTTACTCTATGTTTCTGGGAGGGGTGGGGTGGGGGTGCTGAGAGGAGGGTCAAGTGGGGATATCTATAATTTAAATTAAAAATGGTGCATCCTAATCAGGACACTGGGGGTTTGGGCACCCCAGTGTCACTCTTATGTTTCTGGGAGTGTGTGGTGTGGTTGGTGCTGAGAGGGAGAGTCTGGTGTGGGGGGATATCTATAATTTAAAAGAAAAAAATTTGGCGGTCACAGCAACAAAGTAAGGCACACTGCTGAAAGCTCCAGTAAGTTGATATGCAGTCTGGACTCCCATGGTGACCAGATGCTCTGCACCATGTGGTCCTACAGTATGCTCGCCAGTCAGCTAAGGAGTTATCTGCCATCAGCAGGACCAAGGGCTCTGGCCAGACAAAGGAGATTCCTTCCAAGAGGTCATGTGGGAACAGTCAATACCATATGGCATCCAACATCAGCTGGATCACCAAAACCACCATGGTTAAGTGTATCTTGGACCACTGGCGCCCCAGTTCCCATTGAATGGTTCTCATGTGCCAGTGGGACCAATGTACAATGGCCATGTTAGACACCATGAAGCCCAGGAGCTTGAGGAAATCCCAAGACAGGAATTATAGCCCAACTGAAAATGATCAAACAAAGGATGACAGATCTTCTGCCTTGTCCAGAGGTAGGGCCAGGGCATTTTTCATTGCAGTGTCTAGTTCAGCCTCCAAAACACATTCACCTGCTACCGAGTCAGTGTTGATTTGGTCAGATTTATGAAGAGACCACGCATATGAATATATGAACAGGCCAGCAGAAGAAGGCCATTTGGTCTATCAAGTCTGCTTGTTATTGCAGGTTCCCTAGCTTACACCATTGACCCTGCACTCCGTCTTCCCTCCCTCCCTATCTGCCCCCTCCCAAGGTCCCACGGTTTCCCCAAATGTCTATCCCAGGGCCTTTTAAAGCCACCCACTGCCTTCTCTGAGACCACTTCCTCCAGCAGTGCATTCCATTTGATCTAGCTAAAAACAATTAGAAGGTCTGGATGGCCAGGTGCCTGGTAAGTTCCAAGTCCTGAACCATACTGCTTGTGGGAAGACCGTCACCAAATAAGGGAAAGACTTTGATACCTCTGCATCTGAGGAAAGCAGCCACTACCAACAGACACTTGGCAAACACCCCAGGAGCTGATGACATGCTGAATGCAAAACAGGTAGAGATTTCCATCCACTCTAAACCTGAGGCACTGTCTACCTGAGGGATGTGGAAGTACGCATCCTGGATGCCCGTGGAAAAAAACAAGCCCCTGCGAATCATATGATTCAGAGTTACCATGCAAAACTTCTGTCTGCAGATGCACAGATCCAGTAAGGGGCGCCATCATCTAGTAGACTGCCAGTCTATGCCTGGTCTCGGTATAGCACTAAGACTTTAACTTTCCAAACCGGAGCTCTTAATAGTTCTCACTATATCGTAAACCTATATACGCTCCAGCAGCTGCTCCCTGTCTCAGATGTCATTCTCGGGACAGGCATGGGAGGTTCTGGGTGCACTGCTAGGGGGCGCTTACATTCAAAATGCCAGTGAGAGAAATGGCAGGATCTACCAGACAAAAACTAAATTAATCCAACCACTCTAAGTAAGTAAAACATTATTTTTTGTGAAAATGCTAATTAGGCACCACCTTACACTGAGCTGGGGTCCGATTCCAGGTGGACATTCTCCTTTAAAAAGGAAAGGGAGGGGACTGTGCAGAGGGAGACAAGGAAAAGGCAGATATCTTGAACAACTACTTCTGCTCAACGTTCACAGAGGAAGGGAAGGGACTGCAAAAAAGAAACAGGAGCTCTGAAGGGGGTGAGGTGGACACTAGTCTTTTTTCAGAGGAGAGAGTCCTGAAGGGACTCGCTAATCTGAAAGTGGACAAAGCAATGGGACCAGACAAGGGTGCATCCAAGGATTTTGAGGGAGCTTAGGGAGATACTGGGTGCACCTTTAACAATTCAATTTGACAAACCACTAAAAGCAGGAATGGTTCCAGAAGACTAGAAGGGGGCACATGTAGTCCCACTTCACAAAAGTGGTAGCAGGGAGAAAGCTGGCAATTACAGGCCAGTCAGTCTGACACTGGTGGTGGCAAAGTTAATGGAAACACTGCTGAAGGAAAGGATTGTGGAATATTTTGACTCCAAGAGGTTACAAGACCCGACGCAGCATGGATTCATGGGGAGGGTCATGTCAAATGAATCTGATAGATTTCTTTGACTAGTGGAGTGGTGGATGTGGACTACCTGGATTTCAGTAAGGCTTTCAGCATCGTTCCACATGGGAGACTACTAAGCAAGCTAGGTGGCTTAGAAGTGGGTCCAAAGGTGGCAAATTGGGAAAGGAAATTGATTAAGGGATAGGTGACAGAGAGTGGCGATAAACACAGTTCACTCCAAGGAAGGGAGGGTGACCAATGGGGTACCTAATGGGTCAGTGCTGGGACCAGTCCTCTTTAATGTCTTTGTAAGTGACGCTGTAGAGCAGCTGGAGGGGAAGGTCTGCCTCTCTCTGAGGATGACACCAAGATCTGCAGCAGGCTGGATACTGGGGATAAGCAGACACTTTAAAAAATTCAGGGAATCATCAAGGGTATGGCAGCTGGGTTTCAATGTGAAAAAGTGCAAAATAATGCACCTAGGGCATAGAAACTTAAGGGCAGAGTACAAAATGAGTAAAGTGGTACTGATGACAACCAAACAGGAAAGAGACCTGGGGTAATCATATTGGATTCCCTAAAGGATGCCTGCCAGGCAGTGCGACAAGGCAGTTGGGAGGGCTAGTAGTATGCTGGGGTGTATAGGAAGGGGTACCACCAGCACAAGGAGGGAGGTGGTGTTGCCCCTGTATAGATCACTGGTAAGATCCCACCTTGAATACCATGTCCAGGTCTGGAGACCACATCTCTAGAAGGACATAAATAGAGTGAAGGCTGTCTAGAGGACGGCAACCAAAATGATACATGGTCTACACCAAAAACCCTACAAGTAGAGACTAAACGGACTCAATCTGTACCCCCTGGAAGAGAGGAAGGTGAGGGGGATATGACAGAGACCATGAAATACCTCATGGGGGTAAATTAGGCACAGCAGGGAAGTATTTTTCAGAGAAAAGGAGCCCAGGAACAAGGGAACATACTATGATGCTGTAGGGGGGTGGATTTAGGAAAGATGTGAGGAAGTACTTCTTCACAGAAAGAGTTGTGAACTCTTGGAACAGCCTTGCAGCAGAGGTGGTGGGGGTGAAGACGGGGGATTTAGGAATGCATGGGACAGGCATAAGAGTATCTTAGTGGAAAGGAAGGGAGGAGAGGGAGAAAGAGCTGGAGAATGAGTAGGGTCTATGGTGATACTGTAGGCAGGGAAAAATGGGCAGACTGGGTAGGCCAAGCAGTCCTTATCTGCTTTGAAATTCTACGTTTCTGTGTTTCCGTATTTGCAGCGACAAGCTTGACCAGTTTCATAAATTGAATTTGTTTATTACAATTTGTTTTCTTATTTTCAAACTTCTGAAGTTTTTTATTTTTTTTAATTTGCCTGCAACCCCTATTTTGGAAGTGCAATTCCACTCCAGGATGTGGGCCAAACTGTGGTAATCACACTTTTAGGGGTTAAAGGCACTCAATCATGCCACAAGCCTCAGACCGCTCACTGGCATGTGGCTACACAGTATAACCCATGCCCTGTGGTGTCATAATGCTTATAGAATCCTGTGATGCATCATGCCGAGGGATACGAATCTAAGTGATCAGGTGCTTCAGCGTGTACGTGCAAGCTGTCGCTATAATGATAGAGGACACTGTATTAGACTGTAGCCATGCTGATTCTTGTACAAAAAGTTGAACAAGGTGCGTGATTTGATACCTGTCATTAGGCCAACAAGAAATATATAGAACACAAGCTTTCAGGTGACACAGAGCCCTTCTTCAAGTCATGGCAGTTTCTACAGAAAGCAAATTTATTTACTTGGGTAGAACTAATAAATAAACTTTTTACACATGGGTTTAACATTTCTGTTAATAAGGAAGTAAATAACTGGATATATCCAGAGACAGAAAAAGTGCCAGACTGTCAGATCCTTAACCAGCGAAAACACATCAGTGATAGTGTCTCCCCATTAGAAAGGAAAGCAGTACAATCACTATAAAATCCAACCACAAGATTATTATTAAGAAAGCTGACAAAGGCTCTGCAGTTGTGATCTTAAACAAAGAAGATTATGTTAATGAAGCAAACAGGCAACTAACAGATCACATTTGCTACAGGGGGCTGGCTAGTGATAATTCTGCACAATACATTAAAGAACTATAGGACATTATTAAATCTCTTCCTACGCATGTCTAAGACAAAATAACTGATCTCATCCTTGGTGAGCCTAAACCAGGGACATTCTACATGCCACCCAAGAGCCATAAACCTTGGAATCCAGGGAGACCAATAATATTTTGTAATGGTACCCTGATAGAATGGATTTCTGGATTTAGAGAAACCATCTTAAAAGCGCTTGTTATAGAAAGAGACAGCTATATTCAGGATACCACACACTTCTTGCGTAAACGTTCTGCCTTTTTTTTTTTTTTTTTTTTTTTTTTTTTAAGTCTTTGGTAACTGGGTAAGGCCCACTAGGCACAAGTGCTTGTTTTCAGGGGTGACCTGGGAGCACTACGGGGTTAAGTGACTTGCTCAGAGATTAACCTCCTAATACCACCCAGGCCATGATGGATGTGGACCCCCTCTACACGGATATCCCACATACTGATAGAATTTCAGCCTGTCTTAGAAACTTACAAGAGATAGGACAGCACTGTGACATCCACCCACAATTTATTGCCGGACTTTTCAAATTCATTCTGACCTACAACTTCAGTTTCAATAGCAAACATTATGTTCAAACTATGAGAACTTCGATGGGCACCAGGATAGCCCTGCAATATGCCAATCTTTTCACAGCCAATTTGGAAGAGGATTTCCTGCATCAATGTAAAATCAAACCACTTGCATAATTCAGGTATATTGATGATATATTTATAATTTGGGCAGAAGGCACTCACAGAATTTCATCAGGAACTTGACACCTTCCATCTATCCATTAAACTTGCTCTGAGTATTCCGACATCAGCATTAATTTGCTTGACGCCCCCATTACCATCAAAAATGGAACCTTGCAGTCCAGTATCTACAGGAAACCAACAGAGAGACAGAAATACCTACACAAAAACAGCTATCACCCTAGGCACACCAAAAAAATATGTACTGTACAGCCAAGCACTTTGATACAACCAAATCTGTTCCAATAAGGAAGACCAACACCTTGTCTCACTGATAAAAAAAAAAAAAAAGATTTACTGAACAGGGACACTCCTCTAAATAAAGTGACAGAGCTGTGGAATGTGCCAGGCTTATGCCAAAAGAACTACTAGAATACAAGGAAAAGACCACCTCCACCTGGACACACTTGGTCATTTACAAACCAGATTTGCAGCTCCTACGTAAATTACGTACATTTCCACTTCAGACTTTATCAATACCCTACAAAGCAAGCAATTCAAGATACAGGGACGCTATACATGTGGATCCCAGAATGTTGCCTATTATAAGCCCACATACAGGCTATATGGGGTAAACTATGCAACCCCATAGAACCTGAAGGATCTCACAACTCACAGGTACAACTTAAAGGAGAAAAATACTGGAATGCAAGGGGGACACATTTCTTTCAATCTGATCACTCCAGCTCTGACGTCTCTGTCCAGGTTCTTAAAGAACACTTACAAATTATACAAGAAAGGTGAGCTTATGAGCATAAACGTATTATCTACTAGATACTAAAAATAATGGCCTGAATATAGACCTTAGTTTCATGACCCACTACAAAATTTAAAATGACGAGTGCCTTTCTCTTGCTTCAGGTGAGTGTGCATTTCCAACGCATGTATTTATATACAGTATCTCTTACATTTGATATTTTAGTGTGCCTTATACATTAACATGGTTGTATTCATATGTTTGAGCATTTATTTATTTGTGCATTCCAAACACACCTTTGAGCACACGTGCTCATTTACAAAGATTCCACGTCAGAGGCAGGATAGAAATAATACAAGAAAAACATAACAATCAAAGCATATAATGTACGTTGGATAATCAGATATTGAAGATAGGCAGACAAGATCGTACTGTTTTGTGGAGGTGTGTGTTTATGCAGCTTAGATAAATAAAAATGTGGTTTTTGTGCATACATACACACACACACACACACACACACACACTCTCTGTGTTTAGGGAGGCCCTTAGAACATGTTAGCAATAACCCACAACAGGGTATGGGGGTTATAGGCAATTAATGCATGCCTAGGGTGTATTGTGAGTCATGAGGCTGCAAGCTGAGTGTCCTCACAGCACCCCTGGCTTGCATTACATGCCTAGAACCCCATACTATGGAGTGGGTTATTGCACTTACTGTATGACATGGGTTGTGTGAAGATCATGAAACCAGGGACAGAAAGGGTTTTTTTTTTTAGGTATGGAAAGACTAAAAAAAGGGACTGTATCCCTGTGAAGGGGTTGTGGGATAACAGATGGACCAGACACAGAACTTAAGGTTCAACACAATCTCTGTGTGATGTTTATTTAAAACACAAGGGATAACTTTAAGCAATGGCATATCCCTTCTTCAATACATCAGTTTGCAGCAACAGACTATGCATGTCCTTCTTCTGCACTTAGTCAGAACCCACTGATCTATCTCTTTCGTGAAAATTATTTCATCCCTATGTTGGTCTTATGTGTTTGGGTGATGGGGAGCTCAAAAAATGAAAAACTCAAAAACAAACTAAAGACAAAAAACCTCAGTGCAGAAGCACTGAAGCAAGGATTATCCCAAAAGGCATTAGCAATAAAGCCAAGTTTCAAAGAAACACAACATCACACACAACCCCATAATGCAAATCACTATGGGATACATATGCAAATCACCATGAACTTTTAGGCTTAAAGCATGAATGCATGGTGTCAAAGGGCCTCTCAAGCAATCTGTAATTTACATTAATTTTAAATAACACAACAGGGGGTTTCTGATATCTCTACCCCGGTAACTTAACTTTTATAATACAGTCCCCTAGTAACTTTTTACATTTATCAAAAACACCTAGTGCCATGGTATTTTCAACATTTACAGGTTTCATACACATAAGACATATACATCAAGGTATTTTATGACATAGTGCCATTGCATACTAAATCCAACAACGAGGAACACAGCCTGTTGTTTTACATCAGCTCTGAGGTCACCACAATAACCACCCTGTACGAGGACCTGAGAGAGAAAAGGAAAATTAAAGAGGACACTATAGCATAGTCAAGAAAGGGAAGGGGGTGCCCACAGGTGGCCAACCTTATGGACTAGAAATTGTAAAGGACAGATTAGGCTAAGAAATAGAAGAACTGTTGCAACAGATTTAAGAAAAGGTTGGTCCTCAAGAGTGGCAGGATCTCCGTCACAATCCTGCTGCCTCCCAAAGTAGTCCCCGAGAAGAAAAGCACGTTGGAAGCCTGTTATGCACAGAGAAATGTCCCACTACTGATGCGATGTGTTACATTTCCTGTGTCTCATACTGCTTTGCACTGTGCAACCGAGGTGTGCATCAGGGTCCCCCTCCAACTAAACACACACATTGATATGCACTTTGAAGTGCACAGCTAGATGCTCCGCTGACTATGACTCCTTCTCTAAGTGTTGCACCAGACACTGGGGACACTAGTTTTCACTCACTGTAGCCCTCAAGATAGTGACACAGACAGAGACACAAAGGAGATTGCAGTAACTGTGACTTATGGGGACTCACAGCTCACTGTGTGTGTGTCTCTCTCTCTCTCAGTCACCACACTGAATCTGTTGGTTATATTGGATGCACCCCCATTGATCATGCACTGCACATGACATCATCAGAAACAACCACAAGAGAAAGAGAGAGACAAGCACACAGCAGCAGTCAGGGACAGAGAGTGACCCCTGGTAGTCTCCCCCCCCCTCAATGATGTTAGCCAGTGTCTGAAATATTGATATTATGCTCTTTCTCCCTCTCTCTCTCTTTCCGTCTCTCTTTTCCCCTCCCTCTCCCATACATGGCTCATGTCCTGATCACTTACCCAGCAGCTTCCTGAGGTGCTCTCTCTCTCTCTCTCTGTCTC
Organism: Neoceratodus forsteri; assembly: GCA_016271365.2. Lineage (NCBI taxonomy): Eukaryota > Metazoa > Chordata > Ceratodontiformes > Ceratodontidae > Neoceratodus > Neoceratodus forsteri. The sequence continues at coordinate 6,553,139 of CM028134.1, forward strand.
TCCACACGCTGCTGTCCCTCTCACACCACCCAGGCAAAAGTTGTCACTGGGAACACCATCAAAGAGAGAGGGAGATGACACAGCACAACTGTTCATTTGCAGCTTGCTATCGACACTGACAGGACAGTCAGGAATGTAGCAGGGACTGATGGTAGTAGCTAGCTGAGGTAAGTGGCTAGGTGCATATTTGGCACACAGTCACTCGGTGTCTGTCTCTGCAGCGTGGGGTCAGGGCTGACACGGCAGACCTGGGGAATTATTGCTGAAAGACAGACACCATTGGAGCACATCGCTATTGGACTTGTCATGGCTGCCATTCTCGTTTGCGGTCTTCAGCTCTGAACGAGTCCAAGTTGCACTGTCCCTGACTCGCTCCATGAAACGGTGCATTAAAAGGGAATTTAATGCATGGCCTCGCAGACCAACTCAGCCAATTGGGTTGCACACTTTTCGCAACCCATGTTATAAAAGCAGTTAATTTATAGACCTTCTGCTGTCACATTCCATCCACGGAGAGGAACCCGCACTTCTAATATGGTTTATAACCACCTAGGACTTCAAAGACTGTCTTCTTTTGTCTCTGCACGTATCAGTTATTTACTTCCTTATCAAAAGAACAGTCACACCCAGGTGTAAAAAAGTTTATTTAAAGGTTCTACCCAAAGTATGTAAGTTGGTTTTCTGTAGAAACTGTCATGAACTGAAGAAGGGCTTTATGTAGCCTGAAAGCTTGTGTTCTGTAAATTTCTTGTTGGTCTAATAAAAGGTATGAAATCACCCACTTTGTTCATTGTATTAGACTCAGAAGGTGCTGGCCTCACTTTAGGGCCTTGGACGTCTAACTAGCATATGCTCATGACTAGATAAGCTCCATGCCAAATGTGATGAAACTGAAGGTAGAGACAGAGCTCTTTTGAGAAATAGATTGCTCAGTGTATCTTCTGGACTCCCACCCAGACTGCTTTGTATATTATGAAGTGTAAATGTGCTCGCTGATGGAGTCACTGTATGAAATTTATTCATTTATTGAAATGTTTCACCAGGAAGGCACTCTGAGCAACAAGTTGCTCGTCTCCCGGTGCAACCTGGGGGGTAGGGGAACATGGGGATAGTTTACAGAGATTCTGTAAGAGAGAACTCTTGATAATGCATTAACTGCTCTCATTTTCTACTGTATACTCATGGGATGTTCTTAGAAACAAGAGGCATTTATTTCAAATTATCTTTCACAGCTGAAATTTTATCTGTAATAATAACAACTAGAAAGGGCATGTTTGATCAGTAAGGCTGAGAGCCCATGTGTGGTTAATCATTCACAAAACTTAAACTTTTAAGTGGTACAAAAGCCAGCTTTTTACAGTCACAGCAGGTAACTTCAAGTTAATAATGCTGCTTTTTTAATAAGGTTAATATCTGAGGGAGTAGTGTTACTGTCGCACCACCGTATTGCTTTGAACTCTTTTCCATCGCTTTCTTTGACTCCCTCTTACTTTCAGATAACTTCTAATACACTTTTCTTTCTTTCTTTGTCTCTGTCTCTCTCTCTCTCCTTCATTCTTTCTTTATTGCACTACAGAAACAGTATTGGGTAGTAGCCCAAGTTCTTGGTGTGGAACTAGAACCCACAACCTCCCAGTCTTCATGCCCCAGAGGCAAGCATGCTACCCACTGTGCCACCGTGTCTAAATATGATGTACACAGAGTCTACCCAGGGACAGAAGTTCCTCTAGGAAGGCAAGAGACAAAACAAGGAGACCTGCTGAATGAAATTGCTAAAGACACATTTACATGCCAAGACGTTGAAAAAAAAAAAAAAAAAGTGATTTCAGATCTCAAGCCACTGTAAACCGTAAATACAAAAGTTATACACAGTGGTCCTCTCACAACCACGTTTTTTTTTTTTTGGTGGGGGGAGATATGAAGGAAAAAGCTGAAATACCAGCCTTCACCCATGATATGTGTAGAGTAGGGCACGTGATGCTGTGTGCTGACTCTGCCTGAAATTGCAACTTCTGGAGTTTCCTCACAGAAGCATTCCTGTGGCGGTTGCAGTTTCCTCACGAGGGAGAGTAACGGTTATATTTACTCCTTGTGGCAATGTCACTTGTGTCAGCGTTAAATGGGGATGGCCTCTTCTTTGCCCGGGTCACCAAAGAATACTGTTTGTTGCTGCATTCTTGCTTCTGCTGTAACTGTAAAATTGAAGTAACAGGCTGTCCTGCTCACAGATCAGTTTTTGGCATAATTCATCTTAACTTGTAACACTGAACAATGTTTGATAATTTACCACTATTTTTCAACACGGTTTCAACTGTAATTGATTGCTTTAATGTCTCTCTCTATTCACAGCTTTAGAAATACTTTAAGAACTTATCTTTTTTTCCAGGAGTCAATGTAAATGCTTTTAATTAGTTTGAGTGGTTGCGGTTGCACTGTTTGACATGTTATCTTAACCTACTGTTTGTTATATACATTTATGATCGATTGTGACTCTGGTTGCCCATGAAAATGGGTCTTTGGCCCATGGATTTATCAGATTTTAAATAAACAAAACAAACTTACAGCAGCGCAATGTTTCTAAGACTGAAATTCTCCACCTTGGCAAAAGAAATCATAGTTCCACTACCTACATCTCCTCCTTGACTCCAAACCAGGGTCCTGACTATTTTATTCTATTTTAATTATGTCATTTAAAAAAATCCACCCTTGTCTTTTCAGTGTATTTTACCAGCAGTCTTTAGCCCCTTTTACACCGCCCTATTTGCAGTGCATCAACCCATGTGCACAGGTTGATGCGCTGCAAATGCTGCCACAGGGACACTCACTGGAGCACTTCGGGAGCCTTGCGAATCCAGTTTTTGTATCGATGCAGGAGAGAGGTCGTTTAGCGGATCGAGCACTTTTCCCTGCACTGTAAACTCGCTTCTGCACTCAATCCGTTACACGGCCCAGTTTTCCCACTATCCACAATTCACTCCACGGTCTCAGGAAACATGCCCCCACTGAAGGAACAGCTCGACTGTGGCGTGACTTGTGGCACAGCATGGGGGACTATGTAAACAGTTAATTACGAATTCGGCACACAGCGCAGCTTGTGAGGATCGGAGGAGAATTTATAGCCTTGGGGCAGTGTAAATAAGGCTTATAACAGTTAGGTTTACAACCCCCTGTGAAGGCTGCTGACTTTCCTGTCTTGGTCTGTTAACTGCTCTGTGAGACCACATGGCATGTTGAATTCTGAGGAAGAGGCTAGGATCAACTGTAGCAGTCTTCACACACCACCAACAGATCTGAAGGTTTCATTTTTGAAACTGCATTTCTTTTGAACAGCTTTTTTAGACAAAAAAAGGAAAGACTTCGCTCTGTGGTAGTGTCTGAATAATTTTATTTATTTGTTAACCGGGTGGGTACACTGGTCCTAAGGACTGTTTTCAGGCATGACCCCGGCCACAGAAATGGTACGAATACAAAGATACAAAAGTTATAGATACATCGAGCGAAGAGTACTAGGATTTCACAGTTTTAGTTACATACAAAGATGATAAAGGATGTCAACATTTTGCAGTTTACAGTTTACGGATATATAGATGTGTTTAACCATGTTTATTTCAGTTTAAAAAGCCCTCTGAAATGATCCAGCAATCTACTTTTCTAGGTAAACATGACACCGTTTTCCACTCGTTTGTGCCTTGTGTCAGAAATCTTGGTGTCCTCCCTGACCCTGAATTTATACTGCCTTCCAATATCTCTATGACCTGTAAATCTGCCCGATACAGCCTCCACAACATTGCTAACATTCACCACTACCACAGGTTCCAGTCAGCTGAAACCTTCATTCACGTCTTCATCACTTGACTTAAGTACTGCAACTCCCTCCTGCGTGCTCTCCTCCGCAACCTCCTCACAAAGCAGCAGGCTAACCAAAAGGCTCCTGCACTGGCTTGCCATCCACTTTTATGTACAGAGCAAAACTGCTCTTCTGTTTTTCAAAATTCTCTATAGACTGCCACCTTCCCCCATCTCTCTGACCCCGTCACCCCCATCTTTATCCTGCTCTCTCCATCTGGACTTCCTGCTGTCCCTCAGGTTATACTCCTTACCATTTGGGGGAGCTCCTTTTTTTTTTTTTAATATATACTGTATATATTTTATTTCTTCTCTGCAGCTGGGGGGTGTTACCTATGGTTCCCTCCAGTCTGGCTTGACCTCACAGCCCCCCACTCAACCCCACACTCCAAGCTCTACCCCTTCCTCCGGTCCTGCACAGCGGTTCCCTCGTGGTGGGTGCAGCCACCACCACTGCGGGAGGCGGGGGGTCCAGATCCAGGGGAGCATCCAGATTCTGGAGCCGGGCAGCGCTACCAGACTGCCATCAAGTAGCACGCCGAGGTGTTTTTTCCCTGTAGTACCCCCCTAACATGGGAGTGCAGTGGCACCAATTGATGCTATAGTGCGTGTTCCCCTGCACCACAAGTCAGATGCCACCCATGTCATCCCCACGCTGAGCAGCCCCACTGCAATGACCCCCAGCCACTGCTAGGAGCTGGCAGAACCACGGATCCCCATCTCACCCTCCCCGGAGAAGGAGATCAGTCACTAGGATGCTCAATCCTTCTCCCTCCTGGCCGACCCCCAGCAACTTGGGCTCATTCCCAAACCCGGCTCGCCGGTGTGGCGTGAGGTGTGGTGTCCAGTGCCTCAACCCTCTGCGCCACCGGGCAGGCTTGGGGGAGCTCCTTTAGTTCGGTTACCCCTTCTGTTGAGAACAATCTACCTGCTCTGCCATGGCTCTTATGCTCCCTGACCGTGATTAAATGCCACCTTAGTCATTTATGCCACAGACCCCTATGCCCCCTTTCCTGGTCATATGTGCTACTGTTATGGCCATATGAGTGCATAGCCTTTTTTTTAATTCTTTGGTAATTGGGTAAGGCCCATTAGACACAAGTGCCTGTTTTCAGGGGTGACCTGGGAGCACTGGGGAGGTTACGTGACTTGCTCAGAATCACACAGTATGCAGATGGAGGTTGCAGGAGGAATCAAACCCAGGTCTGCTGGATGTACCAAGCTCATTCACAGCTTGGTACTGTAACCTCTAGGCTATACTGATAGGCCAAGGGGTACGCTGCAGGTTGGGGGGATAACAAATGAGTTAGCTGTGATCTGAAATTATTTACTCCCCAAATCACAGATTTTTTTTTATTTTATTCTATAGTTTCTTAACCAGGTAAGAAATCAAAGACAAAGACTGTCCATTTTTAAGGGAAACCTAGGAGAAGAACAAAATACAGAAACAAACAAATTAATTGAATAAGTAATACAGCACAGCATACAAGCCAAATACAAAGAAACAAAAATTGCTCAAAACATTTACACACACTGTTAGCTAATAGATGAGTCTTATAAATACGTTTAAATGTAGCAAAATTAGTAACAGCAATAAAATTAAAAATCAGAGAATTCCATTCTTTGACTGTAGCATTTGGTCTAGGTGGTGCTCTCACAGTGGCTGCGGTCACCCTCTCCCCCACCTCCCCCCCAAGAGGAGGTGAGCTTCTGTTGGGACACTCATCCAATCTCCCCCAGCTGGCTCCCAATGACCCAGGCTCATATGCGATTCAAGGTCACCGCTGTTCCATGCAGTGAAGGGCTGGTTTATGGGGTTGTTTAAAAGATGTTGTCAATCCTTACACAGTGCCCAGAGGTCAGAATTGTTTTCAGATGTGTGTGGCAGAACAGGGGAGATGTGGTGGAGAGCAGGAAATCACTGAGAAATTACTATAAGTCCATGGTACACTCCTAGAAATACGAATAAACAATTGATGGATCACATTCTCCACTACAATCTACACCCAGGAGTAAAATCTGGATTTTGGCCAAATCACTCCACTTGCACTGCACTCTTAAAGGAGAACAGTGGTCTTACCTTGAGTTAATCTTGTGGTGAAGAAAGTGAAGATTTTGGTAACAGATTGCCTGTGCTGATTTAAAATGTACTGAATGTAGCTCAAAACAGAGCTTCCCATAAAAAGTAGGTCTCCAGGTAGTGCAGGCAGACATTTTATGCTCTGCCTCTGCTCACCCCCAAGATCGTGCCTGATAAGCAGGTCACTCTCTCAATACGATGACGAGCGAGAGCCTCTTCGAATGCAGAGCCCAATGTATGGACCTTTTTAACTTCAGATATGTCATATCTGCTGCAATGCTTGCTATGACTAGGCCTAACATACACATTTATGCTTGCCCCCGCCCCCTCGTCTGCATTGGGGCTCAATCAGAGTCCAGCTCCTGACCGAGACACAGAATCTAGAGAGGAAGGAGATGGAGGCCCTCTTCTATAATCACATTCTCAAGGAGGATGTGAAGGATGCAGCAGTCCACTGGTCAGACCACACCCCCTTTTTTACGAAAGGACAGGAAATGGGGATCTGCTCCATGTAATCAGTGTTTTGAAATATGTAGTCTGCCCCTTTAAGGGATGTTTTTGAAACTCCTCCAGTTTGGGTTTGAACTGGTGTGGTTACTGTAGCTATTCTGGTCAGTGGTGGACTCCAAGGAAGCAGAGAAAGAGGGAGGGAGTAAGGGGGCAGCAAGCTAAGAGACCGCAGTTCTCATCTCTGCTCCGTACTCTCCTATACATGTGAGCTCTTCAGTAACACAGTTTTATTCCCCCATATTAAAATGGTTAGTGTGGCAATGACTGGGCTAGCACCAGTGAGAAAGGCTCATGTTCAGAGGCCACCGGAGTGCTGTACTAACCTGGCAGCGCGACCGAGCTAAATAGATCATTGCACCTATGCAAAAGAGGGATCCCTCATGCATAAACAGCTTAATCTGGTTCAAGGTCAGTTGGCATTCATCTGTATTCCCTTCCCCCGGGTCGTGCCTGAAAATAGGCAGGATTTGTCTAGTGCACTTACCTGGTCAACAAAAACTAAATAAAAATAAATAAATAAAGGGTGAAGCAGTATATTCATAGGTTTCAGTAGTTATAAACAACCACCATTGCAGCAATGTTTACCGCCTCTGAAAGCCTGGACTTAATTGGGTGCACACTCCCCCCCCCGATCACCCATGCTGCATGTTTCATATCATTTCCCTGGTATCTAGTGGTCTCCCACCCCACCAATCACCCCTGTAGATCATATCATTCCTACCCCTAGTGCCTAGTGCTCCCCCTACTCCCAATCACCCCACCATGGAGCGCGCCATACCTCTCAAGTGTCACATATTCTGAGGTACGTCACTCATTTTACCTCTCAGAAACCCTTTGTCCATCATGGGGAAGGTGATATTCCATATTCCCCACTGAGACTTTTAAGCAGAAATTCATAATAATCTGTTATGCTCAGTTATACAAAAACATTATGAACATTAGTGCACTGATAGCTATAGTGTTCTGAGCTTGCAGCGCCATGTTAGACGATATGTCACACATTTTGCTCATTTGTCACACATGGTGTCACACATTTTCGAGAAGAAATGTTGAGAGGTACGGAGCACGCTGTTAGAATACTGCTCACGGCATGGCATGCACTATTTGCCATGCGGTGCTATTAGCTGCACTGTGCTAAGGGCCTGCTCTGAATGTCTTAGCCTTGGAACCCTCACACTGCCACCGAAGTGACAGGGGTTTGCATTGTGAAACCTGTACTCTAACACTGTGGCTGACTGGCTGGGGGCAGGGATAGCTGCATCTGTTTTACCTGGAAACGACTCCACTGATCAATGCGGATTTACAAGGAGGTTCTGTTTAGGACAGTCAAGAAGGTACATTATGTCTGCAGTGCAGTATATACAGCAAATGACAGATAAAGATACAAAGCTATAAAGTCGTAGCACAGACATGAACTATAGAATAAAGTCTGGGAAGGTGGTAATAACGAGAATTTTGCACCCCCGTGTGGGATGTCATGCAAGCCCCAAGAGTGAAGCTTGAGGGGTTTGTAAAGGTATCCCATACTGAGGGTGTACGTAAAATTCAAGTTTTACACACCTACCCAGACTTTATTTTATACAATTACTGGGGATCGTTTCTTTCACCACAGCAGTTATATAAAATAAAGAATCCCTATGGAGCCACGGACTTGGTCGGACTTCAGCTTGGTCTGCGGCTCACATTAAAAACCCTGGCTCCTGTTAAAATCTTTATTTTTTTTTGTTTGTTTTAGCCAGTTTGAGAAACAAAATGATTGCCTGTTTTTAAATTAACACCATTGACTCCCTTGGTGACGAACTGTGAGCGGAGGGAAATGGGCGACAACCAAAAACGGAGGTGGTGGCTCACGCATGCTCAGAGAAACCCAGTGCATGTTCACTTTTATAGCCGCAGGTTAGGGCAGTGAGAGTATGACTGGGTTTCCCTGTTGAGCAACACTCCCCAGCTGCTATACTGCAGTACTTAATATAAGTTCACAGGGCCTCTGAGGCGCGTTTCTCATGGTATAAGAGACACCATGCATGAGAGTTGGGCAAGAGGACAGCAAAGCAAAGCTGAGTAGTTTTGGCTGCTCAAACCTCATGAGGTGTGTCTCTCATACCATAAGAGACACCCCTTGGAGGCCCTTTTAACTTATTATAAATCACTCGAGTTTACCTTGAGTGATTTAAAATTGGTTTAGACCTCTTTTTTTAATTTTTTTTTTTTTTTTTTTTATTTACTTATGTCATTTCCCCCAAGCACTGCAGTGGGCGCACTCCTCTAGTGGTTCCATGACAGCACACTGTGCACAAGATAAGTGGCACAGAGGGTCTGCGCTCTGACTGGTTGAAATCTTGTTAGTGATTTATAATGGTATGTAAAAGCAACAGATACAGAACATCGGCATGAAAACAGCACAGCGTAGTATACAGAAGCAATGAATACAATACACAGGCACGACAACACAAAAGTTTATTTATTTATTGATAGGATTATTTTATTTATTTATTTATTACGTAAAAGTATCGGAATTACAACCCTTTGAGTCATAGACTCATTTGCAAAGGCTCCACGTCGGTTACAGGGAGTGGAGGAGAAAACATAATACAGGGATACACAAGTAGTAAAGCAGTATACATGAAAAGAAACAAACACTCATTACAAACTCCTTTGAACCGGTGGTTCTTTCACAAAGGATCCATTGCATGAGAGTACAGTCAGTTGACATAATCAAGACGAAAAAACAGAAGGCAGTGTGGGAGAAGAAAAGAAAAACATTTCAATGACATTACAAACAGGGTATCATGCATGGCACAAACTCAAAAATTCAAATATTAATGCATCAGTAAAGTGACCCGCTTAAATTGTGTGTGTGGGGGACATTTTAAGATGGAAGATGACAGACAGATGCTGAGTGGAAAAGACACAGGAGATTCGGTAGGATGTGGGAGGCAGGGGTATGAGATGCAATGGACTGTTCAAAGAGAGCGAGGTTAGGGGAGAGGTGGGGGGTTAAAAGCGTAGGTAAGGAGCAGGTGGTAATTAATACAAGGAGAGAGGTATATAGAAGCAATGGATGCAGAACATTGGCATGAAAACAAAGCACAGAACAGTATACAGAAGCAGTGGATACAGAGCATGGGCATAAAATCATGGCACAGAGTACAACATACAAAAGTTAAAGACATATCACAATAACGGCATATACTGTATTAGCACTGAAGACTATCAGAGGTTGCCAGAATTTATGTATTTATTTATATTCTGTTGACCAGGAAAGGAGGACTAAACAAAACGGCCTACTTCCAGCCTCATCCCAGGGAGTGGTGGGGTTAGAGAATGAAGCTCTAACAAGGGTATGTCTTAGTCAAAAACTAAAGACAATTGTCCACACAGTAACAATCGCGTAATGGTTTAAATGCATTGAAGCTAACCAAGGACCTACGTTTAAGGGTGCTTTACAAATGATTTCTGAGTGTAGGGGGACTCCAGCTGAGTGCTGCTTTGCCAGATAAAGAGTGAGATACCTCAACCCCTCAACCAAAAAACACTGTCTCCCTTCAGGTAATACAGACTTGAGAATCTTTCACAAAAGGCCATAATGTATGGCTAACGTCATTCTGCAAGTCCATATAGCACCAAAGATACAGCTGCTTTAATCTGTTTGCAGTTGGGGCGGTCTGGCCTACAGTTGAATAGAGGATATAATATGAGCCCTTGGAGATAGACCAGTTATAAAGTGGAGAGCCTTGTAACAGAATACATCCAGCTGGCCAGCTGTGAGGTGGTACTACCCTTATATATCATGTCACTGTAATCTTATTATGACAGGAACGTGGCTTACACTAACCTCTTCCATGCATGAACAGTACAGATAAGGTGCTTTGCTCTAAGGGAGGGAGGGTGTGGACTGCCTGGAATTTGCATACACCCTGATAATTGACCAAGGAGCATTAGGGCTGGCAGTATAGCCTAGAGGTTAGAGGAACGAGGTGTGAACGAGCTTGATACATCCAGCAGACTAGACATGTGTTTGATTCTCACAACCTCCTCTTGCATACTGTGTGACTCTGAGCAAGTCACTTAACCGCCTAGTGCTCCCAGGTCGCCCCTGAAAACAGGCACTTGTGCCTAGTGGGCCTTACCTGGTTACCAAAGACTAAAATAAAATAAATAGTGGCCTGGCTTTGAATTAATTACATGTAAACATAAAACTGTCTCCTTCCGGGGTTCTTAGCATCTCGAAGGGGTGATGACCTTTCCCCCACGCACCGCTTGTTCCTCTTGCTGACCTATACTCGCTCTTTTGTGACTGCACAAAAACACATAACTGGGTTGGCTACTGCACTTTACCTGCTAAATTTCCATCATGGATATGTATAGATTAACACTTTGCATGTATGGCGGCTTGGTTTCACCGTAATCTCAAGTGTATATACTAAAGTCTATGCTTGTCCTGTACTGTATATATGGAAATGTAAAGCATGCCCCGTGAGTGCATGTGTGATTTCTGGCTCTCTGTATAAATACTATATATGTTTTAAGTTTAAGTTGTATGCCACTGTATATTCTTCCCATTTCCTATCTAGATGACGGGCACTGTATTTTGCTGGATTCTCTCTGTAATGTATGTTTTATTGCACCCTCCTACATATCCTCCTCCCCCCCCCCCCCGGATGCATGTGGAAATGAGCTATTACAGCTCTGTATGTCCAGATAAGCAGTACATACCATAATAGTAACAATGAAATCACAGGGTTCCAGAGTTAGCAGCCTTGGCATATACACAGTAAAGTGTGGGCGCGCAGACAGGTCATCATTTGCAAAGTAGCAGATTCAGCAGGTAGGTACATCTGAACGAATACAAGCACAGCGACTATGTTCAAGGAGAAATGCCTTACAACCTTTTTTAAAGCCACCAAGCGAGGAACAATTCTGAAGGGGTGCAGGTATTTACAGACAAGAAACAGGGTAGGCAAAGGATCATTTGCCCGTACAGGACCTTGTTCTCAGAACCTCGAGTAGCGTACAACTGAAGTACTGGATCATTCTCCTCAATGATTTAATTACCAACACATCACTGAGGCTGGGGGGCATCATCTCTTACTAGTCTGTACAGTAGACAGAGGAGTGGGCAGTGGAATCATCCTTCAAAGGAGTGCAATTCAATAACAGGAAGGCATCACAATGGTGGTCCCCAGGAGGAGCACTAGTAGCAAATCTACCAGTTTTATTACAGAAGACCTTTAGACTATTAAGGCTTGTTCACACTGCGCCTTGCCACAGCTCCTTTCTAATCCGTTCAGAAAAGTTCTTCCAAACCGGAAGAGAGCTGCATTCACACTGCAGCCGTCTTGCTGCTGCCCATTTAACTTTCCGGTGATTTCAGCGTTGTTCTGGTTAGCACTGGGTGGATGGGGAATTGTGGTGGTGCAGGTGGTTTAACTGTTCAGACAGCACAGGAAACCACCGGCAATGCTCTGAAATCCCAGGAAAAGAGTGGTCGTGGCGGCAACACCACGCAATGGAAAACTGCAAAAATGGTAAGGTTCACATGTGGACAGGGGCACTGTTCTGACCACTGTGAGCCACTGACAATGGCTCACAGTTGGTCGTGTGAACGAGCCCTTAGACTCTGTGCACCTTAGGGCCTGAAGAAGTGGAGCACCGTACACTACAACAGGAAGTAGCTTACTACTGGCAATAGCAAGCCTAGAGTTATTGGACAGAGAATTGCTCAGCCAGTAAAGTAACCCAATCTTCTGGTGTAGGTACTTAGTGACAGGATCCACATGGAGCTTAAAGGAGACTTCCTGGCTCATATACATGCCAAGATATTTCATAGAGTCAACCACCTCAATTAGAGCCCCAGTAGTTGTGGCAATGGGTGACAAATGCTATCTAGTGGTGCCAAGGCGTCTGGGACCAAACAAATGGTTTTAGTTTTCTTGGTTCTAGTTTTCATGGTATTCAGGACTAGTTTGTTACTAGAAAACCATTCCTCTAACTCCCTGAAATCACCAGTAAGCAGACTACCAAGCTGGTTTAACATCGCCAGAGCACTTGTACAACATGGCATCCATGTACAACAGTAAATTAACCAAGTCACAGTTACCAGGCATATCATTAATGAAGGAGAGAACAACAAGAGACCCAAGATGGACCCTTGTGGAACACCATCCATTATAAGCTTCTGAGTAGACTAGGCACCCTTCCGGTTAACCAGTTGAGGCCTATTTGTTAGTTAATGAAGGAACCATTTATGGGATAGATTTTCAAGATCAATCAGTTTTAATTCATATTATAGGAGGGGGTTGTCAACCAAATCAAAAGCTGTGGTGAGCTCAATAAAGACAGCACCAGCTGACTGCCCTTTATCCACGGTACTTAGAGCCCTTGTAGACAAGCTGTCCAATGCAGTGTCTTTCCCATGGAGTTTCCTGAAACCGTGCTGCCTATCAGTAGTTGGTACTGTTCCAGATACTTCCGCAGCTGGTTGTATGGTTAATTAGCCTTTCAAGTATTTTGCCTAAGGGGCTAAGCAGGAACATGGGGCCACAGTTTTCAATAGGCTCCTTGGGGCCACCCTTGTGGACAGGAACTAATAATGCCACTTTCCAGCTATCAGGAATTCTTCCTTCAAGTAGGAACTTTTTTAATCAGCATAGCAACAGAAGAGACAATGATAGTGGCAGTTAGTTTTAGGAGCTTTGGCTTGGATTTATCATATCCAGTCGCGTCCTCAGCCTTTAAGTGTAGTAAGAGAGGCAACACTTATTTTCTCTTTACTTCCCAGAAGTGGAACTCCAGACATAATTTCACTGGATTCGGTGATTGCCTAGTGGATCCAGGAGAGGAAGGTCGGAACCTATCAAGGTCAGTGAAAAAGTGATTGAAGGCATTTGCAGTATCCAGAGGATCCTGGTAGGGCTTCCCATCTGCTACTGTGTCACATTCTACTGAGCTAGCACTACCTTTTAGAAGTGCATTTATTTGCGCCCAGAACTGTTTGGGATCAGATAAATTTCCGACCTACAGGTGTCTTAGGTATTTTGTTTTGGCAACCTTCTGGTCCTTTTTACAGGCATTCCTGAGTTCCCTGTACTTGACCCAATCAATTGTTAGACCAGAGCATCTGAAGACCCCTCCATGTCTTATCTCTCAACCTCATTAAGTTCCCTAGGTTGTGACCTAGCCACCTCAATTGTTGACCCTAATCTATTATTTGTATTTTGTAGTTAGCCTCTGGGATTGGGCGCCTTAAAGTAAAATTTGCCTTGCCATTTGCTTAAGGGGGCATTTGTGTTGGCAGCAGATAGTTTACTCACAAAGAACTGCAATGCAGAATCCACATCAAGAAGGGTTCTGATTGTTGCCCAGTGTATACCCGATAGAGTAGCAATGAAGAAGCTTGCATCAAATTTGGAATAATCATGGCCCATGAAAATTCTGGGAGATCTGGGTGAAGCATTATTCCAAACACAGAATACTGGAGTGTGGTCGCTAAGGGAATCTGCAAATATTCCTGCGGCTCCAACATGCTCAGGTTTGAAGATAAAAGTCAAGTCAAGAAGGATATGGTTACCCATTTTGTTGTTTAATCTTGTCGGCTCTGAGATAATTTGTGTAAGCTGGGCACCTAGCAGGATAGCCTTAGGGCTGCCCCCAACTCAAGAGAACCTTAGTAAGGGAATCCAAGGCAGAAGTTGCCACTCGAGGGGGTTGTAAACACATCCCACATAAAGCGGCTTTGTGCCCCCAAGTAGTAACTTTATTATAGCCTCACGTTCAGCATTATCTGAGTCAGAGATATTTACAAGAGAGGCACTGAGAGAGGATCTGATATATAGAAGTACACTTCCCCCTTTCTTATGGGTCCTGTCCTGCCTAAACATGGAGTACCCAGATAGTTCAACTTCCTGGGAGAGGATGAATAGCTTTAGTCAGGTCTCAGATATGGTAAGTACATCAGGGGCATGCAGTTCGACCCAACCTTCTCATTCTTGAAGTTTAGGCCTCAGGCTGCTTATATTGATGTGAACCAGTTTTAGTCAGCAAGTTTTGGACGAAAATATATCAGAGGGGGCTGGAGAGACTTTGTGATTGGGAGGCAGGGAACCTGGATTCAATTCAATATCACCAGACAGAAGCAGCCAGAGGAAAAATAATATCCTAAGAGGGTGACCAGGACATGACTGAGTAACATTAAATTTGCTTTCTTGCATGAAGGATACTAACTTACAACAATTGTCTTTGGTATAAATACCATGTGGGTCAAACTCCCTGGTGTAGAGGATGGGGGTAGCGAGGGGATCTGCATGTAGCCATACTCACGCTGGGGATTATCTGAAGTAATAAAAACGGAGCCCATCCCAAGGATAGCTAGAATGTATAGGGCTACAATACCCAATCCCTTAGGGGCTAACAGGGCGAAGGGAGAAAGCAGCAATCTGACTGGAGATTAGCAATAAAACTAGCTCACCCTACACATAAAGTGGTTTAAAATTCAAAAGCACAGTCCATCCAGATAGGACTCAGACTGCAGACAAGTGAAGAGCAAGTTAAATGAGATAATAAGGGAAACCCACCATACCCAGCAAGTCAGCTGAATCAACAGCACTCAGTGTCTCAGGCCGTAGTAACAATAACAGCAGTATGCAGTGCACAAAGAAGGGTTAATAAATATTTTAGCAGCACTACTAACAGCTGTAGATAATGAGCTAGCTAAGAGTTACACAGAGATAATGCATACAGGTATAAGATCCAGGTGAGACTTTTAGTTAACTGCACTTCATACATCAACAGCCAGATGTCAATTGAACGATTTCAAACAGCTGCAAACACTGGAGCTAACTAAGGGTTATGCAGGGGACACCCACATAGAGAGAAAGGCTAGTATGAAAAATTAGAGTGGCTCTGGCACATGAGTAATAGCTGGCATGCAAAGGGTGATGAGGAGTTATGTTACAGTAAATCAAATAAAGTCTCCAGCAATGTACAGACAGGTGATGGAGAATAGTATGTATGTTGGTGCCATCTTTGCAGCTCTCTTCAGGGTCTTCAACACCATCGATCATGGCATCTTGATAAAAAAACTTCATGGTATGGGCATAAAGTGGTTGCCATTCACTTGGTTTGAGAGCTAATTAACAAGTCATAGGCGGTCAGTAGACGTACAGGGCTCAAGATCAGATTGGAGGCAGGTTAGCAGAGGAGTTCCACAGGGGTCTGTAGTAGGCCCCCTGCTGTCTTCCCTAAGTATTAATGATATGGAGCAATGGTTTCCTGGGGCAGAGGTACACATGGATGTTGACAATATGGTTCTGCACAGAATGGGTCAGATTGTTAGACAGATATAAGTGGACCTCCAGCTGGCCTGTAATGGGTTACAATATTTTGATTTTGAAAGCAGAAGAAATCTGAGGTAATGTTATTTAAGTCAAACAGGATGATAGCTGCAGAGAAGGACCATCTGGCAAATGTAACGAAGGCTGAGGTTAGGTTGTTACAGGTCCCTGCATATGAATACCTAGGGGTATGACTGGACTCGTATCTCACCTGGGAACATCATTTATTCAAAGTACTCTCTAAAGAATTGGCCCAAGGTTTTCCTCTACAGACACCATGATTCATTATCACTGAATGCAAGGAATAGCATTGTAGAACTAATGATTAAGCATTTTATAGACTATGGGGATATTATATTTGGGGGGGACTGGTATTGATCAATTAAACTAACTGGATGTTTTAACAAATCGTATGTCACGTTTTATAAAAGAAGCACCTCAAACTCCCACTGCTGTGAGCTGCTCAACTCACTAAAATGGCTCTCAATGGAACAAAAAAGGGAGCTTCATCTATTGTTATTAATAAAAAGTATTGAAGAGAAAGTCCCTGTTTATTTGAGAGATCGGGGCCAGATATTCAAAACTTAGCCCAGGTGCTAAGGGGAGCTTACCCATGCTAACCAGGTTCTGTGCCTGATCCGTGAATGGGATCTATATTTAGACACTCCACCAGTATGAGCAAAACCCATTAGTGCCCAACCACTAAGTTAACATTGTGCCCATGTAAATGGGGGGGGGGGTCCTCCCCTGCATATGGGCACAGCAGGAAATTGGGAGGTTTGCACAGGTGGAAAATGCCACCCGAACAGGCACAAGTTACCACCTTTGCAAACCCTGACCTAATGAGGTGCAAGGCCCTGATGGTGGGCAGCAGTACTGCAACCACCTGCCCCCTGCCACTTCTCGAACCCTGACTGGGAAAATCAATGGATGCCCTGAGGTCTACTGGCACCCCACCCTCCTATAACATGTCTTGTAATTGCCCTGATATCCCCTTGTATCCAGTGGCACCCCCAACATCTAAGCACCCATCAAATAAGTGCCATGAAATTCCCAGGTGTCTAGTGGCACCCCCCACCCTCCAATCACCCGTCCAGTAAGTCTCCTGATACTTCCTGGGGTCTAGTGGCACTCCCCCACCCTCTGATCACTTGTTCCTATCATGTCCAGTTATTCCCCGATGTCTAGTCACACCCCCACCCTCTGATCACCCACCATATAAAATGTATGCTGTCCCTGGTATCTAGTGGCACCCCTGCCTTCTGATCACCCCTCCCATAAGTGCCGTGATAGTACCTGGTGTTTAGTGGCACCCCCCCTCCTTCTGATCATCCAACCCTGTCATGTCCATATTGTATTTAGTGGCATCCTCCACCCTCCAATCACCCATCCCATAAAATACATGCTATCCCTGGTGTCTAGTGGCACCCTATACCCACCAATCCCCATCCCTGTATGCATAATGTATTCCCTGGTGTCTAGTGGCACCCTCCCCACCCTCCAAACACCCATCCCCATAAAGGTGTACCTAGCCCTGATGTCTAGTTTCACCTGCAACCCCCCCGATCCCCAAGTCCAACATGATGTTTGAGTCTCTGGTGTCTGGTAGACCCCCACCCCCTTACCACATGCACTACCCAACCCCCCATTCCAGAGCAGAAGGTGCCATGGGGAGAGTCCTGTTCGGCAACCCACACAACCCTCTGCTCACCTCCTCAGCCAGTTGCCGTACAGCATGACAGGGAAAGAGATTCCAACCTGCCAACAACTGCTAACAGGAGCATAACAAGTACTAATGTGTGAGCAACGTTGACATGTATGTAGCCTGCATGATTACTTGTTATTCTTCTGGCAGCAACTGTTGTCAGCTTGGATGTTGGAATCTGCACAATAAAGGAGATCAGAAACTGGTTCCACTGTCCAGTGTAAGCCTCTATCAGAGCTGTAACTGCATTCACTGTTTCTGTTCTGTATAACGGTCCATCTCCCTGCTCCCACTGTTGGTGGTGCTCCTGCCCCTACAGTTGAGGTCAGGCCCTTTTTCCACTCCCAGTTGGTACCAGTCTCACTACCAATTTCCAAAGCCAGTGCTGGTCTCACTTCCCATTCCCTAGGTTTGTACTGGTCCCACTGGCAGAGCCCAGTTTTGGTGTCGGAGGGCCATGTTAATCAACCAGCCCTAATATGGCAGAAAGCAGGTGCCATATCAAAAATGTGCTGAGGTCTGCTGATGAATCAGTGCTGTGGTCTTCTGTATGATCTCTGCTTTCTGTCTGCTTATTCTGTTTTGTTTATTTTTGGTAACGTGTTCACTAGAAAAGGCACACTGAGCAACATACACTGCAGGATTCACCTGGAAACAAGCTGTCATTACTCAGTGTGCCTGTTCTAACTAAAACATTACCAATAATTAAATGAAACAGAATAAACGGATAAACAGCAGCGCTTGCATGGAAGACCACAACACTGATTCCTTATCAGATCTCATCACATTTTCGAAGTGGCACCTGCTTGCAACCATATTAGAGCCCCTGGCTGACTATCATGCCCCAAACTCCCAAAGCTGGCTACACCAGGGGAACCAGTACAAACATAGGGAACAGGATGCGGGACTAGCACTGGTTGTGGGACCTAGTAGCGTTATACAGAACAGAAACAAGGAATGCACTCACAGTGCTAATAAAGGCTTATGCTGCACAGTGGAACTGGGTTCCTGTCTCCTTAACTGTGCAACTTCCCAAGTTGGAGCTGACAACTGCCACCAGAAGACTAACAAGTAACAGCATAGGCATGCAAGTTTCCAGAGTGCCCAGACGTCCGAGGGTGGTATAGTTACATGTTCTGCTCAAAGTAGCAGTGGTTGGCAGACTGGTCTCTCTCCCTGTCATATGGCAGCCCGCCAAGTAGGTAAGGGGAGGGCTGTGCTAGTCACTATATCGGATCCTCCGTGCAGCACCTTATGCAGAAGTATGGGGGGATTGACTGCAAAATATATGTGCAGTGTGGTGGGGGGGGTGCTTGCCACCGAGGAGTCCAGATAGCACCAGAATGGGTGCTTAGTGGGTGGGGCATGCCACTAGACACCAGGGACATCTTCAGAGTTATGGTGGTGGGTAATCAGAGGGTGGGGGTGCTACTAGACACCACAGACATCCTGATAATTATGGCGGTGGGTGATGGGAGGATGGGGGTGCCACTAGACACCAGGTACAGCTTCATAATTATGGCAGTGAGTGCTCGGAGGGCAGGGGGCACCAACAGACACCAGGGAAAACTTCATCATTACATCAGCGGGCACCTGCAGGGTGGAGGTGCATACCATGGACAATTTCTTACTTACAGCGGCAGGTAATTGGTGGGTGGGGGGGGTGCCACTGGACACAAGGGAGGGCCACTTGCCACCATGGCTGACATGGGTAGCCACAGAAGGGGCATAAACTTGCTGCCACTTCCCATGCAAATGAGCCCATAATGAGTATGGATATGACCCTTGGTGCCTTGCACGCCCAATGGGCTCATTTGAATCTTCCGAGCTGAATATCGTGCTGTGATCCCGGTGCTAAAAGGTCTGGGGTGCAGTTCCCTGCACTTCCTTATGGGCTGCATACAGCCCAGATCCATGTTGGAGCAGTGCTACTCAACGCTGAGCCACCCTGACATTGCTCTATATTCAGTCGGATAGAATATAGCATCCTCAGGATCGGGCTCAAGGGAAAGCGCAGCACAACGCTTCGCACCCCGCTTTTGCCCATTTCCGAATATCTGGCCCCTGGTGTCTGTGAGGATCTTCTGTGTGGCCACACATTCTTCAAACAGCCTTACCTTTAAAATACACTATGTGCTTTCCATTAAGTGGAGCCAATTATTTGCCGTTTGTGGTCCCATATGTTGGAATGGATTGCCCATTACATTAAGACTGTTACCTGGCACACAGCCATCAACCAGAACATTAAAAGACCATTTTGTGACAGATGGCACTTGGCTAATATCCCAATAAACGCAAACATGAACTTAAATTTGATATTTATTTAATTGGACTGTTTCTAATGTATGCTGTAGCATGTCATTCATTCCATAAAGTATTGTAGCCCCCCTCCCTGGTGTCTAGGGGTATGATGGTAAAGTCCATAGGGAGGGGCACCCACAGCAGCAGAAACACTTCCAATGGCCTTCATTTACCCAGGCCATGATGATGGTTGGGGTGTTCACTCCTTCCCTGGTGCTGGCTGGAAAATGGACTGATTAACTCAGCAAATAATAGTCACAATAAATAACCGAATGTCCACACAGAACTTGAAGAAAAATAAAATTGGGGATCCCAGAACATTTATTGAATACTCATTAAAGCTTCATTGAGCACAAATTAATCGGTGGGGAATAGCAGCTTCTTTATGGCCAGTAATGCCTTACATAGCAGCTTTCATCCTGGACCAAGGACGTTGCACAGTCTAATGCGAGTTTAACCTTGGATTGGTATGATCACACAGTCTCTTTAGGCAGCAGAAGATCCAGAACCATATACATGCCCGACAGCCCAGTTCTCACTGGCACCCTGCTCCTCTGATGCTCCCACTTCCTTCTCACTGTGGCTCCTAGGCTCACGGATCCCTCTGAACTGCAAGCCTCACAATCCGGGGTATGCTGGCTCCCTCTGCCCACCACAGAATCTTATGAACTGCTGGTGACTGTCCCCAGAAGCTGAGGGTGACATGTCCCATACACCTCGGACTATGCTGCTCTCCCTCTCTGCTTCAGGGCTCTCATGATGCTGCACTGGTCCTATGGCTTAGGACCTGGCATACCCTCGGTATCCCTCCAGCAGCTTTCTGCTCTCCCAGCAACATCTGCCTATAAGGAGCCCTCTCCATGGCACTTGCAGGCTCCTACTGAAAATTCCTGTAATTCTCCTGTCTCCTTGCTGCTCCCAGCCGGGGGCCGAAGCTGGCAATTGGCCCAGCCCGGCCCCAACACACACTTCCCTCCCTCTCATCTCTCTCTCCTGGGAAAGAACGCTCTTTCTCCTGCCAAATCTGCCATTATACCCCCCTGTGCACCCACGGTGACCTCCCGGCCCGCAGAAAGCTCCACCCATGTGCCAGTGGGGTTTAACCTATCATTACCTGTGCCAAATTAGGCCTTAATGATATCTATGGGGGAAAACAACACTAGTAACCTCCCAACGGGGGGAGGGTACACTATTCTGAAAAATTTAAAATATAATTTGGGGCCGGGGTGGTGGTAGGTGACCTGGTTTGGAAACAGATCAGGGACACTCCCTCCCTGAACTAGTCCACTTCGACACTGGAGTTTTGGGGGCCTTTTTATTAACCATGTCATGTAAAATTAGTACATATGAAAATAACTAATAATCTACTATCCTGTTTAATGAAAATTTGTAATGTATTATGACTTCTTTTTTTACGTATTTTACAATAACTGATAAGAAATGAACACAGGACTCTCTTGTAAACAGGGTACAACATCCCTAATGATACGTTTTCCTTATAAAAATAACGATTTTACTTACCTAGCTACTATAAGAACGTTTGGATGGTGGAAAGCCATGGCCCCATTATGACCTTTCCGTTAATCAAACGTATCTATATATGTTAGCCAATGATATCACTCATCTAATGACTGAATGACTTAATAGAGTTGCTATCTACCACTCTGACTGGAAGATCTCTCCTTTTATTACTTAATATGCATGAAAGAAATAAAAAAAAATGCAATCATATTAAGAGTCAAATAGTGTAAAGAAACACTAAATATTAATAACACCCTTCAAGACTGAGTAAGTATTCTACAATGAAGGGGTTAACGGACAACTACATTTTTATTTATTTATTGAATTCTTGGATTAGACACCTTTGAGCTGAAAGCTGTTTACACAGATTCCATGTCAGGGGATTACATAAACAGACTACAAAGTAGCTGCCTATAGGCGGTAAGCACTCACAAGAAAAATTGCAGTGTCAGGAACAATGCAAGACAAATCATAGTTAACAGTACATAGTGGAGACAAAAGGTGACAGTGCTAGCAATTTATACACATATAACCCTGCTACAAATTGGGGCTTACTAAGATGTCTTCCTCGGCTACCTAATGCCCACTGTCAGGATGGTGTCCTGTGTCTGCAGTAGCTGTATGTGTCTGCAGGAGAGTGCTATAGAAAGCCTTGTGCCTGTCTCTTTAAGAGAGTCATTATGCTGTGTTAGAAATTAGTCTGGACTGAGTCCAAGTAGTTTAGGGCTCGTGACTGTGACATGTGGACACCAGTTCTGAGTACACTATGATTTTTTGTAATATAAAAATGTTTTATGGACTGCCTCTCATGAGAGATGCTGAGACAGCATGTGAGATCACACACTCACACAGGTTTTAGAAACAAGGTGTTACCTGGAAGGCCAGAAGCTAATTGCAGACTAGAACAGGCCTTAATCAAGAATCTCCTGTTATCTAAGTTAAATATAGCTTTAACTGCTAAGAGGGAAATCAGTATCCCTTTTATGACGTTTCGAGGAGGAAGCCAGGTTTAGCACACTGGTGCGAAATCATAAATGCTTTGATGTCTGTGTCAGAGGGGATATTGCTCATAGATGAAAGGAAATTTACAGACTTGATTGGGGAAGTCACATGGGGAAATGAGTTTCTGCTGATGTAACCTTAATTAACTTTCCTTCTAAAATGATAAAACTTCCTGGGTGTATGATTTTTAATAAACAGAGGAGGAGCTAGGTGACCTCACACAAAGGGGTTGGCAAATACAGTTTTTTAAAGTATTGTTTTTCCTTCAGGGACACTTTTATCCACTGTCTGACAAAGAAACATCTTTGAGCACTTTAAGAAAGGTATTTAGAGAGACAGACAAATCTAAGTACTGTAGTAGGAATTGCACTGTTAAAACCTTGTTCTTTTAAAAGATTGTATGGTTCTTGTGGTATATAGTTCTGTATTTTATGTTTTACATATTTTTTATCTATTTTAGTAAAACTCTATTTTTAGAGCCTACTTGGTCTGTCTTTGAATTTCTTTCTTTAACAAGTGAAGTATATATGGTTAAAGCAGACACTGTGCATAAGCTTGAATGGTGATACCAAACTGGAAAAAGGTAAGAGTAATCTGAGGTCTTTATTAGAGTTTTTAAGTGTTCATTTTGTACACCTGGTTAGGTGCCCATAGGCAAAGATATCTGCCCCCCCCCCGAAGACAGAATTAGCTGAGCCTGTGCATTGGGTACACTAGCAAGAGGTTCACAGTTTGAATCCCTCTAGAACTGAGACCAAAGGTTGATTCAAACCCACAAAACAGACAGGATGGTTACCCTGTTTCTGTTAACTGTTCACAAGACTGCGCTCAGAGATTGGCACTTTGGGAGCAGAGGGCTGACCTGCTCAGTGGGTTTGTGACAGTGACCGTCCCTTGGACGTTTTGCACAAGAGCCACCATTTTGGTTCTGGACTGCCAGAGTTGGAGCGATCGAACCTCAGGGGACCGAAAATGGAGACTGTCCTGGGAGGTCTTGTGGGATTGAAATCTGTAGGAATTATGGTTTTTAAGGTTTGGTGCCTAAATGGACCTGGAGGGGGAGCTCTTGCTGTGACAGACAGTTCCCTCAGCCAACCAAACTTTTTGGATCTCAGAGGAAATCCCCAGAACTGCCTGCAGCAGAGTCAGTTGTGAGTTGGAGTTTGCAGAGTGAACAGCTTGAGCCATCGGGCAGCTGCTCCTGTGTAGGAGCACAGGAGAATTGGTGGGAAGGCTGCGCTGGCCTGCCTGTCACAGCTCTTCTGTGACAGTGAGAAATCCGATTAATGTGAAAGTTGGACTTAAACCTAATTTCTTTGTTTGAGATCTGAAGCCTGAAGAGAAGGAGAGTGATCACTACCTGAATTTGGGACTGAAGACTTGCTCCAGAAGTGATCGGCCTGCCAGGTACCGAAGTGAGTCACGGATTGAGAGGTCCTGTGCAGAACGTTTGCTAAATTGCAACCAGACTTTACCCGAACTGTGACTAAGAGTTGTGTTGCTTATAAGTGTGTTGAATGTGCTGTGGGGGTTGTGATTTGGTTTCCCACCTTCCAGTGTATTATGCTAGCTGGAAGCTGCTCCAGCACTCGCACAGGCTAAATCCGAACTGCCTGCTCTGGTCTGGGCCCTGCCATCTCGGCCTAGACTGCCGCTCCCATCGCAGAGACATGTCCGATGAAAGACCCACTCAGGTATTTGGCTCCCTGCTCAACACCATCAAACAGGTAGTGACCACCTCGGTGAGTCATGTGGGCCCTGCTTGCCCTGGCAAACCAGAACACCATCCAGAGGTCTTCATCTCATCACTCCTGTCTCCTGATCTGGGTAGCATGAGTACCAAACAGGGTAGCTCCCTGCAACAAAGCTACAATCATTATGTGTCATGTGATTTGTTTGGGTTTATTACAACGAACTGAGCCATCTGGCTCTGGATTACAAATTCTGGGTTGATGTGCATGCTAATTGTTTTCTTTCCTACGGGCCCCAACAACAGCTGCAACGCTGGCCTACCCCGGGCATCACTTCAGGCCAGCCTGCTTAACAACTGGGTACCCAGGGTCGTATGACTGTATACAAGGGACTCACTGTGCATGCATGTTCAGCCTGAATTAATCAGATCTGTCAATCATCCACTAGATTCATGCCCCGGCCCCTGTTTACTTCCCCCGAATAAATCTGATTTTGTTCTTTTTGCATTTAACCTGGCTAGTGTGTACCTTTTTGGTGGGGGTATTGTACTGCCATTGAACTGTTGCATTACAGGTCTTACTTTACAGGGGGCCTCCAGGGTAGCTACAGAGGATCTAGCCCTGCTGGTAAGTGCAAAGGGTGTGAGCAAGTCATTATTGCCATGTGATACATGTGAATGTTTTGCTGTTATACTGTTTAGGTCACTAGAGGGGTCGGTGGGGGGTTATAGCATCCCGGAGGGCTATACCAACAGCAGTTATGACACCCCAGAACTATTCCTCCGGGTGGAGGCACCTGTTCAACGAGCTCAGGCCCCTCAACCTGCGCCTAGTCACACAGGCAGGGGTAGTAGCCCTTAGGATAGCGCCACCTAGGGGTTAAACTAAAATCTACATTCAGTAGATGCTTCAGGTAGCAGACATTTGCTTTCCTAAACGTATGGCATGCACTTGGTCCCTCCAGTGAGGGCAGCCTTGAAAATTAGTTTCAGTTCAGCTTCAGTTTCAGTTTATTTGTTATACTGGAAAGGCATATGAGCAAATTTGCCCATTTTCACAAGCGTCCAGTTAGAGAATCATAAACAAGGTCACAGAGAATATAACAAAAAAAAAAAACAGTAAAACAATCCAACATTATATTAACAGTGTACATTGGGTGAGAAAAACAGGGTTACTGACACGGGGAACAAAGTTTAAACCAGACTAAACACGAGGCAGAAATAAGAAGGCAAAGGCTAATAGGGGCTGTGTGAAAGTGGCAATAATAATAAAAATAATATTATACAATGGCAAGAAAGAATCTTGAACTGTGATTGCTCAGTTTGGGGCTGGACCCATGGCGTTATCCCAGCACAACATCACGGGACTAGTCTCGGCACTGTGAACCAATTGAGGATTGTGCCGATGTCCTTCACCACGATTGTTTAGATCTCTTTTTTTGCATCTTCTCTTAAGAAACAAAAATATTTTCCCACACTAATAAAAACATTCTTTAAAATAATTTTTTTTATTTTATATATAACAACAAGCCATTGTATAATAGGAATAATGCACTCCAGGGTGTGTGTTGTGCTGGGATAATGCCACGCCTTGGGCATTGGAAGCACTCAGCCTGTGGCCTCGTGCCCAACCCCCTCAGGCATGGCGTTATCCCAGCGTGACACACACCCTGTCATGCATTATTCCTTTAATAATAAATCTTTATTTAAAATAAGCGCAATTCAACAAGTATCAAAACACTTTTACAAAGATTAAAAGGGGGGCAGTTCAGGGGCAATGTGAGGAAGTATTTTTTCACAGAGAAGGTAGTGGATGCATGGAGCAATCTTCCTGAGGAGGTTGTGGGGTCTAACACTGTGGGAGAATTCAAGAATACATGGGACAGACATATGGCAATTTCTGTGGTGGGTAGGAAGAAATAGGCTGTTGATTAACTAGGATCTGAGGCTTATCCTGTAGGTAGGAAAATGGGCAGACTAGGTGGGCCAAGCGGTCCTTATCTGCCGTCAAAGTCTATTTACGCCTGCCCTTCTCCCTATCGACGTCTCTATCTTGGTGTTTACCTCACTAACTACCTTGATTTCGGGGCTAAGAATTCCCTTTTCCTTTCCAGTGCCTCCCCCCTTGGTTAGTTTAAATGCTTGCCAATGAAGCATTTAAACCTATCACCTAGGATCCTGGTTCCCCTTCTGGACAGATGCAGACCATCATGCCAGTATAGGCCTGCATCACTCCAGGTGGCCTCCAATCCCCAATGACACCAAACCCTGAGCTCTGCACCAGTTTTTCAACTACTGATTAAACCCCATGGAGTGGAGCACCCTAGCCTCACCCATGCCATAGACAGGCAGCACCTCCCAGAAGGTTACCGTGCATGCTACTATCTAAGGCCCTTCCCCAACTCCACAAACTCTTTCTGCACTGCTATGATCCCTTTCCCAGCTAGGTCATTTGTCCCTATGTGGACAATGACATCCGGTTCCCTCACCTGTGCAGCTGCTCCTGCGATCCTGAGGATTCGCTCCTTGTCCCTCCAAGCCATGGTGCCAGGCAGGCACCTTACCTCCCTCTCCCTACCTACTGTGCTACCGCAGACCCTACTCAATCTCTGGCTTTACCACTCCCCCCCAGCCCTGTTACTAAGGTCCCCTTGTGTCCATCTCATGCATTTTTGATTCCTGCTACTGCTTCTGTACCCACCACCTCTGCTGGGAGGCTGTTCCAGACATCCACCACCCTTTCCGTGAATACATGTTTCCTCATATACCCTCTAAGTCTCCCCCCTTCCAGCTTCATATCATGCCCCCTTGTCCCTGAACATCTCGTTTCATGTAAAATGCCCTCTTGTACATTATACCTCTGAAGTATCTGAATGTTTCTATGATGTCTCCCCTCTCCCTACTTTTCTCCAGAGAGTACATATTTAATTTCTTGAATCTTTCCTCATAGCGCTTCTGATGAAGGCCATGCACCATTTTGGTTGTGCTTCTCTGCACTGCCTCCACCTGATCTATGTCCTTCTGGAGATGGGGCCTCCAGTACTGGACACAGTACTCTGGGTGGGGCCTCACTATCGCTCTATAAAGGGGTAACAGTACCTCCCTCTTTCTGCTAGTGATACCACTCTCTGTGCACCCCAGCATTCTACTAACTTTTCCCACTGCCTTGTGACACTGCTTTGCTACCCTCAGGTCATCAGATATGATGACACCAGGTCCCTCACCTGTTTTGTGGTTGTTATCACCACCATCCCCAACTGATATGTTGCCCTTGGGTTTCTGTGCCCCATGTGCATAATTTTGCACTTTCTGGTGTTGAAGGCTTGTTGCCAAACCCTTGACCAGTCTTTCCAGCTTTCTCAGATCTTCCCTCATGTCTCACCCTCCGTGTGTCCACTCTGTTGCAGATTTGTGTGTCATCCGTGAACAGACATACCTTCCCTTCCAGCCCCTCTGTGATGTCACTAATAAAGACACTGAAGAGGACCAGTCACCATCACAGCAAAGCAGTCACTGGTGTGGGAGGAAGCTTAAGTGGGGTACACATTGCTGGCAACCAGTGGATAATGGACACCAACAGATGCCAGCCTCAACAGGAGTACCCGAGACCACCCTAGGCTCCCCTGCTCCTTTCTCACAAAAAGGTAATCTCAATGAGTAAACTTCTGGCTAGAGTTGAAGCCATACTCAGCCACAGAGGGGTTGTAACCGGGGCGCATGACAAATATTTGGGTACGAGTGCAGGGGCCAGTAACAGTGTCCTAACAGAGAGCCAAACCAGCAGAAGACATACGGACAGGGAACTAAGGAGTACAACTAACCTGGGGATAAATAGTAAATATAGAAACATTAAAAAAAATAGACCAGCCCAGTGCAGGCGAGCGCTGCCTCCTAGTGGATGGAGGTTTGCACTGAATTCCACACTGGGGTCAGGGGTAGTAAGATGTAAGGCCCTCTGCTGCTGAGAAAAAAGGGAGAGGGACACTTGGCATTTAGAAACCTCTGCCAGCTGACCAAAGAGGGACATTAGCATCGACTGTGAAGGCAGTTGCACACACCCTCCCAGCCAGAAAGTTGTAGCCATAGCAAACCCGGTTACTGAGCTGGGAGACGGGGGGATAGCAATGGTTAAAACAGAATGGCAATACAAATAAATAAACTGTGTCTGAAAAATGCAAATAGGATTAAAACAAATACATACCACAGGGTCATTCTGACACTGAAACATACCACAGCACAAAGGAGGGAGTACACTACCAGAAAACCGACAGTGCCATCTGAATCCAGGACCTTATATAGCCGCTGAAGACACAGAAGGTGCACCTTGTCCAGGCTGAAAACTTGTTACGAGTGAAGTGCTGGAGACTGAGCTAGTACTCTCTAAATTACTTATTTCATTTTAGACCTGCCGTTAAAGCTTTAACTGCATCTCAGCTTCTCAAGTGTGCCTTCAATGTATTTTAATCATACTGGCATTAAAAAAAATATGTTTATAGAGGGGGTCTTGATAAGCAAGTCACAATAAAGGGATGTAAATATGTCTACCAAAACATAGTAACCTAGCCCCTAAACTGGTACATATTTGTCCAGATCACAGAATATGTATCTGTTATCTGTTGCCTGGATGGCCCAGTGTGTAGGCAGCTGGAGTTCAAGAGCAGACTCTGGTCACCCAGTCGGGAGGCAGGGCAGGGTATAGGTAGCTACCAATGTGTAGTGCACCTTGGCTAGGGAGGTCTGGCAGTGGGTTCCTGCATGTAGCAACCCCTGCGGGTGGGTTGGGGAGCACGTACCTTCTGCAAGGGCCATGTGGTAGTGTCAAGGCTGATGGGCATCACTCATGCATGGGGAGGAGGGAGGCAACACAGAGAAAAAAACATGGGAAAAAAATCCACTGTTGTTTGAATGACGGTGAGATTGCCTGGACAGGGTATACTCTGATGGACCAGGTACACCACTGGACAATGGCAGGGACAGGTAGAAACACCTTTATGGGGAAAATAAGAAAATATGTATTTTTGAATATAAAATCCAGTCAGTAGTCCCAGCTTCCTCAGTCATATCTGATTCTGTTTTTACTAACAGTGGATTGCTCTGTAATCAGTCTGAGCAGCTTCTATTTTTGTTTGTCTGGGCAGTGTGCTTCACACTGTCATCGCCTCACCAGCTCTCATCGATACAGCAGTCTGATTGGGATCTGATGAGGTGCCGACATGATGGCATGCACCCAACTACGTGAAAGAGAGCTGCCCCGCACTAGTATAGACCACTGCTATAATGTACGAAACTTGTAAAACTGGAGACACAGCTCTTACATTTCGACTGACTAGAATCCGTGAGGAGACTACACGTGGTATCCACACGGGTCGCGTGCATGTCTTGTTGTTGCATGACGCAAGGGAATGTTTGTGCCGAAGCAGAGCTGAATTTTTCCATAGAATGGGTATGGTAATTACTTTTTAAGCATGCCAGCTAGCGCAGCGTTAGGGCAGCTGCTCACAACACCACTGACCCGGCTTTAAAAACAAGCCCTGGGCATCAGAGGACAGCGGCGGAAGCAGGTTCGAGCATCACACAGGATGTTCTCCTCCTCCTTGGAGAGAGGGTAGCCAACTTCGCTGCTGTACAGAAACCTGGGTGAGCATAGGTGGCAGTACAATCGGGGCTGCTTTAAAGAGGGGGGGTACCAACTGAGGCTGGAATGCAAGCCTCTTTCATGTGTGCACATGTTCCTTATGGCTCTAGTCATCGTTGCTCCAGAAGGAGAGGAGAAAGAATGGAGTAAAAGCCCTGGAAGAGCAGCATGAAGCCAGCTTTCAGGCCCCACCATCCCAACTGGCCGCCACACTTCCACATTTGATGGACCCTCAGGTGGGAAGCTGCTTACAGCTCCCCCCCCCCCAAAGCCATCATGGAATAGGAGCTCTGTAGACCCCTTGGAGTGTGGGTAAATGCTTTAGAAGGGAAGGACAGGTCTGGGAGACAGACCAAGCTGAAACCAGTAGCTTTGGTGACAGGATAACAAAAATGACAGATAAATGACTTTTTAATATAATACCTGTTTCACATTAGTGGTAAGACATTCTGCAGGGTAGATTACCTATCGGTAATGTTATCACCACTATGAATGGCACCTCACATTGACTCATGCCTCATTAAAGCTTCCTGGGGTTGATATCCGCCACTTGCAGCTAGTGCAGAATGCTGCAGCTCGACTGCTGTCAGGGGTGTCTAGAAGGTCACATATTACCCCTGTTGTTGCACGATCTGCACTGGCTGCTGATTCAGTGGCACACCACCTTTAAGGTAAGTCTATTGACCTACAAAGCCCTACACGGACTTGGTCCTGAATACTTGAAAGAGCTTCTGACTCCTTACAACCCTGTGCGACAACTCCGTTCGGCTGGCGAGGGGTTGCTGCAGGTTCCAAGGGTTATTCTGAAATCTTCTGGGGCCCACACTTTCATGTCTGTGGCCCCAACCCTCTGGAATTCTCTGCCCCGTCAGCTTCGGGAATGTACGACCGTGGGGAGCTTTAAGCAGGAACTTAAGACCTACCTGTGGAGACAAGCATTTTATGAATTGTCATTATGATTTTAATGGTCTATTTTAATTGTATTTTTTGGGGATCTTGTTGTTAAGATTGTACAACGCCTTGGTACCGGAAAGGCACTTAATAAATAAAGTTTTATTATTATTATGCCATTTTTCACATGGGGAGGTTTTATTTGATGGGTAACCTACACCAGGGAATACATTACTGCTTACAAAGTCACACCGAACACATGACCAGCAGGGAGGGGAAGCATGTTGCAGATGTGACGGAGTGTGCCATTCAGCATTCGTGCAGCCACTGACAGTCAAGCAAAGAGCAGCACAGGTGTTAACTTTGAAGGCAATAGTTGAATGCCATCCTAGCTGGAGGAAGGTGGATACAGTCATTGCAGTGCCAATTATTGGGGTGGAGGACAGAGGGAACAATTGGTACAAAAACAAATGGGACAGAATAATAACAGTAACACCTGGCTGCCCATCTCCGGTGACTGAGGAGTTCTGATAAATGTGGAACTACATCTTGAATTTTCCATTTGAAGGTACGCTTTCACTTTAATTACACACTGTCACATGGAAGGGAAACACACTTTAGCACACAAACACAATAAACCCTCTAAACATGATACTTTCGACCTTGTTGCCACATACAACTGCTTGTTACACAGAAACGTGCTTACATTGTCACACCAATTTTACTCCATGGATAAAAATCATTACTTACAAAATCCATTAATAATAAGAAAAAAAACGAGTGCACATGTAGAATCAGCAAAATTTTTTAATTTTTTGTTAAACAATACAGCAACATGAACCAGGTCAAAAAAGCCACTAATGGGTCAAATATATTCCCAGGTACAGTACTGTGCAAAATACAAAGTAAAGTGATTTTAAAATC
Organism: Neoceratodus forsteri; assembly: GCA_016271365.2. Lineage (NCBI taxonomy): Eukaryota > Metazoa > Chordata > Ceratodontiformes > Ceratodontidae > Neoceratodus > Neoceratodus forsteri. Next base: position 6,584,576 of record CM028134.1, read on the forward strand.
ATCACCACTGACCTGGCTTTAAAAGCTATCTTAACTTTACATAGTATGTCACCTTCCAAGTCTTCTGTTTTTAGATGGCAGGAGCCGTTATGCTGTTATCAGTGCAACACATTGTTTCCTTTAGACTGGTGCAACTTATGCAATGATTAACAGCTCCCTACGTCTTAAACTTCTACTAGCATCTAGAAATTCACACGTTACATGCATTTTTACTAACGTAAAATAAAGTATACCATTTTAGTTAGCCAACTGTGTACATGCAAAGATCCCAACACCTGCTACCTCACCTTAAATAAAAAAACTGTGTCCAAGGAGGGATCAGAGAAGCCACAAAGAGAGGCAGAGTGTCACACAAAAGTAACAAATTACCTTTCAGCTGCTTGAACCTTCCGTCCATCACAAACTGTGAGAACATGTGTGGACTGTTGTAGCCAGGGGACATTCCAGCCATGATTCCGCTCTGCTGAACACCTCGCGGAATCTGAACAACACCAAGCACTGCCAAACTAGTACCCAGGTAGGCTGCACCCTGACCACCCTCAGCGGCAATATCTGCGAGCAGTGCAGGGACTCTGTTTGATGGATGGGTGGAGTCACCTAATCATTCTGTTTGCATACCAGTTAATCTTTAATGCTCATGGCTCTCTCTCTAGCTCTCTCTCTGTCATCTCTTTCAGTCTCCAGTTATTCAGTGTACAAACAAGAGGCGGGGAAGGGGGGCAGGATGAACTCTCCCTCCTAGACAGTGATCCTCACTCTCTACCCCGTCAATTTTAACTGCCTACTACTATGAAAAAGCAAGCCTTCCTGCTTCAGGCACAGTGAGCTATCTAGATGGACAGGTTGCAATGTAACAGCAGCCCTTTGGCAATCTAAACAGGTGATGTAATTTTTGTTTGCCAATGGAGACACCCACACACACACACACACACACACACACACACACCACCACCCTCCCATCAAGGTGGGATGGTGTGAAAGACAGGTGTACTGTAAAGCAAACATAATAAACAGGATGAAGAGTGAAGTGAGTAGAAACCATTAAGGGCACAGAAATGACACCTTTAGTTCATTATCTCCAATTCCATTTTGCCATATGGACACTGTGCTGAACATCCCTTTATATGTAGATTATACAGACCTTGATGATCAGCCTTAAGAGGCATACTGCCTAAATAAGTGTGGCAATTTCCTACCAGTAATTACAAAACACTGCAAAAACCGTTCGTAGATCACCCTGTAAGTTCATGTGATTCCACATGATAAAGGAGTAGCTCGCCGACCAGAAAAGTCTGTATTTCACTATCAGTTTTAAAATGCATGCTTTACAGATATAGAAAACCAGCAACATGGCGTGGTTCTCCATTGATTAGTTAGGTTTTGTTGACTGGAAATAGAGGGCTAGACAATAATGTCTATTTTCAGCCTCATTGGGGTGGGGGTGGGGTTCAGATGCAAAAATGTAACCAGATTAAGCTGTTAGTGGTATTTTTAGTGATTGGGAGAAGTTTGGCAAAAACACTAGGGAAATTCTTCTTTTCTTCTCAAGAAGTGCCATGGGACCTTTAACGTCTAACTAAATAACTACCAGAAAAGGCAGATGGGACCTCAGTTTAATGTCTCTTATGTAGGAAGGCACACCAGGACAATACATCATCCTGCCAGTACTGCACTCAGATGCCAGCCTTCATGGTATGAGCCCAATCCTGGTGCAGGCCCAGAACCCATGACTTTGTGGCCCAGACTTGGATGTACTACCAGCTGAGCTCCTTGATGGTATACCACTGGTATCTTCCACATACTTTTTTTCCCCCAATTATTTAACCAGGTGAGACACCCTAATCTGAAAGCTTGTTTACAGGTGCAACCTGGGAGCACACGGAAGTTAAGTGACTTGCTCAGGGTCACATCGTATGCAAGTGGGGGCTGTGGGATTCAAACCCAGGTCTCCAGGTTTGCAGTTCAGAGCCTTAAACCACTGCGCCATACTGCCTCCTGACAGTCAGTCAGGGACCTTTTTTTTTTTTCCAATTATTTAACCAGGTACTTGCACCAACTATTTAGGGAATGGTCATTTTCCCCACTTTTGGCAAAGGACCTTGAAAAGATTAAAATGGTGCACATGCAGGGTTAGCTTCATAAAGATACATGAGTCACTAGAGGTCTATACACTTCAACAGACTTGTAAATGTAATGTTGTGATTAAAAGTGTATTGCTGTATACTGACTTGTACCAAACTGTACTGACAGGAGGAAACCATATTGTCATGGCTTCAAGTTTTTATTTTTAAAAAATTGAGCTGAGCCAGCCTGTTGGTGCAGCAGTAGGGCTATCGCTCACAATACCAGCTATTCAAGTTTTGGGATGAGCCTGGGTTGCCAGAGGACTGCCAGGGAGATGGATTGAGTATCCCAGAGATCGTTCTTCTCCAGAGTAGGAGGGTCACTGCCTCAACTGCGGCTCTATGATGTTGGTTCAACAAATATTTTGCTAACCAACATTATAGTGATGGATTTACGTTGACCATAATTACAGTCGATTTAAATCCATCCGAAAACACTTTGTTTCTTTCGGGGGGCTTGCCCCCTGCACCCCCCTGTAATTAATATTATTAACTCTGAGTCAGAGTTGATTCGGGGAGGGGGAGCAAGACTCTGAGAAAGCAGTGCTGGGTCCCACAATGACATTACAGCGACCCGTTGCTGTGTCGCTCTAGTGTTGTTCGCGGTACAGGTCTCTGTGCTCGATCAGCATACGCTCCACCACGATACTGACACCTAAGTGACCAAAAGACGTAGTGTGGCAGAGGTACAACTGCAGGAAGGAAGACATTGACCGCAGCCTGCATACCCATGCTGTGTGTGTGTGTGTATACATATGCATGCACATGCTGCCAAGGAGTCATCCTCCTGCCACCCTGCTCTACCCAAGCCTACCTCCATTCCCCATGGCACCTCAGATTACCCCCCGGGGCGGGGACGGGGTACGGCCCCAACACCCCAAGCTACTTCCTGTGTCGGTCCAGAGGCAGTATAGCGCAGTGGTCTAAGGCTCTGAGCTGCAAATCTGGTGACATCCAGCAAACCAGACCTGGGTTTGAATCCCACAGCTTCCACTTGCATACTGTGTGACCCTGAGCAAGTCACTTAACCTCCTTGTGCTCCCAGGTCGCTCCTGTAAAAAAGCTTTCAGCTTAGTGTGCTATACCTGGTTAAACAACTAAATAAATTAAAAATAAATAAATAAATAAAAAAATAGAGGTGGCTGGGCGAGCAGGGGTACATCAGAGGCATGCTCCGGGCAGCCCGTCTTCCTGGTCCTGGCAGGCGTTATTCTCCATTTTTCTCCCCTACGCTATGCAGACCATGATGTCAAGGCGCTCGCACCGATGTCCACAGCATAATCTGGCCGCCCTTCCCTTGCGGGGCTTCTATTACCCCGAGCCTCTGCGCAGGGTCATACAAGCTGCGGGTATTAGCCCCCCCTTCCCTCCCGAGAGGGCGAGCTGTCATGGGACGCTCAAGCCACTTTCCCCCAGCCAGCCCCTCCAACGAATGAAAGTGATGGCTGGCATGGTCCATTTAGAAGAGCTGGGGACCCCCCCCACACTTGCCAGTAATGGCAGCTATGGATCTGTGGATGGTCATTTCAGAGTTTGGTCTGCAGTGGTGTCCAGGGAAAAAGCAGATTTAAGAGATTTGGAAGGGAGAGGGAAGTTATGGCGAGGCTGGGATAAAACCCACCACCTGCAGGGCTGACCCTGTATACCTCTTCGCATTTTGTCACTGAAATATTGGATACAGACACTCAAAATGTAGGGAAATGAGGGGCACTGGTCTTAATGATATGGGACACATTTTTAGACAGAGACACATTCAGAAAACTGGAAGCTAGTGAGTTAACAGCACTCTACCCTTGATCACACCCTGCACACTAGGTAATCTTCTCCACTGCAGCAAAGCTGCCCCCACCTTTTGTAACAGTAGCAGAGCCAGCTGTCTTCCACTTTCATTTGCTGGTAAACATTTTCATCTATAACAAAATGTTGGCATTTTTAAATGTTTTTAATTATTTTTGCTTCCTCAAGAAAAAAGTATGGGCGCCCAAGGTGCAGGGGCACAGTTTGCACCTAGCTAAGGCTGGCCCTGGTTGGGTGGTAGCATCCTGAAGGTGGCAGCACCAGAGAGAGAAGAGAGCATAAACAAAGTATTTAAAAATTAAGCGTCTAGCTCTAAGATGGCCTTTTTCAAAGAAAGCTATCCTTAAATCGGTTACCTTTTAAAGTGTCAGAGCTAGACATTTCTCAGGTGGCTCCTTGAAAACAACCACTGCTTGGAGGCCCCAACTGGTTGAAAGTTATGATTCCCCATGAAACAGGGTTTAGGAAGTTAGTCACAAAAATGAGAGCTGGGCAATTAGGCATGCTAAGGCGGGGCTAACTTTAGGTATGGCTATCCAGATCGAAAGCAGAAAAACTGAGGCATTCACTCAACAATCAGGATGCAACCCTGACCTACCTCCATTTGTAGGGAGTTAAAACATGGTTTAAAGTTTACTTGATTTTTCAGGCCTGTGAGTCAGAGCTTCTATTGACATCTTCCATCTGGGAGGAGACAGGGGCCAGGATCACTGGTGGAAGCTTAAGGCCAAGATCCTGCTTTATTTCAAGCAGACATGATAGACCAAGAGGTCTCCTTCTGCTGGCTATTTACTTGTGTTCTTATGAGAGCTGTGCTCACCCTGACTTAGGAGCAGTCGGAATGTCAGCATGGAGAAGCACGGCTGTATCAGTACCCCTTCAGAGTGAGATCTAGAGATGGCCATGAGAAGAACCCTTTCTTTTCATGAAAAAGATGAGCTTGCTAGGTGTAGTGGCTCCATGTCTATGGAATTTTGGGGCCTGAAACTGTTTTATTTTTTTCAAACAAAATTGATTTATTTACCAAAAGAATAAACATACATATGATAAAATTATGAAACAATCTCAATGAGTTACACTACTTAGACATAACTTACACATTAGGATAATTCTTTCCTAAAGTTTCTTATGTACTATATGTCACAACCCCACTCAGCAGGTCAGGCCCTCTGCTCCCACAATGCCAACCTCCGAGCGCAGTATTGCGAACAAGAACAGAAACAGGGTAACCTTCCTGTCTGTTTTGTGGGTTTGAATCAAACTTTGGTCTCAACTTCTGGAGGGATTCAAACTGTGAACCTCTTGCTAGCGTACCCCAATGTACAGGCTCAGATAATTCTGCTCTTCGGGGGGGCCATATATCTTTCGCCTATGGGCACCTAACCAGGTATACAAAATGAACCCTTAAAAACTCTATGAAAGACCTCAGAATAAACTCTTACCTTTTCCCAGTTTGGTAAACAAGTAAGCTTTTGCACAGTGTCAACTTTAACCAGATATGCTTCACTTGTCAAATGAAGAATTTCAAAGGCACACCAAGTAGTCTCTTAAAATAGAGGTTTACTTAAAAATAGATAAAAAATATGTAAAATGTAAACACAGATCAATATATCACAAAAACATACAATTCCTACCACCAGACAATTAGTCTTGTCTATCTTAAGTAGATGTTTCTTCTTCAGAGTCCAAACATGAATGTCACCTAAAGGTCAGTTACAGCATAATTAAAACACTGTCTTGAACATGCCTTCTCCATGATGTCTTCATGGCTCCTCCTTTTCAGGATATATAAAAGATATATATATATATATATACACAAAACAGGAAGTCCCATCAAGAGGTATTAAATTCTGTGATTTCAGCAAAACTCATTTTCCAAATGATGACACTCTTAATTAAGACTGTGATTTTCCAGTGTCCTCTTTCATCCAGGAGCAGTTTCCTGCTTTCACAAAGACATCAAAGAGCTTTTACAACTCAGCAGTTTTCTTACCTAGCTGTAACATAGTTTTTCTAGCTCCAGATGAAATTAACTGCCCTTCCTGAGGACATCATAAAATGGATATATTAGTTCATAGCTTCAAACAACCCAGATCCTAAATAAGGCTATAAAATGTGAGTTTTTGCAAGTTAATCACTTTACAGAGATCTGCTGTTTAACATATATCCTGCCATTTGAAGTAAAACCTGGGGGGTCATCCAGGAGCACATAATTTCTCATGACAGACAATAATACTATATTTTTATTTTACAAAAAATCTAAGAGTAATCAGAACCAGCTGTTAAAGAGTCACAATCCTCCCTACCTAGACTGAATTTGGGGGCTCTATCCCCTGCATGGGATAAGCTTCCTAAATCAGTTCACTCCTCATAGACACGAGACAACCCATCTGAGTTCTGGTTTTTCGCCCCAGCCCTATGTGGAATTGTCATGTCATACCCTTGCAAAGCAAGACTCCGTCTTAACAATCTACCATTATTCTTACCCATTTGCATCAGCCAAACCAGGGGGTTGTGGTCAGTCCGTACTACAAAATGCTGCCCATATATGTATGGCTCTAACTTCTTTAGGGCCCATACTATGGCAAGACACTCATTTTCCACAGTGGAGTATGCCTGTTCCCTGAGAAGTAACTTTTTACTCAGATACGCTACAGGGTGATCTTTCCCTTGGCTGGATGTCTGACTCAGTACTGCCCCAATACCCACGTCTGAAGCGTCAGTCTGAACTATAAAGGGTTTGCTATAGTCAAGACTTGTCAACATAGGAGCAGTGCACAGTGCCTCCTTCAGTCTGGTAAAGGCTTCTCACAGGCTGGGTCCTAGGTAATTTTCTTTGGCATCCTTTTCTTTACCAGGTCAGATAGGGGAGCAGCCAGGGCACTGTAATTGGGTACAAGTTTTCTACAGTACCCTGCTGTCCCAAGAAAACTCTGGACCTGCTTCTGTGTTTCTGGTCTGGGCCATGCCTGGATTACCTCTGTTTTTATTTGGTTTGGACGGAGCTGTCCTCGGCCTACCACATGCCCGAGGTATGCCACTTCTCCCATGGCCACCTGGCATTTCTCTGCTTTGACAGTGAGCCTGGCACTATGTATCCTGCCCAGCACTTCCCTAATGTGGGACAGGTGTTCCTTCCAGCTGGTACTAAAGATAGCAATGTCATCCAGGTACACCATGGTGTACTCCTCAGCACCATTTAACACCTGGTTCATCAACCTTTGGAAAGTGGCTGGTGCGTTCTTCATTCCGAAAGGCATTACTTTAAATTCAAATAAGCCTACTGGAGTGATGAAGGCTGACCTCTCCCTAGCTTTGTCCGTCAACTCTACCTGCCAATACCCCTTGGTCAGGTCAATGGTCAGGTAGGTCGCCCCCCAACTTGTCCAGGAGTTCGTCCATCTGGGACATCGGGTGGGCATATGACTTTGTGACTGCATTCAGTCCATGACAGTCCACACAGAAATGAGTAGAGCCATCTGGCTTGGGCACAAGGACTATGGGTGAGGCCCAGGGGCTGTGGGATCTGTGGATTACCCCAAAATCCAGCACCTCCTCCACTTCCCTCCTAATGTCCTTTTGGACAGCCTCTGACACCCGATAAGCTGTCCGCCATATGGGCGTCTGTGTCCCTGTCTCCACATTATGCATCACTAAAGGGGTTCGTCCAGGCTTGGCGCTAAACAAAGGAGCAAAGTCTGCTAAAACCTCCCTTACTTCCTGGATCTTGTCTGGGGTCAGCTGGGGAGACAATTTAACTGCCTCCACAGAGGACTCCCACTTACTTTCTTCCAGCAAGTCCAGAAGGGGGTTTCCTTCGTCCGTCCCCTCCCCAGGACTACACACTGCAAACACCATGTCAGCCCTATTGGCATATGGCTTCATCATGTTGACAAGGTACATCCTTTCTATCTGTCTTCTGTCAGGTAACTCTACAATATAGTTCATGTCATTTATCTTCCTAACCACTTTGTACGGTCCTGCACACTCAGCCTGCAGCTTGTCTTTCCAGACCAGAATAAGGACCATGACTTTCTGACCCACCACGTACAAGCAAGCTCTGGCTCTGCGGTCGTACCACATTTTTTGCTTCTGTTGGGCAGCTGCCAGGTTGCTCTGGGCTGTCCCCATAAGCTCCTTCAGCTTTTCCCTAAACTTAAGGACATAATCCACTATGGGAGTTCCCTAGGTGGCGTGCTTGCCTTCCCAGTCCTCCTGGATCAAGTCTAAGGGGCCCACGTACCTGGCGACCATATAAGAGTTCGAAGGGGGAAAATCCTGTCGACTCTTGGGGCACTTCTCTGTATGCAAACAACAGGTGGGGAAGATATTTCTCCCAGTCCCTCCCATGCTGTTCAGCAAATGCCCGGAGCATTGACTTCAGGGTACTAGTGAATTTTTCCACAAGCCCATTGGCTTGTGGATGATACAGCGTTGTGCATCTCTGCACCACCCCACACTTCTTCCATAAACATTTCATCAGGTCCAACATGAAGGAACCCCCCTTGATTGGTGATAACCTCCTGCGGAAACCCAACATGGGAGAAAATCCTAAGTAAGGCATCTGCCACTTTGTCTGTCCTCAGTGAGGATAGGGTGGCTGCCTCTGGGTACCAGGTAGCATAATCCACCACAGTCAGGTTGAATCTCTTCCCTGAGGAGCTGGGGGTATTTAAAGACCCCACAATATCCATTCCCACCCTCTGGAATGGCTCCTCCACTATGGGCAATGGAATCAGGGCAGCTTGGGTTTTCTTGCCCACCTTCCATATTTCTTGGCACCGGTGACAAGACCTGCAATACTCCTTCACCTGCTGGGTGAAGAGGCCAATAGAAATTCTGGCCAACCGCTGTGTAGCAGGCATCAGATGACCAGACAAGGAATATCATGCAATCTTGAGCAACTGCTCACGATACCCTGGAGAATGACAAGCTGCCTGCCTAGCACCCCTCCCTCTGTCTGCACAGCCTGAGTATACATCAGTTCATTTTCCCAATAAACCTTATGTTTACTGTCACCTCCTTGTGCTCCGTCAGAGTCTGCCCAAGCCCTCAGCTTCTCTAGACTAGGGTCACTTCTCTGAGCAGCTGCAAACTCCTCACACATTCCCAAGGCATGGGACAGGTCCCCTTCAGTTGCTAAACTAAGGTCCCTAGCACTAGCATCAGGGCAGTCAGGATCACTGTCAATCCTAACCCTTGGACAATGGGTCACCCCTCCCTCCTCGGAGAAACCTTCTGTGGCTGTGTGGTTAACTGCTACTGGGGAAATTTCTACCCCCTTTTCGTTAGTCCCCATATCAGGAGACACAGGCTGGGGAAACAGCCTCCCAGTGGTTTCCACAATGGCTTCTGTGGGGTCCAGGGAATGACAGTGCTCCCTTGCCACTTGGCTATGGGTAACTGCACACACCATCCCTTGTTTGAGATTGTGGCCCAGGATCACATCCACCGCTAAGGTTCTGGCTACAGCCACCTGTTGCACAGTTCCCCGTTTCACCCCAGTCTAGGAGAACACTAGCGAGGGGCAATGTTTTCTCTTCACCAGTAAAGTCCTGTACAGTGACATATTTATTTGGTATAAGCTGACCAGGCTCTACTAGATCCCCCTTTACCAAGGTCAGGGAAGCCCCTGTGTCCCTTACCCCTTGCGTCTGTACACCATTCACCATGACTGGGTGCATGTACTCCTTCATGTTCACAGGCATGCTTCCAGGGACTCACAAACAACCCACTTCTTTCCTAGCTCCCTGTTGTGTATTGCTCACCTTTTTGGGACACTGTCTGGCAATATTCCCAGTTTCTTTACACAGCCAACATTCACTTCTTTTCTCAGAGAAATCTGGGGCTAACTGGTTTCGGTGGAGGCAGTGAGGGTTTTAGCTGCCCTGAAGGCACGCTTTTCCCTTTCTGCACTGCCACACCTGCCCCATTCACTGTCAGAGCAGGTCTGCTCTTGGCATAGCGGTCCGAGAGTTCAGCATCCTCTTGCACTGTTTTGGGATCTTGGTCCTCCAGCCAGGTTTTCAGCTGTGCTTGGCATACCCAGAAAAACTGTTCTAACAAAATCACATTTTCAATTTTATCAACAGAGTTTGCTTCAATTCCTTCCCACCATTTTAAAAACGGACGTTGTTTCGTGGCTAGTTCCTCTTAGCTCATGTCAGGCCTTCTCCTGAGCTTACGGAATTTAGCTCTGTATGATTCAGCAGTTAATTCAAATTTTTTTAACAGTGCAGGTTTGTTTGCTGTGATCATTACTGTCTTCATTGTCCATTTGATCCAATGCATCCCGAGCCTTCCCGGTAAGTAGCAGGGATAGCTGGAAGCTCCAGGACTCTCTAGGAATTTTAGTTTGAATACAAACTTTTTCAAAAGAATTTAAAAAGGCATCCATGTCCTCCCCCTCTTTAAATTCAGCTATGAATTTGGAATTCAATTTCTAGCCCAGTCCTGTAGTCCCAGTTAAATCCAAGCCACTTACCAGCTCTGGTGCTGCTGGTTGAAATTGTAGCTTCTCCAGTTCATGTTGCCTCTGGCGCTCACACTCCTCACAGTCTGCCTCCCACTGTTCACGGTCTGCCTCTCACCATTCTTGCTCTCTCTTCTCCTCTGTAGCTCACTGTTCTTGCTCCCTCTTCTCCTCTGCAGCTCGCTGTTCTCGCTCTGCCTCTAGGTGTTCTCACTCTGCCTCCCTCTGGAACTCCAGCTCCATTCTACACAACTCAGTCTGCAGCCTGAGTACTTTTGCCTCCAGAATGCTGGTGACCCTTTTCCGTGCTGCAGTGGCCCTTCACAGGCACTGGCCCTGTTGCCCTCCTCATTGGATCTGGACACTGCACTGGCCGCTAGCCTTTCCACATTCAAGGTTCGGTCCCTTACAGTTACTGTCTGTGACTCAATGCTCTGGGTATCTGCTACCATCAGGGCATCCATGAGGTTCTGCTTGGTGGCTTTCACCTCGAACAAGACTCCTCTGTCCCTGCACAACTGCTTTATGTAGTCTACAGTGTGCCCGCTGTAGTTGGAAGCCATCTTCCTCCCTAACTATGACTACTCTGACTTGCACTTTAGAAAAAAAAAAATAAAACAGGTAGGAACTTGACTGTAAGCCAAGTGATATCGTTCCGTTTCCTTTTAAAAATAAATCACTGCCTTTTTCTTTTTTTGCAAGTGAGCAGACAGTATCAAGCCGAGACACTGAACAATAAAAGCTTGTAATACCAAACTTATGCACACCGCTGCCAACTAATCTGTCACAACCCCACTCAGCAGGTCAGACCCTCTGCTCCCACAGTGCCAACCTCCGAGCACAGTATTGCGAACAGGAACAGAAACAGGGTAACCCTGCTGTCTGTTTTGTGGGTTTGAATCAAATTTTGGTCTCAAGTTCTGGAGGGAATCAAACTGTGAACCTCTTGCTAGCATACCCAATGTACAGGTTCAGATAATTCTGCTCTTCGGGGGGGGGCAGATATCTTTCACCTACAGGCACCTAACCAGGTGTACAAAATGAACCCTTAAAAACTCTATGAAAGACCTCAGAATAAACGCTTACCTTTTCCCAGTTTGGTAAACCAGTAAGCTTTTGCACAGTGTCAACTTTAACCAGATATGCTTCACTTGTCAAATAAAGAATTTCAAAGGCACACCAAGTAGTCTCTTAAAATAGAGGTTTTACTTAAAAATAGATAAAAATATGTAAAATGTAAACACAGAACAATATATCACAAAAACATACAATCACTTAAAAAGAACAAGGTTTAAAAAAAAAAAAAGTGCAAATTAATTCCTACCACCAGACAATTAGAGTTGTCTATCTAAAGTAGATGTTTCTTCTTCAGAGTCCAAACATGAATGTCACCTAAAGGTCAGTCACAGCATAATTAAAACACTGTCTTGAACCTGCCTTCTCCATGATGTTATCATCTAGCTTCTTCTTTTCAGGATATATGTATACACACAAAACAGAAAGTCCCATCAAGAGGTATTAAATTCTGTGATTTCAGCAAAACTCATTTTCCAAATGATGACACTTTTAATTAAGACTGTGATTTTCCAGTGTCCTCTTTCATCCAGGAGCAGTTTCCTGCTTTCACAAAGACATCAAAGAGCTTTTACAACTCGGCAGTTTTCTCACCTAGCTGTAACACAGTTTTTCCAGCCCCTGTTGAAATTAACTGCCCTTCCTGAGGACATCATAAAATGGATATTTTAGTTCTTAGCTTCAAATAACCCAGATCCTAAATAAGGCTGTAAAATGTGAGTTTTTGCAAGTTAATCACCTTACAGAGATCTGCTGTTTAACATATATCCTGCCCTTTGAAGTAAAACCTGGGGGGTCATCCAGGAGGACATCATTTCTCATGACAGACAATCACACTATATTTTTATTTTACAAAAAATCATAGAGTAATCAGAACCAGCTGTCCAAGAGTCACACTATATATGTAGTACTAATACATTTCTAAACCTTCACCTAAACTAAACATCTGTAAATCAACATGCAAATGTTACATTTCCATCTATATATAGGATTAACTTTAATTATGCACTATTAATTATTAATCTTTTGTCAGCCATATCAAGAAGGGAGCCCATGTGACTTCATATTTCCCTGCTGTTCCCAAGTTCACATGACTAATCCATTCATTTAGTGCCAGTTTAATTAAATGTTTGGCCCATTCCTCCAGCATGGGCCTGAAGTTGCTGATATCTGAAACATCCTATTCTGTCCTTGGTAAGAAACAAAACCTGTGAAAAAGCAATGCAGCTGAGCTATGCAAGATGGCAAGAAACCTGCAAGAACAACAAGCTATCACCCACGCCATGCCCTAACCCAGTTCCCACCTTCCTTTTGGGGGACCAGTGGGCTGCCACAGATGGATTCTGGTGCATTAAAGCAATAAAACAAAAAAAAATAGAAATAAAAAAATATGCTGCACAGAGCACCAGGAAATGACTGCTCCCCTGCTAGGAGACAGAGCAACAATCATTTCCTGCACAGAGCATTCATATCTACTTACCCCCTGTTCTATTTCTGTACACATTGTGGGCCCTGCAGGGTCACTGTTTTCAGGTCAAGTTTGAAACCTGGATCTTTCAAAGAGTAGGCCTGAAGGTCAAAAAGTAATTTTTTACCTGCCCGTCCTTTTCATGTTGTCACTGCTGTTCAAGCTTATCTTAGCTAAAGAAACATATATTTTACTAAACTGCTTGTTTTTCTAAAGTTTGTGTTCAGATGTAATATCATTTCCGAATTGCTTAAAGTGCGGGTGACACCTTGAGGGGAACTCTAACAAAATGCAATATTTAGACACTGTTCTGCTTGTATTTCACATTAGTTCCGTATTTCTCCTCCCCATTATTCATTATTGAGGTTGTTTGCATGAAAACAGGATCTTTGCTCCTGAAGAGTTCATCTATTCTTGTTGTTTTCTCCCTACCTAAAGTCATAATGCACATCTTGTGATATCACAGTTACTCCCATGGCAATAGATTGTGATGTCACAACAGAGGATTCTGACTTGAAGTAGGGAATAAGCTATAGAAACAGATGAACTCCAAGAGATAAAGCTCATGTATTCATGTAAATTTCCTAAGTGATAAATACTAGGGAGGAGAAATCTATAGAATATATATGGAATGGAAGCTGACTGGTTCCTAAATATAATGTTTCTCAAAGTTTTCTTTGTGGTGTCAGCAGCTCTTTAAGATCACCAGATTAAAAAATTATATTGACTTGGTCATAAAAAGTATGTAATTTATGGTTTCAAATTCTGCATAACCATCTCTCTGTCGAATGACTTGGGATGGAAAATGTTGGTTCCATGTCAAGACGGCGACTAAAAAACGGCGACTGTCAAAAGGGCACATGGATAATGCCGAATGGGAAATTCGGTGATGTCTCTTTATGTGCATCCCCCCTTTACAAAATATATTATCTCCAGGGGGAGCAGAGTTTGGGGAGGGGTACAGAGACTTCGCCGAATTTCCCATTCAGCATTATCCAGTCGCCCTTTTGACGTTTGCCGTTATTTAGTCCCTGTCTTCATGTGATACCAAAAATGTTTACCCCGTGAAATGTATTGTATAATTAGCACTGTATACCCCCCCCCAGGCCCCTTTCCCTTATTTGTTATCACTCAGATTTTTGCCTGTGTGTCTAGACCAGGGTTATGCCTATCGGGAGCAGAAGGGTTTGAATAGATTTTCTTAATTCATAGCTCAGGGCTCATGTTTGCCTTTTCAGGTGTTACAGGAAAAATTTAATTTAAGGGCTCAGGATTTTCACAGTTACCTTCAAGTCTGCCATTTTATTAATAGTGATAACAATAAGGCCCAACTCTGAAAGTAAAATTAAAATGAATGCATCTCAAACATGTATGGGTGGTTAGGGGACTCTGAGGCAGAACCCCCTTAACAGGATTGGGGTGGCCTGGGAGGACTGGATCAAATGCCTCCATCTGGGTTGGTGGGTGACCTTCTCGCCCACTTGGCGAGAGTGTTATTGGAGGATATGAGTAAGATATTTTAGGATACCAACAGTAACTAAACATTTTTGTGCCACTAACACAGCAGATTGCTGGAGAGGATGTGGAGACATAGGTTCTCACTGGCATATTTTTGGGGGCCTGTCCCCATCCGGGTGCCTTCTGGACGTAAGTCAAAGACACAGTGCTGTCTGGTGGATCCTACAACTGTATATCCCGGACACTTTTACGAATGAGGTGTTGACTTTTTCCATGGTAGTACAGTTGCCCCCAGAAAAGCACAAATTAGCATTGATTTTTTTTAGCAGTAGCATTAAAATGTATTATGGTTCACTGGCTCCAGAGGGAGCCTCCCATGATGAGGGGGTGGTGTAACAGGATGCAGCAAGTTTATGACATGGATACCATAATGGCGAAACTTCGATTTTGGGAAGACAAACATTTAGACAGGTGGAGCCTGTGGTTACAGAGGGCAGAGGGGCAGGAAGGAGAAGGCTCCCACACACAAGAGGCCACTTGATACTAAATTTCCTTGGTAGCTTCCCTACAGCTCTTTTGATGTTCACCTCTTTCTTTTTTCTCTTACACTTCTGTCCCCCCCCACACACACACACACAGTTTATCCCACCAGGTAGGACGGAGATCTTGTTGCCGGGGAGGTAGGCTGAGTGAGTTAGGATTTCCACACACAAGACAAGACAACCCAAAATATCTGTGGAGGTCCACACATTTATAGGTTTTATTTATTTATTCTGGTAAGTCCATGGGCCATACGACCTGTTTACATGGTCGACCAGGGTGCATACAACAAAATACAAATTATATCACGATGTTAAATTATAATCAAAATGTACAAAAATACAAGAGACAATAGTACAATACACATAAAAATGTCACAGGAGGATACATAAACAAGCATTTGTCAATGTCAAATGTATGCTTGCTGGTATTAGCATTGGAAGTGCAGGAGTTAGACAGATGCAGAATAGAAATGGCAGTGAAGTACTGAACTTCACACCAATGCCTCCTCCGCCCTGCAGAGACGGACAGGCATTAGGGTATGCCTCTGGGTCATCACCCGTAACGCTCATGCCATTTCACCTCACCCTATCCTGCAGACACTGACAAGTGTTGAGGTGTGCCTTGGGGTGTTCGGTTTTACAGTGACCCCACTGCATAAGGACATACGCTGAAATGGGTGCAGTATAGGAGAACGGGGTGAACTCTGGGGCCGAAGAGTCCAAGGCACACCTTGATGCCTGTCACTGGCTGCAGGGTGGGGGTGGAATGGCATGAGCATTACAGCCGGCAATCCAAAGGCACACCCCTGATGCCTGTCAGTCTGTACAGGGTGGGATGTTATGGTTAGAAACACCCAACGCCCTGGGCATTTGTTGGTATTTGCACTACACATTTTCAACATGGCCTTTTTGTGACCCCACCTCATGAAAGCATTTGGGACCTCCGCTCATGAATAGTGGCACTGTGATTTTGTTAATCTGTCCCGAACATTGATTTCCCAAAGCGACCATGCCATTCTGAGCCTGATGTGTGAAATCACAGTTTGAGCAGGATGTGAAAAATGACAGCTGC
Organism: Neoceratodus forsteri; assembly: GCA_016271365.2. Classification (NCBI taxonomy): domain Eukaryota; kingdom Metazoa; phylum Chordata; order Ceratodontiformes; family Ceratodontidae; genus Neoceratodus; species Neoceratodus forsteri. The sequence continues at coordinate 6,600,582 of CM028134.1, forward strand.
ACCATTCATAAGGAGGTGTGAAGAGAGGGCAATGTTGAAAATCTGGAGTGAAAATATTAAAAATTCTCAAAGTGACGAGCGTGTGTGAAAACTGCGCAATGCACGCTTGTAACACAGTCATTTTTTTTAATTCTTTCACCAAATTTTCAACATAGGCATTTTGGGACCTCTGCTCATGAATGGTGTCACTATGATTTTCTTCTGTCCCAAACATTGATTTCCCACAGCGACCGCGCCATTGTGCACCAGATGTGCAAAAACACATTTCAGGCAGGATGTGAACAATGACAGCTTTACTGTTCATAAGGAGGTATGTAAAATATGGCAATGTTGAAAATCTGGAATGAAAATATTCAAAATTCTCAAAGGTACGATCGTGCGTGGAAACTGCACAATGCACGTTCGTAACACAGTCATGTTTTGGAATTTTTTTCACCAAGTTTGCAACATACGTTTTTGGGAGCCCATCTCATGAACAGTGGCACTGTTGTTTGACACTGTCCTTAAAGGTGATTCCAAGGCAGTGACCGCCAAATCACCTTTTCGGGATCGAATAATGCCATGACAGGGACTGAATTCATGAGGAGGGGCTCAAGAACCCATGTTGAAAATTTGTGCCAAAATTTGAAAAAAATAGCTGAGATAGCCACATAAGTTGAAAACAACATTTATGCCATTATACAGCTTACCGGCATTTCTTCAGTTCGCGGTCGGCTTTGACGAGTGCAGACGTGTTCCCGGTCCACTGAAAATCGTCATGTCTGGCTCCGGAGGTAAGTATGTGGTGAGGGGGGAGGTGTAGGGAGGTGAGGTGCGCAGAGGGTGCGGGTTGGGGAGGGGACCCGAAGGTTAGGGACCATTTTCTTTGTTTCAGGGGGGGAAAAAAAAGATGTCACAGGAAGGTTTTATGTTTTGCAGGTTTGCTTTGGGCACACTGGGGTGGACTCCCAGTGTGCCACCTGCATTTTTGGGGAGGGGAGACTTAAGCCGACGGGGATTGAGTGCCCGTCGGCAAAGAAATCCTGTTTGGGGGCACAATGCAGAGGGGACTGAGCACCCCCTCTGCACACAACAAATTGGGGGATTTGCTGATGGGGATTGGGCTCCCCCATCGGCAAATTAATTAGGGACTGTGAGCGGATAGCGACAGCCGCCGCCATGTTTTTTTTAAATGTCACACCAGGCAGGGAACCACCCTGCAATGATAGGTCACTCCCTCATTGCAGTGGCTAATTTGTTTCAAGTTGGTGGCACGCTGGCTCAACTAGTGTCAGCAGCAGCGTGCCACCGCATTGGGAAGCGAGGGTCAAGCCCAAGAATGCAGTGGTGGCATTGGCCGCCACAGTGCCGCACCTCCAAAACCCGCTTCTCTCCTAAGCTGCCACATAATGTGCAAACATAAAACATGTTACAGAAGCTACCTATAACATTCACATACTTCATTGTGTTTCAGCAATCTCCTTAAACTACTTTTGAACCCAAGAATAGACATTCCCAAACAATCAAATTGACCCATAACAGAATTAAAACGTCTTTGTAAATTGTAAAGTATAGACCTCTGCCCCAGAACTGTTTTCATATGTGGTATTGGGAAGTATGACATACCTGACTTTCTAGTATCAACTGAGTTAACATGTTTTTGAAAAATTTTGTAAAATACTTTAGGTATTTTCCCCATTGTAACTTTTTTAGCCAATTTACTCACAGTAGATTCATATCTGTGTTTCAGAGATAATATCTCTGCTGATTTAAGCAGAAGACAATGGTGGGTTTTTAATGGTAGCTGGGTAATAAACCTTGCAACTTGACTGGGTAAAACTCTAACTTTTCCTAATAAACTATCTGACACTGAATAATAAAAAATCAAACCATAATCCATGGCTGACAATAGAAAACTTTGGGCTAGTAATGCCCTAGTAGCAGGTGTTAACAGTGCATTCACCCGGTGCAAAGCTCCTAGCCTCTGATGTATTACTTTTACCAAATTGTGAATATGTATTTCATAACTCAGTTTAGAATCCACCAACAGCCCTAAATATTTATAGTGTTCTACTTGTTCTATCCCCTCCCCATACACGGTAAATAGAGACAATTCAGGTTTATGATCAAGTCTCTTCCGGTGGCCATAGAATACCATAGACTTTGTCTTCTTACCATTTAAAACTAACCCATGAACACTAAACCACTCCTGCAGAGACAGGAAGTCAGCTGCTATGTCATGCTGTAACTGTTCAACTTTGGGGCCGCTCCTGAGGATTACATGATATCATATTACATGATAATCAGTTATAACAGATAGAAACAGCTTGTGTTTTAGTTCTTTTTACACTGTGTCATATACACAGAAAGTTGATTGGTCTGCTATAATCTTAGCAATGATATCTGGATACTGTCACTTTTATTTATATTCTGATCCAGTGCATTGGAATAGTTGACTGTATTATTTGATGAGGTATATGTATGAGCAGAGTACTATGAAATGTACTTTGATTTTTCTCTTAAATGAAGATGAGTTTAAAAAAAAATGTAGAAACAGAAATCTTTCAACATTCAATGATGCCTTCATCAAGGTGCGTGCAGTGTGTTATCTTTTGACATCCAAGTACCGTTCATCAACACCATGGTACCTTGCAACATCTAAGGCTGCCATTATGTCAGCAGCAAACAACTCTTTCTGCAACAACTTCAGAGCTACAAGACTGCATGGCAGACGCAACAACTTGCAGTCTCCTGTGTCATCTACCATACCTCAAAATCATGATGTGAGAAGCCAGAAGCCATTATCATCAACTTCAAGCATCTAAGAGCAGACTGGACCATCAAGAGAGACCAAATGCCAGCTAGTAACACACACACAGTAAGCGGTAACATACCACAGTGTGTGCATCAAGCTAAAAAACAAAAGATGTTCAAGAACAAGGGGCCATGATATGAAGATAGGTTGGCAGACTTAGGGGTAACATGAGAAAGTATTTTTTTACACAGAAAGTTTAGTGGATCCAAGGAACAGTCTCCTGGAAGAGACTGTAGGGGCAAAAATGGTAAGGGAATTCAAAAATGCATGGGACAGACTTAAAGGAACTCCAGCGATACAAAAACAAGGGTAAGCTGCAGATTATTTAGGATCTGCAATATATGAAACAGGTATGGAAAATGGGCAGTATCAGTGGGCCAAGTGGTCCTTATCTGTCATCAAATTCTATGTTTCTATGTAAATCGACACATGCCCTGGGTGTGTTGTGAGTTCAATCACCTAGTTTTGCCTACATTTTGTTCTTCTGCCTGCTGGGACTCCACATCATTTTTGTTTCTCCCTTTTTATGTTGGCTTGTGCATGCGCAGCCAACATATTGCGGTAGTAACAGATTTGGAGGCTCGGTCGCTGTTGGGCGAATGCAGGGCATGCATCAGTAGGTGCGTCCCTCATTCCCCAACCAGCCAGCAGCAGGAGCTGACACCCTGCATATCTAATGTGGCCACCAGATCTGAGAAAAGGTCCACTGCAATGAGAGTGAAGCTCTCATGCAGCGCGTGACCATACAACACCTCCTGGGACGCAGTAGGTAACATGGCGGCAGTGACTGCCGCCGCCTGTCACAATGCCGACAGGGAGCCCACAACCCATTGGCATAATTTCCCCATTTCTGCTGTGTCAAGGGGTGCCAATCCCCTCGGAATCATGTGCCCCCACAAAAACACCTTTCTTTTCGCCGACAGAGGGCCCAATCCCATTGGCTTCAGTCCTTCCCTTCCCAGTTCAATCTGCTGGACGGGGAGCCCACCCCATCGGCATGATGTCCCCCTTGTTCTGTGCTGAGGGGTGCCCAATTCCCTTCGGCTCATGTCCTGCACTACCCTTCTGTATGTGCTGATGGGGGTGCCCAATCCCCCATTGGCTACTGCATCACTCAAAAAAAACACTTGGGTGGCATGCTGGGAGCCCACCCCAGCGTGCCAAGTACCCTGTAAAAAACAAACCGTCCCGCAATGCTTTTTTTAATTCTGGTTTTTCCTGTAAAAAAGAAAATGGTCCCTCACGGTCTCCCTGCCACCTCCCGCAATCCGCGCCCACCCTCTACGCACCTTGCCTCCCCACACCCCCCTCACTCATACTTACCTCCGGAGTCCAGCGCGACGATCTTCGGTGGACCGGGAACATGTCTGCACTCAGAAATTTATGTTTTGTACACAGTCTCCAACAGTCGCACCCCTCCCAATTAAAACATTTACACATCCTCTCCAAATGGCACCCCCTTCCAAACAAGTCAGATTATTGTCAGATGATTCTTCTAATCTCTAAAAAGGTTATACATGTATCTGTCTCCTAAACAACAGAAGTTAGAACAGAGGCACTCCTCAGTGGCCTAAACTAACCTAAATACTACAGATTAGAATGAAAATGTTCATTTGCTGATGAGGGAGCCCAATCCCCGTCGGCATAATGTCCCCCATGTAATAGTTCTGTATGCCGAGGGGGTGCCAAATCCCCATCGGCATTATGCGCCCCCCCAAACACAGACCCGTTTTCTGTGCTGACGGGGGGGCCCCAATACCCATCTACTTCAGTCGCCCTCCCCAAACAATACAGATGGCACACTGGGAGCCCACCCATGTGCCAAAAGCACCGTAAAGGAAAAACCTTTTTTTTTTTAACCTGTGAAAGAAAAAAACATTCCTTTCGTTGTCTCTGGTGCCCCCCCTCCCCCAACCTGCACCCACCCTCTGTGCACCTGACCTCCCACACACCCTCAATCCATACTTACCTCCAGAGCCCAGTGCAATGATCTTCGTGGAGCGGGAACACGTCTGCACTCTTCAAAGCCAACCGCGAACTGAAGAAATGCCACTAAGCTGTATAATGGCATAAACTGCGGGGTCCAACTTAGGTGGCTATCTCAGCCATTTTTGTGACTTTTTGGCTCCAAAATTTCAACATGGGGTTCTTGGGACCCCACCTCATGAACTCAGTCACTGTTATTTCGTTATTTGGTCCAGAAAGGTGATTTTGCGGTCACTGTACGGAATCACCTTTTGGGACCGATTAATTGAACAGCAGTGTGACTGTTCATCAGGTGGGCTCTAAAAGCCTATGCTGCAAATTTCCAGTGAAAAATTCAAAAATTACCGTGTTACGGAAAGGAGTTGTGCAGTTTCTACGCACACCAGAACTTAAAGAATTTTTAATATTTTCACTCCAGATTTTCAGCATTGCCATTTTTCCACACCTCCTTATGAAAAGTACAGTTGTCATTTTTCACATCCTGACCAAAATGTATTTTCGCACATCTGGCACAAAATGGCGTGGTCGCTGTGGGAAATCAATGTTTGGGACAAATTAACAAAATCACAGTGACACTGTTTATGAGAGGAGGTCCCAAAATGCCTATGTTGAAAATTTGGTGACAAAAGTCCATAAAATGACTGTGTTTTATTTTTAATTTTTATTTTTTATTTATTGAAGTCTCGGATTACAACCTTTGAGCTACCAGCTCATTTACAAAGGTTTCACGTCAGGATGAAAAATGTGAACGTACAATAGTAAAACACAGAGTAACAATGAACATTAAACAATGTCAACAGTAATATGACTGAAACAGATTACCTGGGATAGGAAGTGTACCTTGACACACAGACGAAGTCAGAGCTGTAGCAGAAGTAAGCACATTGGGGGGGGGGGAGGTTCTAGAGTGAAAAGGGGGGGTGTGATAGAATAGGTGTTCAGCATGCGGGAACCTCTGGCTTGGGCTCACCTTGTCAGGAAAGTGGTAGGGGATGGAAGGACAGGATAAGAAAAATGGGTAGGGGCATAGACCCTGGGAAGAGGGGGAGGGACTGGGACAGGGGCGGGGATGGGTATGTAGAGGAGGGTGGGAGTAGCAGGGGGTAGTAGCGGATTGGGTGATAGCATAAGTGCACAATTGGTGGGGTAGTCAAAATTTTGTACCAGGTGGGCTGGTCAGGTAGGGCAGGTGCATTGCCCTTGGCTGGACAGGTGGGATCTAAGTGCAGATTTGAACTAGTCGATTTTGCTAATAGTGGCAAGTTCTGGTGGGAGTGAGGTAAGCCATAGCGGGGCTCGGTATTCGAATGATCACTAACCCTGGGTGGTTCGATGGTAGGGGATTTTGATGGGAATCTTGTTGGATGTCCTCATAGTCCTTGTAGGTGCGGCCTGGTGTATGAGGGAGCTGGGCTCCAGTGGCAGAAGGCCTAAGCTGGCTTTTTTGGCAAGGAGACAGGTTTGATATCAGGCCCTGTCATTCAGATTTAGCCAACCGGTTTGCTGGTAGAGGTGGCAGGTATGGGTCAGGCATGGGACTCCAAGTGCAAATCTGCAGGCTTTGTTGAGCATGGTGGCGAGTCTCCTGAGGGTGCTGTCAGGGGCTGCGCTGTAGACAGCAAGGCCATAATCAATGGTTGAGAAAACCAAGTTGGTTATGGCAAGCTGGAGGGCTTTATCAGTGAGGCAGTTGCAGTGCTTATATAGGAGGCTGAGATTCCTGTTAGCTGTAGAGGCCACATGATTGATATGTGTGGCGTATGAGAGGGAGCTGTCAAGGGAGAGGCCCAGGTATTTGAATTTGGGGACCATTTCAATGGGGATCTGTTGTAAGTCCTGGATGTTCAGGGTTGCAGCCCTGTGGCGGCTGTGCACAGGGGCAAAGAGCATGGACTTCGTCTTTTTGTGGTTGACTAGGAGTCTAGCTTTATTAAACCAGTCTTCCACATTGTAAAAGTCCTGTTGAAGACACTGCTCCAGTGCGACGGGGTCAGAATGGCTGGAGTACATCACAACATCATCCGCGTAGAGAAGAATTTTTTGTTGGCAGGCTAGTGGAAGGTTGTTTAGAAAGAGGCTAAAGAGGAGGGGGCCCAGGATGGATCCTTGGGAGACTCCGATGGACACTTGAAGGGGGTCAGAGAGGACACTGCAAATTTTTACCTGCTGAATGCGTCCAGAGAGGTAGCTCTGAAACCAGCACAGTGAGTCAGAGGAGAGTCCAGTTACCTCTAATTGGGCCAGCAGAAGGTCATGGTTGACCATGTCAAAGGCCTTGGTGAGGTCGATAAAGGTTGCCCCCACCAAGTGCCCCTGGTCGAAAGCACTGTGAATGTAGCCCGTGAACTCAAGAAGTGCGGTGGTAGTGCTGTGGTGTTGACAGAAGCCATGCTGTTGCTGGCATTGTAGCTGGTATTTGTCAAGGTGTTCCACCAGCTGATCGTAGACTATATGCTCGACGACTTTTGAGATAGGAGGGAGGATTGAAATTGGACGGTAGTTGGCACGGTCAGTCTTACTACCGGCTTTGTGAATTGGGGTTACGATTGCTGCTTTCCAGAGTTCTGGGAAGGTAGGGACAGATTTATGATACAGGTCAGTGAGGTTAGCAGTTCATCGAGGGTAAGAGAGAGAGAGATTAGTTATAGATCAAGGCCCTTGGAGCTGTGTCTGGACTTCCCAAGGACTTGGGAGAGATATTATTTTACCTCACCTTTAGAGAAAACTTTGAGGTAGAATGGGGGGGCTTGGAACATTGGGGGCAAACTTTGGTGGGTGGGAAGGTTGTTACCAGCTTGGACTTGGAAGCTGGGGGAGGGGCACTGAACTGAGGTCAGTAAAGGCTGTATTGAAGATGTCTGCGATGGATCTGGGGTCTTGTGTATGGGATCCATTGTGGCTCAGCATTGTGGGTGCTGAGGTATCTCGTTTCCCAATGACAGCATTGTTATTCCAGAAGCGGCAGCTGCGGCCCCCCCGGTAGAGTTAAGCTCGAATCGTTGGAAATTAGCTTTAGCCTGCCGGATTGCAACGGTGCATTTATTCCGTGCAGCCTTGTAATGTTGCATATCCTATGTTATGAGTGTGCATCACGCAGTTTCCACGCACGCTCGTAACTTCGAGAATTAGTAATATTTTCACTCCAGATCTGCAACATTGCCATTTTTGCACACCTCCTTATGAACAGTACAGCTGTCATTTTTACGTCCCTACCTGAATGTAAGCCAGCATATCTGGCGCATAATGCGCCGTCGCTGGGAAATCAACATTCCGGACAGATTAAGAAAATCATAGTGACACAGTTCATGAGCAGAGGTCACAAAATGCCTGTGTTGAAAATCTGGTGAAATAATTCCACGAAATGACTGTGTTACGAGCACGCATTGCACAGTTTCCACATACGCCTGTAAGTTTGGGACAGATTAACAAAATCACAGTGCCACTGTTCATAAGCAAAGATCCCAAATGCTTTCATGAGGTGGGGGTCACAAAAAGGCCATGTTGAAAATCAGAAGTGCAAATACCAACAAACGCCCGGGGCATTTGGGTTTCTAACCATAACGTCCCTCTCTGTACAGACTGACAGGCGTCAAGGGTGTGCCTTTGGGTTGCTGGCAGTAATGCTCATGCCATTCAACCCCCACCCTGCAGCCAGTGACAGACATAGAGGTGTGCCTCGGATTCTAGGGCCTCAGAGTTCACCCCATTCTCCTATACTGCACCCATTTCAGCGTATGTCCTTATGGAATGGGGTGACTGTAAAGCCGAACACCCCAAGGCACACCTCAACACTTGTCGATGTCTGCAGGATAGGGTAAGGTGAAATGGCATGAGCGTTATGGGAGATGACCGGAATGCATACCCCAATGCCTGTCCGTCTCTGCAGGGTGGAGGTGGGGTTGGTGTGACGTTCAATACTTCACTGCCATTCCTCTTCTGCATCTGTCTAACTCCTGCACTTCCAATGCTAATACCAGCAAGCAAACATTCGGCATTGAGAAATGCTTGTTATTTCACTATAACTGCTTTATTCAAGTCAACAGAAAAATAATATACATAAACAAAAAATCAAATCAAGTTGATTTCATTAGTAAATAAAAAAAATATTTAACAGCAAAACATACCAACTCATAATTGTTCTTGTATAATATGTCATAAACAGTTTTGTTTATGAACCTTGCGTGTCCATTATGTTCTTTTTCAATCAATGTCTAGGATAACAAATCTCATCCACTGTGTATTACAGGTGTTACGTACACTATTATTTTCAAGAGTCTATTATAGATTTCCATCGATGTACTCATTCCGTGGTTCATCTCCCACTTTCATGTGAGGAGGCTTCCACCACCTCATACCCAAATAGAAGAAATTTCTGATGCTCAGAAGGGGAGCGACTCATCTCTTTCAATAAACACAACTGCTGGGTGTTCCCTTCTGAACATCTGCTGGAGACTACACTGTTTTCTGGGGTCACTGACACTCTTAACACTATAAGATATTATCTTAGTAGGAAGTGTCACACTGTGAGCAGTAAGCAAATATGATAATCCAGTCTTATAATGGGGGGTTTCATTAAAACTGGCATTGTTAAAGTTTCCCAGTGAATATAAATGTTCCCTCCCTCACATTCCCTCCCATACTTCTCAACTTGCCAGGCACCAAATGTGGGACACTGCCCATTAAAGTCAGGGACAAATGCTCATAAGAATTTACTATAAAATCCAGATAGTCAGTCTCCCGAACTCCATAAGCCCGAGTTCAGGAGACCGACTGTCAGAAGACCGAGAGGGTCTTAGTGCAATGCAGGGAGCAAGCCCCCGGCATCCCCTGTGTGGGGAGCTCCACCTCCTGCACCCCATAACTAAAATAACTAACTCCAAGGGGGAGTGGACCTCAGAGTAGAAAGTTACAAGGGCAGCAACAGCGCAGACAACAATTTTTCCCTCCCAGGAACAGAACCCAGGTCAAGAGTGCCATGCTGGCCGAGCTGCTAGTGGCCTAGCCCTCCACACCACAGGAGCAGATCATCCAGCTTCCGCATTTTCTCCTTCTTCATGGTGCCAGACTAGGGGTAGGGTAGAGGTTCGTCACATCCACTACCTCACCCCTGTTGGCACCAGCTTCCTACTGTCGGGTGGGTGTGTATAGGGCTGCCAAACTCGGGATCCTGAACGTTGGGGTTCCGAGTGTCGGTATTTTGTAGCGATACCACTCAGAATCAGGGACACAATCTTTGTAGCCCCAAGAGTGACTGTCGGCTGCTCTATAGTACTACAAAATGATTTATACAGCCCAAAATAAGTAGATAGCCAGTACAGTACACTTGTCTTGCTACCAAGGGCTACTTGGTACGGTTTTGATGTGTTTATCAATTTAAGTGGGTTTCGAGACTTCACCCCCTGAGCCCCCACATCCCTGAAATCCAAAAACCATATGGGGCCGGGGGCAGAGCACCCAGAAGTAAAACAGACTGACAAAACACTTCCAACTTTATCAGCATAACAAGTTTAGTGCACCTCTATGCTGCGCAAATTTTATGATGATTTGCAGGCCACCACCAACACCAAATCAAATTCATGCGTACAGACAACTATCCACAACAGCACAAACAACAAATAGTTTCTGTGTTTGCAATCTATATTACATAACAAAACAAACATACTCACATTTTAAACACCACAACCTGTTCTTAGGGTAACACTGTGTAAATCTACAGCAGTATATGGAGTGTACTGTACTGACTCTCTAACGCATGCACTGCGTATGATTATTAAACCAAAAAACAAGTACAGAACTGCTACAATACACTGTCTAGACGGTGACAACTAAGTACAAATTAACAGTAATAAGAATGAGCAAGAGTTCATACAGCAGGTAGCAGTAGCAGCCAAGTTAAAAAACTAACTTAAAGGAAAGAGTTTACTTTAAGGTGTTAAAAATAATAATCAGATGCAGACAGTCAGCTCACCTCAGTAAATATTGTTGCCACATGAAACTTGAAAGGGGTCACTGCCAGGGTCAGTCCTCCAGGCGCTCTGTTCTAACTGCTGTGCTCAGTCAGTTGCTTCTAGCCAGCTCCAGCAATCAGTTCTCTTAGTTTAAAATAAAAGTGAAGCTGGTGCTGGCAGGATGGTCTCTGGACGGAGGAGCTCCTGCTGCGCTGGTGCACTCTCTGCTCTGGGGGGACAGGTGATGGCCAGGAGCACAGCTGATGGTGTTTTGTTTGTTTGTTTTTTAACTTCGCCCATCAGCGCGAGTTCCCAACTCCACGACCTTTACTTACAAGCACCCGATTAAAGACACTCTGCCACATCCAGGGCTATACTATTTTTAGGAATGACAGACCAGGCCCTAAGAGAGGGGGTGGGGTTATCATCTACATGAAGGACCACATTACCTGCACCGTCACTGCTTCTAGCTTATCCCAGGAGCTGACCCCGGAATGGCTGCTAATGGAAATTACCATTGGGGAAGCGCTCAAATTACACATGGGCTATGCATACAACCCTCCGCTGGGAGGGATTGATGGGCTAAGGAAAATACTCACTGAAGTTGCCGGTCTCTCACCAGTAAGGGACACCATCATTTTAGGTGACTTCATTCTGAATTGGCTGGACAATAAGCAGCACAATAATGCTGAACTTCTCAAAGAAATGAATCCGACACAGATCATAGACTCGCCCACATGCTGCAACTCCAGTACAGGTAATCATACGTTACTGGACTGGATACTGACAAACCGCAAAGATAGAGTCAGTATCGCAGGAGTTTTGTCAGATACCATCAGCGATCACTCCCCTACTTTCTGTACGTTGTCTTGCCGGAAAAACAATGTCCCCCTTCCCAAGAATCATCTCCTTCAGGAACTTTGCCAAGGTAGACACGGATGCACTGAATAGAGATCTGGGTGTCATTGACTGGTCCACCTTCTATACATTGTCTGACATAGACACAGCACTGAGATTCCTCACTGCTGCCTTAACTTCAGTACAAAATAAACACTGCCCTGTCCCTACACGGCACGCAAGGGGAGAAAACACTAAATGGGTCACTAGGGAACTGTTTGCACTTTTGAAAGCGAGGGACAAGGCCTGGGTAAATCACAAGGCTGCACCTACCCCAGGTAACTGGGCCGAGTATAGGCACCTAAGAAACTTTCAAGAGAGAATCCAAATCCAGGCCTCATACTTCAAGGCCCAACAAACCCGGAACCTTACGGATCCCCATAGCTTCTGGTCAGCAGTGAACTCTGTTCTCAAACCAGCTAAACAAGACAGTGCTATCTCACTAGTGAGCAACGTAGGTCTACAAACAGATCCTGAGACAGTGGCCAACCTCTTGAACAATACATTTTCAAACCTCAACTCATACCTAGCCCAACTTCCCACTGCATCTCAGAGCACTGTCAAGCAGGGTAAAGCAACTGTCTCTCCCCCTTTTTATTTTAAAGTTATATCTCAGTTAGAGCTATATCAGCTCCGAAGGTCTCCACCCAGCTCAGGTAGTGCAGTAAGTGATGGGCCTATGCCACGATTCCTCACGCCAACAGCGGCAGCTGTAGTGAAACCACTTTCGTACATAATGAACCTATCCCTGACCACCGCCAAGGTGCCAGCACTCTGGAAAGAAGCAAGAATAGTCCCCATATTTGATGTGGGAGACCTGCACTTCCCTGAAAACTATAGACCCGTAGCTATCCTGTCCCACATGGGAAAAATCCTCAAAAGAGTGGTCCACCGTCAGCTACTGGAGCACACTGAAAAAAATGAGATACTGTCAAATGATCAGCATGGGTTCCACAGAGGCTTCAGCACCGCCACAGCACTCCACTAAATTCACAGATTATGTGCTCAGCGAAGTGGACAGAGGTAAGCTCATGGGAGCCATATTTGTGGACTTATCAAAGTCCTTTGACATGGTGGACCATGTGTTGCTGCTTAATACCCTATCTTCACTGAGCCTACCCAAAACATTACAAACTGGCTACGTAGCTACCCAACTGGCAGGACCCAACTGGTGAGAATTGGGCAGGCCCTGTCAACCCCCTCCAAGTGTGATCTGGTGTCCCCCAGGGCTCCATACTAAGTCCCCTACTGTACTCCCTTTTTGTTAACCCCTTGCTCTCAGTACCCTTAAACAGTAACAGATTAATGTACTCGGATGACCTCATTATCTTCAAAAGTGAGAACAACCTTCCTGGGTTAAACCTCGACCTAAATGTGGACTTTACTGCTACGGTACACTGGTTCACACAGCATAGGTTTCTTGTTAACATCAAAGAAACTAAATGTGTGCTGTTTGGCTCCAAACAGAAACTCACGAAGTGAACCCTCAACACCACCAATGCCCTAAATATCTTAACCGCAGATGGTTCTACCCTTGAGTAGGTAAGAGGCTTCAAATACCTGGGAGTTACACTTGACCCAACCCTTACCTTTGAGTTTCACATAGGCTCGGTAATGAAGAAAGTGAACTTAGGCACCTCCTGTATTTTGAGGCTAGACTAGAGAGTGGGAGGAGTCTTCTCCTCCCCATACTCGATTGCTGCTCCCCAGTAACAGCCCTCGTACCCTCCTCGCTACTGAGTTGCATGAATACCGCCTATAACAGCATATGTAGATTTATCACCCTAGCCCCATACCATACCCACCACTGCCATCTCTTATCAATCTGTGGCATGGCTCTCCCCCTCCGACTGAAGAGACCTCAGGCTTGGAACATTCATATCAAAAACATTGCAAGACAGGACAGAATCACCTCTGTTCAGGCTGCTACAGCTAAAAAGAAACAGACGCGAACTTAGGTCCTCCACCTGCAGACTTTGGGAATGTCCCAGATGTAATACTGAGATGGGAAAGAGGGCCTTCTCCTATGCAGCCCCAAACTTTGGAACTCCCTTCCTAGCGAACTGCAAGCACCACTTTCTCCTCATACATTCAAAATGAAGCTCCAGGAAGCCATGCTAGGTAGATCCTTACGTGAATGCTACTCCAAGTAATAGTAAGTGACTGCTGGATGCCCCATCCTAAACATAGTGAGGTTACTTAAACCCACTTAATTGCTTGATGTTGGATACAAGAGTAGCTAATGTCCATGAAATAAGTGACAGCTTGGCTTATGCATGTCTGCAAAGTAGTTACTGTATTCTCTCTCCCACAATGTATTCTGTACCATAAACTTGTGACTGTTGTATTTTTCTCTCTACTGTGATTGTAACTAACATGTGCTTTGTATCAGATGTGCCATCTAAATGGCCCGGGTCATGCCTGAAAATGGGCCCTGCTATCAGAGCACCCACTCAGTAAGCTAACAAATGAATAAATAAATTAGCTGTTTGCACGAGTTGCACTGCGTCAGATACCAGTATGTGTCTATGCCAGCATGCCGTATAAAGCTTTCATCTGAGCACAGTGGCACGCTCCGCAGCAGGCTGTAAATTCAGCACTAACTGTAGGCTACTTGGGACTTCATGACAGCGTAGGCAAAATTGGGAAATCCCTCCAAAAATCAAAACAGCTGAGAGATATGCTCCTTCCCAAGCCAATCTTCTTTCTTATGCCGCTGACACAAAGTACCAAACACTGAAGATTTGCCAACAAGGCAGGCAATAACAAATAGAACAGCTAAGACCAGCTGGCCCTGAATAAAAAACACAACACTGCATGAACTGAGCCGGGAAGACAGAGCACTGGGATGCCCACTGGAGTTCCAAAGGCTAAAGTATCCATGGGAGCTCCAGTGCTGCTGGCTCAACTGGTAAACCCTATGGAAGCCAGAAAACTTGTAACTCATATGTTTCAAAGAATGGACATCGGACTGTTTACTGCCTATGAGTAAGCAGTAGTGCTGGGCCGTGACCAGAGTGATCAGCCAAGGAGAGGGGGAAAACACTGTCCAGAGCTATATGGAGGCCGAAGGAGGAGCGAGGAAAGGGGAATCGCACAGGGTCCAAATGGAGCAGAAAAGGTGGGGCACAGTCACAGAGTGGCAATTTGCTACATATTTCGCTACATAAGTCTCTGAAGTCTGCCACATGTGCCTGGTAACACATCCCCAAACCTTAGAGAGCACAGATTTCCCTAAGCAGTAGTACATGAACTGGTTGATAGCGGTGCCCACCCTAAGCCATGCTACATTTTAGGGTCCTCAATGCCCAGACCCACTTCTACTGCCTCAAATCTGGGGCCTCATGAAACCCGGACATATAGTTATGATGGGGGCAGCAAGAGACAAATGGCTGAGCCTTAATACAGTAACGGGCAATTAAATCTTGTCCTTTCCTCACTACTCTTCGGGCCACATCATGTGCCCCCTTCAAACCTGGATCCCATCGTTGTTCGTCCCCCTTACCTCACATCCCCCCTATCCGTGAGCTACTGTTCCCCCCATCCTACCGCCAGCCCCAGCCTGACACTCCTGCCAGTCTAGCTTCAGTCATCCATTCAGGAAGTAACCCATAAAAAGGCCCCGTACCTAGGAAGGACATGTATTTCTCTCTCTCTAGCTATTCATCAGTGGTTCTGTTGCACTACATGTTAATATGGGCAGCCCTGTTGGTTTCCCCCAGTTCCGTATTTTTTAATGTTATCACGGTTGTTCTTACCTGTTTTATTGCCAGACATCAGTCCAGGATTCGAAGTAGAAGATGTGTGTGTGGGGGACTGAAGGGTCCCTGGCTAGGACAATCCCTGCTATTCCAAAAGGGACTACTTTTATGCTGCACTATGGTCCAGTTAACTAAGTTCATATCATATAACATTAACGGAGTTGACAGTCGTAAAAAATGGTACAGAATCCTGCCAATGTAAAGATGGCACTGGGTCAATCTGCTGCAAACAAACACCACGCAGTAAAAAACAGCGAAAGGAAAACAGCGGCAGTCAAAAACAAGTTTGGGTACATCAGCGACCCGACCAGATAGTGCAGTCCTATTGAAATGAATTGGATGTCTTCTTTTGTGTGGGAGGTTCTGTCCCCCTTACCCCCACATGTGGGGGGCTTTGCACCCCACACCTCTAGACTTAAAATAATCAAATCATGGGGGGGGGGGACATGAATTTCGGGGATGGGGAGAATACCAGGAGGGGGAATTCAATTTTTTTTTTTTGCAAAAATAAATAAATAAATAAAAGGCGCTGCAGCAGGAGACCTGACAGAAACCGAACCGTGGGCCCAGACCTCTTGCTGTGCCACGTGCCACGTGCTGGTGCACTAGCTGTTCCACCACAGAAACAGCTCAACCAGCACATGGCTACTTGATCCCTCTGCAGGCCATCCGCAGAATGACAGGGGTAGTGGTAATTCACTACCACTTGTCTACCCCTGTCGCTCTAATTCCTTACGTGCTTTCCACGGCGTAGTTTTTTATGCGCTATTACTGTAACACTATCTTGACCCGGTACCTGTTAAGACATGAAGAAGCAAAACTTATATTTTTATAAGAAGTCCACCTCTCTCATAGTGAGCACATTAAATTTAACAAACAGAGTTTCTCCATACTAGGCTCTTGTTCTCACCCCTTGGGCAGGAGATGAGGAGTATTGGCACTGGCCAGCAGCCTGATCCCGATCCAGACAGACTAGGTCCACCATGATGCAGCTGGCTGTCATGTTACAGGCATGGCATGCTCTATGGTGGCCTGCTTACCCTAGCAAATCTTTAGCTGCCTCCAGGATTTACTCAAGAGGAAGCCCTGGTCCTTCATCAGTGCCCTATTCCCTCGCATGCATGGTCCCCTCTTACTCATGGGTGACCTCAATGTGACCCTGAACTCCAATACTGATGTATCTAACCCCTGTCCGTACAGACAGTCACAGCTCCAGAAATTTCTCAAGATCACCATGCAGCAGCTTGGATTGGTGGATATTTGGAGCCATCTTCACCCTAACCACCATTAACACCCCAAACCCTTTTCATTCCCATGCCAGGCTTGTTATATACTGTATCATCCTGCCCCATGAGATGGTGGATGCTGTCTACAACGTAAGCCATAGCAGATATCATCTTTCTGACCATGGTCCAGTCTGTGCCACTCTGCACTTGGGAACTTGGGTAAAGACTCCTCTTGGTACCCTATGCTGACTAGCTCTGGCCCCCTCTGCAATACAGGACATTGATTAAGGTATTAGCTGCTCACCCACTCCACCAACAGGCTTTACTCGAATACCTGACTCTCTGGATTACTTTGTCTAGTGCTGTTGGTTAATATATGTATTTTTTCTCCACGTACTCATATTTGTATGTCAATATTATTTATACTGTTTCTGTACTCCTTGAAATATTGCAATAAAAAAAATACAGGAAGCAGCCCATAGAAGAGTGAGATTCCATAATATGTAAATCAGGGTGTCATGCTGCAACTGTTTATCATGGGTCAGATTGAGAAGACAGTCACCAGAGAATCTGCTGGAAGTTGTGAAATGGGTCCTTGACTGTAGTGTCTGGAGCTTCCTGCTTCACTCTGCTGCTACTGACTGGGCATTTCCTGTAGAAAGCTGAGATGTGCGTACAATGGGTAACTAACTGTCCCCAGGATCCTCGCTGGCAGGTCTGCGTGCACTGAGGCTGCGGTATGTTCACGGCTCTCCTCTGCACATTTGTATGGGCCTTGTCTGTTGTTTGATACAGGATAAGCCCATCTTGGAAACATACTCTAAGTTTTGAGGGAAAAGGCATCTGGAATTTGAGGGCTGCCTGATGTAAAGCTCGGACACACGGACCATATGCTGCTCTCTGGGTTTGAACAACAGGGGCATAATCTTGATCTAAGTGTAAGCCCTCCAAAGTGGGCTTACCTGTTGGAGCTCTGTGCTCCCCCAGCTCCTCTGTGACGCTGCTCTTTCTGGGGGCATTTGTGGGAGTCGCACCTGGTGGCCCTGATGCGTGCTGCTGGCAGCTTCGGTCATCAGTCCGGGTGTCTCAGCCCATTCTGGACCTGGTCTGGTGCCGGGATGGTTTGTGCCTTCGAGTGTGGGGTGTGTGTGGTCCTGGTTCCGGTTTTGGGGTGGATTGGGCTCGGGACCACACAATGTAAATAAATAAATATTTTGTTTTTAAAAAATGGCAGTCCTGCACGCTATGCGGATGTGCAGTTACCGCTAGGAGCAGGAATTTAAAGGAGTAGTAGCTCTTTTTTTGGTCTGTAGTTTTCGGTGCTGGCTGGCACTGCGGGGCATACAGAAAATATTGGATTTGGGACTACAAGTCCTGCGGGGCACCAGAATATGCTGCAGGTTTGGTGTCAGTAGAGTCAGTCCGTGACTGGACCACAGTTTTAGGCGTCAAACCATCTGAGCCCACATAAGAGAGGGCAGAAGAAAAAATGAGAGATTCGAGAGGGAGAGAGGGAGAGAGTGAGGAGGAGGTCAGATTGGGGTGCTCGCCTGCTCAGCCATGCGGCCGTGGTTGCACTCTATTTTTTTATTATTGTACAGCCACCTGAGGAAGACATGAAGGAGCGGCGGCTGCCATTCTGTGAGAACCCGGGGATTTTCAGCCAGAAAATCCAGAGAGGGAAAATGCTACCTGCAGTCAAGCTAATGGAGCCATGAGGTAGGGGGTTATGTGTGGGGTCTGGAGATGGGCAGCCCCAGAGTTACGCATGCCCCTGTGCCTAAATAGTTAATTCTAGGCTTTGTGCCCAACAGCTTAGAGGAAGCATGTGTTGGGGTAACTGAGAGACAGGCAGTAGTTTCCCCAAGCTGTGCATGTTCATCGTGATAGTGTTGGAGGGAGCTAGACAGTGATCTGCAGCCTGCTTTTTGCTTGGAGATGTCCTGTTCGGACTCAAGTGTGCGCCTGCATTGGACTGTGAGCTGCCCATGTAATTCTGTGGTAGCTGCCTGTGACTTTATGGAGTACTGCAGCAAGTTCTAAATTGGGACTCCTGGGTCCAAAGACAGTTTATCATCTACAGTTCAGCTACCAGTGTGATCCCCTGGTCCTGTTTTACTGCTCCATGGAGTGACTGTCTAGTCTGTTGACTGTTCATTAAATGGGATCCCCTGTTTTTGCAGCCTTGCTTTTGCCTCTTGTGTTTTGAAGAAACTGTTTTGCTGCTGCTAAAAGAAGTTGCCTCCACAGCCTTTTATCCAGTGTTCCAGGGTGGCATCCAGAGCAGCAGGGACTAGAGAACCACCACGAAAGATGTCAAGAGGCCTGCCTGGTGAAAACTGTCTACAAAGGTCTCCGGGTGAAGTGGGCAAGGCCAGGCAGGTGAAGATCTGCGTCGCCCTCCTGTGTTCCAGCTCAGTGCTCTGAGGGTCCAGGGCACCCCGATGGAGTCCATCCATCACAATCATCACTCCTGGACAATCAGGTACTGTTTTTCCTGTCTTATTTCTGGTCTGTGTTTTCATGGCTGTACAGAACTCCCCCTTCCCCACAAACTTTACCACCTTAAATACCCCTAGACAGGGAAGTGGGGGGGTTACATAAGTATATGTGGTGTTCACCCCACCACACAGGTGTTTTTCCAGGCCGCTGCAAGAACCCACTCTTTGGTCCTGTAGCTTAAAAGGCACATGATAATAGAGCTCGGTCTCTCAGTGGGGCCTGGTTTTAGCCCCAGTGCTCTGTGGATTTTTTCAGTGTGAAGCAGTTCTGACTCGGGTATGTCTAGCTGTTCATGTAGCAGGCGATCTACAAACTCAGTAATTTAAGTACTTTCAGCACCCTCTGGGTGACCATAGAGGTGTAGGTTCTCCCGCCTAATCCTGCCTTGTAGATTGGTATATCTCTGCTCTGATTATACCTGTTTGTGGTGGATGTGCAGGATTAGGTCAGAGGTATTGTCTGATCACTCCATTAGCTCTGTCAGGACCCCCTTGTGGTTCAGTGGCTTCAATTTTTAAGTTTCCAACATCCTTTTTCATGGATTGCAGGGCTGTGGTGAGATCAGTGCAGAAACCCTTCCAACTCTGCTAGCAGTTGTGCACTGCTGATGCCGGGAACTGTGGAGCGGGCTGCAACAGTTGGTGAGGATGTCTTACTGGATGGTGGATTGAAGAGATCCGTGTCCATCTTGCCGTGGTCTCTCAGAGTAACGCATGCTACTTAGCCATCTTTTTTTTTTTTTTTCCTCTGATCTTCCCATCTGGCTGTGCCTCCTTTATATCCCATACTTTCTACAGACCTGGAACAACATTTTAATATAATAAGAGGAGTTCTTGGTTGTGGTCAACTGGAACTCCACCAAATCACTCCATGCAAGTGGGTGATGTCACTGGAAGTCTTGTCTCCTTCTGGATTTAGACGCAATTCAGTTTATATCTTACACCTGTCCTATCTATATAATCCCCTCGTTCCCCCCTTACTAAATGTGCCGGTATGAAAACAAACTGCTCCTACTCATTGTCTACAAATCACAGGACTCTTCTTTTGACATCGCTGCCTGTTGCCATGGAAATGCCTCCGACGTCACAAGTCAAGGTTTAGGCCATCAGGTGCAAGCAAGCAGTATCAACGCATAGGGCTCGATTCTCAAACGGGATTGAATGCCACAAGCCGGGTGCGCCAAACACAAGTTGCAAGGGGCTTGTGGCATTCCCTGGCCGGCAATCGGGATTCTCAATCCCGTGCGCCACATACTCAGAGTTAGACTAACTTCAGGACCTTTTTACTGGGTCTGTGCCAAATATTCAATGCAAGCCACTGTAAAAAGGGTAAAGTGTTGCAAATGTGTGCAACCTGTAAGAATCGGGTGCACGGTGCGGCACTGTGTTTGGGGCAGTGCAGAGTTTGACGTGGAGCTTGTCAAAGCCCCGCATCAACCTTTAAGAATCGAGCCCACAAAGTCTAAGGGGCAAAGTTACTTAAACAATAAGGCATGACAGGGTGTGTGTTATTATGCACTAATGTCACGCCTCAAGTGGTCAAAGCAGGAGGCCGTAGGCCGAGTGCCTTCAACACAAGAGAAGTGACATTATTATACAATATCACACATCCCTGGAGTGCCTTATTGCTATTATACAATGGTGCATTTCTAAATAAAAAAAAGGAAAACATTTATTTTTTGTGCATTTTTTATTGTATTTTTGTGTGTGGATGTGTACATATACAAAAAAAGGGTATTGTGTATGCATTTCCCCACTAGGTGATACTGTTGTTTGAATGCTGCTGCCTGCTCAAACTGATGCATTTCTCTTCTTTCTGTGCAGTCAAGTTTGGTATGGCTGCCCCCCCGCCCAACATCGGCCGTTGCTTTCTGGTTGAAGGGGCTTCATCTAAAGTTTTTTTTTTCCCTCATAGAAATTTAGTGTAAAATGCCACAGCCATTTCTTACTGTAGTAACAAAGCCACTCAATGACTATAGTGCCCAAGCCGTGTTTCAAAGTTATGTCGAGACAGGAACTGAAAACGTCTCTTTGGGGTTTCTTTTTTGGGGAGTTGTATTTCAGGAATGTAGTGGAGTTTAACTGGTGAGTATTTCAAAAGCACTGCAACATGTGGACTGGGTCACTATCAGAGGAGGGCAGCTGTGTGGGGAAGTGGTTGACTTTGCAAGTTTAACTTGCGATCAGCGGTCGTGCGATCGGTGCTTTTACTCTGTGGTTCAGTGTAGCTGCTTGGTTAAAAGGGGGAGAAGAAAACGCTGACTGTATAACTGCAGCATTGTTTTTTTCACTATTGAAGGTGGAGAGCTCTGTGTGGCTGTTGTTGGCTTTCTGACTTTCATCCATGATCAGCAGTCGTGGGATCGGTGGTTTTAGACTGCGGTTCAGTGTAGCGGCTCGGTTTAAAAGGAGAAGAAAAGAAGCTGGTTATAGAACTACAGCATTGTGTTTTCCAGAAAAGTTTCAAGAAGTTTTAGTGTGTGCTCGCGTAATTTAAGAGGGACAGGGGTACTGAGAGGAAAGGGAAGGAAGTACTGGCAAGGGCATAGGAGCTGTGTTAGTTTAGCGGTGGCTTGACAACGGAGGGAGAGATTTCATTAACCATTTTGAGGTCATATCTGTGCCTGCACTAGATACAGTGATGTTACCGTGTAATAACATCACTGTCTCTAAGGGTCAGCAGCCAATCACATTACGAGGATTTTCCTTGCTACTGTATAATTTAAATTAATACATGGCTGCAAGCATACTTATTCATACCTGCTTATAAAGCAAGGGTTGGACATAATGCGGACATAGTGTCCCTTCCGACCTTCAATCACTATGTTACAAAGACAAAGAGCCTGCTTTCCTTCATAAGAAATGGGGGGGAGGGGCGCAAAATAAACACAAGTATGTGGAAAAAAAGGCAAATGGTGTCTAAATATTTCACACTTTTACTGGGAATCTTAGTAGCTCTTTATGCTTCCTGCTCTGCAGACTGCTGAAAAACAACTGTAACACCAAGTGCAAAACCCAGCACATTTCAATTGCTCTCATTTGCATCCTTTGCAGACTAAGCAAACTGCAAGCCCTCACTGCAGGAGCAAAGTATTCAGTCCACTGATAAAGAAGTCGTTCATTGAAGGGAACCAGCTGGAAGAATTGTGCTGTGCTGAAAGGTGGCAACCTGTGCACTAGTACAGCCCGTGGGTTAGTTTACTTTTTAATGAGGTCACCCCAGATGCACCTTTCTTCCAGCCAGGAGAGTGGGCAAGTGGCTGCTTTACAACCAACGTCAATGCCTCTCCTTGTCAGCCAGTGGAGATGCATGAATACCAGGCAACCATGACATCTGATGCCACTCTCTGTCCTGTGAAAGGAGGCTCTGCTACAGCACAATAGCCCACAATCCCTCCACTCCTCCCAGAATCTGCGAGTGCTGTTCCCTAGACTCCACCGGCTCAGCAATGTTGTTAAACTGGGCTTGGGAAATGAACCTGGGTCTCCTACATAGTGGTGCAATGCATTACCCTCAGCCCTGCCAGGCACCCGTTTTGGTTTTCATGCTCCCACATGCCCCATGACCGGCCACTCCGGGCCGCCTAGGGACCCCCCCTTCACCCATCATCCCTCTCGACCATCATTAATGTCCCCTATATGCCATGTCCTGAGCAGCCCAATGTATCTCTTCATCAGGGGGGCCCTCCTGGGACCCATGGGAGGAGAGATTGGGATTCACACTAGACCAGCATGGTGGGGGATCAGCTAGCAGGCACTCACCTGGGCTACGTGGTACGAGGGGACCCGGTGGCTGTCATCTCACCGGCCAAGCAGGCGCTTTTTCCGTTTTGTCCTGCAACCCACCCACCTCCCCTGTTGCAGCCATATGCATACGGCATCCTGGGAGGACGCACTGTGGCACATGGTCACCCACGCCGCAACTGCGTCACCACTATGGGCTACCTGGAGCCCCTATTAAAGTGGTGCAGGTTTGCACCCTCCTCCCCAGGGAGGAGAGCACATGACAGATGCTTCTAGCCCTCCCCGCTGGCATCTGCTCCTGCTGTCCCAGGCTCGGGTGCGAACCTGGCTCGCCAGCGTGCTGAGTGAACCCCTTTCACTTGGCGCCACGGAGCCGGCCATATATATATATATATATATATTTTTTTTTAAAGAGAATTGACGCCTAACAAAACGCATGAATTTCACAGTTCTATGGTGCAGTGGTGTCTCACTCTTGAAAAATAATTCAGTTGCCAGAAAGAAGAGAATAGCTTTCACCTTCCCTATGTGCAGTGCAAGAAGCCACTCGAGAGCCATTTCCAGTTCTCAAACAAAACCCTTTACTATAAAAATGAGTGATTTAAACACACTGTGTAGGGGTTAAAAAGATGATGCCTAGTCTAAAGAAATCACACCCCAAGTTTTTTTTTTCCCTATAATGCTTTATATCCCGATCCATTCCCATGTCTTCCCTCTTCTGGCCTCAAGCGTCCACCTAGCTCTGTCCTCCACTAAACTGGCTGCATCTACCTCCGCCCCTCCTTGGTGTGGGTCCCAAGCAAGTAAAATGATTTTTTTACATGTTAAAGATAGCAGACAGAGCTTGTTCACATAGTTAACCTGTGGAGAATACCGGTTTGCAATAAATAAAACACAAATTATTGCACGATATGTAAATACATTCAATTACACAACAAACATAAATAAATAAATAAAATGTTCCTCGGGCACCAGAGACCATCATTCTCATGAAGGCAGTGATTTTTTGCCCTTTTACTGAGCCCTACTGCCTCCCACCTCCCCTGGATGCTAGCATGCTTCTGTAGGTCTTGTAAAATGCAGGAGCACGTGGCATGAACATGCACCCAACTCACGTGGGAAAAGGCTCCCTGCCCACTGTAAGAGTTTCCTGAATTGGCGGCCCCAGGCATCCTCTCACCTCAGCTGGGCAGCACTTCCCCCAGCCCCTGGCCACATGACTCCAGCTCCCGAGCTTCATATCAAACTTATTCTGCCGGAACTGGGCAGCCCTGTTTGTTTTCTTCTTTTTTTTCTTAATTTCTGTTTATGCCCAAGGTACTCTGCCCCTGAATTCCCTCCAGGCCCACATGGCTGCCCCCAGTCATCTTACCTCTCTGCATCAGTGCCATCCTACACAGAGCCGCAGCTTAAGCTACCCAAGCAGGGGCAGGGAGGAGGAGGTTTACCCCCGGAACACTTCTATGTCTCGCCAAAAGGCATCCGTGGTGAGGAAAGGGACTGGATGGCGCCAGGAGCCCTTCATCTTTTGGGCACAGGGTCTGCTCTTTTTCCACATTTTCTCCCTACAGCCCTCAGGAACTGTGTGAGTAAGGGTTGAAAAGGTGCACACATACACACACACACGTGACATCACCAACAACCAGCAGGGTTCCTCCCACCCATAGTCTTGTCATGTCCTATTGTTCTCTGCATCCAGGGGGAAGCACAACAGCAGCAGATGGGACCCATCCTTACCGGGGAAGGAAAGCATCCTCTGGGATGCTCAAACCCCCAACAGCTGGCCTCCACGACTTGGGCTGCCCTGTTTGTTTTCTAAATAAACTTTTATACACTCCTCCAGAATCACACTGGGGCCTATGCATGAAGGGGTGGAGTGGCTACATGCCCCGTATCCATGATGCAGAACCACGTCACACCCATTGCGCCCCCCCCCACACAGGATGCACTAAGCAAGGCGTGCAACCCCTATGCATCCGATCCCCCAGCTGCAAGGACTGCAATGTGCGAGGGGCATGCCAGCACTATACGCCATGCACATAGGTGCTTAGTGCCTTCCACGGGAGAGCATATGTGCCTGCTGGTTACGGTAGGGGGAACTCTGCCACAAGAGCCATATGCACTGCCACGCATACAGACACCAGCCCAGTCCACGGAGGAAGGTCCCGTTCAGAAACCCACGGTACCCCAGCGCCCGGCCCCTGTGGCAACCCACTCACCCCAGCACACACCCGTGGCACCCCCATCACTGTAACCCCCAAAGGAGGCTCCAGCCCAGAGACTGCAGTACACCCCCCCCCCACTCTGCAGCCCCAGCCCCATACATGTCCACACACACCCTGGTCCTGAACTGGTTGCCCCATATAATGCTGCAGGGGGAGATGCATCCCAACACAGGCCCTGGTGCGAGTGGCCACTGTCTGTTCGACCCGAATGCTGGCATGCCACCTGCAGTGGGCACTGTTTGGCAAGCACAGTAAATGACCGATTCCCATCCCCAACCTGCAATGGTACTCTGTAGCTGCCCCACCCCAGTGCCAACAACCCCCAGTACCTGCATTGTCGGTGCCACACCGACTGGTTAGGTGGCACAGCCCTCCTCATATTTTCTATTACCAGCCATCCTAGTGATGCCGGAAACCGCAGCCTATTTATAGGGGTGCTCTCCCAGCAGCACTTGGATGGCTGGTAGCCATAAAGGTGTGAAGAGGGCTGTGCCACTGGCTGTCCCGATCCGTGGATCATACAGTACTGGACAGGGATGGGGAGGGGGACTGAAACACCTGGAGCTATCATGGTGTGGGCAGCCTTGGGGGGCATGGTGCCTATGGGGTCGGGGCAGGTTCATGGGGGGTACTGGCACTAACAGGGCCACAGTAGGCATGTGTGTTGTGGGGAGAACTCCCTTTCATTGGGCTGTGGCGGGCATGTGTTGGGGCAGAGGACTGCTCCTACCGTATGGCAGTCAGGCGTGGCTGTGCGTAGGAAGTGCACCCTGGGGCCTTGCCCCCACTGAGTGGCAGGTGGGAGGTCCATTCCATGGGCTGCTGGTCAGGGGGGAATAGCCTTGTGGGTCTGGGTGCCCTCTTGTGCTATTTATGCACCTGGACCCATGCCTGCCTGCACAGGGTATCCACTCTAGGACCCAGTACGGGCATTCAATTTGATGCCCGGCTGGGTCTGCGACTCTGCCCATGGCCGCCCTGCATGGTCCTGCGCTCCGGGGGGTGGAGCCGTGGACAGTTGGCGGCTGATAGTGAATGCCGGCTGTATGCACCTGTCTGCAAGTGCAGAACTACGCGGGCAGGATACGTACCTCCAGTGTGTCTACCCCACCCATCAGTGGATAAGCCCCACTGGGTTTTAAGGCAGGTACTGGAGCCCTTTGTCACTGTAAGGCTCACACACCAAGGAGTACTATTAGCTAGGCTGGCTACAAAGAAGACTGAAGTGAGTGGGTGCAGAGAATAAATCCCAGAGTTGCAAATGTTTGCAACTCCAGCTCCTTCTCGAATACTTTGTGCTGTGGGGGTGGGGGTTGCACATTTAGTACTGTGATATAACACTGCTGAAGTACTGTATTTTGACCCTTGCGGATTGATACAGTGAGCCCTTAGTGTACAACTTGGCAACATTTCAGTATTTATAGCATGTAATGATCACAGGACATGCCTAATAACACAGTCATCCCAGGAATTTCAGACCTGTGAAATGGAGCGGCACTGACAGAGTACAGGCAAGGGCAGTGTCTGTCACAAAGATGACCTTTGATGCACTGTATATGCTATCAGGACTACAGCAGGTGTGGAATGCAAGGGCTGTGGCTAGGTATGATTTAAATTACTGTAGTTATAAGTAAGCACACTTAGAAGTTAAGATCAACTGCAATATTCACAAAGTCATAGAGTTCTCATATTGAACTGTTTATTTTAAATTGCATTATTTTATTTCCGTTCACCACCAGCAAGACAAAATTACAACTAATCTCCGAGTCCGAGGGACATGGGCAGTGTTGTGATTAGTGTATGAAGATTACAGGTGAGTCATGAATTCCGTGTCATACCTTGTTTTCCTAAAGGGACCCTGTCAACCCTTTTTAGCCTAGAAAGGGTTGGTTGGGGGGGGGCCTTAAATCTGACTCCCTCCCATGCCCCACCCTGCCCATTAAAGGGTTGCTGCTGCTTTACCTGTTCCTGTGACTGGGAAGGGTGGGCAAGTGGATGTTTTCCCAGTCACTGCTGCCAATACTGTTCCATGAGCAACTGGCAGGGAGAAGTATGAATGCCAGGAATCCCGTGTCTGCCCTCCCTTTGTAGCTGTGACATTCCCAGCCTCCTGCATGAATTCCATGTCAAACCTTTTTAGGTGGGGACTTTGTTTAAAATAAGTAATTTGTACAATTGTTACACATAAATTGATTAGCTGGCCTGATTGGGTGGTATCTGTGTGTTGCACTGCAATATGAGAGACCCAAGTTCAATACTGACCTTGAGAATCACTCCTTAGGCTAGCAAAGTTCTTGCAACATCATGGAGGTGACACGCTCAAACTCCCAGTGCAGGCAGGACCACCCACTGCAACAGCACCCCCTCTGGCCATCCTAGTCTCTTCAATGTGCCATGTGGAGATGCAGGCTGGTCGTTTAGTGGATGTCAGAGATCACACTCACTGTGTAGCATGGGGCTTTGCATTTGTAGGATAGAGAAAGCGTATAAAGGAAAAAAGTACAGTTACTTAAGAACTTACCATAACAGTAGATCTTTGACAGAAGCTCTTGCAGCAGGCCACACCAGTAGAACTAAGCCATCAGGTGCCAGGACCATAGGGAAAACTTCTAGCTAGCAGTCTACCACAGGGGATCACCCATCTCCAACGTCAGCCGCTGACATCAGCCTATCCTATAAAGATGGGCAGTCCCCACACCTACCTCAGTTCTCCTGTCGGAGACCCCAAGTGGGCAGCAAATGAAGAACCAAGGAGGTTCCTGAGAGCCAAAGAAGAAAAGGCAGAAGAAGTGCAGAAGGAACAATGAACAGCAGGTGGAAGGAGGGAGGGAAATCAGTGCCTGCTACAAGAGTTTCTCTCGAAGATCTAATATTACAGTAAGTTCTTACATAACTGCACTATCTTACTTCGAGGAAGGCTCTTGCAGCAGGCCACACCAGTAGGACTGAGTCCCAAGCAGTTCTGGGCATGTCCAGGAGAACAGCACTGGGAGGAGGACAGATCAGCAGCCAAGAGCTCGAGAGAAGGCCCTGAAGTACTGCTAGGCCAAAACTGGCCCTGTGCTGAGAGGTGATGTCCAGACTGTAATGCTTGGTAAAGGTGTGGGCAGAACTCCAGGTGGCAGCTGCACAGATGTCCACAGCAGACACATTTCTGAAACAAGCCATGGAAACGGCCATACCCCTGGTTAAGTGGGCTTTAACCACTCCCGGAAGGACCTTGTTGCAATAAACAATACAATTCACTAACCACTTAGACAAACACTGTTTGGAAACGGGAGCACCCTTTCTCTTACGGGTGATTTCATTAAAGACTTGGTGTGGTACGTACAGTACCGCAAAATCCTATGTACATCCAAAGTATGGAGCAAAGCCTCCCCCTGGTTAGAGTATTCTGGATAATAAACTGGTGGGTGGATGGACTGGTTCAAAGTAAACTCCGACACCACCTTGGGAAGAAACAGGATTAGCACGAAAAGACAGCCTGTCTTTGTAAAAAAACAGATAAGGCTCCTTACCCGTAAGAGCCTGAAGCTTGGAAATCCTACAGGCAGAAATAACATTAACTGAAAAGAGCACTTTCCACAACAGAAAGCGCAGCTCGCAACTCGCAGCCATTTCAAAGGGAGGTAAAGTGAGTTTCTCCAATATAAAATTGAGGTCCCATGGAGGAACCGGGTCCTGAATGGGAGGTTTCAAATGCAAACTGCTCCAAGGAAGTTGTGGGACACCTCATACTGGGCATCAGTTTTGCCCTCGATAGGTGCATGGTATGCAGAGATGATGGAAAGATGCACCTTGAGGGAGTAGTATCCCAAGCCGGAGTCTGAAAGGGAAAGAAGGTACTCCAACACCTAATTCACTGGGCAGATGAAAGGATCCAAATGGTGAGCAGCAGTCCAAAGGGTGAAACGCTTCCATTTCATAGCGTAAGTGGCTCTGGTGGAGGGTTTCCAAGCAGCCACCATGATGTCTGCCACCCTAGAAGACACCCAGAAGTGGGCAAAAGCTAGGTCCATGGTAGCCACGCATGGAGATGCAGAGATTTAAGGTCTGGATGGACTAGGTTGCCCTGGTCCTGGGAGAGCAAGCCAGCACACTGGGGCAAGGACACCAGAGGTTCCACTGCCAGCTGCTGCAGTAAGGGGAACTAAATCTGATGTGGCCAGAAGGGAGCTATGAGAATTATCCTTGCCCCTTCCAACTGGAGCTTGAGCAGAACCCTCTGCAGAAGTGGGTGTCACAAACGCATTTTGCAGGTCAGCCCTCTGCTCCCACAGAGCCAACCTCAGAGTTTAATAGTCTGAACAGGTGACAGACAGGGTAACCCGCCTGTCTGTTTTGAGTCCAAATCACCTTCTAGCCTTGAGTTCTGGAGGGATTTAAACTGTGAGCATTATACTAGCATACCCAATTAACAGGCTCAGATAACATTCTCCTCGGAGGATGCAATATAATCTTTTGCCCAAGGGTACCTAGCCAGGTCTCCAAAATGAACCCTTACAACTCTGTGAGAGACCTAGATATATCCTTACCTTTTAAGCAAGTTCAGTAACACAATCAAGCCTTTTAACAGCTGTCAGCCTTAACACAGGTTCAACATTCACATGCAAAAAGGACTGAAAAGACACAGGGAATATAATAAAGAAAATGTTTACTAAAAAGTTTAAAACAGGTGAAATAAAATGCAGAACAATTATATTACAAATCTCACAGTCATACACACAAAAAAGGGAAAGTTACAGAATACTAACTTCTACCACAAATACTTAATTCTTTTCTAACTATTACCTTTAAGTGCTTATTAAGTCAGAGAACTATCTCTCTCAGAGTCCAAGAATCATATGCCACATTTCCTAGATGAATGTTTCATTTCAACTCTATCTGCCCACCCCCTTTTTGGTGAAGTCAGCTAGATCCTCCTTTAGATTTAATTTCTGACATAGTTATCCACAAGGATGTAAGTCATTACTTTGAAAAAATCTGTAACTAGCCATTTCCAAAATATCACAGTCTTTAATCAAACATTTCTCTTTGAACTTAACAATCCCACACTCATGTCCCTAATTCTCAGGTACATGAGAGAACCATTAAGAGTCAGCCAAGTGACTTCTCATCCTGCTACATCATAAAATACACATCTGTGGAACACTTCAAATGCAGCACAGGTTATGAGGGCCATAAACTATCCCTCTGGAAGGAAGGCATTAATTATTTTTTTTGTTTTCCCCTGGTCAGTTTAATGACATCCTCACTGACACCTTGAAGGTTAAAAGCCAAACTGCTGAGACAATTAAATACACAGACCATTTATTTATAATACAATATCATACCATAATAATATTAGAGGGTTTTCCCATGACAGTGGGAAGAGAAGAAAGGTGTAAAGAAACCTCACCTTCCAAGACAGAGACAATGCATCTCACCAGAAAACTAAGTCCAGGAACGAGTAAGCAGAAAAGTGTCAGTTTCACATTGAGTAGGGATGCAAACAGGTCCAGCTCTGGGCGAACCCACCTGTTGAAGGGATCTTCGTCCACCGAGGTTAGAAGCTCCCACTCATGAACCCACGACCTGGAGCAGCTGAGACTGTCGGCCAAGACATTTTGGATGCCTGGAACATGTACAGCTGAGATCTCCAGACCACGCTCGATGGCCCAATACCAGACTCTCATCACTTCCTGACACAGGGGGTGAGAGTGAGCCCACCATCTTTTTTAACTTTACGTTTATTAATTTCTGATAAAAAAACATCAGTTAATATCAATACACCCATACAAAGCAGTAGTAGTATCCTAGAACCCTAGTTCGGTGGATTTGGGTCCAACAGTAGTCTACATCCTACTGTACCAGTAACCCACCTTTTCCTCCTTTGTTGGTTGGTTTTGTTATTACAGTATTTGTAATATCTCAGAACTGTCTTTACTCCTATTTCACTATGACAGTTATTTTCTGTGTTTAGTTTATACAGGTTCTCAAGGCATTTACACAGGCGTATAGTATTTTAAGTTACATTTACTTCATTGTATTCGAATTTGCTGTTACCAGTCTTTGGCTATTAGCCTATTGTACCAGCCAGTAACCAAGAGAACAGTCTCTTATTTGAGTTACTTATCCCTCACCTCCTGAATTAGATATGCAAGCATATAAGATAGTCTTGTGGAATGTGAATAGTATCGGAGCTCCTATAAAGAGAAAAAAATGTTAACCTACCTTAATAGGGAAAAAGTAGACATTGCCCTCCTGCAAGAAACTCATCTTAGTGCAGATAAGTCCATTAAATTAGCAAGGTCATGGGTGGCTAATGTAGAATGTTGCTACTTTTCATCCAAAAAAAGAGTTACAATCATATTAATTAGGAAGGGTATTAACTTTATGAAATGTTCCCATGTAACAGATTTGGAAGGCAGATTTCAGATCTTGTCTGGGGCAACTGACGGGCAGAAGTTAGTCCTCTGCAATATATATGCACCAAATTCAGATCAGGGGGATTTCTCTAATCATGTGACAGCTAGGTTATCCCAGTAAGCAGATCATGAATCGCTTGGAGGGGGTGACTGTAAGAAAGTGTTAGACCTTTACTAGGCAGACGACTCCCTAACCCTGGGAACTGTATGATCTAGGCAGACCCTAACTAACCTGATGCAAACACTGAATCTCTCTGATACTTGGAGGCTAGTACATCCAACAGATAAGAATTTCTCTTTTTCTCCGAACAGGCACTTAGCCTATAGTAGACTTGACTTCTTCCTTGCTGCTCATTCCCTGACTAATTCTATACTGGGTGCCCAGATCAATCCCATCATGATCTCAGATCATGGATTCGTTGGCATGAGCATTCAGTTAGGGGATACCCGGGCCAAACAGTTGGCTGAACGTGCAGTTACTGCAACACAAACATGTTCAGGAATAGCTATTAAAAGAAACTGCAGACTTTTTTTCTATCAATGATAATAACGAGGTCTCTTATGGTTGTCTATGGGAGGTTTATAAAGCCTTTATTGCAGGCAAATAATAGGTTTTTCATCCGCCAGAAAGAAAGCAAAACGAAAACTCCTTGGTGACAAAAGAGTTTGCCTGACTAATCCTGTGCATCAGCTTAAGCAGTCTAATCCACTTAATTTCTCTCTTCTTTATGAGGTAGCCCAGTTAAAATTCAAGATTAACTCCATTCTTTCAGAGCAGACTGAATATGCACTTTTTTGAGTGAGCCAGAAATATTGGGAGTCAGGAGAAAAATCGGGCCAGTTATTAGCCTATAGGCTCAAGAAAACTCTCTCCCAAAATTTGATCCTGGGCATTAAAAATGGAACAGGGGAAGTCCTCACCAAAAATTCAGACATAAATAAGTTGTTTCAAGACTTTTTTTCATGCCCTTTACTCCAAAAAACTCCAATTTCATGCAGAGCAGTTTCAGAACTTTTTCCAAGTTCTTAATGTGCCTAAAACTTCCAGGAAGCAACATGATTCTTTGAATAAACCCTTAGCTAGTTTAGAGATTGCTAATGTAATCGCCTCTCTACCTACAGGAAATCTCCATGTTTAGACAGGTTGCCTGAGGAATTCTACAACAGACTGTGCCCTCAGCTCTGTCCTTACCTTTTATTAATGTGTTATAAAGCTATAAGTGTTAACGCTCTTCCCCCACACCCTAAGACAGGCTCTGGTCACCCTGATCCACAAAAAGAATAAGGACCCTATAGACTGCTCAAGCTATCGTCCATTCTCGTTAATGAATTTGGATTATAAAATACTAGCTAAAGTAATGACAAACAGAATTTAATTAATAGTGCAAGATCTTGTAGGTTTAGAGCAAAAAGGGTTTGTCCCTGGGAGAGAAGGATCGGAATGTCATTTGGGCTGCAAACAAAAGTGCACTCCCCATTAGTATCTTTTCTCTTAACCTTTTCAAGGCATTCGATTCCCTTGACTAGTCTTACATGCTTACTGTGGCCAGATAGGCCTGTATCCTTTATTAATGTTCCTACTGTATGTGCTGTAATGTACTTTAGAGTTAAGACACTGTTGCTTTAAAAGGTTTTTAAGAGTTAAACAAAATAGCCAGAATGTCTGTAAAAGCTAGGTTGGGTCTGGTACTTCTCCAGATAAGGGACTGACAGGTTTATGATCCCCCAAATCATAAACTATTACATAAAACTGGGCATACGATTTCCAATAACAGAAAAGAGATCACGGGATGACCTAGGGGTCAGGGGCTCAAGCCAAATGCATAGACCAGATCTTACGGGGTTTGACACAGAACCACAGTGACACCTGCAGGATAAGGGTAAACTGTTGCACTTCACTCTCTGTATTGCCAGAGGAGAGAGGAAGTGGGTGTGTCTTAAAAATTACCAGACTGTATTTATCATCCACATATTTTGAACAGTGCAGTTTTAGCTTAGCGCCAAGAGCCTGAGCACTTGGAAAACCTCAGAGCTAACCAAGCTGGCATAAACTTTTAAGCAAAGAGTACATGTGTAGGCCTGGGAGAATGTCTGAAACCAGACATGAGTGTGTGGAAATTAGCCTTTTCACATACTGAACAGAACATTCTGATTTTAAGTCAGAATTTTAGAAACCAAGACTTTTCACCAAGGAAACACCTGGAGACTTTTACAATGGCCTTCATAGAACTGACTTTGATCACAAACTTGCTACAAACTCTGTTGCTTAACGAACTTTCACCTACAGGGAGAGAACTTTCATCTCCACAAGGACATTTAATCTTTCTGGACTCTAACATCAGAATAAGGTATAGTTTAGAACAACAGTATCTAGTGTTTTCTGTAAACCATCCAGTGTTAGTTTTGGTATTGTCTGCAGCTCAAAGGTCTTCCAAATTGTAGAATATATTGTGTTGTTTTATTTAAGTAAACTTATATGACTTTTTTATCAACTCTGCCTGGGGTCTGACTGTGTGGTCTAATATTTTAACAGAAGGGTTTTGCAAAGACTGTGTGCCTTGATAACGAAGATAGTGACCGCTCAGCTATCCTACAAAACTACTTAGGCAAGAGGTTGCAAGTGGCAGTGGTGGGATTCAAACCCCAAATGTAGTACAGAGTCAAGGGGACTCAAAACTACAGTTTCCACCCTCCCACTGGGAAAAGGAAGGCTGGTGAATCTTACTGAACCCTACAACTGCTCACGAATTCTGTAACAAGGGGGGCCCTCCCTGTCAAAAGGAGGTCCTACTGTGCCCATGCGGTTGGGCTTGTGACACTTACTACCTTCTCTGAATTTGGATGTGGCACAGAGTTTGGGGAATGGGTTTCCACTTTATATAAGGGGGCTAAAGCTCAAATTCTCACTAATGGGGTCCTAGCTGGTCCTATTTCTTTATCAAAAGGAACAAGGCAAAGGTTGCCTGCTATCACCTTATTTATTTTATCCCTAGAGCCCTTAATCAGGCATATTCAGGCCAATGTACGTATACATGGAATTCAGGTGATGAAAAAGGTGCATAAGGTATTTGCATTTGCAGATGACCTTCTTTTAACAATTGCAAGGCCCCTTCAGTCTTATGTGGCTCTTAAAGAGACTATCGAGCACTTTAAATCCATCTCGAGGCTTCAAATGAATTGGAATAAGACTCAAGCATTATGAGCCAACATCCCAGCTGTCATTGGTAGTCAGTTAAGTAAATTACTAGATACAGATTGGATGGCAAGTGTGATTACCTTCCTTGGACTGAAAATAAACCTGAACCCGGAAACCTAGTTAGAAATTAATATGCAGCCTTTTTTAAAGGAAACTGTGTTTGATTTTAGCAGGTGGGGGAAGCTGAATGTATTGCTTTGGGGAAAATCAACTCAATCAAAATGGTCTTGGCCCCTAAACTTTTCTATCTGTTTCAGAATATTCCTACCCTCTTGAACAGTACACAGATAAAAAAAATTAACTCTATCACTAGAATTTTCCTATGGAACAAGGCATCCAGAAACAGCATTAAGAAACTCTCTGCCTCACATGAAGAGGGGGGCATGAATCTGCCCTGTTCGGAAAACTATCAATTAGTGTTTTTAGCCAGATAAGCCATTTTACACCTCCAGGTAGATAAATCATCTAGGGGGCAGGAACTATTGTGAGTGGCTATGGAAAGAGAAATTATGGCCCCAAATGTATTATCTGATTTCATATATCTTGCCACGCCCGTTGATGTTAAGGTAACCAGTGTTTGTTAACCACCTTCAAATTGATGAAAAAAGTCAATCTGATCCTTAATCCTTTCCCTTCACTTGGCCCCCATCTGGAATAATCCAACACTGTTTAATAATAAAATAGTACTTCAGAATGCAGACTGAGAAATGGCCAGTATAAGAAAGCTAGGTGATCTGATTAGTAGTGACACTAACATATTGCTATCTTTCACTGAGATCAGAGATAAATACAAACTTCAGAAACACCAGTTCCACTACTATCTTCAACTTAGAACTTTGCTGTAGAGGCAAATTTTACAACTAGATTTCTCTCTTCCCACTAACACCCAATGGGATCAAATTATTAAATGTGGGTCACTGAGAAAAGGGGCAAGTTGTATTTACAAACTGCTCTCTAACTCATCCAACTCTACATTCTTGACTTTATCAGCTAAGGCTAAATGGAAAATAGAGCTCAATCTTGAGATCTGTGAAGATGATTCAAGTTCCTCTTGGAGAATGGCTTACCAGTGTTGTAGAGAACTGCAAGGTAAGCTTATTCAGCACAAAATCCTTCATTATTACTACTGGTCACGTGTAAAACTGTTTAACATGGGACATGCCTCTACCATCCAGTGTACTAGATGCAACCAAGTGGAGGGTACATCACTGCATATGCTTTAGGGATGCCCATTGCTTTCAAATCTATGGCAATCAGTACATAAAATTTGTACAATGTGTAAATCTGAATTTTCCTTATACTCCAGAATTTTATATATTGGATATATCCTCACACAACTGTACTTTGGCTCTCCCTTAAAAGTTATGGGTTCTAGCCACTTCCCTAGCTGTTGAAAGATTAATCTTGAAGAAGTGGAAAGAGGTCCAAGTTCCAACTATGTCTGAATGGAATAATTTGATGGGCTACCTTGCAAATAATGAAAAAGTAAGCCATTCCATTTTAGGGAAATATGATGAATTTAGTAAGATCTGGGACCCCTTTTTACAACTTAAAATCTGTTAAGAAACAAGTAATCAGTCTGATAGGTGTATCTTATAACACCTGGGCTATAACCAGTCTATTAGAAGTAATCTTAATTTTTAAAGTTACAAATAGTAACATTCTTTCTTCCCTGCATAGGTTTTTTTTCCCGCGTATTATACTGCACCAATATTGTATAGTATGCCTATGTGTTTTTTAAGACTGCTGTTTTATTATATGAAGTGTTCTACCTTGTTTATTTGGTTAATGTTTGTTTTTTAATTCTTTATCGGAAAAATAAAAAATAAAAACTGGAAGAAGAAAAAAAAGGCAGTAGTATGTTATAAACCTTGCATACATAGGCATTATTTCCCTCCAAATTGGTGATCAACACAATTGCTCTCCTTGTATTCTTTCACAGCAGGAATATGGAGCGGGGTGTTCAGAAATTTCTATACCCCAAATAATGTTACCTGTAACTTGCCGGTCTCTTCAATGGCTGTAGGTATTTGCTGATGGAGAATAAACAGGTAGGATCAAAGCAATTTTGAGGGATTGCTATTTAAACCTTGTATCTTAATAAGGAATAACCTTGAGGAAGAAAAAACATGATATCATATATAGCTCCTGTCTCACAGGGCATCATATTTAAATAACCTTAAACATGCAAACCTCAAACAACCTTTTGAAACTGCACTGATTATCATACTTTGCATCTGATGCCTGTAAACATCACTGTCGAGGGGTAATCTTGAGGCAGGACGGCTTTCCAAAATGGCAATAGTAACCACCAGGAACGCATGGTCACAAACTTAATGATTCGGGAAAATAGCTATTAAGCCTCCCACTACGTGAATTCCCCCCCTCCCAAATAAGAATGATATGCCCAAAATAAACACCACAAAAGATACACATAAACTAAGCACAGGTCAGTATGCAAAGGTTTAAGCACTCTCAAATGTGGAATTTAGCAGCAGTCCACACAAAAGTCAAAGAAATAGTCACTCATCTTCAGAATCCTCAGATTCTGCTCTTGATTCTGTCTTTTTTGCAAATTCAGTATCCACTTTTTCTATCCATCTGCTAGTATTTTGGGGGTCATTAAACTGCCACGTTTTGCCTCCATATACAATCCTCAGCCTGGCTGGCAGTAAAAAAAGAATGTATGATTCCCAGGGCTCTAAGACATTGTCTTATGGCATCAAACTGTTTACGGTAAGCCCCAGTTTGATCTGAGAGGTTCAGATTCAGTTTAATGTCCTCCCCATTGATGCTGATTGGGTATACTACTCTTGCTGCTTGAATCAAAACATCACGTACCTCTGAGCCCAAAGTCTTCAATAGGATAGTCCAGGATTGGGTGGGAGAAGTAGGTCTTACTCTTGGGTTCACTCTATAGGCTATTAAGAGCTACCCAATTGAAGTTCTCCAGGACTGTGACTGTGTTCTTTCAATTTTGGCATCCATAGTCCGCACCGATTCCAACATAGCTTGCCATGGCGGCTCAGTCACAGCATTAAGGTTACTGGCTCCAGTGCTTCCCGCTATGTCTCTGGCCTTAAATGAATTCTGTGGTGGCTGTTTAGATGGTCCTGAGTGCTGTGTTTTTGGGTGCCCCATCACAATACTGGTATCAATCTGCTCCAAAAGTTATACAGAATGTGGTTCTCTCACTTCTGAGTGCTCAGGATCAGTTTTATTCGAGTTAATTCATTAATATGCTGCTCCATGGTGAAGAGCCAATAGAACGTGCTGCCTGCCTGGAAGATGGCTCTTTAGCACCGTCCACCTCTCGTTTGTTGTTGTAATACACTACGCACATGTTTTCTGTCTGCACCAGCAGTTGACTGGGGAGGAGAGGAGTCTGAAAGGCTTGCAGAGCACAAAGGACTGCTTGCATCTCTAGGACATTGATATGTAGACCCTTTTTCAATTCTGTCCAGGTATCCTGGGTCTGGTGGTTGGCCAGATGAGCACCCCATCCTAGGCTGGATGCCTCTGTTATGAGAATCTGATGGGGGCTCAAGAGCTGAAAGAACCCCCCGAAGCAGGTTGGTCAGCTCCAGCCACTACATTAGGACCCTCTGGACTGGGTCAGAGACTATGACCCACCAGGCCAGGTCATCCATACCTTGGTCCTACTGGACCCTCAGGCTCCCCCAAAGACCCTACATGTACAGGCAGGCAAGGGGAACCATGGTGATGGCTACTGCCATGTGGCCCAAGAGGTGCATAAAAACCCTGGTGGGGACCTGACAACTGAAGGAAACCAGACAGACCTGCTCTATCAGTTACTCTGCCTTGTCCATGGGCAAAAAGACCTTGCCCTGGCTAGTGTCCAGGATCGCCCCTATGAACTGAAGGCACTGACAAGGAGAGAGGCAGGACTTCGGCAGACTGATAGTGATCTCCAAGGCCTGAAAGAGACAGAAAGTGTATTCCAGAGTTTGAGCCAAGAAGTCCATGGAGGGGGCTGCTCACAGCCAATAGTTCAGGTAGGGGAACCACGTAGAAGCCCTGCCTCCTCAGAGCAGCCACCACTACTGTCAGGTAATTGGTAAAGACCCGGCAGAGCCAAAGAAAGGCCAAAAGGGAGGGCCCAGAACTGAAAATGGGCTCCCTGAAAGTGGAAGCGGAGGAAGCAATGATGGGCAGGTAAGCATCCTGCATGTCCAGAGAGCAGAGTCAATCCCCCTAGTGCAAAAGGGGTAACAGCCCCTGGAAAGTGACCATCCTGAAGCACTTGTACTCGATGTACAGATTCAGAGGGATCAGGTCCAAGATGGATCAAAGATCTACAGTCCTTTTGGGGACAAGGAAGAAGTGGGAGTAAAAGCCCCTTCCCCACTGAACCAGAGGGATGGGCTCTATGATTCTTTTTTGGAGGACAGTCTGAATTTCCTCCCAGACAAGGGACAGGCATGCTGTGGGGTAAAAGAAGCTTGCCAGAGGATTTTCTGGAGGCCACTGTAGAAACTCTAGTGTGTGACCATGCTCTATGATTTGAAGCACCGAGTTGTCCATCATCACTCCCTGCCACCCATCTAGCTGGAGGGTGAACTGACCTCCGACAGCCTACACCAGATCCTCGGCTGGAGGGGGGTCAGCTAAGGATTCAGGAGGTGGGGGCCGGCACTGGCAGGGTGTCCACAGGCGCCCGAGTGGCTCTGGTGGCTGCAGCTTCAGGGGCCACTGTGGCCTTTCACTTGTGCTGGCCTTTGGCAGGCTAGTTTTAGGACTGTTTATGGGAGGACCAAAGAAAAGACTGATGTTGGCCTGCTCCAGGCTGAGTGTAATAGAGAGAAAATGAACTGATATAAGGGCTTGCCCCAACTCCTACAGGGTGGAGATGATATCCCGACATCCCCCCAAAAAGGATTGAGACCCAGAACAGGGCATCCAAAATGCTGGATTGCACATCTGAGGCAAATCCAGATACCCAAAGTCAGGAATGGCACCTGAGGCATTCTGCAGCAGGCGTCCCCCCGCTGGTTGGAGGCATCCACGGCATCATTAGCAGC
This sequence comes from Neoceratodus forsteri, assembly GCA_016271365.2. Taxonomy (NCBI): domain Eukaryota; kingdom Metazoa; phylum Chordata; order Ceratodontiformes; family Ceratodontidae; genus Neoceratodus; species Neoceratodus forsteri. The sequence continues at coordinate 6,640,309 of CM028134.1, forward strand.
CCAGAGAATGTGGTTGCCAATGTCTGAGCCCAACTTCAAGAGTTGGGTGAACTGCGTGTTGGTGGGGTCTTCTGGAAAAGCCTGCACGAGGTCCCGGGCTTGGTTCCAGAGAGCATTTAGATATTGGATCATGTGGGCCTGGTAATTAATGGCCCGGACAGCTAGGGTAGTGAACGAAAACACACGATTATCCAGGTGGTCCAGCTGCCTAGGCTCCTTGTCTGGGAGAAGAGCACTAAGGTGCCTGGACTTTTTCATACTGTCATGCACTGCATTTATAACCACTGAATCTGCCTTAGGGTGGTTCCCAAAAAAGGGCTTACCAGCAGGGGCATGGTAAAGATGGTCTGTCTTCTTGAGCAGCAGAGGGTAGAAGAGGAGTGATTCCAGGCTACTTTTGTGACATCCTCATAGGTCAATCAGAATTTGCACCACCATGGGGATGGAATCCCGCTGCCTTAAATACACAGCCAGATGGCACCTCTCTGGGTCCTATTCCTCTGTTTCCCAACCCATGATGGACTGGATGTGGCGCATGACGTCCATAAAAGTCGGATCATTGCGGGGGGCCTTAGGAACCTCCTTAAGAGGGTCATCCCCATCTGAGGACTTCCCAGTGAGGAGGAAGACTCTGAACAATCCAAGTCTTCCTCATTTGTCTCACTGTCCTGGTCCGACATCGGAGGCAAGGGCTCATCCTGGCAAGAGCCAGAGTCAACATCAGGTCAAGACCCAGAGGACCTCAATGTTTGGGGTTCACTGGGTCCAGCCTGACCCAGATCCTGGGGTGGTGGGTCTCAGGAGGACAGGAGGGGGGATGCCAGAGGTGACCCTTGAGGAATGGGGGGTCTGTCTCTGGATGAAAGACCACCATGCCAACAACAGGGCAGTGTAATCCACCAGAGGTGGCAGACTATGTACTGGTGAGTAGGTATAAGAAAGCACCAGATAAAGGTATGATGGCAGCGGTGCTGGCATGGGGTACCCAGGAAAAGGGCCAGCTGGCGCCAGCTGTGGATCCGGCATCAGGCCAGCAGGCATCAGCTGCAGCGCGGGCTGTGGAAGAGGTGAGGCTGGCATTGAGCCCACAGGCTGGGGTAGTGGCAGTACTCACGGCAGCCCAGCGGGTGTCCACCAGGAGCATATGGGGAAGGGGTCTGTCGGTGCAGGCCTAGTGTAAAAAGCAGGTGTCTAGGGGGAAGGAGACCCCCTAGGCAAAGGCAGAGGCAATGTCGGAGTAGACGGGGTGGCAGTAGCCTGCTGTGGGCACTGCCTTGAAGGACTGATGTCGATCCCTGAGGAGGGAACTGATGTAGACAGTGCTACGGCTGGGGGCATCGGTGGAGGAACCGATGTTCGAGAGACCTACACTGGCCGAGCTGCCTGGCTGACAGCCTATGAAGGAAATGCACCTGAGCATCAGGGGCTGAGAGGCAGGAGACAAATCCCCCTGCCCCAAGGAGCCACCACCCGAAATGGCAATGAGGGCAGGTGGTTGAACCAGCGGGAGCCCCATGGGAGGATGACCCCGACACAGTCGGGGGGTTGTGGGGTGACCACGAGTGGGAAGCAGACCAGTCCTGGTCCAGGTGCTTATGCTTCCTACCAGATTTTTGAGAAGAAGAAGATGCCCCAGAGGACTGTGCCAGCTAGGACGAAGAGCTCCTGGCCTGAAGTTCCTTTTCCATCGCGACCAACTTCTGCATCAAAAGATGGCTCTCCAGAGTCTTAGGATGATGTCTCCGAGTAGCCTGGTTGAATTTCTGGCAAATTTGGCAGGCCTCAGTGTCATGGCTGGGGCCTTGGCAGATGAGACATGCAGAATGGCCATCTTTTTCAGGAATCTGTTTGCCACAGGCACACTTAGTGGAGTGGCCAGAAGATGAGGCTGGTGGAGAAGACATAAATTTATTGTTGAAACACTGAAAAATTTGATGTTAGATACTAGAGAAAAAAGTTAAATAAAAAGTGTGGCAAGCGCGAGTAATAGCAGTTAACTGTAACTGCGGTGTCCGCTAAGGTTTGATGTATACGGGTCAATGGCAGAAAAAGAACTGAGGTAGGTGTCAGGGACTGACCACCTTTATAGGATAGGCCGATGTCAGTGACTGACATCGGCGATGGGCAGTCCTCTGTGGTAGACTGCTAGTTAGAAGTTTTCCGTGTGGTTCTCGTGCCTGACGGCTTAGTCCTACTTGTGTGGCCTGCTGCAAGAGCCTTCCTGAAAGTAAGATTGAAAATCACATACTCACCATAATTGTTGATCTTCCTGAATATCTTCACCATTCATGACTGGTGGGTCTTACCCAGAGACGCAGGACCCTCACAGGAGTGCTCAGCTTTAAGAGTTTTGGAATGGGGAGCCGATGTCGAAGATGGTTCTGCCCACGAGGTGGACGTACTACATCAATAAACAAATTAGCCAGCCTGGGAGTGGGTCCCAGGGTGGTAGCCTGAGTAGAACATTGGCTGGTCAACAGGGCACAGAAGGTAATAGTAAACAGAGTCCAGTCTGAAGAAAGGGGAGGTTACTAGTGGGGTACCGCAGGGTTCAGTACTGGGTCCGGTCCTTTTTAATGTCTTTATAGGTGACATTTCAGAGGGACTGGAAGGAAAAGTATGCCTCTCTGTAGACGACACAAAGATCTGCAACAGGGTTGATACACGGGGTGGAAAGGAAGAGAAGGGACTTGGCAAGGTGTAGGAATGGTCAGAAGTATGGCAGCTTGATTCAATGCAAAGTATTGCACCCGGAAACAAAAACCAACTGGAAGAGTACACAATGGGGTTGGGGGGGAGGTAGTAACAACAACAGAAATGGAAAGGGACCTGGGGATAATCATATCAGATGACCTAAAGGTTAGCAAGCAATGCGAGAAGGCAGTAGGGAGGGCTGGGGGTATACTGGGATGCATAGGGAGAGACATCACCAGCAGAAAACAAGAAGTTGTTATTCCTCTGTACAGACAGTTGGTGAGACCCCATCTGGAGTACTGTGTCCAGTTCTGGAGACCCCATCTCCACAAGGACATAGACAGGATGATGACAGTCAAGAGGAGGGCAACTAAAATGGTGCAGGGCCTGCAACAGAAGCCACATGAGGAGAGACTAAAGGAGCTTAACATGTATACCCTTGAGGAAAGAAGGGAGAGGGGGGTCATGATAGAAACTTTTGAGTACCTCAAGGGAATCAACAAAGTCCAAGAGGGTAGCATATTTCAGAAAAAGAGATGTGCAAGAACAAGGGGACACAATTTGAAGATGGGGGGAGCGGCTCAGGGGTAATGTGAGGAAGTATTGTTTCACCTGGTGGACGCATGGAAAGGCCTTGCTGAGGAGGTTGTGGGGTCAAAAAGAGTGGGGGAATTCAAGAATGCATGGGACAGACATAAGGCAATTCTTGTGGGGGGTAGGAAGAAATAGGCTGTTGGTTAACTAGGTTCTGCACCTTATCGAGTAGGTAGGGAAATGCAGACTAGGTGGGCCAAGCGGTCCTTATCTGCCATCAAAGTCTACGTTTCTACGGTGCACATTGACTGGCCAGTGACTGATGCCAGCTCTCTCTTCTCCTCAGCTCTGCCAGCTGGACAGGCAGAAAAAGAGTCGGAAGACAGGATAGGGTGGGGCAAGGAAGCCCAAGGGATTGAGAAAGATATAGGAAGTAAACTGAAATAAGGAAAAAAAAGAATAGAGATGGGAGGGAAGGGGTTGGGGGAATATAGGTGGCCTTGGAAGACCGAAACCTCTGGACAGGCAGAGGAGGGAAGAGAGAAAGAAAGAAAGAAAGAAGGAAAGAAGGAAAGAAGGAAAGAAAGATAGAAAGAAAGAGAGAGGGAGAGAGAGAGAGATGGTGATATCCCCTGTCCTTGGCCAATAGCAATTGGGTGTCTTAAGCAACCAGAAAACCGGGGAGAGCTCAGATCAGACAGCCATACTGTGGAGTCTAACGGATGCATGACATGTCATGTTCTTATATGCTAATACAGCTCTCGGGGACAATGAGATTTCAACAACCAGAAAATGGAGATCCCAGGATAATTATAGGGACTAGTATGAACAGTGAAAATAAACTAAAGCAATCACATATATCCCTAACAACTACACGAAAAGGAGTTGTCTGATAACATGGAAACAAACACAAACTGCAAGATATGAGCGTCTAGTTTTCCTTTAAGAGTTTCAACAGAGTGAGCTCTGAGGGTGTTTTCAGCCTTTGTGGGAACAAGACCACTTAGAGGGCACTGCCTGAAGTTGGTGGTTGAAAAATGCAGGACAAAAATGAGGAGGTGCGTTTTTACAGAGCAAACAGTCACTAAGTGGAATGAGCTGCTAGAGGAAGTAGTCTCTCTAAAGACAGTGGACAGCTTCAAGACAGGCTGAGACAGAGCAAAGGGGAAGGTTGCATGTAGGGGAGGGGACAGGGGAAGCAGATAACAGGGAGGGGACAGATCTCTCAGTAGAAATTGAGCAGGTCTGCGAACTTGAGCAGACATGATAGACTGCAAGGCCTTTTGCAGCTGGCGCCATCAAATGTTCGTATGTTCATATGGCGGCACTTACAATAAAAACAAGCATTTGTCAATGCCAAATGTTTGCTTGCTTGTAGTTGCTGTGCAGGTGTTTGGCATTGACAGTGCAGAAGGGATAATTAACAGATTCATAACACAAGTTATAACAGTGGAATTGTCATGACTGGGAAATAAAGACGTCCACACATAGTGCTGTTTTCTTAGACTGTGACCTTGTATTTTCTAAATACTAGTTTTTTTTTGCCCCAGCATATGAACGTAACAGATGTCATTCATGAAATGCAACCCAAAATATTGTTCTGTGGAATGACAGCAAAAACAGATTTTAGAGGGGATTTCATAAGGACACCTGCCATGTTCATTCAATGCAGGTAAAACAATACGAGTATATTGAAAATGTGGGTTAAAAAATAAAAAATATTGCAAAAGTTATAAATAAACATTGCAAAATGTCACCATTCATATTTTTTTTTCTTTTTAGTTCTGACCTCAAATGTTCAACATAGTGTTTGTATTACACCACCTTATTATGAACATGAAAGGTCTCAGTTACGAAATCCTGTCCAAAATGTCACTTTGCTGCACAAGTGTGAAAAGATGTTTTAGGTAGGATTTGAAAAATGGCACGTCATGTTCATGATGTACGGTAGAAAAATGGCTGTGTTGAAAATGTGGGGCCACAATCTGGTAAAACAGCAACGCTAGGAGTATACACTGAAGAATTTCAACATTTCTTCATAACTTTGTTGTTTTTTTGAGATTTTGACCCCAGATTTTCAACAAAGTCTTGCTTACCTAACTTATGATCAAAACAAGTGGAATTTTTTTTAAGTCCCATCTGAAAGGTGCTTTAGTGGAGCACCTGTGTAAACATGTTTCAGAGGGTATCTGAAAAATTACACCTGCCTTGTTCATGAGATGAGGTTAAAAAGGCTATAGTGAACATTTGGGGGTCAAAATCCGGAAAAATAGTAAAGTTATGAGAAAATATTGAAGAATTTCACCTTTGCTTTACAGCACTGTTTTTTGAGATTTTAACCCGAGATTTTCAACATAGTCTTTTTGATGCCCCATCATGATGTCTATTTATCAGTCTGGTTTTAGGTCCCAACATAGTACCAATACTGCATTGGTTAAGGTGGTTAGTGATCTGCAGCGGAGCCTGGACAGGAGACAAATGGTTGGAGCTTTATTTATAGATCTTTCTAAAGCTTTTGATACTTTACACCACCAGGTTCTCCTGTCCGGGTTCAGCCAGATTGGTTTATCTATCCAAGTTGTTAATTGGTTCTCATCTTACCTAAATGGGAGGAAACAATTTGCTGAGATTGGCCCTTTTAGGTCTAATGTAGTTGATATGTTAAGTGGTGTCCCACAAGGGTCAATTCTGGGACCATTGTTATTCAATATTTATGTCAGCAATCTTAGTTTTGACCACCCAGATACAGGGTACCATCTTTATGCTGACGAAACGATAGTTTATGCAGAGGGTCCAACCTTGGATTTGATTAGACCTAAGCTCCAGATGGCCTTTGATCAGGTGCAGGATTTTTTCAGGAAGCATTTTTTAGTATTAAATTCTAAAAAGACCCAAGTTGTTGTATTTAGGAATAAGCAGACCAAAGAACAGAATTTAGGTCTGAACATAACAACCTTAGATGGTACTATCTTAATGGAAGGGGATAATTATAAGTACTTGGCTGTATGGTTAGAATGTACTCTATCTTGGTCCCTCCATATAAATAATATGATAGTGGGACTAAATAAGAAATTAGGGGCTCTTTATAGGATTAAGGGATATATGTCAAGGGATGTTCGTTTAAACGTAGTGAATTCTTTATTAATGCCTACATTAGATTATGGGGATCTTCTTTATGGTGGAGCCTTTGGCTTTTTATTGGAGAGGGTGGATCTGATGTTTCGTAGAATGGCTTGATTTGTACTGGAGGTCCCCTATAGGACCCATAGATGTCTTCTGTTTAACACCTTGGGTTGGGTTAGGCCTTCTGAGCATAGGAACCTTCATCTTCTTAAATTTATGTTCCACATTTGGAAAAAAGGGGCTCCAATTTATATCTCTCAGTTGTTTCCTCCCAGAAGTACGAAGGATAATCTTAAGTCTGCTCAGGGGCTGCACTATTCTACCCCAAGATGTAATTTGAATGTTGGTAAGTCATCAGTTCCTTTTAGAGGGATGACTTTCTGGAACAAAATTCCTGTGTGTCCAAGGGATGAGAATCAGATAACTTATTTTTCTGATTTGAATAAATGGTATTTGGGATGGGCCAGCAGGCAATTTAATTGTAATCAATGTGATATCTAAAATGTAATTGTTCATACACATTGCTCCTGGCTATATATTGTATTTATTAATCTTGATTGTTATGTGTTTCTGAAACTGATGTTTGATGTGTGTTTGTCTTTTTGATATTTGGGACTTCATTGTAAATGAGCCATGCTCAATTGAATGCTTCCCTTATTCTTATGAATAAAAAAGATTTACTACCACTACTACTACCTTATGGTCAAGACAGGTGGATCTTTTAAATCCTGTCTGAAATGTGATTTTGCAGAGGAACTGTGAAAATCCATTGTGGGGTTGGGGGGGATTTGAAACATTCTGCCTACCTGGTTCAGGGGGTGAGGTTAGAAAAGGTCCATGTTGAAAATTTGGGATAAGAATATTAAGAAATGACAAAGTTATGAGTAAAAGTTCAAAATACATTAAAAAGCCATTAACCGAACTTACCTTGTTTTTATTCACTTCCTGGTAGAGCTCAGAAGAAGCACTACATTCAAGGAGGAACATCGCTGGAACAGACAGGTAAGTATAGGGTGTGGGTGTGTGTGGGGTGGGGGTGCAGAAAGGGGAGTTGGGGTTGGGGGCAGAAGTCTTTGCTGAACCATTTTTTCCTTTTACAGGTTACGGATGGCACGCGGAGAAGGATCGGGAGGTGGGCGGCATACTCGGCAGAGGGAGGGGATTCTCTTTTCACAGACGGGGCATGGGAAAGGACTGGGAGGTGGGTAGGATACTTGGCAGTGGTAGGGTATTTTCATGGTTGGGGCACAGTGAAGGATTGGGAGGTGGGCGGGATACTTGACAGTGGGAGGGTATTTCATTTCATGGACTGGGCAGAGGGAAGGTTGGGAAGTGGAAGTGATACTTGGAAGTGGAAGGGAGCTGTTTCCGTGTGTCTCTGTTGGTGGCGGGAGAGCCTGGAGCTGATTGTCACACTGCTGAGCTGCTTGATGGGTGGTGCCAGGCAGATGAAAGGATTGTATCACTCTAGAGTGGAGCGTCTCTCTCCTTTCAACTACACAAAGTTTCTGTCCAGCACGCAGAGAACAGTGTCATGATCGACCTTTCTGACCACTAGCCTGTCACTTTAGGGAACGCTGCAGCCTGGGCTGCATTGGACCCAACAATAACACACTTCTGAAAGCTGTTACTGTAACAAAATGTTGCTACCCATGCATGCACACAAACATAACAAGAGTGGACTACAGCCAGCAATGGCTGCCTGGGCATTAGCATGATGTGTAGTGTGTTATTCTGTATGTTGAATCATTGTGATAAAAGTGTGTTAAGTTGTCGGAAATTCAGAGGTAGCATTAGTGCTACACCCCACACTCACAGTACCACTCAGTTTTCTGTTACCCCACACTTACATCACAATAATAAAACAAATTAAGCTTTACACACCAAGCTAATGCAGAATGCCTTTGCAATAGTTTGATGAGAAAGATTGCACTTTATTTGTTAAAACTGACATCCTGGTACATGACACTGATGGAACATGTTGCTCTCGTGTATGGGCAACCCAGTTCAGGCAGCAAACCAACCTACCTGCTCTGGTCTTGTACAGTCTAGGGATGCTGCAGGGGCAGCATTCTCTGATTCCAGGAGGGAGGAGGAGGGAGGAAGTGACCCTGAGATTCTAGGAGTGCAGCATTCTCTGATTCCAGGAGGGAGGGAAGTGACCCTGAGATTCTAGGGGTGCAGCATTCTCTGATTCCAGGAGGAAGGGAAGTAGCCCCGAGATTCTAGGGGTGCAGCATTCTCTGATTCCAGGAGGGAGGGAAGTGGCCCTGAGATTTTAGGGATGCAGCATCCTCTGATCCAGGGAGGGAGAAGGGAGTATGGCACACTGCTCTTCTACAGTATTAGCTATGCCAGTCTTGCCCTGCCAGCCTCTGGAACAGCGACTGAGTGTGCCATTCAGTTTAAGCAGCAAAACTAAGTGTAGATGGTCTACTCCCAACATGAGATTTTAGAGTTTTTATCCTATATTTTAACATATGAATATTCAGTTTAACAAAATAATTTAATTCAAACCTGTCTTGTCTTTTTTTTTTTTTTTATATACTGTGCTATCCTGAAGCCTTCATACAATCACAATTTTGTGTGTGTTTTGTAGTGCATTGCTGCTGTCTGCACCATTCATTAGTGCTGCTTGGATAGTGTTTTTGTGGACCCAACTACCCTCTGTCAGATAGTGCTGGTATCTGACCTAGGATCCTGCCAATGGATCCGAGGTCGAATCCCTCAGATCTAATCTCGGATAGTTGGATCCGACTGTCAGATCCCTGGATTAAATGGTCAAATCCACCAGATACAACTTCGGATCCCTAGATCCGATGGTCAGATCCATCGGATCCATTGGATCTAGGTTAGATCCATCTGATACTTACAGTGAATCCTAGGAGGTCAGATCCTTGGTCGGATGTCTATTCTATCTGAGGCTATCTGATAGCTGACCAAACTGATGGTATCAGATGGTTTCCGACCTGGTAGGATACCATCCGAGCAACACTAACTACCATTCATCAGCAGCCCTGGAGAGCAGTAGTGCAAATGTAGTCCCTATCCTCCTTGCCACACTGTGTTCTCTCATACAGTGTCTACAGGAGCTGTGAAACACAGTACCAATACATTTAGTATAACTGGAAAGCTTACAGACTGTGCAACTAGAGGTGCGCAGAATCATCTGGTCCAAAACCGAGACCCCCAAACTTGAGAGGCTCTTTATTTGGCAGCCTCGAGCCGAACTTTGTTGGTTCGGCTCGGATTAAGCTTCAACTTGTTGTCAGCTGTGGCACCACCATGTGATGGTGGTCTCCGCTGTCCGAATCCTCCTGATGTTGTCACGTGATGGTGGTCTCCGCTGTCCGAATCCTCCTGATGTTGTCACGTGATGGTGGTCTCCGCTGTCCGAATCCTCCTGATGTTGTCACGTGATGGTGGTCTCCGCTGTCCGAATCCTCCTGATGTTGTCACGTGATGGTGGTCTCCGCTGTCCGAATCCTCCTGATGTTGTCATGTGATGGTGGTCTCCGCTGTCCGAATCCTCCTGATGTTGTCATGTGATGGTGGTCTCGCTGTCCGAATCCTCCTGATGTTGTCATGTGATGGTGGTCTCCGCTGTCCGAATCCTCCTGATGTTGTCATGTGATGGTGGTCTCCGCTGTCCGAATCCTCCTGATGTTGTCATGTGATGGTGGTCTCCGCTGTCCGAATCCTCCTGATGTTGTCATGTGATGTCTGACCACCCCCTTAGGCTGCCAGCTAGTACCAGATTCCAACTGGCTCTGCACTCTCTTGAGAAGAAAGTGTACAAGACTTTGTGGTGGGTTACCAACTGTGCAGAGCAAAGGCGCTCATCTGCTTAGTGCCATTTATTAAACTTGCACAAGGGGAAAGAGTCTGTTTGGGGAGTTGGAAGGCAAAAAGAGCAAGAGCACAAAGTGAAATGGGGTAGTGTTGGTTTTCAGATGCGTTGATCTGTCTCAATTGCGTCTGACAAAGAAAAGGGAAGAAGAAAAAAAGAACCTTGTACTTCAACCAAAAAAAAAAAAGAGAGTGGTAAACCAAGTAGGATCTCTCTCAGTGGCTATCCATTCTGCAGGTTGGGTATCTGGCCCTGAACTGCATATCAGCAAGCAGCCCCCCCCCCCCAAAAAAAGGCAGCATCAGCCTGACATCTGACAACAAAAAGTGAGAGGGGGTAGAAAAGTTAAGAAAAGATGAGCCAGGCAGAATGCCACCCCAGCCCCCATCTCTGTCTCTGTCTCCATCTCTCTCTGTCTCTTTTTCTCTCTCTCTCTCCCCCCTCCTTCTCCAGTGTAGGGGATAGGTTCTGGCATATCAGTAGGCAACAAAATAAACTGACCTATAACAAATTCTAGTCAGAGCCCATACAGCTGCAAAATGACATTTTACAGGGATTAGGAGCCATCTAGCAATATTGGCAAGGGAAGTGGAGGGAGCAGTCCCATATACTGTTAGATGAGTAGTACAGCATCCTCAACCAACAATCCCGCCCCCCTGTTGTGGGTTGTAGGACCTTACTTCATTAATTTTTGTAGATGGAGTTACTTCTTTGGAAAAATGTAAGTACACCAACTGTATTTTGACCGGTAGGCCTACTTCATGGAGTGGGTATTTGCTCCCATGGGGCAGAAACTGTGGTGGGGTACACCACTATTTGTTCTATGTGGTGAGATCCTGGCCATGCTATACTGGTACCACACTCACTACGTTCTCCCAAATCAGTTCATGCTGTTTGGTGGTTTTCTATGGTCAATGCCTTTGAGGCATATGGTCACCAAGTAGAACTGCAATTCAATATTAATCTTTTGCCAGAGCACCAGTTAAAGCTTGCAGATCAGTGGCTATTATACTCGAGCCCAGTTCCACTCATCCTGGCATGTACAGGAGCTCCTCACACCAGTCCACAGAAACAGCAGAAAGGACCCCCCCCCCCGCATGTCAGAAAAAAGCCAATCCCTGAAGCCCCAATTTATCCTTGCAGTGAAACTGCTGCCAACAACACCAGCCCTCACAATGCATGCTTGTGACAGCAGACCCCAACCAAATGTGCTGGCTGTGCCTTTACATTTCATCCGCTGACTCGGTAGCTCAACAGCCCTGCATGACTTGGTGCTGGTCCGAATGCTGAGAGTCCTGTAGTGCTACTAGTAAACCCACACAGTGAATGCTAAACAGCAGTTCATTGACTGTCTACAGGGCATGCGCTAACACTGTCTAACTGGACTGTGTCCTGTAAGAAGAGATGTGATTCTTGTAACACTAAGCACGTGCTGTACTGAAGACATTGTCAGCCGTTCTTTAAATATATCAATCATAAGAAATATAAATTTGCTGTTACAGCTCATGTCTGAGCTCACACACAGAGTTCTGTGTACTCTAGAACACCCTGCATTGATCAAAGAAATGTACATTAACACTGCAGCGCAAACTGCAGTATGTATATGTACCTCAGTATGTTAGACATGCCATGTGAATAAGTGAGTAACTTTGGGTTCATTTTTCGGTATATGGCCACCTGCATGATTTTTAAGACCCTCATTCTTTGCTTCAGCACCCGTATTTTACTCATGCACCAAATTTGGCAATGCAAGGTTTTATTCAGTGTAGCTGAGCTTTTCAACAATAAGTCAGTATGGAGAGTGGTTTAAGGCTCTGAGTTGCAAATCTGGAGACCTGGGTTTGAATCTCACAGCCCCCACTTGCATACTGTGTGATCCTGCGCAAGTCACTTAACTTCCTCGTGCTCCCAGGTAGCACCTGTAAACAAGCTTTCAGCATAGTGTGTCTCACCTGGTAAAATAATTGGTAAAAAAAAAAAAAAAAAGTCAGCAAAGATGGCTTGGCAGTTTGAATAATTAATATTTACTGTTATTGTAAGAAAAGCTAGTTAGTAAGCAGTCGTGGCAGTTGCATTTACAGCTTGGCACTCGTTCCGATGATGCCATCAGTGAAGCAGCGCGCACACCATAGGAACAGAGCATTGCAGACATAGCCGCCAAGAAACTGCAGTGTCAAGCCTTTTTATAAAACCATTCCGGTTTTCAAATAGAAGCACTTATGAGCAGAAACTGAAGGTATGTGATCCACTACATGCTGGACCTGGACATGCCGTTAGATAGTATGAAAATACAAAAGGAAAATGTACTAGTTTAGGTGTCCTTTCAATGTCCTAGCTTTGCTGTTTTGTAGTTGAACTTGGGGTACAACTGAAAGTAGTATGTGGGTCACTGAGAGAGACTAAAATCACAGAAACAGTGCCTGTGAATTTCCAGTGCCCCACCACTGGCAACAGAGAGAATAGAGAGAGAGTTTGGAACAGTATGGTGGTGTGCTCCATGCAAGTCTATGGAACGTCATTTTAAAAGCTGATTTCCCAATTCTAATCCATCTTTTGGTAGAAACTGAAGCCAAGATTCAACTAACAAAGCTCTTGTTACGTGAATCCTGGCTTCGATTTGTACCAAAAGTTGGATTAAAATTGGGAAATTAGCTTTTAAAATGAAACGCCATAGAATTGCATGGTGAGCAAGAAAACTGAGCACTGGGAGTGTGTGGGGAGGGAGGAGGGAGAAGGGGGCGGGAGAAAGCAAATACTTTATGATGTGGAGGGATATTGCAGTCCAATGGAAGTACATACCTATCCACAGCTGTAGTGAGTTCACAATCCCCCTTTTCAATTGGTGCGTTCAGAAACATTCAAAACATTCCAGAGCCCCATTTTCTATTTCTACTATGTCACAGCAAAATGTTTGCATAGCTATGCAGCTGTAAAAAGGCAGCATCAGCCTTTCATTTAACATGAGAAAGTGAGGGGGCAGAAAAAACTAAGCACTGAAAAAAAGGCAGGATGTCTTTTGCTCTCGCCAGTGTGGGGGTGTGGCATCTGATCTTGTGCTGCATATGTACTGTATGGCCATCTGATGTCTGACAATGGAAAAGGGGAACAGAAGAAGAATTTAAAAAACTAAATATACAAGCTTGGATAAAAAGAGCAATAAGAAAAAAATATATATACTGTAAATTTATAGACAGTCCATCTCATTTGCGGAAGGTGCTGTTACGTAAAGGTTACTGGATGATTCTCTGTCACGACCAGTAATCATAAATAATGTTCACGGAACATCAGAGGCATGCCCAAACTTGGAGCTTAGGTGTTACTGCACATGCCTGAACTTAGAGCTACAACTTTCATCAAAAAAGTAACGGCAGCACTGCGGACTGAGGCACTGGACACGTTACCTCGCACTGCGCTGGCGACCTGGGTTTGGGAACTACCTCGGGTCACTGAGGTGCAGGCACGGGTAGGAGGAGGATTGAGCAATTGCTCTCCTCTCCTGGGTGGGGGGGTCACCCACCCGTAGTCCCACCATCACCGAATGGAGGTTTGTTGACAAGCGCAGGCGGTACCGGGTGACCGGTAGGTTGGGGTGTCCGGCAAGACATGTGTGCACGTGTCTCCACATCCGTCTGTCATGTCAGGGATATGCGGGACTGGGATGAGAGAAAACCCGGGAAAACCCAGAAAGTACGAATTAAAAAAAAAAAACTACCTAACACTGCTCCATTTTTAGCGGGGGTTGTTTCTAGAGGTACAGCCCAATGACTTTTACCTGGCACTCCATTTATTTTTAGTCCATGAAAATGTGCCCCGCTCATCACAGACGAGCGTTCCGGCACACAGCAGGAAGATCTTCAAGTTACCAAGGTCATGCTCTGTCTTCTGGTGCGGCGGCACTTTTCAAATGGCGCATTCAGGACAGTTCAAGAAACCACCATACAGGCAAGAAATAGAAGAAATTACTCAGTAGAGGTTAGCTGTAATCTTGTTAAAATCCGAAGGTTGTGCTAATCAGGTGTTTTGGCAGCCCTGGTAATTGCCAACAGTATTTTGGTCAGTTTTCCTTTAAAAGCACAAATAGAAGTCTCAAACCTCATTCCATTTGCCTTTCCGAAAGAGTCATTAGTAAACCAGCCTGACGGATACCACCAAGGTGAGCATTATAAACGAGAAGGGGGTTCATGTTTTCTGAACATGGTAAATGGAACTGTGTGTTAATGGACTGATTCCCACACCCTGACAAACATGAGTGGCATATTCTAGCTGGATTGTTATTAGCACTGTGTTTGTGACATCGATTTGAGATAGACTAAAAAGTACTCGATGCTCTCCCACGTGAGTCTCCTACATTGACTTTCTCCTTGAGGATATTAGCTTGTGTAAGAGACTACTGCAATATCGTAGCTCACAGACTGAATGGAGAGACATGGAGCGACAACGATCTTTTTTCTTGATGATCCCTGCCAAACCTTCCCCACGAATTAAATGATGCTACTGCACAATTGTGAGATGACCGATCCTGTCAAACTGACAACTCAAGCCCAGATGAGATTACCCCGCCCACTGTGAAGATATCCTCTATGATAACTGTCAACCACCTACATGGCACAGAACACACTGCACGTCCAAACGTAAGATGGCAACCTCCTAGAGAACCACCAAGAAGCTGCAGGCTCGCATGCTCGCATGACTTGAGTGTTGCAGAGGGTGCTCTCCTCCTCTGGGGAAGGAGGGCTGCATCACCTCACTCTGTCACTGCTGCCTGTAAGAGTACAAGCAGTGGTGTAGCAGATGGGGTGGAGGGGAAGGACATTGCAAAGCATGTGGTTGGGCGAGCACATGTACACACTTCCACTGAGACAGCTGTCCTGGCGTCAGTGATCCCCTCAGGAAGGGGATTAGAATGGTGGGACACTAAGGGGTAAATGAACTCCATCATGCTCCATGATGGCTAACATGGCCACAAGGCTGTACATCTGCACATCCAGACAGCGAAGCAAAAAAAACATTATGAAAATGTACACAAATATCTAATGTAGAACGTCTGATGCCGTAATGACAAGCAGAGCTGCTAAGCATGCTGGTAACCTGGTTCAAGTCCTAAGCCTGGGCTGTCACACATTAGCCACAAAAGGCAGTGCTGAGAGATGATCTCGACTGCTTCCTGCAACCAGGAGGCAGGGTGACTCTCATCATTATGCAACTACCCCCTGGTCATCCAGGGAGTGGAAGATGGCTAAACACACAACAGTTTCAGCCTGGGGGAAAATCATATCTCTGGCATGAGGCTAACACATGATACAGTGGTGTTCAGACTTGTGCAGGAGACGGTGAGTGCCATTCAGAGTGTCATGACTAAGCCTGGTCCCAGCTCACTTTGGACTGATCTGAAAGGTCAACTATCTCAGGCCATGGGGAAAATTGTCCCTGGCCTGTTCTGGCACCCAGATCTCAGGACTTCTGACACCCCCCTCCCCCAGTGCGGAAAGTTCCAGCCAGCTCTATTCCAGGTCAGAACCCAGCCAGAGAGGGAAGTCCAAGACACGCAGCGATATCTGGTGGTCAGTTAGGATATTTACAGTAAATGGGCATGGGATCAAGGGCCTGTAAGTGATAGCATGCTCCATCGGTAACACCCACTGGTACACAGGATACTGTCAAAACCCCTCACAACTGGATTCAGCTTTTCAGTGACGCAACAACAGTAGATGTTTCACACTAATCCAAGTTTTAAACAGGACTAGTTAACATTTTTCTGTAGAAAGTGTCCTGCCCATGACAAAACTGTTACAACTTTAAAGGAAAGCTGTCCTTTATCTAGACACTCCGACCCCCAAAGTTCCTCTCCGATTGGGCTTTTGGCTACAATAAACACTTTTTTCCCATCAGAACTTACATTATTTTATTTTTTAAAATTATATCCCAAACATGGCGGACGCCAGCGGTCCATCTCTTATAAAAAGTGTAGCGCCGCACTGTTTGCCTCAACGCGAATGTATTGAGGCGAGTGTGGCACCACGCCTATAGGAAGTGGACCCACGAGCGACACTATGTTTGGGGATTGCAGACTTCTAAAAAGTAAAGTAAGTTCCGATGAAAAAGCCAAAAGCCTAATCGGTAGGTAAAGCTTGGGGGGGGGTCTAGATAAGGACAGCTTTCCTTTAAGACAGTTTTGTATCCACCCTAAAACCCCTTTAGAAGAAGAAGAATTCACATTTATATAGCACTTTTCATACACAGTATCCCAAAGCACTTTACAAGCAATGCTAGACTGGTAGTGAAGTGACTGAATGTGTGGTGGCGGCCATATCGCACATCATCACCCACACACAGTCTGGATAATTGCATGAACCGGTTTATGGGAAGGGGAATGTTGGTCAGGACACCGGGAATGTACCCTACTCTTTGCGAAGAGTGCCCTGGGTTCTTTTACTTCCACCTGGACACCCACCAGGACAACACCAGGGGCAGAAGGGACCTCGGTTTAACGTCTCATCCAAAGGATGGCACACCCAGCAGTACAGCACCCCCCAATACTGCACTCGGATGCCAGCAATTTTTAGGTGCAAGTCCAATCCCGGTGTGGGACGAGAACCCACGACCTTCTGGTCCAGAGGCGGATGTGCTACCAACTGAGCCACGCTGACACCTAGGTAGTCCTATAGCACAGACAAAAACTCTGGACGCATGTGAAGGTTTTCTCCCAGCTGCAAGGGAGAAGCCGCAGGGGGTAACATACAGTGGAATCAAAAGGGTGCCCAGCGGCTGGCATGGCCACGTCAAGACAGGAACCTAAGCTAGAGAACAGAGGAAGGCAGCCAGTTCCACACACCTGTGGAACAGTCTGATGACAGAAAAACATCATCATTACAATAAAACAACATCCACCCTGAAAAAATAGAACATTCCACTGTTTCAAACTGTACATTAGGACCTCTAGGAGTGTGCACAAGAATTACTGATTGAACAAGCACTGCTATTTGCTTGTTCACATTCTTTTTAGTCCTCAGTATTTCTGGGGTATCTTGGCTTTACTTTAGCTTTCCAATAATCTGCATTAAAATTAATATTAAAAAAAGGGACAGTGCACCCACCTCTTAAGAAATGGCTGAATTTCTGTAAACCAATACATACGACAGAAAAAGTAACACATTAGGTCAGAAAAGTACCTATGTAACGCAAGATGGCGCCTAGTCTTTGACTTTCTGGAGGAAACGGAGGGCATGCCAGTAATCACCATTTCATTGGCATGAAGTATATTTAGCAATGGTTTCAGAAACAGGGAGAGCCACCTGGATACCCAAGAGACAGGTAGCCGGTAGGAGATGAACTAAGGTGAGTAACCTACTGCAGACAGATTAATATTTCAGGAAATGGAGTTACATGAGATGCACTGCCTTTTACTCATGTTGCATTTTTTAGATATTATGCAGGAGATTTTCACATATATTATATTGTAATATCTGGATTCTTAAAAAAATCCCCCCAAAAAGCATATAAAATATCCTTGTAATAGAATAGTTAGTCCCGTAATAGTATACTTCCGGTCCTCGTAATACTATACTTCCAGTCCCTGTAATACTATTGTTGGGATTACAGGACGCGACTACTGTATGAACCGTGTGTTTTTTTTGTTTGTTTTTTTCTCTGAAAGAAGCGGGAACGGATCGGGAGCTGGGGGGGTGCAAATGAGGAGTGAGGAACACTCAGAGTCTGATGAACTCTGCAGACGGCAGCAGCACAAGTAAGAACTTGGAAATTCCTCGCATCCATATATTACAAAAAATAACATATAGGTTCTGGTGTTTCAAGGCAGAAATTTGATCTCGAGGTTCTGGGGACACAAGAAATCCTCTAGCTTTGCTCTCGAGGTTTCTTGTGTCCCCAGAACCTCTTGATGGAATTACTGCCTTGAAATACACCATAACCTATATATTATTCTATTTGTTATTCAGAGTTTTTAATAATATTTTCAGTAAAAAAAAAAAAAAAAATCTCTGTACGTTTTGATACGGCTCAGGTAAACTATGAGACCTTTTCTATGGCTTTATCAGAAGCTCTTTTGAGGTTTTGCAAACCCTACTTAGAAGGAGGAGGCAGGTGCTCTGTGGATGGCGGAGGGGTTACTTTGGGCAGAGAAGGGGTTACCTCAGGTGGAAGTTGGTGGTGCAAGCTGCCCCTGCAATCCCTTCATGTAATAATGAACTATTTTAACACCACTTCTGGCTTGAATAAGCATTTGTCAATGCCGAACATTTGATGCTTGGTAAACAATTTGGTTTTTTGTGATTTTTGACCTCAAATTTTGAAGATTACTTGTTTTAGGATTCACCTTACAGACATGCCATGTACCATTTGTAGTATATTGGCTGAACATCTTGTCCAGGATTTTAAAAAAATGACATCATGTTTATGAGGTGGTGTGGAACAATGGCTATGTTGAAAGGCTAGAGTCAAAATATTGAAAATTAGCATACCGTATATAAGCCGAGACTTTTATACCAAAATGAGGTATCTGAATTAGGGGTCTTGGCTTATACGCAGGTCACTTTGAGAACGCCAATTATTGTGTGAATCAGAGTGAGCCTGCCATTAACTTTGCCAGATGCTTTGCCAGAATGGGTACCTGTCATTGTGGGGGTACGTCTGCTACTGGCTGCCTCTTTCCTGTGTTTCTCTAATGTGTGGCGTTCACACTCTCTCTCTCCCCCCCCCCATGTTAAGTAGAGGAAGCAGCATTGCAGAGATCACAACCCAGTCAGTACTTGCAGACAGTCACATGAAACTCTCTCTCTCTGTCTTTACGTCTCACTCGCTGTCTCGTTCACTGCTCTGTCTCTCACTCACGGACATGAGCCTCAGTGTTGCCGATAGTCGAGCGGTGTCATTACAATGACATGATCTATGCAGTTTGAAAATAAGGAATTGTGGTGGTATTAAGGATTGTGCAGAGTTTGACAGCAGCTCAGAAAATCATGGCTATCTTGGTCTCTCTTTCTGTCTTTACATCTTGCTCGCAGACATGAACAGGGTGTCTCGCTGTCTCATTCACTGTTGCTCCTGCTTGGTCTCTCTCTCAGTCTCACTCTCACTCGTAGACATGAGTGGGGTGTCTCACTGTCTCATTCACTGTTTCTTCTGTTACCGGTATATGCCAAATATACAGTATAGTACCATAATAAAAAACACTCTCAGCTTATACACGAGTCACTTTTAATGGAATTATTTCACCAAATTTTAAACATAGGCATTTTGTGACCTCTGCTCATGACCACTGTCACTATGATTTTCTTAATCTGTTACAAACATTGATTTCCCACAGCGACCGTACTATCCTGCGCCAGATATGTAAATGCATATTTCGGGCAGGATATGAAAAATGACAGCTGTACTGTTCATAAGGAGGTGCAAAAAAAAATGGCAATGTTGAAAATCTGTAGTGAAAATATTACAAATACGTGAAACTACAAGGGTGTGTGGAAACTGTGCTACACATGCTCGTAGCACAGTCACTTTATGGACTTTTGTCACAAAATTTTCAACATAGGCATTTTAATACCTCTGCACATGAACAGAGTCACTGTGATTTTTCTAATCTATCCCAAACACTGATTTCCGACAGCGACTGTGCTATTGTGCACTGGAAGTGCGAAAACTCATTTTGGCCAGGATGTGAAAAAATGATAGCTGCACTGTTCATAAGGAGGTGTGAACAAATGGCAATGTTGAAAATTTGGAGTGAACACATTACAAATTTGCGAACTTAAAAGGGTGCGTGGAAACTGTACAACGCATGCTCACAACACAGTCATTTTATGGACGTTCATCACCAAATTTTCAAGGTAGTCGTTTTAAGGCCTCTGCTCATGAACAGTGTCACTGTGATTTTCTTAATGTGTCCCAAACACTGATTTCCCACAGCAACCGTAGCTATTCTGTGACGGAAGTGCAAAACGATTTTGGCCAGGATGTAAAAATGACAACTGTACTGTTCATAAGGAGGTGTGGAAACATGCCAATGTTGAAAATTTGAGTGAAAATATTACAAGTCGTGATTATGAGCATGCGTGGAAACTGCGCATGCTCGTGGTATGATCATTTTTGCATTTTTCACAGAATTTGCAACATAGGCTTTTGAGAAGCCCACCTTGTGAAATGTGGCACTGTCATACACTGATCCCGAAGGTGATTCCACACAGTGACCTTGAAATCACCTTTCAGAACCGAATAACGCCATGACAGTGACTGAACTCATGAAGAGGGCTCCAAATAACCCTAAGTTGAAAAGTTGGTGCCAAAATTCCCCAAAATGCCCGAAATTTGCACCACAGTTGAGAAACCCCTATTTATGCCATTATACAACTTACCAGCATTTCTTCAGTTTGTGGTCAGCTTTGAAGAGTGCAGACGTGTTCCCGGTCCACCAAAGATTGTAGCGCCGGACTACGGAGGTAAGTGTGGGGTGAGGGGGGTGTGGGGAGGTAGGGTGCGCAGTGAGTGGGTGCGGGTTGGGAGAGTGGACCCGACCGGCGTGGGACTGTTTCCTTTCTTTCAGGGAGAGGGAAAAAAAAAAGACGTCGCAGGAAGGTTTTTTTTGAAGGCTTGCTTTCCGCACATTGGGGTGGGCTCCCAGTGTGCCACCTGCCTTTTTGGGGTGGGAGGACTCAAGCAGACAGGGATTGGGCCCCCTTCGGCAAAGAACGACTGTTTGGGGGGGCATGATGCTGAGGGGGATTGGGCACTCCTCTCGGCACACAACAAAGGGGGGCATTATGCCAATGGGGAGTGGGCTCCCCCATTAGCAAATTAACTAGGCCTGGGGCATGCTGACAGGGGGATTAGGCACCCCAGTCAGTCGGCTTTCATGGGGCTTGGAGGCAGTGGCTATGCCACCACCATATTTAGGGACATGTTACACCAGGCAAGGTACTGCCCTGCAATGATGGGTTGCTCCCTCATTGCAGCAGAATGGCTGATGCTGCAATGATGAGGCAGCCCCTCATTGCAGAGGCCAAATCACTTCAAGTTGGTGGCACTTCCGCAGGACACTGGGCCTGCATTGAGTGAACAGTGCCAAGCCCACAAATGCAGTGCCAGCGTTGGCTGCCACAGAGCCGCACCTCCACAACCCGCTTCTCTCCTAAGCTGCCACATAATGTTTCTTGCGCATGCACACAAGCAAACATAAAAATGACAGCTGTCACATTCATGAGGTGCTGTGAAGAAATGGCTATGTTGAAAATTGAGGTCAAAACGTTGAAAGTTACCAACAAAGTTACAAGCCTACGTTCGTAAATTTCAACGTAGGCTCACAACTTTGTTTAATATTTTTGGCCCACACTTTCTACATAGCCTTCTTATGATGCCACCTCATGAACAAGTGCAGAGAAAATTTTCAGCTCCTGCTAGAAAAGTGATTTCATGCAACAACTGTGAAATTACCTTTTGGGGCACGAAAACACATTTTGGACAGGATTTGAAAAATGACAGCTGTCACATTCATGAGGCACTGTAAGGAAAATGGCTATGTTGAAAATGTAGGGTCAAAATATTGAACATTACCAAAGTTATAGGCCTGCATTTGCAAATTTTAATGTAGGCTCATAACTATATTTTTTAATTTTTGAAACCAAATTTTCAACATAGCCTTCTTATGACCTCACCTCATGAACAAGGGCAGAGAACATTTTCAACTTCTGCCTGAAAGGTGATTTGGCGCAGCAACCACAAAATCACTTTTCAGAACAGATTTGCCTAAAATCACGGTAATTGTTCATGAGTCCCCCCAAATAAAAGGCATGGTGAAAATTTGGGGCAAAAATATAAAAATGGCCAAGTTATGCCACGAAGTTTAAAACACCATTCAAATACACTGAACCACATACCTGAATTCCTCAGTTCGGTCAGGCTTTACAGAGTGAAACGTGTCTGTGGACCAGAGAAGATTACAATGTTGGACCTCCAGTGGGTAGGTAAGGGCTTGGGGTGGGGGGTGCTGAGTGGGACGGATGGCCGGGGGCACTAACGGCACAACAGACATCGATAGACGGTTTTCTGTTTTACAAGGCTAATAATAATAATAATGATAAAAAACAAAGAGGGACAGTTTTCTGTATTTCAGGTGATGACACTGGGGGATTGGGCACTCCAATGTCAGTGTTATATTTGTGGTGGGGGGGCTGAGAGGAAGATCGGGGAAAAGTTACATGGGCACCAGCAACAGACATAGATTGATGGTTTTGTTACAGGCTTTAAAAAATAAATAATTAAAAAAATAAACTACGAGGTGGTGACCCTAGGGGACTGGGAACCCCCAGTGTCAGTGTTATGTTTGGGGGAGGTTCGGGTAGTGGGGGAAACAGTTACAAGATGCCAGCAAGAGACACTGATGGAAGATTTCTTTTTTACAGTCTCTTTAAATAAAAAGAAAACCTACGAGGTGCACACTGGGTAACTGGGCACCCCCAGTGTCAGTGTTATGTTTGGGGGGAGAGTGTAGGGTGGTGGGTGCCGAGAAGGAGGGTCGGGTGAGAGGAGAGTTACAGGCGTAATAAGCATTAGGTGGCATGTATGTGTATTATATATACTGTTTGTACCGCTAAGAATGAGAATGCTAAGGATGAGAAGGGACTTGGAAAGGTTGGAGGAATGGTCAAAAGCATGGCAGCTTAGATTCAATGTAAAGAAGTGCAAAGTAATGCACCTGGGAAACAAAAGTCCAGGGGAAGAGTACACAATGGGGGGGGAGGTATTAACAACATCAAAAATGGAAAGGGACCTGGGGGTAGTCATATCAGTGTGACACTTGGACAGCTGGTTCTGATTAACCTATGCTTTTTGTAATATAAAAATGTGTTATTGATTGTCTCTCAGGAGAGATGCTGACAGTCTGTGGAATGACAAACCCCCCTCTCAGGTTTTAGCTGACAGCTGTTACCTGAAAGGCCAAGAGATAATTACAGGCTAGATGAGGCCATCATAAACTTTTATAACGTTCAGAGGAAACACAGTTAAAATTCACATGGTGATACAAAGCATGTTGCACCTCTGTGAGATCTGGCAGAAAGACATAACCAGTCCTTTGATGTCCTGGAAAGGGGAAGCTGCTCATACGATCCAAGTGTAACCCTTAGGTGGCACTATCCCAAGGGCTACAACCCCTGCCTGCTTGGCTAGTAGCAGGTTAAGGGGCCTGACTTCTGAAACGGGTGCCTCCACCCGGAGGTCGGGGTTGGTAGTGGGCAAGCTAACCTGGGCACAGCCCTCCAGGACGCTGTAACCCCCTCTTTCCCCTCTAGTGGCCTGAACACTGTACAATAATCACTTTCACAATACCCCTGGTACACCACACAAGTACCCACACTGTTTGCACTTACCACCAGGGCTAGTCCCTCTGGCTCGACCCTGGGGACCCCCTGTAAAACAAGGTTAAGCACAGCAAATAGCAACAGTACAGTACCTTGAGCACAAACTGGAACCACAATCAGATTACATGCAGAAAAAGTTAGATCTGATTTATTCAGGGGACTTGAACAAGGGAGGGGCAAAATCAGGTTAATTAGCTTAAAGGTTATATCAACCAAGCAGTTATGCATGCGCTTTGAGTCCCCCCACAAAGTCCACCTCTGGGTACCCAGGTAGAGAAGAGATGGGCTAGCCAGGACAGTTGCCCAGGGTTGCAGCTGGTTGGGGCCCTGTGATGGAAAACACAACATGCACAGTACACAATATTTGTAATCCGGAGCCAGAGGGCTCAGTTCGTAAAGGAAATGAAACAACAAGACAATCAGATGACACACTCAGATTAAGCTGTTGTTGTACGGAGCTACCTTGGTATTTGCTCTCGATTCCCAAGACTGGACACAGGCTGGACGAAAATCGAGACTGCAGGTGGTTGATCTGGAATGCCAGGAGAAGCAGGGTCCACACAAGTCGTAGAGGAGTCATTCCTGTTCAAGCGTGGAGCAGGGGGCTGATCCCCAGGCAGGTCTCTCGTCGATGGCTTTTCTGTGTAGTGGGTAGTCTGGCTGGGCCAGTCTGGCAAAGCCCAGACCGCATGGAGACAAGTTCGGAAGCAGTCTGTTTTGGGCTGGATACAGCTTCCAGCAAGCAGAGCACAGTTCACACAGTGGGGAACTAACTCAGAACCCACTAGCAGCTCATAGCACATTTACATGTACGGGAATTCTACTGTACCAGGCAAAGCGCTCCCCAGGCACAATCGCAAAGTCTCTGCACACACCGGGAGCTTTGGGGTAGCTGGAACTTCTGACAGGCCGATCGCATTCAGCAAAATCTTCGGTCTTCTTAGGTTGAGCCTGGCCCACTTCAGTAGCTTACTTTAGTCACATAAACTTGGATTTAGTCCAAAATAATTCTCTTCTCTCCCTCTCAGGAGCAGCAGACAGACATGGAGGCCAAACTCTCAGCCTTTTCATAGTTCTCCCGTGCGAATCCACTCAGGATTGCTCTCAGAATCACTTCAGCTCCTCTTGCTCAGCTTCCAGCTTAGATCTAACTGAAAACTGCAAGCAGCCTGGGACTTCTCCAAGATCCAAAAGATTTGGTTGTCAGTCAAATCAAGAGCTCCCCTTTCAGTTGCAAAAAAGGCCCCAAAAAACTCCAAACTAAAGTTCCTACATATTTTGAATTCAGACAGCTCCAGTAGTCCGACTACATTTTAGGTCCCACCAGTATTGTTTGGTCCAATTTGCAGTCCAGGACCAAGATAGTGGAGACAAACAAAACAGTTCTTGCTACAAAGAAAGCAGGTTAGACAAGCTACATTATCATTATCACGCTAAATGATTTTCAGTAAATAGTTACATCTCTCAACAGAGCTGCGCCTCAGATTACTTAAGCTGCAATTAGGCAGCTCTTAAGGAGACAGTACACAGAGGCTATACAAGCACTGGTAGTCACATTTAAACTGCTAAAATGCAGGACACCAGCCTGGCAGTGATTATTTAGGCAAGCTCAAGGAAGACTTTTTGGGACCCCCCATTTGTAGGGAGGTTACACAAGAAAGTCATATGAGAAAATGAGTTGTGCTGAGATCACAGAATTTACCTTTGATAAAACATCCTGGGTGTATGATTTTTAATAAACAGAGGAGGAGCTAGGTGACCTCACGCAAAGGGGTTGGCAAAGACAGTTTTTTAAACAGTATTCTGTTTTCCTTCAGAGACACACTTCTATCTACACTCTGAGAAAGACATCTTTGAGCACTTTAAGAAGGTATTTAGAGAGAGACAAATCTAAGTACTATAATAGGAATTGCACTGTTAAAACCTTGTTCTTTTAAAAGATTGTATGGTTCTTGTGATATATGGTTCTGCATTTTACGTTTTACATATTTTTATCTATTTTAGTAAAACTCTGTTTTTAGAGCCTACTTGGCCTGTCTTTGAATTTCTTTCTTTAACAAGTGAAGTATATATAGTTAAAGCAGACACTATGCATAAGCCTGAATGGTGATACCAAACTAGAAAA
Organism: Neoceratodus forsteri; assembly: GCA_016271365.2. Lineage (NCBI taxonomy): Eukaryota > Metazoa > Chordata > Ceratodontiformes > Ceratodontidae > Neoceratodus > Neoceratodus forsteri. Next base: position 6,666,002 of record CM028134.1, read on the forward strand.
AGGTAGAGTTAAATCTGAGGTCTTTTATTAGAGTTTTTAAGGGTTCATTTTCGTACACCTGGTTAGGTGCCCATAGGCAAAGATATCTGGCCCCCCGAAGACAGAATTATCTAAGCCTGTGCATTGGGTACACTAACAAGAGGTTCACAGTTTGAATCCCTCCAGAACTTGAGACCAAGGGTTGATTCGAACCAACAAAACAGACAGGAGGGTTACCCTGTTTCTGTTAACTGTTCACAAGACTATGCTCGGAAGTTGGCACTTTGGGAGTAGAGGACTGACCTGTTGAGTGGGTTTGTGACAATCAGATGACCTAAAGGTAAGCAAGCAATGTGAGAAGGCAGTAAGGATGGCTGGGGATGTATAGGGAGAGGCATCACCAGTAGAAACAGGAAGTTGTTATTCCTTTGTACAGACAGTTGGTGAGACCCCATCTGGAGTACCGTGTGCAGTTCTGGAGACCCCATCTCCACAAGGACATAGACAGGATGGAGGCAGTCCAGAGGAGGACAACTAAAATGGTGTAGGGTCTGCAACAGAAGCCATACAAAGAGAGACTAAAGGAGCTTAATATGTATACCCTTGAGGAAAGGAGGGAGGGTGGGACATGACAAACTTTCAAGTACCTCAAGGGAATCGACAAAGTCCAAGACGGTAGCATCTTTCAGAAAATGAGATGTGCAAGAACAAGGGGACACAATTTGAAGATAGAGGGGGGATGGCTCAGGGGCAACGTGAGGAAGTATGTTTTCACAGATAGGGTGGTGGACGTATGGAACGGCCTTCCTGAGGATGTCGTGGGGTCAAAAACAGTGGGGGAATTCAAGAATGCATGGGACAGACATAAGGCAATTCTAGTGGGGGTTTGGAAGAAGTAGGCTGTTGGTTGATTAGAATCTGCAGCTTAACCAATAGGTAGGGAAATGGGCAGATTAGGTGGGCCAAGTGGTCCTTGTCTGACATCAAAGTCTACGTTTCTAAATTGGGGAGGAACAACACAATATTTTACAGTGGCAGGTCAAGCCAATTCATGCATCATGTGGGATACGATGGTCTCTCGCTCTTCTTGAGGGTTACATAATCCATTGACCCAAAACGATGATTGCAAGTTAGAGTACCTTTCACTGAATAACCGATTTTACCATCCACCTTATTGACTAGAATAAATTACTTACATTAGGGTGACGCCAGTTCTGTTACATAATGGCAGGGTGGTTACAGGAACTAATTGATTGCATTTTATCATAAAAGTGCGGGGAGTGTAAGGGTCTCTGCCCCTTTAAGGCAGCAGAAGGTAAGGGCAGACAACCCTCTCACTACCCCAACCGGCCTGCTCACTAATCACTACAGTACACATACAGGAGTTCGTTATAATGTTTTGTTTTTTTTTCTGGCAGCTGTACCACTTTAAAAGTCACTAGATGCCTCAGCTCGTGGCCTCGTGCTCATGTTCTGCTGTCTGCCTGCCACAGCTTTAGGATGGGAAACTCTCCTCTGGAGGCATTGCTAGCATGAAATATTATTTGTGGCCCAGGTCCTAATCAAAAGGATGGGGGTCTGGGGGCTGCCTAGGCCCCCAGAAGCTGTAGAAAGTTTGGTGGTCTCTGGTGCAATACAACACATTTATGTTACTTTAGCCTTGTCCCCCCCCCCACTCCTGGTCCTTTCATTTGTGTCCTTTTTTTCGTTGGCTTGTCACTAGTCAGGTAAAATCTTTGAACTGTCCGACAACAACATTTGAGCTGCTTTTGAAATCAGTGTAGAATCAAGAGTATCTATAGAGTATAAAGATCTATACAGAGAGGCTATAATCAGGATGTTGTGAGCAATGCCATGAACTGGGCTAAGGAAAAGGACAGGGACACATTGATAGCAGACAGGAATGGGACAGCACAAGTGAGCACAGATAAAAATAAGCACTTGAAATACGTGACAACACCAGTTAGGGGAGGTTAAGAAAATAATACACAGAAACTAGAATATCACTGAAGCGGACCACATCTTGATAAATCACTTAGAGGGGAAACCCCTCAGGTTGTATATCACAAGCCATCTAACCTGCAGAACATTTTAGTACATTCCCTACTATAAACAAAAAAAGCTAAATTCAGTCTTGATACTTGGTCCCCCCCCATGGGATGCAGCATCTGTGGACATTGTAAGTTCTATAAATATGTGAAACGGGAAAGTGTTTAAATAACTGACAAGGGATGAAACATATACCATTACAAGTCTGATTCTCTGTGATACCCTAATTGTTGCATGTCTAACTTCCTGTTGCTGTGGAGCTTTTTACATTTGAAAAACCATCAGACCTTTTAAACAGCAAAACAGGGAATATGTTAGAGACATAGCCAGTGGTGACACAAAACGCATTTTAGCAGCTCATGCAAAGTATACAGTTCAAACTTGGAAACATAGTTGGATGTACATGGAAACAGAGAACGTCAGCCTTGGTAAAAATGGTGGGGATTTGGATAGCTTAATGCTAAAGAGGGAAGCAAGATAGATGTACAGTGGAGTCAGCCAAGATGAAGCGCAGTAACTTATAGTAATGACATGTCACAAAATCCTGCATGACAAAAGGGCTTAATTGCCTTTGACTTACAATGGCCCCTGCAGTAAACTGCAGCATTCTGTGATATTCTGCAGCATTTCTGCGTTGCATCCTGGCTGTCACATCTGTATATGCTGGGTGCTCTAAAATCACATGGGCTTAGCAGCTGTATTACATAGAAACATAAAAACACAGAATTTGATGGCAGATAAGTACCACTTGGCACAACTAGTCTGCCCATTTCCCCTCCCTACTGTAATACTGCAGACCTTACTGATCTCCAGCTTTTACCCTCCCTTTCCTGCCTGCTAAGGTTTCCTCATCCCTGTCCCATGCATTCCTGAATTCCATCAGTTTTGGCCCCCACCAGCACCTCTGGGAGGCTATTCCACACACCCACCACCCTTTCTGTGAAAAAGTATTCTCTCACGTTTCCCCTGAGTCTACCCCCCTCAAGCTACATAGCATGGCTCCTTGTTATTGAACATCTTTTTTCTCTGAAAAATGCTCCCCTCTTGCACTGTACCTTATTTCTACCTGTCTTAATCTGAAACAGTGCCATTCTTGTAGCTGATGTGCCTGAATTATTATGTATAGGTAATGTTTGAAGTTTAGGAGTTTGTTCTTCTATTTGTATTACTAGTGATCTACCTGTTTTTATTACATGATATGAAATAACAGTGGCAGGAATATTTGTGTAGTAGTGTACACTGTCTTGTAAAATATGTTATGAGATTTTTTTTGTAAATGAATACAACAGCAGCCTTCTGTTCCATATAAAACCGGGTTAGTAAATTTAATAATAATAAAGAAGACACATTTTCATTACCTTTTTTTGTCTCCTATTCATTACTTAATGTGCAACACTTCCTATGTGCACCTTATGAAGTTTTATGACTACTGTGTGTGAAGGTGCCGCCCTTGCAAGACAAACAAGCCTGTGCCAAACATATCCAAAGGAAACATTCCTCTAACCACTTGATGCTGCTACACCATCTGAGTTCATAATGTATTATGATTGCATTTAACATAATAGTGGGCTATACAATGACTCCTGTTTTTAATTCTTTTTGTATTTCTGTAATAGTTAATTTGTTTAGATCACTTGCATGTTTTTGGATAATGCCGTTGCCTTCCTTCACTCAATCTGTCTGTCTGGACTTTGCTGGGATGTGGCATTCCCTAGGTTGTCAGTGACTCACAGGACACAGACTCAGCTTGCCTTTTTTCATGCTTGTACACCTTGAGGCATCCATCTCCATGGCAAGCCAAGTGGGTTGGCTTGCCATGGAGACGGAGCAGTGATACAAGATGGAACACACACAATCTGGGCAGTGAGCACATGAGCACCACATGGAGGCAGGGAGTGGGACTGAATATGGCAGCCAGCAGGACTGTGGGAGTGGGATGGGACACAGTGGTGAGGTGAGTAATGCCAGTCAGTCGGCTTGCTGCTAATGCTAATCAGAACGGGGTTGGGGGTGTGGAGGACAGACTATAGTCTTGGTCACTGGTCTGAGGGAGCAGAGTTGAGAGCCACGCCTCACAGTACGTAGTGCTAGGATGAACGGGTCAGCAGGTGCAGCTGTGCAGCACCTCTGTGCCTCTCGGCTCACTTTCTCCCTCGACTGGTGTGGTGTCAGTGTGGTCTGGCTCCCCCGGCTCCAACCTCACCACGCCTCCCACTGTGCCTGACTATACTGCTGTGATGCCCTCCTTACACTGCACTGCTCTTCCTCTCAGTCCCACACCATGCTGTACTCCAACTGGTGTTGAAAGCCAATCAGCTGCTTGCTGGCCAGCGAAGCTCTCTCTGACTGGAGCGGCTCCTTTCTTAGAAGTACAGGCCAGCAAGCCACGAGTTGTGTCACAGCCACAGTGTGTGGTTATTGGTGTAGACTGTTGAGCCCCTTGCAGTTCCAACTGCAATAGGTTAGGCAGTGACACTCCCCTGAAATCCCCTTGTACTTGTCCCAAAACATTTGGTGCACAAGCACATCAAACATAAAAATGAACTTCTGACCAGGTATTACAACGGGTGGAATTGTGCAAATGTGCTATATACCCAAGTGTACTTCATTGTATGGATATTCCACCTTCGTCCATCCTGGAGAAATACCTGACTTGCACAAAGATTTGTGAAAGGTTTCTCAGCCAATCCAGCCATCCTTGGTTTGCGACTACTATTGTTTCTTTGCTCACACCGGAGGGGACCAAATAGATCAGCGTACTGAACCAGTGAGTGGCAAGCTCCCATTGCCCCATTACAGGACAGACAGTACAAGAGGCAGCTAACCCTGACATAAAGCTATTAATGAAGGGACTTCCTTGCAGACACGGCCCTTATTTTGGCTTTTCCGCAGGAAGAGATGGTGTAAGAGCTGGACTAGCTGTTCTGATTATCATGGTAGCACATTTTCTTTTCAATTTCAAATTAAATCTGCATTATTTTAAATACCCACTGCTTAAGATGAGTTCACTAAGCATCAGTCTACCAGAAATTCAAGTTATGACTAGTATGAGAAAACAGCTGTCATTGTCAATTTGTTTTGAAAAGTTACACCAAGAGGCATGTAATGTATATCTTCCAGCGAGTCCTCTTGGTTTTTATAAACAAAAATATGTTTGCGCACAACTCAGAAGGTTTAAGGGGCTCAGACCGAAGAGATGGATGGTACCTTAATGCAGTAACCTGAAACCTCTTTCTCTACAGATGCCACAAGTCATACTGTAATCTCAAGCTTCTAATTATAGTACTGTTGTATGTGGCCCCTCATTAAAGAACTGTATAGGGTTCAGAAGAGAGTCGGGAAGCACTCTGGGCTTGTTTCCTAGTATCGAGTTGAAACAGACTCCACATACTGCAGGTCACTTGTTTAATGGGTCAGCAGACAACTGTGCTCAAAAGGCTTCTGTATTAGGTTACTTCTTTGGCTTACTCACTCTTCGGTGGTGGAAACGTCCACCCCCACATGTAGAGGTTCCAGAGGGACAAGACCTATCTGACTAGAGGAATAGAGGGGGATGAGAGAAGCCACCAGCCACCATGCCCAGTGAAGAGAGAAAGATGCTGGCAGAAGAGGAAAGGACAGGCCCACGGTTGTTCAATGGCTGCCAGAAGGAGTTCAGTGGAACTTGAAAACGTTTGGCTGTTGGTAGCGGTGTTATGGCTCCTGTTTTTTGTGCAATAAAATGCTTTTGAATCAGACATCCAAGAGTTTGGGATGATTACTCTTCTCACACTGGTGTTAGCTCTACTTTTTTTCTTTTGTCATAAAGCGCGTTACAGTAGTCGCGCCTCAAGGTAACAAACATCTGTATTTGGGTGGCCAGGTCTTCAGGAGGGACAAGGGGTTTCATTCGTGTGGTTTAGCAGGAACACTGCCTCCCCACTGGATCCTGGGGGAGGAGTTTGGTGTGACCCAGTGCAGATAAGATGCTGTGGAGGCACAGGCCAAAGAAGTGGAAAGCTGAAAGGCTCTGCGGCATACAGGTCCTCCATACACCTTTGTTTAAATGCTTTAGTCAACTGTTAAAGCACTGGCCAAGCAGGGGAATGTCTCCAAGGGTGAATTTGTACTGAACGCCAAATGGCCGCTTGTCTGTGTTCTCACAGTGTTCCCAGCCTCCTGAGACATCATTTGACATAAAAGACCTCTACTGGGGGGGGGAGGCACAATGAGGGAACCAGAGGCAGGACATAAGCTGCCACCTTGAATCACATCAGAGAACTTCAAACACTGCCATAATTTTTGTGATAGGGACGCCTTCTGATCTCTGAAACTAAAATGGGTCTGTCAGGGATAAAGAGTGAGGGAGGAGAGAAGTGGCATCAAACTACTCGTTCTGTTGGGGGACACAGAACAAAATGGCAATTAGTACTGAAGCACTCAGACAATCTGGAGCGAGGGGTAGTATTTACAGAAAGAGGCGGCCTCTTTTAGATAAGAACTGGTTGATCCCTTCCCATTTGGCGAATACAATGTTTCTACCTCATTATTTGTGCCTAAATCAGTCTAGATTCATATACGTGCATGTATTGTTTACAATCTTTATGTTTATGTTTTTTTTCTGATTGCACTGTTTCATCTTGTTTACTTTGACATATATCTTGTAAATGAACAACACTTTATATACAGGACAAATGATGTCCAAATGTACATGATAAGGGTGTAAAGCTTCGAAGGGACTCAGTGACGTATATAAGCCACGAGAACAATGGCCGAGAGATTTGTATTTGTCGCTAGAACCCCAAGATAGCGTTACACCCTTAATGTATGTTTAGTAAGGTATAGTTTACGTGTTGTAATACATTCTGAACTACATTGTAGCTGTGGCTGTCATCAGGTAAGACGCATAATGGAAAATGTTTTGAACAGATGGGGGGGGGTAAAAAAAAAAAAACCAGGAAAATTAATGTGCGATTGCAGCTTGTCTGCAGAGACCACAGCACGTAAAAGAACTGGGGCATGAATTTTTGAAACAAACACAGCACACAGTACAGAGCTATCAGGTGACGCTATTGCAAAGTTCTTGTTTAAAAATTAAATTGATGGTTTTGACACAGCTATTGATACATTTCATTGTAACTTTTGGAATAACAATGTAGCTGGTATATTAAAACAGAACCACGAAGCTGCCTAGGATTCAGTTAGGCCATACGTGCTGAGAGGCTTGTGCTAGAAAATGAAAACAATGCACACACAGTCTGTACAGGAGAGATCTTATTAATGATAGTTATGGCATATCTACTGTAGTTAATAAGCCTGCGAAGTACTTTATTTATACAGGTGTAATCGTTCAATTTGCTCCATTAAGATATAAGTGACAGGTGGCACATTGTGAAAAAGGTATTATTGCGATCTCAGAGATAGCCGTTCAATTGAAAAGACACACTCTCATTGCTAATGAGAGCCACGTGTTTTATTTATTTGTAATTTTGACCAGGAAAGGCACATTAAGCTGACACAGCTCATTTCCAGGTGCCAAAGCGGGGGACAGTATTCATGGACCTGTTTCTACTGAAGAAGGAGTGTTTGGCCATGACACTGGGAAACTTCCCTATTCTTCTTTGATAAATGCCATGGGATTTTGTACTTCCACCTCAGACAGCGACCAGAGATGGGCAGAAGGGACCTCGGTTTAATGTCTCATCTGAAGGACGGCACATAATTCTCCCTAATACTGGTAGAGAGTGGAAAAAAAGGCTGTAGTCCACCGGAGGTTCAAGCAGTTGGCCTTGGCCTGATCTAAGGGGACTGGTGACCAAGCTTACTAGTCCAGATGTCTGGCGAGTGCCAACTACCCAGAAGGGTTAGTATGCATGCAGGATACTGCCCGGGTGAACTAGGGCGGAGGTCTGTGTCAAGTTGGTGCAAGAGGGACACTGGCAGGGTGGCAGACTCACAGTTTGACAGGCCCAGAATGGTCATGCGCCGCTGTTACGATGGGGTTCCACCATGTCCTATTGACAGAAAATCTGTCAAAGTCCATTACAGTGATGGCACAATGCCAACACTCGGCATTGTGCCGTCAGAAGAACAATGTGCTTTTTGTTTCGGGGAGGAAGCGCAACACTGGGAGAAGCGGTGTCAATGGACAGCAAGACCTTTACAGTGAACTGCCGATTTTGTCCCTGTAATGGGTCTTTTGCGGTTTTAGTGTTGCCGTTGTGTGGGTCACCATTGTGATGGTAAAATTGGCAGAATGACTATGGCAAGGCAGACACTGAGGTACAGCATAAAACAAGAATTATACAATGGCTTTAAAAATGCTGACACCTGATTGGTTGGCTGGCACCTTTTCCCTGTTGTAAAATCTAGCATTACCCCATGGGAAAAGGTGCCAGCCACCAATCAGCAGTGTCAGGAAGTCCCCCGAAGATTAATCTGACCATCACCAACCCATGACTGGCAAAGACGGCAGTCCCCGCTAAATGGTCGTCTCCGTGAACTGCTGCTCCACTCCAATGCGGCAACTGTCACTACAACCATTGAACAGCGTCAGATTCCTGACCGCCACAAAAACCACCTACGGAAGGAAAAAAAAATGTAACGTGCTCCCCTCTCCCCCATCCTTGTTCCTTCCGTTACCTTGTTCTCTGATGTGTGCTGACGGCTCCTCCATCCTGTTTCTTCTCCTTGGGACCCACCTGCCAGCTGCTCCCATAATCCTGCCAGTGATTCTTTGTGGGTCATCACCTGCCCCACCTGGCTCTTCCCCTCCGACCCTTCGTGCGTCACTAGTTTGCCTTACCCGCTGTTCTCTCGCCTCAAAAGAAACAGAAACTGGCATTGCGTGTGTCAAGCACCTCCTGGCTGGAAAGACAGCAATCCTGATAAAGACCGACTACTTCCCGTCTCTCTCGAATGGTAAACCACTACATCGCGGTTCCACCTCTTGCTCCCGCCTTTCCATGATTTTAACCACAGAAACATTTTTTTTTTTTGCAGTTATCAGCTCCGTTAAACCAAATCGAAGTCAAACAAACAAAACTATCAGAGATGAACATGCGAGTACATCCCTAGCAACCAAGCACTATTTTTTTCTTGCGGAGCACTATATACAATAAAAAATATGAACATACGAAATTGCCAGCAGAAACAGGCCTCATGATCTATCGAGTCTGCCCAAATGTGCAGCTAGCCCCTCATCTCACAGCTGACCCTCCCGCCCCCCTTCCCAGTATCCCTTACCCTTACCCTGTCCCAACCCCTCTTGAAACTGACCACCGTCTTACAGGACACTATCTCATCTGGTAAGGTGTTCCATTTGTCCACCACACTTTCCATAAAGAAATGTCTCTTCACCTCCCTCTTGAACCCCCCCCCCATCTCAGTCCATGCCCTCTGTGCTCTTCCCCCTTCTCATCTGAAAAATCCCTTCTGTGCTGGTCTTTTTTATCCCCTTCAGATACTTAAAGAACTCCTGACACAGTTGAGACAACTTTGAATAAATGTAATATTCAGGCAAAAATGTAGCTTATATTTCATATTTTATTCTGTAATTCTCACCCTTATTTCCTTATTAGTAAGGGTATTTGCATGAATACAGTATCTCTGCCCTTTTAGCTCTGGCTACCTGTCTACATCTGACATCACAATTATGTTTATAACTTCAAAATATGTTGCTGTGGAAATAATTATGATGTCATAAACGGGGGATTGTGATGTCATGTGTAGAGAAGCAGTCAGGGTAGATAGAGTCTAGGGGACAGAGATCTTGTTTTCATGCAGGTGTTTTCAGTAATAAAGAAAATGGAGATTTTTTTTTTGTTTTTTTACTGTTTTACCCCTCCTTACTCCGACCCCCAGACTCTGTCTGGTGGGGATACTTGACTCACCTCTATCCCGCCCGCCTGAAAGCTCAGTTCTACCATTTGGTTGGCCCAGCTCCAATCCACCTTTTCCTGGTGCCTGTTCCCCCACATTTAAAACCCCCAGTGTGGGACCACCACTCTCCTCTGGCGACCTATCTGGTATCTGGGTGCTCATCCCAGAAGTGGAGGACCACCGAAGGCAGCCGACGCACCCAGCATTGGGCGTGGGGGGTGGTCCCTGATCCCCACCTTCACCTACCAAGGATCAGAATTTTGCTTGTTACTCTTCCCTGAGCTCGGACGTGCAATGATGTCCTGCACGCAGTATACATGCTCCTGTGCACACTTGTAAGATGTCCGCCGCAACTCACTCTCTATTTGCAAGCCGCTAGATGTTGTGATCCCCGGCATCCACTAGGGGCTCCCAGAACAGTGGCCAGTCCATTCCCCCACCCAGGAAAGGAAAGCGGTCCTCTGGACGCTCAATCCTTGCCCATCCCCACTGACCCCTGATGTCCTGGGCTCGTTCCCAAACCCAGGTTGCTGGCATGGTGTGAGTTGTCGCTTCCCGTGCCTCAACCCTCAGCACCACCCGGACGGCTGAAAATGGGGAATTCATTACTGAACATACAGGAAGTAAGAAAGAAAATGGGATGGAGTTGAATATAAATCGTACTTTTTTCAAAGTTTTCCTAATGCTGTCGGGGCTCTTTAAAGGTCTCGATCATATTCCCCCGTCCCTCCTCTCCTCCAGTGAATACATATTTAACTCTCCCAGCCTGTCCTCATAGGGCTTGCTCTCCAATCCCTGGATCATCATTGTGGCTCTTCATTGCACCGCCTCCAACAATCTGATGTCCTTCTTCAGCAATGGGCTCCCATACTGCACACAGTACTCCAGGTTGGGCCTGACCAATGACCTATACAGGGGCAGGATAACCTCCCTTCTTTGGAGGAGATCTCTCTTGCAACACACCGCAACATTTTGTTGGCTTTTGCTGCCGCCTTCCTGCACTGAGCAGAGTTGTTCATGCTCCCCATAATGATCATTCCTAGGTCCTTCTCCTCCGTGGAGCTCCCCAACTGTACCCAATTCAAGTGATAATCCCTCCCCTGGTTCCTGGCTCCAAAGTGCAGAACCTTCCACTTCTTGGCATTGAACCCCAACTGACATGTTTCCACACACTCCTGTAGCTTAGTCAGGTCCTCCTGCAACCCCTCCACATCATCAACCACAGCTCCCATCTTGGTATTGTCTGCGAACAGACTGATCTTGCTCCGGATCCCGTGTGGGATATCTGCAATGAAAATCTCAAACAGCACCAGTCCCAGTACTGATCCCTCTGGTACTCCACTTGTCACTGCTCTCGTGATGAGAGATTCCCCCCACCACCACCACCCTTTGCTGCCTTCCCTTTAGCCAGTTTGTGATCCATGTCACCATTTTGGTCCCCCATATTCAGTTTCCTCCCAACCTCCCATCCGTACTGAATCAGACACCTTGCTGGAGTCCAAATACAGGACATCCACTGCATGGCTGTTATCCAGTTCCGTCACCCAGTCGTAGTACTCTACAAGGTTTGTCTGGCAGGATCTGCCTGCTATAAATCCATGCTGTTGACCATCCTGGAGACCGTTTTCCTCCAAGAAGCTCACTAACCTCTCTTTTAGTATGATCTCCATGAGCTTTCCCACGATCGATGTGAGGCTCACTGGTCTATAATTTCCTGGTTCATCCTTTGGGCCACTTTTGTGCATGGGCACTACATGGGCCATTCTCCAGTCCTGTGGTACACATCCCATGTCCAGAAAAGGAATCTGCCAGCGGCCCTGCCAGGACCTCTGCCAACTCCCTTAGTACCCTAGGGTGAATACCATCAGGTCCAGGTGCTTTGTCCACCCTTAATGCCCTCAACCCATCTAGTACCCTGCTCTCTGTAATCCCTACATCTGTCATCATCCCCCACTCCCACCTCCTCGTCTAGGGTATCTGCCCCCCATTTCTTTTTTTTTTTTTCTTTCTCAAAAAAAAAAAAAAAAAAGGAATGATATTGCATAATCGCAATATGCCACTCCAGGATGTGGGGTAATGCTGGATTAACCCACTTCTGGTGTGGTTTCCTCACTCCACCTGCGGCCTCGTGACCAAACCACACCAGGCATGAGTAAATCCAGCATTACCCCATGCCCTGTTGTGGTATATTGCTTGACTAAGCCTGTGACATCAGAATTAGTTACATAAGGAAAAACTGAACTGTATAGGACAAAGGTTACATTTTCATACTGCAACTCCTGGACCAAAAGTGGGTCACTTGCTAGGGACTGCTCCCTCTCTAGTTATGCCCTGGTGAGTCTGTCTCTGGACATAAAGGGGGAGGCCCCTGAAAAGAAGGAGAAGGTGGGAGGAGGCTGTTAGCAAATGACAGATGGTACTATACTGTTGCAGGTACCAGGAAGCCCCAGGGCCTGCAGTTTTTTCCTGCAAGCTGAGCTCCAAGCAGCCAGGAGCTAAAGTGTGGTGGAATTCTGGAACAGCCTTTCAGAAGAGGTGCTGGGGGCAAAAACAATGGTGGGGTTCAGGAATGCATGGGATAGGCACAGGGGAATCATAGTGAAAAGGAAGGTGGGGAGCCTTTACTATGCTCCCTTTCAGCTTTGCCCACTGTTCCTCAACCCCATCCAGGCCACCCCCCCCCCTTCCCCCAAGTCATTCACCCATCTTTATAAAATCTACCCTCTGAAGTCCAGGACCCTCGTTCCCGTATGGTTTGATTCCGCAGCCATCCTTATACTGAACCACACCAGGTGGCCTCCCACCTTGACATCTGCAAAACTATCCCTGTGCCAGGGCCAGTATTGCCCCATCACAAGTGGGTCCACTGACTAGCTGCCTCAGGAATGCCCCCTGCAGGGAGTCCAGGATGTCCCTGCTTCTACAGTAGTTGAAGCTGCTGTTGGAAGGCTCCAGTCTACAGCCAGCATATAGCAGTCCCCCGACAGCAGCACCTCTCCCTTTTCTGCCATCTTGCCAGTGGCTTCCACCAGTATCTTATCTAACTCCCCCCATGTTGGAGGTCTATAGATCATTCCAATGTGAATAATGATGCCATTCCCTGTCTTCAGGGTGACCCACAGTACATCTGTCTCCCCCTGTATCTCTGTAATTTTTATGCTTTCCCTCACATAAAGAATCACACCCTCTTTCCTTCCCATCCAGACCCATATGGGTTTAAAGCTCCATTTTACCAGGACCACAGAGGTTGAAAAGTTCCATTTCAGAAGTTTTAAAACTCTTCATCTGACAAACGGTATTCGTTCTAATTGTTGGGGAATGTTCTTGTGGAAGTCCATAGGCGTTTCAAGGGACATCGTCGAAATGTATAGCAACAACAACAACAACAACAAAATCACACGGGTCTCAATTGCAAACCCTGGCAAACCCTACATGACAAATCTGAATCAGAAGCACTAACAAAATATGCCAGAGGACATGATAAAACATATATCACCTCCATGCGGTGTGTAGGAGCATGCTAGTTCACTTACTGTACCTGCAAGGGCCTTAATCCTGGAGCGTTCAAAGAGCCTAGCAGAACTGTTGTCATTGTCTAGTTCATCGTAGGAAGTTTCCCATCGTGCATTAACGTGACTGTACTGCTGCTGGATCTCCAAATGATCAAAATTGGTAGTTGATGTCATTGTTGTACGTATCCCAGCTGTTCTCCTGTCATTCATTCAACAGCAGGCCTCTGGAAAACAATGCAGAAATGTTACGTTTCCTCAGCCTTTTAAACTCCAGTATACATGCTTTAAGCCTCGCAACATAATGCAAACGTAGATGTTTAAGGTATCACATCCACAGATGCACATTTTTGCATCCCCAGCTATCTGTGTTTTTTTAACCAAGCAACACAGCACTTGTGCCGAAATTCTCCTTACACATTACATTTCTCTTGTGTCCACTAGGTGGAGGTGTGACTTAATTAAAATTGTAACATGGCATAAAGGAAACATTAGAAATGGAGCCTTTCTACTGGTTAATAATTTGTAAAAAGCCATGCATTAATTCCCAAGTAATGCACGGTTACGATCGAGAGCATGCTTATGAGATTAGATGGGGAGGAGGCAGGCAGCAGGAGAGAGAGAGAGAGAGAGAGACACAGAGACAGCGAGATACACAGGCATGGAAGACTCAGTCCCTGTCCTGGACAAGCGACGCAGCCCTTATAGTGACGTGTACACTGCACACCAATAGACAAAAAGAGACAGAAAGATGACAGAGAGAGAGACACACACACACAGATAGCAGCGACCAGTGTCTGTCTCTCTTTCTGTAAGTCAAACACAGACCCAAAATGTTCAGCATTTCCGTATTTTGCACCCACTGTTCCTGCTCATAGCCTGTGCAGTGTACCTATTTTGCATTGCTCAATATGTTCATTCCCACCCCTGGCACCAAGCGGATACACTTACCAGCAGCAATAATGGTTTCCACAGTGATGAAGTTTGTTTCTAGGCATTCGGTTTCACTATTGCAAACATTGTTCGTTTCCCACCCACCAACCCACTCATGGGACATAGAAACATAGAGACATAGAAGCTGATGGCAGATAAGGACCGCTTCGCCCACCTAGTCTACATTTTACTACCTGATGGATAAGCTGCAGATCCTAGTTAACCAACAGCCTACTTCCTCCTACCCCCCACTAGAACTGCCTTATGTCTGTCCCATGCATTCTTGAATTCCCCCACTGTTCTTGACTCCACGACCTCCATGCATCCACAACCTTCTCCATGAAAAAATACTTCCTCACATTACCTCTGAGCCGTCCCCCCTCTATCTTCAAATTGTGCCCCCTTGTTCCTGCACATCTCTTTTCCTGAAAGATACTACCCTCTTGGACTTTGTTGATTCCCCTGAGGTACTTAAATGTTTCTATCATGTCCCCCCTCTCCCTTCTTTCCTCAAGGGTATACATATTAAACTCCTTTAGTCTCTGTTCGCATGTCTTCTTGTGCAGACCCCGCCCCATTTTCGTTGCCCTCCTCTGGACAGCCTCCACTCTGTCTATGTCTTTGCGGAGATGGAGTCTCCAGAACTGCACACAGTACTCCAGATGGGTCTTACCAACTGTCTGTACAGAAGGATAACAACTTCCTGTTTTCTACTATTGATGCCTCTCCCTATGCATCCCAGTATCCCCCCAGCCCTCCTTACTGCCTTCTCACATTGCTTGCTCACATTAAGGTCATCGGATATAACTACCCCCAGGTCCCTTTCCATTTTTGTTGTGGTCAGTATCTCACCCCCCACTGTGTACTCTTGCCCTGGGTTTTTGTTTCCCAGGTGCATTACCTTGCACTTCTTTGAACTGAATCTAAGCTGCCTTACATTTGACCATTCCTCCAACCTTGCCAAGTCCCCTCTCATCCTTTCCACTCCATCTTGTGTATCAACCCTATTGCAGATCTTTGTGTCGTTTGCAAAGAGACATACTTTCCTTCCAGTTCCTCTGTAATGTCACTTATAAAAGACATTAAAAAGGACCAGACCCAGTACTGAACCCTGCGGTACCCCACTAGTAACCCCCCTTTCTTCAGAGTGGACTCTGTTTACTATTACCTTCTGCGTCCTGTTGTCCAGCCAATGTTTTACCTAGGCAACCACTCTGGGACCCATTCCCAGGCTGGCTAACTTGTTTATTAAACTTTTGTGTGGGACTGTGTCAAATGCCTTGCTAAAGTCTAGGTAGGCCATGTCCACAGCCCCTCCCTGGTCTACTACTTTGGTCACCCAGTCAAAGAAATCTATTAGATTCATCTGACATGACCTTCCCACTGTGAATCCATGCTGCCTTGGGTCCTGTGCCCCACTGGCCTCTAGGTACTCAACAATTCTTTCCTTCAGAAGTGATTCCATCATTTTCCCTACCACTGAGGTCAAACTAACAGGTCTGTAGTTTCCTGCCTCTGTCTTGCTCCCACTTTTGTGAAGGGGAATCACATCCATCCATCTCCAGTCCTCAGGTACCACCCCATCCTCCCATGATTTGTTAAAGAGAGTAATAGAAACATAAACCTCATAGGATCACACCCAAAATTGAAACAGTAGCTGAAGTAGAGACAAACAAAAAGCAGAAAAATAAAGTAAATGTGAAGCTGAAGACTGTCAGATACTTGGCGTGGTAGTATGCAAATGCTCATACGTACCCACAGTGCAACAGCAAATCACAGCATATAGCACTAAGAACGGAGCTCAGATGGAGAAGAAATACACATAGAAAAAAAATAAGATACAGTGACTAGTATGTATAACTGTGCTGTATACTTGTGCAACTTCTTGTATATTTAACAAAAAGAACATTAGTACATTAATAGATGTGAAATCTTGAATGTGCACATGCACGTTTTCATGAGAGATTAGTGACGCTCGTGGTTAATCGAACAAGAAATATTATTTGAAAACCTGTCTCTGTCTCCTTTCTGCATCCTGTAAACGTAATCCTTTTTCAACAATACTACACATCTCTCACAGCACTTGCCATGTTACAAGTGCATTAAGGCAGTCCAAAGTCGTGTTCTACTGTGGAATCATGCATGGTTGGGTGGTTGTAGGCACTCGGCCTGAGGCCTTGTGCCACAGCCCCCCCCCCCAACCAATTCCCCAGTAGAACACTCCTTTGTCATATCTTAATGCTTACCTAGCTTGCTGTTCTGCTGAGAATTTTTCACCCTAACGCGAGTAGCACATTTCAAGGATAGGCAAGTAGGTAAACTTTTTTTGACTGGAAATAATTAAAAAATGTATAAAGGTAAATGATTCCTAGTTTTGCCTCCTTCAGTTATATTCAGTCTTCTTTTTTTAACTTTGTGTTTATTGTTTTAGCAAAAAAGCAATACTCTCAAATCTTCATACAAGACTAAGTTATATACAATATTCTAGTGCAGTTGATACTGTATACATAGTCATCCCTTGTAATCTGTAACAAGAGGAGCTGGGGATATCCAAAATGCAGAAATAGTCCAGGGTAAAAGTCCAGGTGTGCCAACCATCTTAGTGGCATTGGAATGCCCCCAAACAGGTAGAATTAACAGAGACGTGTTAACTACAATCACTGTGGATTGCTGTTTATTTAGTTTTTGGTAACTGGGTAAGTGCACTAGACATGAGAGTGACTATTTTCAGGCACGACCCGAAAGGTTACAACATTTATTTATTTATTTGTACATCAGTTTACAAACCTTTGAGCCAGAGGCTCATTTTCAAAGGTACCTCGTCACAAAGAGGACAAACACAGTACAACAATTTTGTTACATCATAATGGATTACAACAATTGGTAAAAACAAGCTGTCATATAATGGTTGCAGTTTTAAGTTACAGGATTAGCTGAGCACAGATTGGAACAGATGTTTAGTACTTCATAGTATGGTAAAATCTACAGGAAGAGGGGTGCAGAGACAGGAGGAGGAGATAACTGATAGGGTAATGGGAAGTGGTTGGTAGTAGGTTGGGTGCAGCCACTCAGGGAGCTTTGTCAGAGCATTTGAGCAAGTACAGCTTAGTAACAGTCACAGCTATGTGTATTAAGTAGGTGATTTCGAAGGGAGGTTTTGAAACTGGAGATCGTGGAGGCATCAGAGATAGAGGTGGGGAGTGTGCTGTACCAGGATGGGGCTCTGTAGCAATAGGCCCGTTGCCCACGTGTGGTCCTTGCCCTGGGGACTAACAGTGTGGTTTTGCAGGAGGTTCGTGTTTTTACTAGGGATTTTGCTTGGTGGATGGAGGCTGTCAACCCTGGTGGGGATAGACCAAGGAGGGTTTTTTTTGTTATGAGGCAGGTTTGATATCTGAGACGTTCGTCTAGGTCAAGCAGCGTAGCCTTTGCATATAGTTGGCAGGTATGTGTTAACCTGGGGGCCCCTGTAATTAGCCTACAGGCCTTATTTAGTGTGAGGCAGATTTTGTTGAGGGTGGTCTGGTCTGCAGCACCATAAACTGGTAATCCATAATCCACAAGGGACAGTATGGAATAGTAAGGGAAGTAAGGGAATAGTTACAAGACAATACAATTTAGGCATATAACACATAGAGATACAGGAAAAAAATGGATAAGCAGTTTAACAATTAAGGTAACAGGAAAAACAATTGGATATTACACAGTACATATCAAAAGTGCAGTAAGTGCCCATGAATACAGGTAGAGTATCAGACAGTTCAATGTACAAGGTGCAGAGATGCCAGCAGACTACATTTCCAGTATCTACACTGCTGTACAAAACTAGCTATAACAGGATATTATAGGAGATGGTGTAGGGAGGCACGGAGGTTTGGAGCAGATGGACCTCACATAGACAGCGAGCGAGTGAGAGAGGGATGGGGATGGGAATGAGGCAGGGTGGGGGGGGTGAGAAGTAGGTAGAAGCAGGGTGCATGAGTACCGGAGGAGACGACAGAACAGCAACAGTGCAGGGTGTCATGATCTAGGGTGGGTTGAAGCACTTACACTGAGTACGTTCAGCAAGCAGGGAGCGATGCCACTTTTTAAATGTGGCATGGCTAGGGGCCAGGCGTACTTCAAGGGACAGCGAGTTCCAGTAACTGGGGGCTACAAAAGAAAAACTTGTTTTACCTTTAGATGTTTTATATCTGGGAATGTGAAGCAAGGAGAGATCAGCAGATCAGAGGCCATAGGAAGTGGACTGAGGGCTAAGCGCAGCAGCGAGGGAGCTAGGTTTGCTGGACCTCAGTATACCATCCAGAAGGGCCCTGAGTGACAAGAGCCGGTGGATTGTAGGAGAGGGTCAATTTAGGTCTGCATATAGCAGGCAGTGATGTTTTAACCTGAGGATGCAAAGGCATACCGACATGTATTATTGTATGCTGTGTCCCATCTGTGCAGGGAGGCTTTAGATGCATTGCTGTAGATTACAGCTCCATATGCGAGAGATGGGAGAAGGATTCCTCTGGCAATGACCAGCCTCACAGAAGGGGTAAGAGCGTGGCTAGTTTTTTAGGCTAACCCTAGTTTAGTATTGATGGCCGTACATGTAGTGGTAATATGGTGCTCATAGTTAATGAGATTCACTGAGTAGGACCCCCAGGTATTTAAAGGAGGTTACCACTTCCAGTGTGGTACCATTCACACAGACTTAGTTTGGCAGGCGAGCCAAGAAGGACTGCCTGAGTTTTTCCAGCATTGAGAACAAGCTTATTGCTGGTGATATGGGATTGTACATTTAGGAAAGCCACGGACAGATTATGATTGAGAATAAGAACGTACAGAAAACAAGGTCATCGGCATACAGCAATGATGAGCAGGAGGAGATATTTTGCATTAGATCATTTATGAAGCTCGAGAATAGGAGAGGTCCTAAAATAGATTCCTACGGTACACTGACATCAATGACTTTTGTCAGAGGTTGCAGAGTTGAATTTTACAATTTGGGTCCTGTTGGATAGATAGCCATTAAACCAGTTTACAGATTCTGCCGAGAAACCCAGGGACAGGAGGTTGGTTAGTAGGAGGGGGTTATCAATGAAATCAAAAGCCTTCGTAAAATCGATAAAGACTGCGCCAGTTAGAAGGCCCTGATCCATGGCAGGAAGCGTATCATTAATTAGATGTAGCAGGGCAGTTTGGGTACTATGGCCCTTTCTGAAGCCATGTTGATTTGTGGACAGGAGGTTATGCTTGGTGAGGTATTCCGTTACTTGTTCTGCGACGAGCTTCTAGAGGATTTTGTTTCATACAGACGATATTGCTACTGCCCTATAGTTTGCTATATCCTCTTATCACCTTTTTTAAAGACTGGAGTTACTCTGGTCATTTTCCAAATGCTCGGCACAACACTTTCCCCAAGGGACATGGCGAAGATTTTAGATAGTGGTCCCGCAGTTAAGGGGGCTGCAAGTTTGAGGAGCTTAGGTTCCAGACAGTCAGACCCAGTCGCTGCGCTGTCAGATATGGCATCGAGAAGTTTGAGGACATCCTTTATGGAGACAGCTTTAAAATAGAATGGTTGCCCCACCGGCGCACCTTTCGGGTGGAGGTGTCAGGGATGGAGTCCATGGTAGGGAAAGCAGTTGGATATTTGGAGAGGTCTGAGAAGTGATTATTGAACACATTTGCAATTGTGCGCGAGATTTAGACTACTTGTCCTGCAGTCATGAATTAATTGCTTCTGTCATGGATTTTTTGAATGCCAGTGTGTCATTTAACCCTTAAGCTACCAACAGAATTAGCAAGTCTAGGAACTCTGAACTGATATATCAGCCGTCAACACAGGTTAAACTAAGCAGATAACAGCAGTCTGGAAGAGGCAGTCCTCCCCCTTCCCCTGCATTCCACAGGCTTAGTTTCTAGAATGAAACAGAGAGAGAGAGAGAGAGAGAGACACACACACACACATACACATATACATTGCATTCCAATACAGTATATTTCTGTTCAGGACAACTGCACTGAGCCTGTAAGTCACTTTTCCCAATAGAAGCTGTTTTTAAGTACTAGTTAAATTGCTGTTATTGTTCCAGCTATAGTAATCCAGTCTATAGTGGGGCCACTAGTGGGTTGAACTCATGGCTGCTGTAACAGGCATGGTGTGCTGGACTTGTATTTACAAGGACTTGTCACAAGAATAAACCTTGTCCTGATCTTGGATCATATGTCAGTGCTGGTTTCTTTGGATTACTATTATTGGAATTTATCTTGCACGTCAGAAATGTATTGGAGCTGCTTTTTAATTGACATGACATTGCTTCATCTATACAGGCCTTTTAGGAACCTCACCAGGTGTTTCTGCTTTACACTCTGGTGTTACATGTCAGTTTAGAACTGTATGGTGTAGTTTATGTCCCTCTCAGCCACAGAGCTCTATAGCAGAACACAGATACATTGTGCCAACAATAGAAGAGCAGAAAAGGAACATAAACTACATTATACAATTCTAAAGTGTTTTTTACCAGCAGCATGTAAATCAGAAATACCCACTAGGATAGCTGAAAAGCCTGGATAGCTAGAGCAATAACACAACTTGAAGCAGTGTTTAAAAACAGTTTCTGCTGGGGAAAAATGACCTATAGATTCAGTGGTAGTTCTCCTTTAAGGATGGAAAGTAATAACAGTGGATCCTTAAAAAGCCTGAAAATTAACTTAACACTGGATCCTAAAAAAAAATTTTTTCTTTAGCAGTGCCTATGTTCCACTTTAGTTTCAAGTATGTAAATGAAGAGAAATTACAGCATGAACATGCAGAACATTTGCCTGTGTTTTAGTATTGTAATTTGGTAGCACGCAACTGAATTAGACATTTAAAAAGCATAAACTAAAGGTACTTTACATATGTACAGTACTACATTGCGTGGTGTACATGTCATGCAATGGCGCTGCGCCACACTGAGTAAAATATGGTGTCCCTGATTTTGGTCTTTTGTCCCTGATTTTTTGGGGGAGTGTCCCTGATTTGGGTCCTAGCAGATTGAGAGGTATGCAGGAGTCTGTGCAGTGCACTCCGTTCAGTATCATGTCATTGGTAGTTTGGGTTTGCTTGGAGCCGAGGAAGGTTTTAATATGTGACCAAAATTTCCTGGGGTCACCGGCCGCATCCACCAATAATCCCTTGCAGTATTGGCTTTTTGCATGTCTGGTTTGTTTTCTGCATTTTGTCCACTGTTCCTGTAGGAGTGAAAGTCCACTTGGAGGCCAGAGATTTTGAACTTTTTCCAGCATCTGTCCCTGGCCTTGAGGGATGTGAGAAGGTCCTTATGAAACCATTTGATTGCTTACTTCTTACGTGGCGAGTGATACGAGGGGTATGCCTTTCTTCAAGCGATATAAACTCATTTAGAAAAAAGTTGAGGGCATCATGTTCAGGGCCTGGTAGACAGGGGACCAGTCAATCAGAGAGATATCATGTAGAAAATGGTCCTGATTTAAGTTTGCATAGTTCCTGAAAGATATGTAGCATCGGGGAGATATGGAGACTGCAGAGTGACTCCATACACAGAAGACAGGGGAATGGTCACTTATGTCCAGCAAGGTACCCCGCAGCCACAACCCTGTCTATGCGACTTGTCATGACCCAGTCAATGAGGGTGATGGAATCAGTATTGTCTGACACTCTCGCAGGGTCATCTACGATCTGCTGTAAATTGTAACTCTGCACCAGGGACTGCAGAGCATCGTGGGATTTGCTTAGCCAAGTCATGTTCATGTCTCCGAGGATGAGGAGCTCATTCTGCCCAGTTGTTGAGGCCGAGTGGTCCAATAATTCCTTTAGGCCAGATTTCCCCCCTTGGGAGGATTATAGGCACAAATGATGTGAACCTTCTTTACCCAGGTATTCATATAACGATAACGACAATTAGGAACAAGCATGCTTTTCTATAGTACCACTGCACACAGCAATGAAGGCTACCAAATAAGCGAACTTTGAAAATATAGTACAATCGGATAATAAGTAAAGACATCATCATATAAAAGCAAATAGAGTAACAGCTGTTAAGAACTGTAAGCATCTGAGATAGTACTGAATGTGGGACTGAATGGGTCCCCTGCCCTCCCCACCCTTTAACATTGCAGAGAAAAAATCAAAGTGGTTTAACCCCCTGAGATATCTGAGCACTCTGTATTCAGTACCTCTATCTTAATAAAATAGCAAAACTATCCTCTACTTGGATAAAGTGGGATGGCGGTGGATAAAGACACTTTACAGTTGGTAATGAAAATGAGCTCCCTGTTCAAAGTACAGAAAGAAACGGTGTCCCACATATCCCGATCAACAATGCTAAACACTTTGCCCTTATTTAAGTCAGAAAGAAGTCATTCAGTTCTTTAATCCTCACCAACTGCTTCATCCTCCACCTCACCCGCTTCCTTGGCAGCAAATTCTTTTTCAGTTTTTTTTCCCCAGCCAGTGCCCAGCGTCTTTAGGGTCACTAAACTGCCAGCTTTTGCCCCCATAAGTGATGCAAAGTTGAGCAGGCAAAAGGAACGAATGAACCACTTCCAGGGCATGAAGTCTTTGTTAGACTCCATCAAACTGCATATGTCTGGCTCAGGTCTGATACGACAGGTCCAGGAATATTTTTGCATCTATCCCAGTAATGGAGAGTGGCTATGCCGCCCTCACCGTTGCTAGAAGCTGGTCGTGAATCTCCACTCCCGCTGTCGAAACCAGCACAGTGTGGGGTTGATCAGTGTTGGCAGGCCACATCCTTGGGTTCACTCTGTACTCTTACCAAATGTGACACAATGGCAACACCATGGCAACACAGTGGTGAGCTACAAAATGTGCAATGGTACTACCCAGTGGTACCCTGGTTGTACTATGGTAGTTTACATTTTGATTATTTTTGGTGCAGTGGTAGGACAGTGGTACAATGGTATCACAATGGAATTGAAACAAACCACTGTGATACCATGAAAACCTTAATGGTAGTACAGTGGTAATCACAGTGGTATTGCAATGGCAAATGAGTGGTATTGCAATGGTATTCCGAAGAACTTGTTGTAAGGGTAGGCTCTCCATAGGATGCTCCAAATGAAGTCTTCTGGCACGGGATCGATGTTTGCATCCAGCCTTTCAGGAAATCCAACAAGTTAACACCTTCTGCGCCCTTGGGAACACCGACCAAGTGCAAATCCCCAGCCCGCGCTTTGTTCTCCAGTGC
Organism: Neoceratodus forsteri; assembly: GCA_016271365.2. NCBI lineage: Eukaryota > Metazoa > Chordata > Ceratodontiformes > Ceratodontidae > Neoceratodus > Neoceratodus forsteri. The sequence continues at coordinate 6,689,550 of CM028134.1, forward strand.
TTCGAGTCGGCCTCTGAGTTGTGTTTTCTCCTGGGCTTATATTCAGTCTTCTGATATGCTTTATTTGTTTACCCTTAAAAACATTTTTTTTTTTGTCTGAGAAAGACACGCTGAACCAAATTCATGTTCAGGTGTGACCTAGGATACAATTAAGCACAGGAAGGTTAAGTGATTTACTCAAGGTTCACACAGAATGCAGGTAGCGGTTGTGGGATTCAACACCCAAATCTACTAGGTCTCCGGCTTCACTGCTCTGTGTTCTAACCACTAGTATATACTGCAGCAGTTTTTAAAGCAGCAGTTCACTAGCGTAGTGGTGCCAGCTTGTGCTGCACTGCGTTGCTACATGGGAGACCCAGATTCATGCCTCAAGCCCGACTCAACACCCTGAGCTGGATGGGTCTGGAGCACAGTGTGGAAGAAACGTGAGCACAGGGAGGGAGAAGCATTTCTTCCTGAGAACAACGCCTGCAAATGGCAAGGGGGGATGGCTTTCACACTATAGAGGACTATACAGCATAGGTTACCCCACCTAGAGGCAGGAGCTGCGGGTGCTTATAGGCTGACAGCCAGGGAGTTGGGAGGGCAAAAAAGGGAGAAACAACACTGGGGGGCTTACACCAGGGCACCTGACCAAAAGTATTTGCAAGGAGGGAATCACAGGGCCTCCCAGGACCGTACGTTTGTGGTACACAGGAAGAAAGAGGGAGGTAGTGGTGGAGATATGGGCAGGAAGGTCAGAAACCAGCAGGCATATCAAAATGCATTGCCCAAGAAAAAGGATGCTGCAGGCAACAAATATCGATTCACAGACAAGGCAGGTGCTCAAGCAAAAGGGCAAAGGGGCAACAGACATCATAAAAAACATAAGAATTAATGCTAGGAGCCTGGGCAATAAAGTGGGGGATCTTCAGGCATTCACTGCGAAAGCCAAACTTGAAACAATGGCCATTAAAGAGACCTTGGCAACTCCGCACCATGTCTGGGACCTCACAATACCAGGGTACTCAAACTTCAGGAAGGACTGAGCTGGGTCAGGAGTGGTCCTGTACGTGAGTGAGGACATCAAGGTCACAAGAGACATGATAGCAGTTCAGAAGGTGGAGGCAGAGACTCTGAGTACTGCTGGAATCTAGATGGGACTGGAATGTGGGGTTGGGTTTGGTCTACAGGCTCCCAGATCAGAAACAAGGTGTAGACCAGGAACTTGAAGGGGGAAATCAAAAGTGTAGCAGTACAGGGGGATATGGTGATCACAGGAGGCTTCACTATTCCTGATGTAGACTGGAACATCCTGAGGGCCTGCAGCAGCATAAGTCTGGCATTCCTGGATGCTTTCCAGAATGGCTTCTTGGTCCAGGGGGTCAGGGAGCCAATGAGGGAAGATGTGACCCAGGACCATGTGCTAACAAACAACAACTATGTCAGGGACATCCAAATAAGGGAGCCATTAGGTACTGGTGACCACCCATTGGTGTGGTTTGCTATAGACTACAGCTAGCCAAGGAACACACCAGCTCCAAAACTAGAATAGTAGATTTCGGAAGGACACATTGTGGGCAAATGAGGGGGAACTTACAAGCAGGTTGGATGGAATCAAGGGGCAGGAGTGGAAGAGAAATGGGCCATCATTAAGAATAGCTTTCAGAAGGTCACCTGCTCCTGCTTGAGAAAGGTGGGGAAAGAAAGATGCAGAAAATTAATCTGGTTTACAAGGGAGGTGAACAAGCAGTAAAGGAAAAAGGGAGACAAGAGATGTAAAGGGAATCTGAAAGAGGGAGGCAGGGAGGGAGGGAGGTCTTCCTTATTAAAGGGGAACATTCAGCACTAGAGCTTCACACCCAAGTTGGGGGGCTGGTCCCAATTTGCACTATGTGTGCAAAAATATTATTTACTTACTGTTTACTATAATATAGTAGATTTTATCAGACTAATTTTGCTTACTTCCAGGTTGACATTTTCTGTAAATATCCCAGAATCCCCTGCAGCTGACATCAGAGCAGGACTGCAGCACTTTAAGATTCAATACTCAGCAGTACATGCTAGAGTTTATATACGCTCCAATATTTTGTTTGATGGTTCCCCTGTCCTCCTGGGACTAAGTACAATCACAGAGGATTATATTTAGCCCTGGCAAAGCTTCAGGACTGGAAAACAACAGATCAAAGTTTATGCTCTAACATGCACTGCAAGCTATTTAATCTCACACTGCTGCAGACCTGCTCTGATGTGAGCTGCAACAGATTCTAGGATTTGTAGTTACAAAAAGTGTCAACATGAAATAAACAAAATTGGTCTCATACAATCTACTAGGGGTGCGTGGATAACTTATTTCAAATATTACGCTGAATATTTGTATTTGGGGCCTCAAATATTTGGGTATTCATATTTATGCACCTATTGAAATTTAAAAAGGAAAAAGAAGCAGCCCACCCACCCTCCTTCCCAGCCCAGTCCTTTAAATTACAAACCCCCCTATCTCCCACCCTCTGCTGTAATCTGAATCCCCCTTGCTCCCCTCAGTGCCCACAATTTCAAGTTTCCTCCCATGATGGGTGACCAGCACAATCTGCCTGCCTCCATGGCCGGCTACCATCTTTAGTACTTTTCTCTTATGGAAACAATATTTCTCCCCCCCACACACACACCCTGGCAGCACCCGACTCGCACCCTCCTCCCCCCAGCACCCAAATTTGTCACCCCCAGCGAGCGACAAGAAAGGCAACAGACATAACCTACCCTCCTCCATGGCTGGCTATGGTCACCTCCTATTGAATGGTCACTTGCTCACGTTGTAAAATAGTCAATTACATGATCAGCTGTTTTACGACACTATGGAGGCAAGCATGGAACCGCTTTATCCAATAAAAGGTGACCGGGCATGGAAGAGGGTGGATTGTCAGTCGCCTTCATTGTTGCTCACTGGGGGGCCAAGAAAATGTTGGTGCTGGGGGCAGGAGGGTGCGAGCTGGGTGCTGTCATGGTGGGGAGGGGGAGTATTGTTGCCATAAGAGAAAAATGCTAAAGACAGTGGCTGGCCACGGAGGCAGACGGGTTGCTCTGATTGCCCATCATGAGAGGGTTTGTATTTTTCCAAGTCAAACAACTGTTGTTCTAATTCAATCTGATAGGCAGCTTCCTTTTTCTGTTTTTGGGAGACATACTGGAAAACGGACTCCTGTGATGGTTGCCTTTAATGCATCCCATCTATTGGCCAGTGTAATGTCACCCGCTGTATTGTGGTGACAACATTCTTGGATGTGCTGCTGTATCAGCTCTTTAAACTCCGCCTTTCTAAGAAGGGAGTTATTAATGCACCAAAGAGATTTTCTGAGAGTTGGTGAGGGAGTAAATGTAACTGCCACTGGAGCGTGATCAGACTGTGAAATAATGCCAGTTGTTGCCTGTCTGATTGTGTGTGCCTGTTCATTATTTTCCAGTATCAATGCTAGCTGGGAATGTGATTTTTGGGGGTCTGACTAGAAAGTGAAGTCAGCGTCCCTGGGATGCACGAAATGCCAGATGTCAAGCAGGCCCAGCTCTCTGGTCAGCCTTATAAGACCATGGTCAGCTCTTTTGACCCCATCTCCTACCTGCTGCGAGTGCCTTCTCTAGAAGCCCTCATGACGGACTGCATTAAATTCCCCAATGATGCAAAAGGTACCTGGGTGCAGAGGCAGGCTGGCACAACTGCTTGAAAAAAAAAAAAACGCATCCCTTTCTGCTTCTGTATTGGGACTTTTTTTTTTTTAGTCGTTGGTAAGGCCCACTAGGCACAAGTGCCTGTTTTCAGGGGTGACCTGGGCAGCACTGGGCGGTTAAGTGACTTGCTCAGAGTCGCACAGTATGCAAGTGGAGGTTGTAAGAATCAGACTCAGGTCTGGTCTGCTGGATGCATCAAGCTCGTTCACACCTCGTTCCTCTAACCGCTAGGCTAAACTGCCAGTCCTAGGGTATCTCTATACTGCTCCTGTATACTCCCATAACTCCCAGCTGGATCTGCCACAGTTTTGATGATCTTAAGGGGTGCATCTCTCCACACCAGGATTTCCACCACTCTCCTATGGGGATGTTACTTAAATGACTCTGAGTGGCACTGCCCTACCCATGATCGAGCCAGCCTCCTGTCCTCGGCTTGGGTTAGATGGGTTTCCTGGACTACAACAATCATGGCTTTCTGTCTGTTTAATTCTTACAGTAATCTTGTCCTCTTGATGGGACTGTTAATCCCTTTGACATTATAGGATATGACTTTTAAACCCCCTGCCATATTGTTGTGTCGGTCCCCCCCCCCCAGTTCCCTACAACCATCTGACATCACCACAACCCACGGTACAGTAAAAACACACAGACAAAAGCATATATAACTGCTAAAACAAGAAATTGTCAACTAGAGGCTGAGCAAACCCAACTCTTAAACCCTTTCCAAGTGTCGTTCACAAGAGGTCGGCTGCTCTGCCTGCTTCCTTGCTGTGAAGGCATTACGTACACTTTGTGCACCAGGACAAAAGGTGCTGTGGTGGTCAGCCTCTCCCATACCCACAACAGGCCGCCCTGCTAGATCATCAATGTCCATGATACTGTGAATCAATACTGCTTGTTTGGTGTGGGCATAACTAATTGATACCATGTTGGGCTAGAAGGGTGGCAGCGTTCCATTATCCAGCGGTTTGAGCCCCCCCAGCCCAGGAGCCTCAGAAAGGCCACGCCAAAGTAGTGACTGGGTGTAGGGAGGGCAGAAGAAAGTCACTCTGACCCCCAGCTTGGGAATAAACAGGCCAGCATTGTGACCCAGCCAACCAATTACTCTAGGTTCCCTTTAATGCAGCTGCCCAGCAGTTGAAGTGTTCTTTGCTTCTGGTATGCTAGACTTTCCTGGCAGGAAACTGAGGGCTAAGGTATTGGTTTTGGGATTACTAGGTGACCAGGAGCTGAAGGCGTTCTGGCCTCCTCCATCAACCTCGTTATACCTGCAAAATACTTACCATGCAGATCAGTGCCACCTGAATTTTGTTATACATTCAAGACACCTGACAGCGCAGTGCATCCCTTTAAATTGGTTACTAGGTTATCACCAGGCCCCTGATGAGGTGATGTATCACCTACTGAAATTGGCTTTGACTCGCCACAGCCCTCCAGCCAAGGGGGCAAACAGCTCACCCCACCAGCCTCCAAGTTGGGTGTTGCATGTCATCTTTTTATTTTCTTTTTCGTATACCTTTTTTCTCCTTGTTCTCCCCAGCTGACCCCTTCTGACCCTCCCCAGCCCTGTCACCCGGCTTCCTCGGGACTTAACTTACACCAACATCCTCTGCCACAGGACTGCGATGGTGCCTGGTCACCGGTGCAGGGCCTGTGAAGGGTCGGGTTTCATCCTACTGCCTGGGGTGGTTTTCCAACTGTTTTTCTGCCCGGAGCCCACAGACGTGCTATGGGCATGATGCGCGAGCTCTGCCTCCACGGAGACGCCCCTGGCATTCTGAACAGGGGTTCCTTTTCCCTTCTTGCTGGCATCACATGTGCTGCTGCCCAGCTGCCGCTGGATGGCAGTCAAACAGCATGCCACACTAACCTCCCCTCCTCAAGGAAGGAGAGCTGTCCTAGGGATGCTCAATCCTTCCTCTTCCTGCCGGCCCCCAAGCAATCCAAGTCCGTATCCCATCCCAAGTCGCTAGTGCGGCAGGAAGTAAGGTGCCAGTGCCGTAGCCCTCCACACCTTTGGGCCAGCTGTGCATTATCATCTTTAGGAGTTATTTCCCAGAACTGCCCCCCCAGAAAGAGTTGACCCCCCCAGACACCATCATGTAAAATTATAAACAACAGTGTTAAGGCTTCCTGTGGAGTAAAGAAAAAGGTTAAATAAGACTTGTCTCAGAAGCACTGTAAGAGCAAATTGGGTTACTAAAGAACCCCCAGTTATAACAGCAAACTTAGTCCGTGATGAGCAACCCATAATAGAGTCACTCATTGCATGGTCAATGTCCGCAATTAAGATGGAGTCACTGCACGAGTTGAAAAAGGGCAGGAGCTCGTGTTGTAAGAGTTCTCAGACAGGGTTAAGAATGTCTAAATGGAAATACCTTGCTCAAGTCAGGCCACTTTTTCTCCCCTTCTGCCATAGCTCTTTCCATGCTGCAGCTGCAGAGCTCGCCTGCCATTTCTTGCCCCCCAACACTCCCACTGTGGCATGGTCCAGGTGTGGGAGCAGAGCTCCTTCTCAAGTTCTGCTATGTTTAGCTCAAGTGGTGGGGTGTTGATAGAGACTCCCAACTTAATGATCGTGTCCGCTGCCTCTTCCAAACTCCGGCAGAATTTTGGGCCTGATTCTTTGAATATTTTAAGATGAACCAGGGCAAAGAGCTGTGCCTCCTTTCTCTTCGAGTGCCTAATCACCTCCAGAATCCTCCACCTTTGCTCCGTCTGCTGGGGAGTAAAATCATGATCTATTAAAAGGCACCTGTCCCCAAAAACTACTTTATGTTTCTCCCAGGCTTTGTGCAAGACCATCATTTTGCAGCCTTAGTCCAAGAATTTCATAACAAAGGAGCGGGGCTAAGCCATTACCATTTCTGGCTTCAACACCAAGTCTCAGTGGGCCCATTTCAACTCCAAGGTCATGTCCACTGGCCCCAACAGTTCTTTCAGCAGAGAGGCCATGTAGTCTGTCATTCCTCCAGCCTCCGAACTTTCAGGTAACCTGTACACTCAGATGTTACTGCATCTAGATCTTGATTCAAGATCCTCTAGCTTGGTGGATTTTGCTTTTTCCTTCTGTAGCAAGTAGAGGAGGGCCACACTGTGCACACCTACCTGACTAGCGACCTCTGTGAGGCCTTTCTCATTTTTGGTGGTGTGGGTCTGTATTAATTTTAAGCCCACTTGGGTTGCCGAGGTAGTCTCTTCTAGTTTTGCCCGGGATGAGCTGATCTTCTTGAGCTCAGCGACAAGGAATCAAGATGTGACAGTAATGTTGTTGTTATGTGTAGTACAGCTTTAAGAAATGTTAGACAGTACAGCTTTAAGAAATGTACTTCCTGTGAGCCTGTGAATCTTCCTGTGTGTGTTGAGTTCAGTTTTCCCCTTATATCTGTGCTGAATAGAAGTAAACAGAGAAGGCCTAAATTTTCTGTGGTGCATGTTTTTCTTTCTACCAAGACCCTGATGTGTTTAATGTACTTATTTTCGTCATGAAATATAACAAACTGGCGACGATGGATGGTGGGCATTTTCATAGCTCCAGCTTACTGAATCACACCGTTTTCTGACTTTCTGCATTGGATGCAAGTGAGCAGCTTGGAACTGTACAGTATTATGGCAACTTCAGCCAGCTTTGAGAGTTTTACAGGAACAGACTGGGATACATGGTCCAGACAGTCTGATCAGTGGTTATTACTTAATCCTGCATAAAATCTGCAAATGTTGAGCGACAGGTTATACTTATTCAAGCTGCTTTTTGTATTTTCTTGGGGAGAGAAACCTTCCAACTGTTATGCAGTCTGTGTGCACCGGACCGGCCAGAGGATTTGTTATATCAAGAGCTAAAGGCTAATTGAATGCACAATACAGTTTGACAACACTTCCAAGGGCTGAACATTATAAATTCTACAGCTATCAGCAGCAGCCAGGTCAGTCATTACAATCTTATTTGGCTGAGATCAAACACTTAGCTCTCACGTGTGAGTGGAGCAGGGAGCATCTTGAATCTAATTTAGCTGATAAGTTTGTTATGGGGTTGAATAATGAACATCATATTCAGCAATTACTTTCTGTAAGTGTCAAGAAGTCTGCTGATGAACTTTTACAGATGGCACTAATGTATGAGGCTGCAGAAAATGAAGCACATGCTAAGATGAACACTAACAATGAGGTACAAGTAACTGCAGTAAACCCCAAATTGAAACAGCTCAAACCTAAGTCTAAACCACTGTTTTCAAATCAAAATTCAACCACTCCCCCCAAACTGCATGGCCAATACAAATGTGCATCATGTGGGTCGTCTCAGCATAGCAGGGACCAGTGCAAATTCAGAGAAGTTCAGTGACATGAATGTAAACACCAGGGGCATATGGCTAAAGTTTGCAGAAGCAGAAGAACTACAGTGATCAGTTCAGAGAGCACAGACAGTGCAGTGGTTCCTATTGTATCAAAAATGCAGACTAAAGATGTTCCTCCTTTCTATGCGTTACTTCAATTGCTACAACTGAGGCGTCAGTTGCATTTAATGGTAGACACTGCTTCCCCAGTTACTTTTATTAACCATCAGACAGGGTCTGATCTGGATAAGCCACCATTGTCTCCTTGTAATAAGTTGCTGCATGCATTTGAAGAGCAACCAGTTCAGCCACTGGACTCGTTTACCACTTTAGTATGCAGGACTGATTCTCCTAGTACACCATTAACTTTTCTGGTTTCAAAAAGGGTGTCAACATTTTGGGCAAATTCGCTCAGGTTCTTCTAAACGTTCATGTTGATCCAGCAGATGTTGGCTACTTGCTGCTGTCCAGGTACCACAAAGCAGTAATCCACCCAAGCTTGGGGAGATTTTAGACATATATCCAGAGCTGTGGAAAGGTCTGGGATGTTGCACAGCAGCTAAAGCCAAGCTGGTTGCAAAGCCTAATGCAGTCCCTAAGTTTTGTAAACCACGGAAACTTCCTTTTGCCTTAAAACTGGTGGTTGGGGCAGAATTGGACAGAATGGAAAAAGCAGGTATGCTGGAAAAAGTTTCAAGTTCAGATTGGGCTGCTCCAATTGTCATGGTATCTAAACCAGGTGGTAAGGTTCGAATATGTGGAGATTTTAAGGTGACACTTAATCTGGTACTTAGCACAGATATATTTCCTTTACCCTTACCTGAGGAACTTTTTCACAGACTGAATGGTGGTGTGGGGTTCTCTAAACTGGACCTCGCTGATGCATGCCTTCAAGTGGAGTTGGATACAGACTCTCAGAAATTGGTAGTGATTAATACACATCAAGGACTGTACAAGTACAAACGGTTATGTTTTGGCCTTAGTTCTGCACCTGCTATTTTTCAAAAAGTGATTGAGCAAATGGTGGGTGATATACCAGGTGTTGCTTGTTATTTGGATGACATCATTGTCATGGGCAAGACAGAAGCAGAACATTTACTTACCTTACAAAAGACTTCAGAGAAACTGCAACAGAGTGGATTCAGACTCAGGAGAGAAAAATGTCAATTTTGTCAACCAAGTCTCACGTACTTAGGTCACACGATTGACAAAGACGGAGTTTGTCTGAATGATGAAAAGGTGGAAGCCATTATGCACATGCCTGAACCGCAGAATGTTTCAGAGTTGCACTCATTCTTGGGTACGGCATGCTACTATGACTGTTTCATACCTGGCTTAGCCACTAAATGTGCTGTCCTAAATGAACTGTTGCATAAGGTACTCCTTGGAAGTGGACCAAGGACCACAATAAGGCAGTTCAAGCCACTGAGCTATCTCTAACAGATGTGAATAATTTAACTCATTATGACCCTAACTTACCTATCAGATTGGCCTGTGATGCTAGTCCTGTGGGTATAGGAGCTGTCCTTTTCCATACAGATCCAGAAGGAGTGGAGAGGCCGACAGCCCATGCTTCATGCAAACTCACTGCAGCTGAAAGGAATTATGCCCAGATTCAGAGAGAGGCATTAGCAATTGTGTTTGGAGTCCAGAAATTTCACCAATACTTGCTAGGTCGTAAGTTTCACCTGAAGACGGATCACAAGCCACTGGTGACAATTTTCAGTCCAGAAAAAGGAATTCCAGAGACAGCTGCTAGCCAGCTTCAACGATGGGCATTAATTTTGTCTGCCTATAATTTCGAGATTACATACCGACCAACTGACCAGCATGGAAATATGGATGCTTTGTTGAGTTTACCAGTATCCACAGAAATGGAGTTCGATATGGGACTTAAAGAGGAGCCATTAGTATACCGGGTGGGGCCAGATAGTTTTCTAGTGCAATTCAAAGATATGGAGGACTCTACTGTTGAGTGTGCAATGGAGCTACAACAATTAGATCAGCTTCTAGTACTAGCCAAGGACATTGCAAAAGCGACTAGTCAAGATAAAGTTTTGAAACAAGTGCATCAGTATATGCTTGAGGGTTGGTCGCAAGGCACTACTTGTTCGGCTGAACTACAACCTTACTATACAAAGAGACAGCAGTTGTCCATTGCTGAGGGGTGTCTTCTGTAGGGATTGCCTGTCATAGTACCCCAATGTTATCACTCAAATGTGTTGACTCTTTTGCATGTGGGCCATCCAGGCATTGCTAAAATGAAATCCCTGGCCAGACTTCACGTGTGGTGGCCTTCCATTGACGCAGACATATACCAGGTTATGTAAAGATGTGAAGGTTGTGCTATATCAATCGGAAATCCGTCAACAGCTCCAATTCACCATTGGGAACGACCTGAGAAACCCTGGCAAAGGTTGCATATTGATTTCGCAGGACCTTATTTAAATTCCATGTGATTACTCTTAATTGATGCTTATAGTAAATGGCCAGAAATTCATCAAACATCTTTGACAACTACTGAGAGTACCATCAAAGTGTTGAAATCTGTCTTTGTTACTCATGGTTTTCTGCAAGTGATTGTCTCGGATAACGAACCACAGTTCACATCTGTTGAATTCCAAGCTTTTTGCCAGCAATGTGATATCTGCTATATTTTCTCACCTCCCTACCATCCAAGTTCAAATGGTGAAGTGGAACGCCTGGTTCAGACTTTTAAAAAGAGAATGGATAAAGCTAATCCTACTACTCCGATGGCAATACAAATAGCCCTTTTGGACTTTCTTGCGATGTATCGAACAACACCACATTGTGTCATGGGAATATCCTCTGAAGAATTGTTGTTTGGAGGTCAGATTCAAACTCGGTTGGACCTTTTTCACCCTCTAGGCTATAAGTCAGTAACTGAAATGTTTCCTAACACTAGATCCTTCATACCCAATGATCTTGTGTGGGTCAAGATGTATGCAGGCCCGAAGAGAGAGATGGATAGAAGGCATGGTGGGAAAAAAAAAGTTTGGAAATGTTGTCTATAGTGTTCGACTTGACTAACTAGAGGAGAGTGAAAAAACATGTGGACCAATTACATACTAGAATTGAGACAGAACAAAAAAGGGATACCCAGAGTTGGGGTAGTTATCCAGCATTATTTGTTCCAGAACAAGAACAGGAAGAGATAGTGGAACTACAGCATTTGAGACAAGACGTGGCTGATGCTAATCAGATTCCAGAGCAACAGCCTCCAGTCCTACTACGTCAGTCAGAATGTATAAGATGTCCAGCAAAGAGAATGGACTTGTAGAGATATTGCCTAATGACATAGACTAACTAAATGGACACTGCAGAAATAACTTTAACAGCTTCATACTATTTTCTGAATTATTCACTTATGTACTTTCTAGCTAAGTCAGGAGGGATTGTTATGTGTAGTGCAACTTTAAGAAATGTTAGACAGTACAGCTTTAAGAAATGTACTTCCTGTGAGCCTGTGAATCTTCCTGTGTGTGTTGAGTTCAGTTTCCCCCTTATATCTGTGCTCAACAGAATTAAACAAAGAAGGTCTAAAATTTCTGTGGTGCACGTTTTTCTTTCTACCAAGACCCTGATGTGTTTAAGGTACTTGTTTTCGGCCACCAAATACAACAGTTGTCGTCTGTGCCTGCATTTGCGGTGTGGTCAGGGAACCCCCCCTGAACAGCTCACTGTGATGTTTTTGGTTTTGGACTCTCTGAAACAAAGTCCTTCAGTTTCTGACAGGCAGACATTTGTGATGGATGTTTAATGCACTGCTTGCTGTTTGATGCATCTTTGAGGTGGATTTCATATAATTTAATCGTGCCCACAGACGGGGGTCAGCAGCCCTGCTGTTGCAGGGGCAGTGACAGCTCCGGAAGTCCTTAATGATGCTTTTAACTCTGTGCCACCTGGGGGTCTGCTAAAGAAGGTCGGTGATCTTTGGTTAGGGAAGGGACTCACTACATGGACTGAAAACTGGTTCTCAGGAAGAACACAGAGAGCAGTCTTCAATAACAAGTTCTCTTGACCAGTGGGGTTCTCCACGGATCTGTTCGGAGTCGATTCTTTTTAAAATGTGCACGGAGGGACCTGGGGGACAGAAGCAGAGATAGTCAGGATTTCCAAGGACAGGGCACTCAAACAGCAGCGGAATCTGAAGGTCAGCAAATCCCCCGAGCCAGATGGAATGCACCTCAGGGTGCTCAGCTTGAGGGGTCATGCACTGGTAGCTCCTTTGATGGCCAACTTCACCAAGTCCCTGGCAACTGGTGAGGCGCCAGAGGACTGGAGGGTAGCAAATGTAGTACTCCTGCAGAAAAGTGGGGAGAAAGAGGACCCCTGAAGTTACAGACTCATGATGGATGTCCAGTATTGGTTAAGATTCTGGAGACAATAACTAAGGAACAAATTATTGATTTCTTGCAGGACAGGGGGCTGACAGACAAAAAGCAGCATGCGTTCAGGAGAGCTCATGTTAGGAAAGCCTGACAGAATTTTCAACTCGATGACAATGTCGACAGGGGTCAGGAAGTGGATATCTTATATCTAGATTTCAGTAAAGCCTATAACTCCGTGCCACATAGGAGACCGTTTAAGAAGGCAGGTGACTTGGTTTAGCGGAAGGACCTGTTAGATAGAATGGGAACTGGTTGTCAGGGAGGACCCAGATGGTGGTTCTCAATGGCATATTCTCAGGGATAAAGGAGGTAACTAGTGGCATACCCCAGGGGTCAGTCTTAGTGTCAAGCAGGAAAGGATTTGGCACCCAGAAGACCATAAAGAAGTAGCCAGCAGGGTCAGCACCAGCGTCCCTAAGTGTAACTTTTGTCTGCCTTTGTGTCAATCTTTGGGCCAGTCCTCTTCAATATTTACATTAGTGACACTGGGGTAGGGCTGCAGGGAAAGTGAATATGTTTGTAGATGACACCAAGCTATGCGAGAGGGTGGACGGTGAGGAAGAGATCAGCTCTATCACGAAGAATGTGGAGAGACTCAAAAAGTGGTCAACTGGTAAATAAAGTTCAATATCAAAAAACGTAAAGTGACGTACAGTGGATGCAGAACCCCACAATACATTGGATCAATACAAACTTTGCACTGCAAAGAGGAAAGAGATGTCGGGTAATGATCAGTAATAGTCTAAAATCCTTCTCTCAGTGTAGCAAAGCCTATGCAAAGGCAAACATGATATTGGGTTGCATCAGGTGGGGGGGATCATGTAACCTTGACCCGCAATATTGTTTTAACTGTATTGTTTGTTGTTATGTCAGTTTTTATCCCTATGTAACCCTTTCTCCGGGTCACATCTGGAAATGAGCCTCGGCTCAATGCTGCCTTTCCCAGTTATCAACTTTTAAATAAATAATTTAACATCCTAGGAGGGAGGTGATTCTGCTACTGCACAGGTTGCTGGTTACACTTCACCTGGAGTCTTGTGTGCAGTTCTGGAGCCCAGACATGACGAAGAACCGGGGCAGACTGGAGACAATTCCAAGAAGGGTGAAAAAAAAATAAAAATGTTGCACAGTGAAACTGGGGGATCGCAACATGTACTCACAGGAGGCTAGCAGGGAGAGAGTGTGATACCATATAGATGTATAAATACATTTGGCTTGCAATAGGGTGGACCATACAAAAGGAATTGTTTTTAATGAAGAGTGGTTCAGCCACTAGCGGTTACAATCATAGGCTAGCAGGGGGTAACTTTAGACATCAGGAAGCATTTTTTTGTGTGAACACATAGAACAGCATGCCAAGCAATGCAGGGTTAATAAATGATTTCAAAACATCGTGGGACAATTTCAATCAGAGCATCAGAAGTGTGGGAGGAGGGTAGTTACTGGTAAAAGAGCGTGGAAAGAGAGAGTAGTAGTAGTAGTAGTAGTGCTGGGAACTAGAGTAAGATAGTGCCTCAGGGCACACTTGATGGACTTAAAAGTCCTCCTCTGTCCTTACTGTTTCTACAGTTCATACATTATCAACACTGGGCTCAGGCTCCAGTGGAAGGCAAGTTTATTTCTTTTTATTTAAACTTTAGTAACCATGTAGCCCCAAGGGAAGAGGGAACCATTTATTTAGTTTATTTTGCAGAGGACACCAAACTCTGTGGAAGAGTGGGTAATGATGAGGGATTAACACCAGGAAGAAAGAGGAGGCAAGCCTGACAAAGCAACCAGGCATCTGGCGACTGAAATGCATTGTCAAAAAGTGCAAAGTGATACACACTGGGTGCAGAAATCCACAGATAGCATACAGGATAAGTGGGGTAACAATGGTGCACTCAAGAAAGGAAAGGGTCCTGGGGCGATAATTAGCAACAGTCTTAAATCCTCCTCAGTGCAGCAAAGCATTCTGTATGGGAGGGCTGATAGGATGCCAGGTGTTTAAAGTAGGGGTTCGCCAGTCATAACAGAAGCATAGAGACATACGGCCAGATATTCAACAGGGTTGCGCCTGCGCAAGTCCGAACTTGCTCCATTCTGCGATATTCAGCAGGAGGCAGTTGCGCCACAGATAACATGCTGAGCAACAGCGCAATGCAAATGAATGCATGCTGAACTGGAGGGGGAGGAACCATGCATAAACTGCACAGCCCGATATTCAGCCGGGCTGTGCAGAATTGAGGCGCAACCCCAAACCTGCGCCTGCACAACTTTGAGCCAAAAAAGGCTCAAGTCGGGGCCACCACAGGTGAGCTGCTGCATTGCAGAGGCGCACAGCAGCTGCCACCTGTGGCTGGCCCCAACCCCATCCCTGTACCCCCCTCAAAGCCCGATCGCGGGCAAAAACAGTGTAAAATCCCCGCCACCCCCACTAGCCCGATCACGGGCAGCAATACGTCCCCAACATAGCCCCTAGTGGTCCAGTGGACCTACAATCCTGATCGTGGGATGTAATACATAAGCACCCTCGAACATAGCCATTCATTCACAAATCTGGACTGTTCTTAGTATGGTATGGGCTGCATGCCCATTGGCTCTGCTCTGCACCAATAGGAGTGCAGCCCTATCGGGCAGTCAGTCGGCTGGCGGCGGAGCGGCAGGCGGGTGGATGCTGCCGCCCACCGCCGCCGGGGAGCGGTGGTGGGCCGTGGGGTGGGGGACACTAGGCACCAGGGCTGTGTTTGGGGGTGGGGTTTGTTTAATTATTATATCCCGCTTGGGATTGTAGGTCCACTGGACCACCAGGGCTATGTTCGGGTGCTATGTATTACATCCTGCAATCAGGATTGTAGGTCCACTGGACCACCAGGGTTATGTTCGGGTGCTTATGTATTACATCCCGTGATCGGGATTGTAGGTCCACTGACCACCAGGGCTATGTTGGGAGAGACACATTGCCGCCTCGCATCGGGTTGGTGGGGGATATAAGCTATGCCCGCGATCGGGCCAGTGGGGAGGATTTTACAGTCTTCTGCCCGTGATTGGGCTGCAGGGGGCGTCAGTCCACGACGGCTGCTGCCTGGCAGGGTGCCAGGCGCAAGTCCTCGGGGATCGGCGCACCTGCATGCTAATGGCATGCAAATGGGGCCATAATCCGATGCAAATGGCCCCCCCAGCACCTTGCATGAATTATGGCCCCATTTTCATGTCACCTTTTGAATATTGATTTTGCGCATGGGCGCAATGATACTGCATCCCACTTAGGTTGAATGCTCCCTCTGTCCGCTGCGTGGCGCAGGATTCCACTGTGCCATGCACAGTGGCTGGGCTGGGGTGATATCTGTAAAGAGTTGCTCAAGGTGCAGCTCCTTTGAATATCGCTCTGGCCACACCTCTGTGCAACTATTTTGTGCAGTGCAAGGGCTTGCTCCACAAAATAGCGCAGTTTGAATATCTGGCCCATAGACTTTGATGGCAGATATGGACTACCAGGACTTTTTTATGTCAGTCTGCCACTGAACTGGTCACTGGTTAGACTGCACCTGGGCCGGCCTGACAGTGCAGCAGTAGCACTACCACTTGCGATGCCGATGACCTGGGTTTGGGAAGAAGCCCGAGTCGTCAGAGGGCTGTCTTGGGAAAGTGGGACAGGCACCCCACAGTTTAGTCTCTCACCTCGGGGAGGGATGGAGATCAAGCTCCGCTGCACTACCTCCACCTGAGTGACCACAGGTGGCAGTGCACAGGAGCCAATGAGCCAAAGAGTCGGGAGGGAGGACGCCAACATGCTCTAATCAGAGTGTGCCCAACCACATGCGCCAGCATCGGGAGCATCCTTGGCATCCTAGAGGAGGGGAAGAAAAGTAGAAAACCACCAACCACGGCAGGAGGATGTCCACCCCTTATCACAGGCCCACCGCTCTTCACCAACTGTGATGCTCTCTTCCAGATCACAGAGTCTCTCATCTGGGGTAGTGCCCTTGCCCCCTTTAGCCCTGTCTTGGGAGACAAGCCAGGGTGCACTCAGGAAGATGGGTAATTTTCGGAGAAGGTGGGTGATAAGGCTGGGTGAGTGGGTAGGAATGATGGGATCCAGTTGGCAACTAGGGGGGAAAAGCACACTGAATTAAAAAAAAAAAGACCACATCTGGAGTACTGTGTGAAATTTTGGAGACCACATCTAAAGAAAGACCAGGTAAAGGGCCGAGGAGGGTGAACGATTATTAATGGCTTGCTGGGTGAAACCAGTAAAGAGAAATTGGAGGACCTCAATATGAACTCACTGGAAGACAGGAGGGAAGGAAGATATGGTAGATGCATACAAGGCATTTAGGGATGCAGTAGGGTGGATTACACTGAACAGCTCAAAATAAGGAACAATTCAACCACCAGGGGACTCCATGCAGGCTGGTGGGGGTAGGGGCAGTGGGATTTAAGGAAGGTTGTTAGGAAATATGGGCGGGATATTCAGACTGCACCAGGCTGTGGTGCAAGCCTGGGCGCAGTGCAACTGGGATGCACATGGGCTTTGACAGGGTGATATTCAACGGAGCTGCACCATGGCACAGCATTGTTGAATATCGCTTCATGGCCACCCACAGTGTGCATGGCGCAGTGACACTGCGCCAGCGCAAGTGGCCAGAGTGGAGCAGGGGGATGCGGTAGCACAAGTGCCGTTGCGCTAGGTGCAACAACTGCGATATTCAAAACTGCACATGAAAATGGGGCCATAATGCATGCAAGGCGCAAATGGGGCCATTTGCATGTCATCATGGCCCCATTTGCATGCAGGTGAACTGATCCCCAGTGACTTGGGCCTGGTGCCCTGCCAGGCTGCAGCCTCCGGGGACCGACACCCCCTGCACAAGCAGCAACACGCTCAGACGCCCAATCGTGGGCATATGTATAAATTGTAAACGTCCTATATCCCTGGTGCGGGCATATGTCATAAAATAATAGTCCTATATCCCTGGTGGGCCAGTGGACTGCTTGCAGCCGATCATGGGCATCAGTAATGAATTATGACAAACCAATCCATCCCTGGTGGTCCAGCGGTATCCCCTCCCCACCCACCCACAGAGCCCCACCACCCCACTCCCCAGTCAGCGGCGCGGGCGGCAGCCTCACCCGCTTGCCACCCCACCCGACTGGACTTGTATGGCTGTACGCCCATTGGTCCACAGCGTGAGCCAATGGGCGTGCAGCCTGTACCATACTACAGACCAGAGTACTACACACACCTGAAAATAGTCATTTTATGATTAGTGCACCTACCCAGTTAACAAAAGCTAAATAAACAAGGATTTGTCAATGCCGAACGTTCATTTGCAGGTATTTTTATTGGCGTTGGGCATTTATGCTGCCCCCCTCAGTTGTATCCATGTCCCTTTAGCATCCATATCCCAACAGAGTACCCTCTGCAACTCCTCTTGAATCTGATCAACATTTCACCTTCATACTTCTTAAGTGTCTGTCTTAGGAACCCTAACGCCCTGGGCACGCTCAAGGGAACAAGGATGTGTGGAACCTGCGCAGCCAGCACTTGTAACAGTCATTCAGTGGAATTATTTCACCAAATTTTCAACATAGGCATTTTGTCACCTCTGGTCATAAACACTGTCACTATGATTTTCTTACTGTGTACCGGACACTGATTTCCCACAGTAATTGCGCTATTCTGCGCTGGAAGTGTGAAAACACATTTCAGCCAGGATGCGCAAAATGACAGCTGTACTATTCATAAGGAGGTGTGGGAAAATGCAAATGTTAAAAATCTGGAGTGAAAATATGAAAAATTTGCGAAGTTTCAAGTGCGTGTGGAAACTGCGCAAAGCATGCTCGTAAAACAGTCATGTTTTTGAATTTTGTACTGAATTTTCAACATTGGCATTTTAGGATGTCTGTTCATGAACAGTGCCACTGTGGTTTTCTTACTCTGTACCGAACATGATTTCCAACAGCGGCTGTGGTATTGTACGCTAGAAGTGCAAAAACACATTTCGGCCAGGATGTGAAAAATGAAAGCTGTACTGGCCATAAGAAGACGTGAGAAAATGGCAATGTTGAACATTTGGAGTGGAAATATTAGAAATTCATGAAGTTACGAGTCTGCGTAGAAACTGCGCAACATATGTTCGAAACACAGCAATTTTATGGACTTTTGCCACCAAATTTTCAATATAGGCATTTTAGGACCTCTGCTCATGAATAGTGTCACTGTGATTGTCTTACTCTGTAGTGAACACTGATTTCCAACAGCGACTGCGCTATTTTGCGCTGGAAGCGCGAAAACACATTTCGGGCAGTATGTGAAAAATGACAGCTACACTGTTCATAAGGAGGTGTAGAAATATGTCTATGTTGAAAATCTGGAGTGAAAATATTACAAATTCTTGAACTTATGAGTGTGCATGGAAACTGCGCAATGCACGCTCATGAAACAGTGATTTCTGGGAATTTTTTCACCAAATTTGCAACATAGGCTCTTTGAGAGCCCACTTCATGAACACCAACACTGTTGTTTCATTAATCAGTCCCAAAAGGTGATTCCATGCAGTGACTGCAAAATCACCTTTCGGGACTAAATAACGCCATGAAAGTCCAAGAATTCATGAGAAGGGGTCCCAAAAAACCCATGTTGAAAATTTGGGGCCAAAATTCTCAAAAATGCCCGAGATATGAATTAAAGTTGAAAAACCCCTATTCGTTCCATTATACAGCTTACCGGCATTTCTTCAGTTCGCGGTCGGCTTTGAAGAGTGCAGATGTGTTCCCGGTCCACCGAAGATCATCACGCTGGACTCCACAGGCAAGTATGAGGTGGGGTGAGGGGAGGCGGGGTACAGAGGGTGTGTGCGGGTGGGGAGGGGCCATCGAGACTATGAGGGACCGTTTTCATTTACAGGGGAAAAAAACATCGCAGGACAGTTTTTTTTTTTTTTTGCAGGGGATTTGGCATGCTGGGGTGGGCTGCCAGCATGCCACCTAACTGTTTGGGGGGGGGTGTCTGTAGCCGATGGGGGATTGGGTACCCTCGTTGGCACACAACACGGTGGGGATGAGGAAGTAATGCAGACAGGGATTGGGCACCCCCGTCAGCACACAAAGAAAGCGGAGGGACGTGAGCCGAGGAGGATTGGGCACCCCCTTGACATTCAACAATTGGGGGGCGGTTATGCCGATGGGGAGTGGGCTCCCCCACTGGCACACAAAAGCCAGGGGTTAACCGACAGGGATTGGGCATCCGTCGGCGGTAGTTTGGCGTGTCGTCATTGGCTGATTATGTATATCGTCGTATGCAGTAATGGCTGGAAGAGTCCACTGCCTATGATAAGCTTTGCTCACATTGCAGCGGACCTTTCCTTAGATGTGCTCGCCACATTATGTATGCATGGTGTGGCGCCGGCATGCAGGCTGATTGGGGAATGAGGGACGCACCTACTGGTGCATGCCCTGCATTTGCCCAACAGTGACCCCACCTCCAAAGCGGCACTGTCCCACGATGTTGGCTGCGCAAGCACACCAGCATAAAAAGGGTCCACCTAACAAAAACCAAAGTACTTGAAGAGCAGCTGGTGTGATGTAACATCTCAGGCAGGCAACTTATATCAAGCAGTTGCCTGCCTGAGGAGCTAATTTAGGCCAGTATTCAATTTTTTAAATCGAGTAATTAAAGATTTACATTTTATTGAGGCTTCGTAATCTCCAAGTACGAAGCCGAGTGGCTGCTGAACATCAGCTCCACCCCTAAAACAGTGCTTTGGTGATGCATGGTTGGGACCGGACAGCAGGTGCTTTACGATGGACAGTGGTATCGAGGAAGGGGGAAATCTAAATATGGGATAGTATTTGATTGAAGTTATACATGTATGAGGCTGTACATACATTATATATTAGCCCCATACATGTATAACTGCAATCAAAGATACTGTATGCATGTTCGGAAGACCCCCTCTCCAATACCACTTATCCATATGTAGAGTACCTGAAGCCTGGGTCCCAACCACAGGTCATCAAAGAGCTGTTTTTAGGGGCGGGGCGGCAGCATTTGGCAGCCACGTGGCCCATACGTGGAAGTTACAACCTGGGCAATGAAATGTAAGTTCATTAATTACTGCATAAAAAATGTAATACTGGCTTAAAGTAACTCCTCAGGCAGGCAGCTCATTAGTACAAGTTGCCTACCTGGAAAGGGTTAGCTGCTTTTCAGATTTTTTTAATCTGTAGCACAGACACCACTTTATATAACTGCATGAGTAGAATCTTGCAGGAAATATTTGCAAAGCAAATGAAGTAAATTATCAGCTTCCATCCTTTACAAAGGACATAAGAGAAAAAAGATGCAAATGTCCTTAGTAATAAAAGTGGAAATGGCTTGAAATTCAAATTTTTATTTGAGAAAACTCTAAGTACAATACATGTAACCCCTAGATGGCGCTATCCCAGGGGCTACTACCCCTGCCTGATTTGCCACTAACAGGTTGAGGGGCCTGGATCCAATGGCGGGTGCCTCCACCCAGAGGTCAGGGTTTGCAATAGTTAAACTAACTTGGTCACAGCCCTCTGGGACACTGCAACCCCCCTTTCTTCCCACTAGTGGCCCACACAATATATCAGAATTATCTTCACAGTATACACTTACCCCTAGGACTGGTTCCGCACTGGGACCTCCTAGAAATGAGATACAGTATATCTACAGTACAGTACTTTAACATACACAAATACCTGGGCAGTATAACTTTGTTGAAACAAGCAGCTCTGATTTATTTAGGGGATATAACAAGGACAGGGGAAATCAGGTTAATTAGCTTATCACTCTAATAATCTATTTATGGCTCTGTGCACAGGCCTATCCCTATCAGTTACTGTCCCTGGGTACCCAAGCCCTAGTGGCTAGTCCAAACCGTGGCAGCTGGTAGGGGCCCTTTCACACAGAGAAAAGGAAAATTAAACAGTCACCAGTACAGTAATTCCATTTGGATTTAATGTGGCAATTCAACAGGGAGCGACCCTGAATTAGTACTCACGACCTCCAAATAAGATAGGGTCCTTCAATGTCAGCAGGGCTCACTTGAGGTACACAAACCTCTTCACACTTCCATATAAAAGAAAGCACTATACCAGGCAGGCTGCATCTGTATCCCGATCGCAATTACTGCACAATACCCGGGAGAACACACAGCAGATTCAGTTCCTGACAGACTGAGTGCAATTTTCAGCAATTCCTCCAGTCTTCTACAGGGTGAGCCTGGTTTCTACTCTTCAGAGATCCTTTGATTCTTTTCACAGTACGGATTCAGTCCTAACAAGCTGTTACACAAGCTGCAGACCGGAACTCTGTGCCTTACACACGTTTTTTGACTAAAACTGCACACTGAAAAAGCACAGGGCTCCTTCCTTCTTCACTGCCAAAGCTCAACTGAAACTCCAACCGACAAAACCGGCACTTCCTTTGAGTTCCTCCCAGTTCTTGACTGGATTGGCTGTCACTCACAATAGACTGCTGCTGTTGGTCCAAAAAGGCACTGAAGTCTAAACTACATCTCCCAGAGTCACTGCTCATACAATCCTCTTGTGGCTGGCTCAGATTATGAGTCCAAGTTCTGATTCGTCCAAGGGACCATTTTAGAGCTAGCTTACCCCACACTGATTGGTCCAGTTCAGCAGTTCAAAACCAGAATGGGAAACTAGGCAGACACTGTTGTGACTGCAAAAGAAAGCCTGTTAGACAAACTGTAATTTCATTATTACTGTAAATGATTTCTGGCAAACAGTTACATCTTTCAGATAGGTTTCCTTTGCACTCCTAGTGACTGCAAA
Organism: Neoceratodus forsteri; assembly: GCA_016271365.2. NCBI lineage: Eukaryota > Metazoa > Chordata > Ceratodontiformes > Ceratodontidae > Neoceratodus > Neoceratodus forsteri. The sequence continues at coordinate 6,711,799 of CM028134.1, forward strand.
ATGGAGTGAATTAGAGGCAGCTTGAGTGGTACTCAATCAAAGAAACACACAGTCCCCCATACAAACTAATTATGTCTGCAAGCAGACAGCTCTTAAGAGACAGTACCAGAGGTTCTAAAACACTCACTGATAAATGGCTTAAACGCCAAACACCATTCAGGCTTGGAGCATTCAAGCAAGCTCCTGGAAGTCTTTTGGGAACTCCTATTTGCAGGGGGTTACACCTTCCTGGTTTGGGAAAGCTTGACGTCCGCTGCCAAGCAAGTACTCTATAAGTTTTAACTGCAACCGATACATTTGCATTAGGCTCACACATGTAATCATCAGTCAATATATCATTTTACCAAGAACACATTTCTGAAACATTGCAGTACGTCCTCTTTACACAGTATTACACACATTGTACCATAACTCAAGTTATTACTCTGTACATGAAACCTGAAGAGAGGGGGCCCTTCCTTATCAGTTACCTTGGGGCTGGACGGGCAAGGCACCATACTTAGAGGGCAACACAAGTAACTTGAGTTAGCACTGATGCTCAGTTTGGGCATGAGCTCGGGACACATACACTCCTTTATGGACAACATTGAGAGGCAAATCCACAGGCCTCCCAAGGGAATCATAACTGAGGTGCACCACAGGCTTTACAGCTCGACCAGTCTTTCTAGGGGAACTGTTACAGTCTCTGCACTCTGAGCCTCATTTTCAGCATTGTCCTCACTTGTCAGGGAGTCTCCATGGGGGTAGAGAGGCTAGAACTTGGGGCACTTTCAGCTCCAGGAGTTACAGTTTCTGAGTCCACAACATTTGGCTCGCATGGAGAGCTTTGACACTGGCAGTGGACTGTCAGGGCACTCAAAATACTCTTCTTGTTCTGGTGTATCACCAGTCTGACCCAATCCATCATTTTCCTCCCTGAAAGCTCAAACAGTTCAACCATGCACAATGATTCCATTTCATCTGATCTGATGCTTTGCACTTCACATTCTGGGAGCATTGGCTCAGGGAAGAAGCTGGGGCTTGGACAGTCAGAAGGCCCAGCTTCATCTCCAGTATTGACTAGGGATTGCCCCAAACAATTGACTCAGTTCGTAAGAAGGATAGTATTCAAAGTCACTCTCACTTTCTTCCGATATGGACTGACACATGCTCAACTGGGACTTGTGGAGGGAACACTTTAACTTTGCTTCTGTAGGTGCAGACTTTCTTGATCTTTTCTTAGCAGCAGCTCTAGTCACTGGTCCAGAGGGCATCTTCTAGGGCTCAGACTCAATTAAGATTTGTCCAATGGGCAGTAAATGATTTCTATGCATTGTTTTTACATCTTTGAATTATTCTCAGGCCTTACTTTGTACACTGGCAGATCATCTAGTTTGCCCACTACAATGTGAGGGAGATGGTGCCATCTGTCAGCAATCTTGTGCTTGCCATGCAGTCCCAGATTTCGTAGCAACCGATCTTCCTCCTGGAGTTCCTGTGCTTTCACCTTTTAGCATACCTTTCTTTGTTGGCCAGATTTCTTTTGGCAGCCATGGTTTGAGCCAGTTGGTACGCATGAGTTAGCTGGGCCTTTAACTTTGTGCACATACTGTAAATAGTTGTCAGCTTGAACCCCATCAGGAGAGACCCCAAACACACATCTACTGGTAGTCGAGCTTCTTCCAAACATCAGGCGGTAGGGGGAGAACCCAGTGGCATCACTTTTGGTGCAGTTATAAGCATGTACCAGGGTGCTAATTTGTTGGCTCCATCTAGGCTTGTCCTTTGGGTGCAGGGTGCCTAGCATATCTAGCAAAGTGCAGTTGAAACGTTCAGGCTGTGGGTCCCCTGGGGTGGTAAGGAGTGGTTCTGGACTTTCAGCTCCCCACAGAGAAAGCATCTCTTTGATCAGGCGACTCTCAAAGTCTCTCCCTTGATCAGAATGGATTCTTTGTGGAGCCCATAGTGAACAAAAGTTTTCTACAAGTACTTTGGCTACAGTGGATGCTTTCTGGTCTTTGGTGGGAAAGCTTGGGCATATCTCGTGAAATGGTCAGTGACCACCAGCACATACTGATATTTCTTTGATCTGACTCCAAACTTAGAAAATCAATACAGACCAGCTCCATGGGTGCACTGGTGGTTATGTTAACAAGGGCAGCCCTCTGGGCAAAAGCTTTCCTCTGTGGCAGCGACTACAAGTTCGAATGTGTTGCTCCACATCAGCCCCATCTTAGGCCAATAGAATCTGGATCTCACCAAGTCAAGTGTTCTGTCTATACCAAGGTCCCCATGTGGTTGTGCAAGGACCTCAATACTGAGTCTCGAAAGGCAGTGGGCAGCACTAGTTGTTGTTTGTCTACTTGTCGCCTCTGTCTACTGTTTCTCTGTATAACAGTTTATTGATCAGTTTCAATTTAGGACCTTCTTTGTATAACAGTACAGTTCTCAAATCAGTGGGCGTAATTTGGACACATCTTTCCTGCATAGAGGCTTCTAAAGCTGCTTTGATCATGGGATCGCGGATTGAGCCCGCCAAATACTGTCATTGTCCAGCTGAGGCAGTGCACCAATGTCTATTGCAGAAAAGTGGCAATAAGCGGCAGGTATGCAATTCTCAGAGGTCCCAAGCAATCCATCATGCAGTCCACTGCGTCCGTGGACATTTGTTCCTCCCTGTCAAACTCTCGGCAGAGTGCCCGAATGTCAGGTTCTGCCAATCGGACCCAATCATTCTGGGAACAGGCCTCCTGGAGAGAGCATCAGCATCTATGTGGTTCAGACCTGCTCGGTATTCGAGAGCATAGTCATATGTAGATAATGCAGAAAGCCACCTATGGCCAGTGGCATCCAACTTAGCTGAGGTCTGCACATAGGTTAAAGGATTATTGTCAGTTTTACTAGTATTTAGCCCCATACAAGTACTCATGGAATTGGTCAACAATAGCCCACTTCAAAGCTAGAAACTCTAACTTATGTACAGGATAGTTCTTTTCAGATGGGTCAGACTTCTACTGGCAAAGGCCACTGGTCTCAGGCCATTCTCGTGCTCTTGGTACAACACAGCCCCCAACCCTTGCAAGCTAGCATCAGTGTGCAGGACGTGGGTTTTCTTGGATCGGCATAGGCCAGCACTGGAGCATGGGTAAGTTGATATATGATCTCATGAAAAGCAGTCTCCAATCAGAGTCCAGCGGGCCCCAAATACTTCACTCCATGAAAATACACTCTTTCAGTCTTGAGGACGCTGACTTTTGGTATTTTTGTGGGTTGGGGATACCCTTGAGTAAGGTTAAGTAAAGGCGGATCACTCTTGAATAGTCCTTGATGAAACGCCGATAATAACCACAGAATCCCAGGAATCTTTGCAGTTCTTTTAGATTTTTGGGCTGCGGTCTGGTGGTCAAGGCCTCAACTTTACTTGGGTCGGTCTCTATTCCCTCGGTGGATACTATGTGTCCCACATACTTTACTGATGTTTGAAGAATTGACACTTATCAATGGACAGTTTAAGGCCAAAGTCCTCAGTCGGTCCAATACCTTAAATAATCTGCTCTCATGTTCCTCCAGTGAGCTGCCAAACACAATAACATCATCTAGGTATACCAGGCACTCTAGTAAGTTCATGTCCCCCACTGCACGCTCCATCAATGGTTGAAAAGTGGCTGGGGCACCTGAAATCCTTGAGGCATCCTCATGAATTCATAGAAGCCAAGCGGACAGATAAGGCTGTCTTTCACGGTCCTCTGGGGCCATCGGATCTGATAGTACCCATCATGGAGATCCAGCACAGAGAACCACTTGCTCCTCGCTTAGGCAGTCCAAAGCATCCTGAATGCGGGCATTGTGTACTGATCAGGGATAGTCCGCCGGTTTAAGGTGCGATAATCCACACACATCCTTACTGTTCCATTCTTTTTCCTCACTACCACAATGGGGAAGCATAAGGGCTTCTGGATTCTTGTATTACACCAGCAGCTAACATCTCTTGCAGATGCCGTCTCACATCATCTATGTCAGCAGGTGCCAGAGCGTGAGACCTCTCAGCGAAATGGTCTTTACGTCATGCAGCCGGATATTGTGCTCAGCTCCTTGCACGCATCCTACGTCCCATTCCTTTAAAGAAAACACCTGGTCTCTCTGGGCAAGCTTCTCACTGATCCTCACTTTCCATTCAGCTGGCAGCGGGAGTCGCCAAATCAAACAAGTCAGGCGTTACTCTGTCATTCTTCCTTGAACTCTTGCTGCTGGTAGCACTGCAGTGTCTGCACAATGCACATTAGCCAGGATGCAACCTCTATTTACTCGAATGTCTCTTTCAGACACATTATGAACTTGGACTATTACCCTTCTGGCATAAGCATGGGCTCTAGCGGGCAAAATACTAGGCTTGACCAGCAGTCCCTCTGGCAATTTTCCATCGCCTGGTGCATCAACATTAATATTTATTCTTAACATCCTTTCTGATACGGACCTCTCCCTGTAAGGTACACTGGGCATTTGGCGCCAGGATCAGAGACTCAGGATCCTTCTTCCATACAATTCCGACCGGTTCCTCTGGTTCTATTTTTTCAGCATCTCTCTGTGCCTCATAGGCCTTCTTAATTAAAGCCGGAATCTTAAAGCTCTACTAGTCTTTGACCCTTGTTTTCATAACACAACTGTGCCAGCCTTCTGAACATATGAGCATTTGTTCCAATCAACAAAGGACACCATCATACAGTCCAGTGGGGGGACACACTAAGGCTAGGGTCTCTACTTGTTCGGCCACTCCAGCCACGGAGGTGGGGAAAGACAGCCAAATTGGATATACCCGAATAGGGGTAGGCCTTCACTTAACCCCATACATGCAGTCCTTCTAATGGTTGTAAGGGTATGTCTGACAAATGCTTTGATACCAATCTTGGAACATAATTGTCGCTTGGGAGCCACTGTCTAATACAGCTCTTGTAGACACTCCATTCACCTTTACAGTGGTCTCCATGGAGGGACCCACTATTCTGGACCAGTCTGAGAGGCGATAGTGGGGCCTGGGCAACTGACCTTGCCACAAAAGGACGTGAGTTAGCATTTTTGGTGCCTTCACTGGGATCATTTCGCACCTCTTAACCACTGATCTGTTCTCCAAGCTCTCCTTGTAGCCTATATGCAACTTTGTCAGTGTCTTTTGGGACTGGCATTCCTTTTCATGTGCCCATCTTTCCCACAATTATAGCAAAACATACTTTCTGGAGTTTGAGCTGGCCGAGGCGCCACACTGGGAGCCAGGGCGGGGTATTACTAACTGGAAACCTGTGCCATCTCTGTCTGCGGCGTGATAAGCATTTGGAGACATCACGCAGTTTCTCCACTTCCATGGTCAAGGAATTGAGTTTGGAGCTGTTATCAGCAGGAGATACATGGGTGGGTACCCCACCCCCATAGCAGATGCAGTCGGATATAGGTCAGGGCCCGTACTTGCAGGCATGGCCTTCATAAAGGGACTGTTTTTGAATTCCCGGATCTCTCTCAACAGTTCGCCCCATTGTGGCATATCTTTTTCCTTGTCAGAGCACTCATTGACTGCCAACCTCTGCCCCTGAACTTCACTTGATGGGTCACCCTCAGTCACTCGTGTCGTAGCCGCAGCTATTGGTGCAGGTCCCTCCCGAGGTCGTCTTTTCTCAACTCCTCGAATTTCTCTCATTAACTCATCACAGGAGGGTGGGGATTCCAGTCGATCTGCCAGGCGAATTGAGCAACAGCAGTTCTGAGAAGGGGCAGACTTAAGGATCCTGTCCAGCCTGGTTCGGTCCAGTTCAATCGCTGGCAAACTACCTTTTCTGAGGCATTCTTGCAACAATTTTTCCAGCCGAGATACATACACAGACAACAACTCCCTTGGTACTGTTGTGCATCTCTTACTCTCCACCATAGGTCCTCATCAGAATCTGGGCTCCCATACACATTCTCCAGGGCCTCAAGATGAGCCTGTGCAGTCACTTCAGGGTTACTGGCCCGTTTAGCACGAATGGTAGCCAGGGCAGGACCTCGGAGGCTCACTAACCCTCTTTCACTTTTCGGCTTCCGAGCATTGCCATTCTAGCACTTGGGGGGCAACATAGTCTATCCAGGTCTCCCAGTCATCCTCCCCTTGGGGGGTGGGGAGGGTGCCAGAGAAGATCCTCAACCTTCGGTAAGAGTCGTGACTAATGGCAGGTGCAGAAATTGAGTCTGCATTGGTTCAGCCACCATTATGGGCACTGAGGCGGGAGAAGGTGTTGGGGGAGGAACACCCCCAGGTGGCAAGAATAGTTTCTACAAGTCCTCCACAGTTTTCCCTTCCCCCAGCAACCATTTAGTAAATTTCTCCTCAAAAGTTTCAGACAGTGGTGGGGGCTCATTCCCCCGGTCTTTACTGTCCTTAGTTATCACTCTCCAAGCAGTGAGGGCTCCTCTGGGGTAATGGTCTGTGGCACTTTGGAGCTATCTATGGGATCCTTAAACTCTACTAGGGCCAGGAAAGTGTGGGTGAGCAGATTAGCATGCCGACCCACCACCACAGGGTTTGTAAACCTTCCACCTTGGAAAGTACTCCCTGCACAGTGTCCGTATTGATACCCAGGGGATGTCCAGGATAAGCATAGCATTTTGAGGATCATCTCTCCCCAGTACACCACTCCACCAGCCGGTGCACAGCCACTTCGTGGGTACCCATTTTTTCTTAACAGTGGTTCGTGAATATGGCCACTAGAGGACACACAATCCCAGCGGTGAGCCTCCAAGATGTAACCCTACATGGCGCTATCCCAGGGGCTACCCCTGCCTGATTTGCCACTAACAGGTTGAGGGCCTGGATCCAATGGCGGGTGCCTCCACCCAGAGGTCAGGGTTGCAATAGTTAAACTAACTTGGTCACAGCCCTCTGGGACACTGCAACCCCTTTCTTCCCACTAGTGGCCCACACAATATATCAGAATTACCTTCACAGTATACACTTACCCCAGGACTGGTTCCGGCACTGGGACCTCCTGTAGAAATGAGATACAGTGCAACATTCACAGTACAGTACTTTAACATACACAAATACCTCGGGCAGTATAACTTTGCTGAAACAAGCAGCTCTGATTTATTTAGGGGGATATAACAAGGACAGGGGGAAATCAGGTTAATTAGCTTATCACTCTAATAATCTACCTATGGCTCTGTGCACAGGCCTATCCTTATCAGTTACTGTCCTGGGTACCCAAGCCCTAGTGGCTAGTCAAACCGTGGCAGCTGGTAGGGCCCTTTCACACAGAGAAAGGAAAATTAAACAGTCAGCAGTACAGTAATTCCATTTGGATTTAATGTGGCAATTCAACAGGAGCGACCCTGAATTAGTACTCACGACCTCCAAATAAGATAGGGTCCTTCAATGTCAGCAGGGCTCACTTGAGGTACACAAACCTCTTCACACATCCATATAAAAGAAAGCACTATACCAGGCAGGCTGCATCTGTATCCCGATCGCAATTACTGCACAATACCGGGGAACACACAGCAGATTCAGTTCCTGACAGACTGAGTGCAATTTTCAGCAATTCCTCCAGTCTTCTACAGGGTGAGCCTGGTTTCTACTCTTCAGAGATCCTTTGATTCTTTTCACAGTACAGATTCAGTCCTAACAAGCTGTTACACAAGCTGCAGACCGAACTCTGTGCCTTACACACGTTTTTGACTAAAACTGCACACTGAAAAAGCACAGGGCTCCTTCCTTCTTCACTGCCAAAGCTCAACTGAAACTCCAACCGACAAAACTGGGCACTTCCTTTGAGTTCCTCCCAGTTCTTGACTGGATTAGCTGTCACTCACAATAGACTGCTGCTGTTGGTCCAAAAAGGCACTGAAGTCTAAACTACATCTCCCAGAGTCACTGCTCATACAATCTCTTGTGGCTGGCTCAGATTATGAGTCAAGTTCTGATTCGTCCAAGGACCATTTTAGAGCCTAGCTTACCCACACTGATTGGTCCAGTTCAGCAGTTCAAAACCAGAATGGAAACTAGGCAGACACTGTTGTGACTGCAAAAGAAAGCCGGTTAGACAAACTGTAATTTCATTATTACTGTAAATGATTTCTGGCAAACAGTTACATCTTTCAGATAGGTTCCTTTGCACTCCTAGTGACTGCAAAAATGGAGTGAATTGCAGCAGCTTGAGTGGTACTCAATCAAAGAAACACACAGTCCCCCATACAAACTAATTATGTCTGCAAGCAGACAGCTCTTAAAGAGACAGTACCAGAGGTTCTAAAAACACTCACTGATAAATGGCTTAAACGCCAAACACCATTCAGGCTTGGAGCATTCAAGCAAGCTCCTGGAAGTCTTTTGGGAACCCCCATTTGCAGGGGGGTTACATACATATTTCATATGCTGGCCTGTCAGCACAGTGGTAGAGCTACTGCTCGTGACACCAGAGACCTGGGTTTGGGAGCAAGCCCAGGATGCTGGGGGTTGGCTGGGGGGGGAGATTTAGCATCCCAGAGTACTCCCTCCTCTTCTGGGGATGGAGGGTCACTGTTCCCTCTTTATTTATTAATTTTTTTTTTTTTTAAAGTAGACAGTTCCTGAATACCCAAATATTTGGGAAAAGGTATTCACACAGCCTTAAAAGAAATTTATTTTTTATGCTCCCTTCACTCCAGTTGGCCCCCCATCTGCTCGACCTTGCCCCAGTCCCATCCATTGGGTCTTACCTCGCCTCACATGTTCTTCTACAGCTAACCCCCCTCTGGTGGGGGCAGCAGAACCCTCCATACCTATGCAGAACCCCAATCTGATTTATGGGAGGCACTGCCCAAGTAGCCAGGTGGGGGGCCTGCAGGCAGGCTGGCTTCATCAAGTGGCTCGGAATGTTTCCATGTTTGCTCCTGTTCCCCAGGATGCTGACATAAGGGACCTCCAAGCATGTACACATGCAAGCATGCATGGTGTGGCGCCTGTCGACATCCTCCCACCCAAGAGCCACTCCAGCCACACTTCCACTTGTGGTCACCCTGGTGGCAATATAGCAGTGCAGCTGGCTGCCCTCCCTCCCACGAGGAGAGCATCCTCTGCAACACTCGATCTTCCTCCCCCTGGCTGGCTCCTGACAACTCAAGCATATTCCCGAACTCAGGTCGCCAGTGGCGCAAGTGGCAGTGTCACTGCTGCACCAACGGCCCAGCTAAGAAACACATATTTCATATTCCTCAAGCAACTTTTAGAACGAAGACAGAAAATCATGCCACTAAGGTGAAGCAGGAGATTTTCAACCAGAATTCAAATCTGCAGGAATTTTCTAACAGCCCTTCCCTCCAACACTCCCCAGTCTTTAACAAACAAACAAGCAGCTATAGCTAAAAAACAAACAGATGCAAATTGCAAACTTTAGAACCCCGAAACACACAAAAAATCAAGTGCAAGGTATTGCAAGACCCACTCCTAAATGTCCCTTTTAACACAGCATGAATTACACAGTCAAGCTCTTCCCCAGGACAGTTGTGGAGAACAACGGTAGTGAAGCAACAGACCTAGTCCAGATATCAAACTGGAACCTTGGTTCATCACATGGGGGGAAAATGCTATAAACTGTAGACATAAAGAGTGGGCTGCCATATTCTTATGATTGGTTTCTTCTGTGTTAGTATAATTTTTTTATTGTACATATGTTCTTTAATAATACACAAATTACTGTAACTTAACATACATACTGTGAATCATTGTACATATCACAGTAATTCCATATAAAAGCTTTAATGTACTCGACAAAGTCTATGGCTGCTTGAAACTACTGTACTTGTTATTGTCCTCACTATGTTCTGTATTGTTTCCCCGACGTGGAACCTCTGTAAAAGAGCCTTGGTTCAAAGGTGTCTTCTGAAATAATAACTAAATAAACTGTAACCTGTACAATAACATACTTATAAGTGCAGCACAGAGGCTAAGAATGTTAATAAAAGCATAAATGCTGAACTGCCTATCTAATGTCTGTAGCACAATCTGCATTTCTGAAGCCCCCCCGCACAAAATAACGCTAAACATCAAAAACTAGATTTCTAGTGCTGACTTACTGATAAGCTGTTTGAGAACTGTTGTCTGTGTAATTCAGAGAACCACAGTAGAACCTGTTTTTTTTAACATTAGTAAGGCCATTTATTAGCCTAACTTGAAAAACGCGGGACCTGAAAGAACTTTCAAGATCTCAACGGTCTCATCCTCAGGTCAGTAACACTGCTGGAAGTAGCCTATGTCACAGAGTTAACAGGAAGGGGTTGGGGGAGCTGGGGAGTTGGTGCAGGGGATCTCGCTGGGTTTTTGTAGTGTAATTCATCAAGCGTGGAACTTCTCAGAAAGCCGTTTGACGTAAAGGTGTGTGGGCACTGATAACAGTATCACACTATTTACTGCTGGTGTGATCGCTGCTATCATGTAAGGCAGCTGCTGGGACTGCCGCTGCAGTTCCCAGCAGACAAGCTGAGCTGCAGCATTTCGAAGAGCTCTCTCTCTCTCTCTCTCTCTCTCCCCGTCCCCCCTTCCCCAACTGTACTTAAATTCCTATTGTGGGTGGGCTGCCTGGTATAAAGCCTGCTGCTGAATTCCAAGCCTAAATTCAAGCACTGGTGTCAGTGTGTCAGCCCGTGCTGCTACATCAGCAACAGCTGCCAGGCTTTTCAAACTCCCCTGAAAGCTGAACAGGGAGCCCTTGGGTTAACACACTTCACACAAGGTCATCTGGAAGGTATTCCCTTTCTAGAACTGTCTGTAAACCACTACATGTGTGCTGGAAATCAAACAGAGTCCCTGACCATTTATAACAGCAGCAGGATCCAATCCATTAAGGTTTGTTTTTGATGCTGTAGGAAGAAAAGGAATGGCTTTCAAATAAGGATACTGCACATTTTGTTACAGCAAGTGTCAGCAGCCCAGCAGAAGTGTCAGTGGCCCAGAAGCAGTGTCAGTGGTAAATTAGCATTGTCAGAGGCCTAGAAGCACTTTCAGTGGCCCAGAAGCAGTGTCAGTGGTAAATTAGCATTGTCAGAGGCCTAGAAGCACTTTCAGTGGCCCAGAAGCAGTGTCAGTGGTAAATTAGCATTGTCATTGGCCCAGAAGCAGTGTCAGTGGTAAATTAGCATTGTCAGTGGCCCAGAAGCAGTGTCAGTGGTAAATTAGCATTGTCAGAGGTGTAGAAGCACTTCAGTGGACCAGAAGCAGTGTCAGTGGTAAATTAGCATTGTCAGAGGCCTAGAAGCACTTTCAGTGGCCCAGAAGCAGTGTCAGTGGTAAATTAGCATTGTCAGTGGCCCAGAAGCAGTGTCAGTGGTAAATTAGCATTGTCAGTGGCCCAGAAGCAGTGTCAGTGGTAAATTAGCATTGTCAGAGGTCTAGAAGCACTTCAGTGGACCAGAAGCAGTGTCAGTGGTAAATTAGCATTGTCAGAGGCCTAGAAGCACTGTCAGTGGCCCAGAAGCACTGTCAGTGGCCCAGTTTATTTATTGAAATGTTTCACCAGGAAGGCACACTGAACAACAAGTTGCTCATCTCCCGGTGTGACCTTGGGGGGGTACAGCTGGATGAAGAATTAGACATACAGTTTAACATTTAACATATCCGAGAAATTAAACATTCAATTACATTTGTAACAAGGCATACAGTTAAACAGCATAAATAATCATACAGTCGCATTTGTGACATAACATACAATTAAATAAATCATACCTGTGGAATATGCATTTAATTACAAGTTGCATATCTGAGGAACACAGTACAGAAATTTAATGCAGCCTTGGAGCCAGCTCCTTGCAGGAATGGATCACAGTTAATAGACAGATTATTTAGCAGTTATTGAATGAATGAGGTGCAGTGGGGGGACAGCAAGGAGAGTAGAGTAGGGGTACCAGATTTTGGGGTGCCAAAAAGAGGACACTTAGTCTCTCCCCCAGTGAGCCCTTGTGCCAGACCCTGAGTAAATAGGTTTAAAGTCTCCACCGCCTTCACAGCTCATTTACAAGGAGGTCCTGGGTAGTGGAAAGTAAAAGAATTTAAAAAATAATAATAATACAACAGAATAGAGAAGTACATGAAGAATATTTGGCAGCTGGAAAAGAGGACATCTGGTAACCCTAGAGACAGGGAAAACCAGCTGGGGGAAGGAGGGAGATAAAGATGGGGGAACATTACCGGAGAAAAGTGAGCAAAAAAATTCAGTTGGGAAGGCAAGTTAACACAGGGCTAGTGCAATCTGGGAGCATCTCAGATAGAACAAAAAGTGCAAATTATTAGTGCAAGTGAACTAATTCCTTTGATTAAGTGCGGTGGGGTAGAGAGGGGGGCAGGAGAGAGGTGGGAGTAAGGGATAGGAAAGGAAAGGACGAGTCATACCTGGAACTAGCCCCTTCAGAGTGCGGAGATCCCTGCCAGTGGCGGAATGAGGCAAGGACTTAGAATAAGGGTCAGGAGTAGGCAAGGACAAGTTGAGTAGAGATAGTAGAGGGGATGGTAAAGGGGAGGAGGAGGAGGAGGAGGAAGAGGGGTCGGAGGAACTTGCCTAAGACTAGGCCTCTTCAGGATGCTAAGAACCCTGCCAGAGAGCAGAGTCAGGCGAGGACGAGTTGGGTAGAGAGGATGGAGGGGAAAGGTTAGGGAGGGGAGGGAAGGAAGGAAGAGTCATTTCCTAGTGCTGGACCCCTCCAGGATGCTGAAAACCCTGCCGGGGGCAGAACTAGGTGAGGACAATTTGGGAGAGAGAAAAGAAAAGATGAAGGGAAAGAAGAAACTTGCTTAAGACTTGGTCACTCCAGGATGCCGAGAACCCAGCCAGAGCACAGAATCAGATGAGGACTAGTTGGGTAGAAAGGACAGAGGGGGAGTGAAGGAAGAGTAAACGCCCAGTGCTGGGCCCCTCCAGGATGCCGAGAACCCAGCCAGAGCACAGAATCAGATGAGGACTAGTTGGGTAGAAAGGACAGAGGGGAAGTGAAGGAAGAGTAAACGCCCAGTGCTGGGCCCCTCCAGGATGCCGAGAACCCAGCCAGAGCACAGAATCAGATGAGGACTAGTTGGGTAGAAAGGACAGAGGGGGAGTGAAGGAAGAGTAAACGCCCAGTGCGGGGCCACTCCAGGATGCCGAGAACCCAGCCAGAGCACAGAATCAGATGAGGACTAGTTGGGTAGAAAGGACAGAGGGGGAGTGAAGGAAGAGTAAACGCCCAGTGCTGGGCCACTCCAGGATGCAGAGAACCCTGCCAGGGCACAGAATCAGATGAGGACTAGTTGGGTAGAAAGGACAGAGGGGGAGTGAAGGAAGAGTAAACGCCCAGTGCGGGGCCCCTCCAGGATGCAGAGAACCCTGCCAGGGGATAGAATTAGGCGAGAACAAGCTGGGCAGAGGAAATGGGGAGATAGAAGAGGAAAGGAAAAAAGGAGGGAGAGAAGAAACTTACCTGACAGTAGACATCGCTAGGGTGCTAAGAATCCTGACACAGGGCAGATTTAGGTGAGGACAAGTTGGGTAGAAAGGAGAGAGGGGAGGGATGGGAAGGAGGAGGCTTGTCCAGTGCTAGACCCCTCCAGGATGCTGAGAACCCTGCCAGAGGTCAAAACTAAGCAGGGGCAAGTTGGTAATGGAAAAAAAGGTTAGGGGTAGGAGTGAGGGGGTAAGCGGTGAAGGGAGAGGACAACATGCTGAGAAGCAGGCTCAGGGGGGGAGGAAGGTTTAATAGGAAATGTGAGCCATGGAGAGGAGCAGAGGAATAGGAGAATAGTTAAGGAGAGTTAAAGCAGGAGCAGTTAGTTAGTTAGTTAGTGTCAGTGGCCCAGAAGCAGTATCAGTGGTCCAGAAGCAGTATCAGTGGCCAAGTAGTAGTGCCAGTGGCCCAGTAGTACTGTCAGTGGTCCAGAAGCAGTATCAGTGGCCCCAGTAGTAGTGCCAATGGCCCCATAGCAGTAACAGAGGCCCAGTGGTAGTGTCAGTGGCACAGTAGTAGCGCCAGTGGCCCAGTAGAAGTGCCAGTGGCTCGGAAGCAGTGCCAGTGACTCAGCAGCAGTGCCAGTGACTCAGTAGCCGTGTCAGTGGCTCAGTAGCAGTGCCAGTGGCTCAGTAGCAGTATCAGTGACTCAGTAGCAGTGTCAGTGGCTCAGAAGCAGTGTCAGTGGCTCAGAAGCAGTGTCAATGACTCAGTAGGTTGCATGTGCACCTGTGGGGCAGAAGATGGAAAGGACATGAGTTCTAGTTCCATATCAGGTACTTGGGCTAATACCAAATACTGACAGTGTAGTTTAACACCATTGGAGTTAACAGTTAAAATCATCTCCCAGAGTGATGTCCTTGGTGGTAAACAAGCATGGGTGAATGTCCTTAAGTAGTTCAGTTCTCCCCATTTTAGTTAGGGGGGAATAAATATTTATAATTCTCAAGTTCGCCTTACTATAATCAATGTCCAGGAGCACAGCTCTGCAAGGTACCGTTTCTACAAGGGCTTGTACCTGGAGTGTGAATAATGAAAATAGTCCCCCCAGCCCCAAACACCTATCCTCAGTCATGGACCAGAAAGAGGGCCCTTTTGGCTACAATTTTTTCGTGACAGCTATATCTTCCAAGGAATGCATTGACAAATAATGTCTGACTGAAATGATTGCATTTAAGCCACTGTAGTTAAGTGTTTCCTGCGGCTCAACATACTGTTAACATAAAGGGAAGTGATGGTAGAATCAGTTCTCGGACAAACTTCATGATTATAAAAAGAAAAAATAGAGCGACACTAACATAATTATCTCTTGCCCCAGTTCTAACAGTAGTTTTCCATTTTTTAGAGCTAACAGTGTGACTTGATTCAGGTACAGAGTCCTCTGTCTCGGAGGATGGGTGTTACTGGGATGAAAGGATGGGTGAGGCATCAGAGTCTTCTTCCACTTCTGCCCAATCTGTACATGTGGCCAATACATCAAAGGGGTTTGAAAGTTTCACTGAGTCCTTCTTTGAGAGCTTTGACTTTGGCTGATCCATTTTCATTCTCTGACTCATGACCATTCAAAATGCTTCTGTTCCTGGTGTGGAGGGTGGAGGCACGACTGGCATTTCCATAACTCCTTGTGGACTTTGGGTGCATCCACTTCTGCAAAGAAGTCCACACTGACTTCCCACTGAACTGAGGCCCCCTTCCTCCACATCCTGGTAACGGGAAGGGTGGAGAGGGTGTGTTGAAGAAGTATCTGTATGTTGGGCAGACTCAGTCAGGGATGTAACTGTTTCTGCTGGATCTTCTGCACTGGTGCCAGGGTGTGGCTTATGGTCAAGTGGAAGCCTTTCCCTACAGGGTGAGACCTTGGGAGGTGGTGCTTTATGTGCTGAAGCCGTTTGCTGTCTGGTTCCAGATTTTTGGACAGTGTTTACGAAAAAATCTTGTTCTGCCACATCCATTTAGTTACCCCTGTTATCTGAGGTCCAAGGGCAAGAACAAAATGAGTGGCTCTCCTCACCACACAGGTTGCATTTACTTGTAATCCTGCAGGATGCACCAGTGTGGCCCACTTCAGAGCATATCCTTCATTTCACTGTGTCACATGCAATACTAAGACATTGTTTGGGCCCATACCTATAACACACCTTAGCTTGTCTTACATAGAAAACCACCCCCCTGTCCCTGCCCAGACAGAAACAGTTAGGAAGGTGTTTTTCTCTAGAGATGATGCATGATAATTTGACCCTTACACACCACCACCCCACCTCTGCCCAATAATATGCATAGTCCACGATGGGCTCGGGGGAGCCCATCATTGTGCATTCATTTTCCAGCCAGCGCAGGATGTCAGCGATGCTGAACCTTGATTGTTAAACAGGATGGCGACTCTCGATTTCATGCTTTGTGAGAGGGATCACGAAGAAAAGAGACCACAGCGGGGTGTTCCTCAACTGGTGGGTTCCTTGCCCCAAAGCACTCCAGACCCATGACCATCTTGAAACTAAAATCAAATTTTGTGTCTTCTGGGGTTGGTATAAGGGCATATAGTTCTGCTGCAAAAAAAGTGGGCTGTCTTTTAGAAGGGTCCTCACCACATACACTCTAGCAGGGATTTCTTTCAAGCTTCCCTTGTATTTAATTCTCAGAGAAGTCCTCCTTTTAGCCTTAGTCGGAGGCTGAAAAAAAAAAACTGAGTATCCCTTCCTCCTGTGGCATCCTGTTCTGTCTGTTTCTCCTCCTGCCTGTGCTCCTGATGCAGTCTAATAGTATGATCTGTCTTTTTGTGCAACTGCTGTGGGGTTGTCCGAGTCTCCTACAATACATCCTTGAGTGGGGCCAGTACTAGACCTCTCGAGTCCAGGGGATGTTGAGGTATATATAGGAAGGTCATTAGTTGCAGACGTCTGCTCTGAGGCCCCTGTGGTAGGAGACAAGACATGTTGCACAAAGGTGTTCTGCTCAGGATCAGAGATAATCTCTTTATCCCTGGTTATAGCACTGAAAGTGCCAGGGTTTGGTACCAGTCCTGAAGCAGATGACTGTCTGTGGGGATGGAGGCTGCACACGGCACTATACTGGAAGGTTTGCTTGTGTTCTGCATGGTGGGGGGGAACAACGAGGACTGGGGTGGACCTACCATGCGACTGTTTAAACAATTGGGGTTCTTGACTCCCTGAGTAGTCAAAACTAGCAGGCAAGAATACCTCAAATCATGTCCCAGAGTCTTGTACATGCTGCCCCGAATTCTGAGCGTTCAAAGAAGCACAAATACCTGGCGTCACTACAGCTGCAGGAGCTGCCCCCTTATAGTTAGATTCTTGCATGTGACATAAAGGTGACTGACCTGCTGGGGAAGTGCGGATTTTCTCCAGACCCACAGTGATGACAGGGTCTAGTGAACACCATTCTCCCCTGGTGATATCTGTCAGCCATCTTGCATTAAAGCCTCTGCAGTGCTCAGGATAGAGGTCTTGGATTCAGCAGTTTTCTGGAGCTGCCATCAAGCTACTTTCCTGTGGCATCCTACATTCCCATGCTCAAGATGTCTCAGCAGTGTATGCAGAGCTTCAACGGATACTACTTTGATCCACACTGCCTCTGCTCTCTAACCACTTTGCTCAGCTGTGACAGCTTTCCCTTGTCAGTGTCAGCCGTTGTTGCCATCGGGTATAGCGCTGGGTGTGCCCGCAAACTGGACTGTGGGCAGACTTTACCGTATCTCTCACTGCTTCTGTACCTACCAAGGTGTAGGTCTTTGCAGTGAATGAGTGAAATTGGAGCACAAACAGGTGTCTCGTGGGAAGTACCCGGGCTGGCAGAGCCAGTTTCTGGTCCCAGAGGAGTTTGTGGCGTTGCCTTTAATTTTTCTCTTTGGCATTGCTCTTCCTCTTCTGCTAATACTTTTAGCAGGGCAGTACATTTCTTACTGCACTCCAAGTCCAGAAGCTGCTCAGGATCTGGAGGAGCAGATTCCTGATCTAGTCCCTGGCTAGGGACGCCCTTTCCTTCTGATCCAGTGGAACCTCCGGCATTGCTTTTGGGACCATCATGAGCAGCACTTCCATTGTCAAGAACATGTTCATCCATCTCCACAACCAAGGTAGGAGATACCGGCTCTTCACTTCTTGGCTCAATTCCCACCTTTAGCAATGGGTATTCTATGGCTGCCAACACACTAGTTGTTTCTCTCAAACTGATCCACGCTATTGGCTGTAAGGTGGCTTCCAAAATACTCCGGGTGGGGAAGGAAGAAGTCTCCTCCACCCAGAATTCCAACTTTCCCTCCTCTCCAAGCTCCTCCATCCACTGGCAAGAAGCAGAATGTGCCCCCTATCAAAAGAGTAGGGGATTTTCCCTAAGAATAGGGGAGTTCGCCCAGTGTCCTGCCCAACATTCCCCCATCAATAAAACAGGTCCTTGTAAGCCACCCCTAAAACGAACCCGGAAATGAGCCACCACAGCTCTGTATGCTTTACCTGGCCAAACATTAGAAGTGAAATAATTATTTCTAAATACTCTCAACAAGATCCTGTACTTGCTATTGGAGAGAGAGAGAGAGAGACAGAAAGACAGACAAAGAAAAAGGATAATGAATGACTGCCTTTTTGATACACTTATCTACAAATATGGGAGATTAAATAACTTATGAATATGCCAGCCCATCAGCACAGCAGCACTGGGACCACAGACAGCACTGGCCAGCAGGACTGACATCCTGTGCCCAGGATAACGAAGTTTAGAGGACACTGTCTTCCTCTAAGGTGGAAGGGTTCTTGCCACCGCTGTGCTACTGTCACGTGGGTGATCACAGGTAGGGGTGCAGCTGAATAGTATTAAGAGAGCTGTGAAGGATGATGGCTTGCTCCATTCCGCTACACCTTGCATGTGTTTGGGGTTGCACTCTTGATGTTCTAGGGCCTGGAGACAAAAACGAGGTGGAAAACCACCAGCCCCTGCAGGGTGGAGATTGGTCCTTTCAGGTCTCTCACTGTGAAGTCACCACTAGACCAATGGATGAATCTCCAGAGGGAATGCCAGGGATTCAGTTAGGTCCATTTGAGGAGTGTTTGACTTCCAAAAATAAGGCAAAAACTTCCAAAATAAAAGGGCGAGGAAATCACTGACTTCCAAATACAAAACCAGCAATTCAGAAGACTTCCGAAACTGCAGGCATGGAAGTCAAGAAATGGTGGCTTTTTCTGAAAGAAATTGCATTTACCACTAATATGTATATTAACATCCATAAAATTAAAATGACTTCTAGATTTTGACTCATGGAAATTTTAGACTTCCACTAAAAATAAATTAACTGAACCCCTGGGGAACGTTGACCTGATGGCTCTGCCTCCTGGGTTTTTCAAGCAGCAGCAGGATAGTGCCGGGACTGGGAGGTCACCTTAGGCAGATGGAGGTCCAACTAGAGGCCAGGAGGCATAAAAAGTAAATAAAAAAATAAATAAAATCACAGGGGGCCAGCCAGGATGAGGAAGCATAAGCATCCCAGTGGACACACTCTTGCTTGGATGGAGGGAAGACACACTATGCTCCATTAGTGCCACCTGTGGGTGCACAGACTGTGGTGCTGCAGCTGCAGTGTGGGAAGGGGGCTGCATCATTAGACACCTGCCTGGTCATGTTCACACGCGCAGCAGCATTAACTTAAGTCCTCATGCTGATGTCTTCACTGGGGTAGGGAGGAGAAACTAAGGGGTAAATCCCTCCACAACAGCAGAATGATGGCCAAAAACAGTGGTCATATCCACCAGCCAGTGTGGGAGAAAATAGATTATGAATATAACAAAACTCATATGTAGCAATAAGCCCCGAGTGAGTTATGTAAATCTCCATTAATGGATAAAAGGGATATGTGATGGCAGCTATGTGATAGCTGAAATACCAGCATGACTGGCAAGTGAGCTTAGGGTTATCACGAGTGGCTCCGCATAGCAGTGCCACAAGTGATTTAACCCTGAGCTCAGTTGCCATGAGTGCTGATATTTCAGCTATCACATAGCTGCCCAGTACGTATCCATTTTATACAACAGGAGTGTGTTTTGTGCTGTTTTGTTTGATGGAGTTATCACACTGTGATGATGTAATCACAGTGTGATAACTGGAGTTGTCAGCCTGCGGTGAGAATACTTGTTTTTATCGAATGGGTTATCTGCTGACCCTTGTTGTATGAATAACCACATCACCATCGCAGTCATATGATATCAATAGTACATATTATATTGACATGGTAGCACCAGTATAGTTAGGCAGAGTAAGGTATTTAATGTTAAACCCCAAGTTTTGCATCTTAATAACTTTGGTAGTGTTCGACGAAATAGCTCACAATTTGGCATGCATGGTCTGGCTGGCACAGTCTCAAGACATGAAAAGTTTTGTGACAGAATCTTGTGCAGTTTCCAAGATACGGAATGTCAATTTCTAATGAAGTGCAGTGTTCTCCCCTATACGTAATACACTTTTTTCCCCTTTCACATATAGTCTAGATGTCTGGAATTTTTTTCCCCAAAACTTTTAGGGTAGAAGTGACCTGTGCCAAAGTAGTGCCTTTTAAAGATTTTGTGAAAAATATTAATTGGTTCCTGAGTTATAAGGATGTAAAGTTTTTTCTGTGCATGCTCAGTAGGGTTTTTGGATAAGCCTCAGATGCGATCCATTAATGTTTTGGTTCACAAGAGCATTTCTGGTTTCCATCATAAAAAGTTTTCAAGAACCAGTTTGGGACAACTGCCATCTTTATTTACAACCAAAAAAAATTAAAAATCATAAAAATTATGTAGTTTAAAAAACCACACCTGAACCTAGGTGCACAGGACCTGTTTAGCTAGATTCGGTAGTTGTTTTCTGAATATGATGCTGGAATTAAGGTTTCTGGGCACCCAAAAATCCTGGGTGCCCAGCTAAATGAGAGGAGCTGTTTGCCCATGTTATCTGTATGAGAACAGCGGGACTTTCTTGATTTCTGCAGCTGCAGACGGAGTACTGCTGCCAGCATGAATGGCAGCATTGAGCCATCGGTCTAGTGAGCTGGTGGTCTGTCCGAGCTGAGTCTTATCTATCTATCCATCTATCTCTCTCTCTCTCTGGCATCTACCTGTCCTATCTAATATTATAAGCAAACTGGGGTGACCACTCGCAGTACCACTACTTTCTATCCCCTTCCCCTGCGGGTTGCTAGCCCCCCCTTCCCAATATATGAATGAAACTACTATAAAAGCGGACCAGGGTGCCCACGCCTACCCCCAGTACTGCTTCTTTTCACCCCTCCCCTCCAGATCACCAGCTCCCTTCACAATATATGAATGAAACTAATATAAAAGACGGCCAGAGTGCCCACCCCCAGTACTGCTTCTTTGTAACCCCTAGATGGCGCTATCCCAGGGGCTACTACCCCTGCCTGATTTGCCACTAACAGGTTGAGGGGCCTGGATCCAATGGCGGGTGCCTCCACCCAGAGGTCAGGGTTTGCAATAGTTAAACTAACTTGGTCACAGCCCTCTGGGACACTGCAACCCCCCTTTCTTCCTACTAGTGGCCCACACAATATATCAGAATTACCTTCACAGTATACACTTACCCCCAGGTCTAGTTCCGGCACTGGGACCTCCTGTGAAATGAGATACAGTGCAACAATCACAGTACAGTACTTTAACATAGACAAATACCTCAGGCAGTATAACTTTGCTGAAACAAGCAGCTCTGATTTATTTAGGGGATATAACAAGGACAGGGAAATCAGGTTAATTAGCTTATCACTCTAATAATCTATCTATGGCTCTGTGCACAGGCCTATCCCTATCAGTTACTGTCCCTGGGTACCCAAGCCCTAGTGGCTAGTCCAAACCTGTGGCAGCTGGTAGGGGCCCCTTCACACAGAGAAAAGGAGAATTAAACAGTCAGCAGTACAGTAATTCCATTTGGATTTAATGTGGCAATTCAACAGGGAGCGACTCTGAATTAGTACTCACGACCTCCAAATAAGATAGGGTCCTTCAATGTCAGCAGGGCTCACTTGAGGTACACAAACCTCTTCACACATCCATATAAAGAAAAAGCACTATACCAGGCAGGCTGCATCTGTATCCGATCGCAATCATCACAATACCGGGAGAACACACAGCAGATTCAGTTCCTGACAGACCGAGTGCAATTTTCAGCAATTCTTCAGTCTTCTCAGGGTGAGCCTGGTTTCTACTCTTCAGAGATCCTTTGATTCTTTTCACAGGACGGATTCAGTCCTAACAAGCTGCAGACCGAACTCTGGGCCTTAACACGTTTTTGACTAAAACTGCACACTGAAAAACACTGGGCTCCTTCCTTCTTCACTGCCAAAGCTCAACTGAACCCAACCGACAAAACGGGCACTTCCTTTGAGTTCCTCCCAGTTCTTGACTGGATTGGCTGTCACTCACAATAGACTGCTGCTGTTGGTCCAAAAAGGCACTGAAGTCTAAACTACATCTCCCAGAGTCACTGCCCATACAATCCTCTTGTGGCTGGCTCAGATTATGAGTCCAAGTTCTGATTACGTCCAAGGCACCATTTTAGAGCTAGCTTCCCCACACTGATTGGTCCAGTTCAGCAGTTCAAAACTAGAATGGGAACTAGCAGACACAGTTCTGACTGCAAAGAAGCAGGTTAGACAAACTGTAATTTCATTATTACTCTAAATAATTTCTGGCAAACAGTTACATCTATCGACACGTTCCTTGCACTCCTAGTGACTACCAAAAATGAAGTGAATTAGCAGCTCAGTGGTACTCAGAGAAGCACACAGTCCCCATACAACTAATTATGTCTGCAAGCAGACAGCTCTTAAAGACAGTACCAGAGGCTCTAAAAACTCTCACTGATAAATGGCTTAAATGCCAAACACCATTCAGGCTTGGAGCATTAAAGCAAGCTCCTGAAGTCTTTTGGGAACCCCCATTTGCAGGGGGTTACACCCTTCCTAGCCTGGGAAAGCTTGATCCGCGCCAACAAGTACCCCATAAGTTTCAACTGCAACCATATACATTTGCATTAGGTCGCACATGTAATCATCAGTCAATATATCATTTTACCAAGAACACATTTCTGAAACATTGCAGTCGTCCTCTTTACACAGTATTACATACACATTGTACCATAACTCAAGTTATTACCTCTTGTACATGAAACCTGAAGAGGGGCCCTTCCTATCAGTTACCTTGGGGCTGGACGGGCAAGGGCACCATACTTAAAGAGCAACACAAGTAACTTGAGTTAGCACTGATGCTCAGTTTGGGCAATGAGCCGGAGACATACACTCCTTTATGGACAACATTGAGAGGCAAATCCACAGGCCTCCCAAGGGAATCATAACTGAGGTGCACCACAGGCTTTACAGCTCGACCAGTCTTTCTAGGGGAACTGTTACAGTCTCTGCACTCTGAGCCTCATTTTCAGCATTGTCCTCACTTGTCAGGGAGTCTCCATGGGGAAGAGAGGCTAGAACTTGGGCACTTTCAGCTCCAGGAGTTACAGTTTCTGAGTCCACAACATTTGGCTCACATGGAGGCTTTGGACACTGGCAGTGGACTGTCAGGCACTCAAAATACTCTTCTTGTTGGTGTATCACCAGTCTGCCCCAATCTATCATTTTCCCTGAAAACTCAAACAGTTCAACCATGCACAATGATTCCATTTCATCTGATCTGATGCTTTGCACTTCACTTTCTGGGAGCAATGGCTCCAGGGATGAAGCTGGGGGCTTAGACAGTCCAGAAGGCCCAGCTTTGTCTCTAGTATTGACTAGGGAATTGCCCCGAAACAATTGACTCAGTTCGTAAGAAGGATAGTATTCAAAGTCACTCTCACTTTCTTCCGATATGGACTGACAGTCATGCTCAACTGGGACTTGTGGAGGGGAACACTTTAACTTTGCTTCTGTAGGTGCAGACTTTCTTGATCTTTTCTTAGCAGCTCTGGTCACTGGTCCAGAGGGGCATCTTCTAGGCTCAGACTCAATTAAGATTTGTCCAATGGGCAGTAAATGATTTCTATGCATTGTTTTACATCTTTTGAATTATTCTCAGGCCTTACTTTGTACACTGGCAGATCATCTAGTTTGCCCACTACAATGTGAGGAGATGGTGCATCTGTGTCAGCAATCTTACTTGCCATGCAGTCCCAGATTTCTTAGCAATACCCGATCTCCCTCCTGGGTTCCTGTGCTTTCACCTTTTATCATACCTTTCTTTGTTGGCCAGATTTCTTTTGCAGCCATGGTTTGAGCCAGTTAGTACGCATGAGTTAGCTGGGCTTTAACTTTTTACATACTGTAAATAGTTGTCAGCTTGAACCCCATCAGGAGAGACCCAAAACACACATCTACTGGTAGTCGAGCCTCTTCCAAACATCAGGCGGTAGGGGAGAATCCAGTGGCATCACTTTTGGTGCAGTTATAAGCATGTACCAGGGTGCTAAGTTGTTGGCTCCATCTAGGCTTGTCCTTTGGGTGCAGGTGCCTAGCATATCTAGCAAAGTGCGGTTGAAAGCGTTCAGGCTGTGGGTCCCCTAGGGGTGGTAAGGAGTGGTTCTGGACTTTGCACTCCCCACAGAAAGCATCTCTTTGATCAGACGACTCAAAGTCTCTCCCTGATCAGAATGGATTCTTTGTGGAGCCCCATAGTGAACAAAAAGTTTTCTACAAGTACTTTGGCCACAGTGGATGCTTTCTGGTCTTTGGTGGGAAAGCTTGGGCATATCTCGTGAAATGGTCAGTGACCACCAGCACATTACTGATATTTCTTTGATCTGACTCCAAACTCAGAAAATCAATACAGACCAGCTCCATGGGTGCACTGGTGGTGATGTTAACAAGGGGCAGCCCTCTGGAATAAAGCTTTCCTCTGTAAGCAGCGACTACAAGTTGAATGTGTTGCTCCACATCAGCCCCCATCTAGGCCAATAGAATCTGGATCTCACCAAGTCAAGTGTTCTGTCTATACCAAGGTGCCCATGTGGTTGTGCAAGGACCTCAGTACTGAGTCTCAAAAGCAGTGGGCAGCACTAGTTGTTGTTTGTCTACTTGTCCCCCTCTGTCTACTGTTTCTCTGTATAACAGTTTATTGATCAGTTTCAACTTAGGACCTTCTTTGTATAACAGTGCAGTTCTCAAATCAGTGGAGCGAATTTGGACACATCTTTTCCTGCATAGAGGGCTTCTAAAGCTGCTTTGATCATGGGATCGCTTGGGATTGAGCCCGCCGAATACTGTCATTGTCCAGCTGAGGGCAGTGCACCAATGTCTATTGAGAAAGTGGCAATAAGCAGCAGGTATGCAATTCTCAGAGCTCCCAAGCAATCCACCATGCAGTCCACTGCGTCCGTGGACATTTGTTCCTCCCTGTCAAACTTCGACGAAGTGCCCGAATGTCAGGTTCTGCCAATCGGACCCAATCATTCTGGGGAACAGGCTCCGGGAGAGAGCATCAGCATCTATGTGGTTCAGACCTGCTCGTATTCGAGAGCATAGTCATATGTAGATAATGCAGAAAACCACCTATGGCCAGTGGCATCCAACTTAGCTGAGGTCTGCACATAGGTCAAAGGATTATTGTCAGTTTTACTAGTATTTTAGCCCATAAAGTACTCATGGAATTGGTCAACAATAGCCCACTTCAAAGCTAGGAACTCTAACTTATGTACAGGATAGTTCTTTTTCGGATGGGGTCAGGCTTTACTGGCAAAGGCCACTGGTCTCAGGCCATTCTCGTGCTCTTGGTACAACACAGCCCCCCAACCTTGCAAGCTAGCATCAGTGTGCAGGACGTAAGGTTTTCTTGGATCAGCATAGGCCAGCACCTGGAGCATGGGTAAGTTGATATATGATCCATGAAAAGCGTTCTCAATACAGAGTCCAGCGGCCCCAAATACTTCACTGGATGAAAATACACCTTCAGTCTTGAGGAGCTGACTTTTGGTATTTTTGTGGGTTGGGGATACCCTTGAGTAAGGTTATAAGGCGGATCACTTGAATAGTCCTTGATGAAGCGCCCGATAATAACCACAGAATCCCAGGAATCTCTTTGCAGTTCTTTTAGATTTTTGGGCTGTGGCCAGGTAGTCAAGGCCTCAACTTTACTTAGGTCGATCTCTATTCCCTCGGTGGATACTATGTGTCCCATACTTTACTGATGTTTGAAAGAATTGACCTTATCAATGGACAGTTTAGGACAAAGTCCTCCAATCGGTCCAGTACCTTAAATAATCTGCTCTCATGTTCCTCCAGTGAGCTGCCAAACACAATAACATCATCTAGGTATACCAGGCACTCTAGTAAGTTCATGTCCCCACTGCACGCCTCCATCAATCGTTGAAAAGTGGCTGGGGCACCTGAAACCCTTTGAGGCATCCTCATGAATTCATATGAAGCCAGGACAGATAAAGGCCGTCTTCTCACACGTCCTCTGGGGCCATCGGGATCTGGTAGTACCCACCGCGGAGATCCAGCACAGAGAACCACTTGCTCCCGTTAGGCAGTCCAAAGCATCCTGAATGCGGGCATTGTGTACTGATCAGGATAGTCCCGGTTTAGGTGCGATAATCCACACACATCCTTACTGTTCCATTCTTTTCCTCACTACCACAATGGGGAAGCATAGGGCTTCTGGATTCTTGTATTACACCAGCAGCTAACATCTTTGCAGATGCCGTCTCACATCATCTATGTCAGCAGGTGCCAGGCGTGAGACCTCTCACGAAATGGTCTTTCGTCATGCAACCGGATATTGTGCTCAGCTCCTTGCGCATCCAACATCCCATTCCTTTAAAGAAAACACCTGGTCTCTCTGGGCAAGCTTCTCACTGATCCTCACTTTCCATTCAGCTGGCAGCGGGAGTCGCCAAATCAAACAAGTCAGGCGTTACTCTGTCATTCTTCTTGAACTCTTGCTGCTGGGTAGCACTGCAGTGTCTGCACAATGCACATTAGCCAGGATGCAACCTCTGTTTACTCGAATGTCTCTTTCAGACACATTATGAACTTGGACCATTACCCTTCTGGCATAAGCATGGGCTCTAGCGGGCAAAATACTAGGCGACCAGCAGTCCCTCTGGCAATTTCCATCGCCTGGTGCATCCAACATTAATATTTTATTCTTAACATCCTTTCTGATACGGACTCTCCTGTAAGGTACACTGGGCATTTGGCGCCAGGATCAGAGACTCAGGATCCTTCTTCCATACAATTCGACCGGTTCCTCTGGTTCTGTTTTTCAGCACTCTCTGTGCCTCATAGGCCTTCTTAATTAAAGCCGGAACTCTTAAAGCTCTACTAGTCTTTGACCCTGTTTTTCATAACACAACTGTGCCAGCCTTCGTAACATATGAGCATTTGTTCCAATCAACAAAGGACACCATCATACAGTCCAGTGGGGGACACACTAAGGCTAGGGTCTCTACTTGTTCGGCCACTCCAGCCACGGAGGTGGGGAAAGACAGCCAAATTCGGATATACCGGAATAGGGGTAGGCCTTCTCACTTAACCCCCATACATGCAGTCCTTCTAATGGTTGTAAGGGTCGTCTGACAAATGCTTCTGATACCAATCCTGGAACATAATTGTCACTTGGGAGCCACTGTCTAATACAGCTCTTGTGACACCTCCATTCACCTTTACAGTGGTCTCCATGGAGGGACCCACTATTCTGGACCAGTCTGGAGAGGCGGTAGTGGGGCCTGGGCAACTGACTTTGCCACAAAGGACGTGAATTAGCATTTTGGTGCCCTCACTGGGATCATATGTCGCACCTCTTAACCACTGATTTCTTCTCCAAGCTCTCCTTGTAGCCTATATGCAACTTTGTCAGTGTCTTTTGGGACTGGCATTCCTTTTCATGTGCCCATCTTTCCCACAATTATAGCAAAACATACTTTCTGGAGTTTGAGCTGGCGAGGCCACACTGGGAGCCAGGGGCGGTATTACTAACTGGAAACCTGGGTGCCATCTCTGTCTCGGTGTGATAAGCATTTGGAGACATCTCGTCAGTTCTCCACTTCCATGGTCAAGGAATTGAGTTTGGAGCTGTTATCAGCAGGAGATACATGGGTGGGTACCCCACCCCATAGCAGATGCAGTCGGATATAGGTCAGGGCCCGTACTTGCAGGCGTGGCCTTCACAAAGGACTGTTTTTGAATTCCCGGATCTCTCTAACAGTTCGCCCCATGTGGCATATCTTTTCCTTGTCAGAGCACTCATTGACTGTCAACCTCTGCCCTGAACTTCACTTGATGGGTCACCCTCAGTCACCGGGTCGTAGCCACAGCTGTTGGTGCAGGTACCTCCCGAGGTCGCTTTTCTCAACTCCTCGAATTTCTCTCATTAACTCATCATAGGAGGGTGGGATTCCAGTCGATTTACAGGCGTAACTGAAGCAACAGCAGTTCTGAGAAGGGGCAGACTTAAGGATTCTGTCCAGTCTGGTTCGGTCCAGTTCAATCGCTGGCAAACTACCCTTTCTGAGGCATTCTTGCAACAATTTTCCAGCCGAGAGACATACACAGACAACAACTCCCTTGGTACTGTTGTGCTTTCTTACTCTCCACCATAGGTCCTCATCAGATCTGGGCTCCCATACACATTCTCCAAGGCCTCAAGATAGGCCTGTGCAGTCGCTTCAGGGTTACTGGCCCGTTAGCACGGATGGTAGCCAGGGCGGGACCTCGAGGCTCTCACTAACCCTCTTCGCTGCCTTCGAGTATCATTGCCATTCTAGCACTTGGGGCAACATAGTCTATCCAGGTCTCCCAGTCATCCTCCCTTGGGGGTGGGGAGGTGCTAGAGAAGATCCTCAACCTTCGGCAAGAGTCGTGACTAATGGCAGGTGCAGAAATAGGAGTCTGCATTGGTTCAGCCACCATTACAGGTACTGGAGCGGGAGAGGGTGTTGGGGGAGGAACACCCCTAAGTGGCAAGAATAGTTTCTTCAAGTCCTCCACAGTTTTCCCTTCCCCCAGCAACCATTCAGCAAATTTCTCCTCAAAAGTTTCAGATAGTGGTGGGGGCTGATTCCCCCCCGGGTCTTTACTGTCCTTAGTTATCACTCTCCAAGCAGTGAGGGCCCCTCTGGGGTAATGGTCTGTGGCACTTTGGAGCTATCTATGGGATCCTTAAACTCTACTAGGGCCAGGAAAGTGTGGGTGAGCAGATTAGCATGCCGACCCACCACCACAGGGTTTTGTAAACCTTCCACCTTGGAAAGTACTCCTGCACAGTGTCCGTATTGATACCAGGGGATGTCCAGGATAAGCATAGCATTTTGGGGTCGATCTCCTCCCCAGTACACCACTCCACCAGCCAGTGCACAGCCACTTCTGTCGGGTACCCATTTTTTCTTAACAGTGGTTCAGTAATATGGCCACTAGAGGACACACAATCCCAGCGGTGAGCCTCAAGATGTAACCCTAGATGGCGCTATCCCAGGGGCTACTACCCTGCCTGATTTGCCACTAACAGGTTGAGGCCTGGATCCAATGGCGGGTGCCTCCACCCAGAGGTCAGGGTTTGCAATAGTTAAACTAACTTGGTCACAGCCCTCTGGGACACTGCAACCCCTTTCTTCCTACTAGTGGCCACACAATATATCAGAATTACCTTCACAGTATACACTTTCACCCCAGGTCTAGTTCCCGGCACTGGGACCTCCTGTGAAATGAGATACAGTGCAACAATCACAGTACAGTACTTAACATAGACAAATACCTCAGGCAGTATAACTTTGCTGAAACAAGCAGCTCTGATTTATTTAGGGGATATAACAAGGACAGGGGAAATCAGGTTAATTAGCTTATCACTCTAATAATCTACCTATGGCTCTGTGCACAGGCCTATCCCTATCAGTTACTGTCCCTGGGTACCCAAGCCCTAGTGGCTAGTCCAAACCGTGGCAGCTGGTAGGGGCCCTTTCACACAGAGAAAGGAGAATTAAACAGTCAGCAGTACAGTAATTCCATTTTGGATTTAATGTGGCAATTCAACGGGAGGCGACCCTGAATTAGTACTCCACGACCTCCAAATAAGATAGGGTCCTTCAATGTCAGCAGGGCTCACTTGAGGTACACAAACCTCTTCACACATCCATATAAAAGAAAGCACTATACCAGGCAGGCTGCATCTGTATCCGGATGCAATTACTGCACAATACCGGAGAACACACAGCAGATTCAGTTCCTGACAGACCGAGTGCAATTTTCAGCAATTCTTCAGTCTTCTACAGGGTGAGCCTGGTTTCTACTCTTCTGAGATCCTTTGATTCTTTTCACAGGACGGATTCAGTCCTAACAAGCTGCAGACCGGAACTCTGGGCCTTACACACTTTTTTGACTAAAACTGCACACTGAAAAAGCACAGGGCTCCTTCCTTCTTCACTGCCAAAGCTCAACTGAACTCCAACCGACAAAACCGGCACTTCCTTTGAGTTCCTCCCAGTTCTTGACTGGATTGGCTGTCACTCACAATAGACTGCTGCTGTTGGTCCAAAAGGCACTGAAGTCTAAACTACATCTCCCAGAGTCACTGCCCATACAATCCTCTTGTGCTGGCTCAGATTATGAGTCCAAGTTCTGATTCGTCCAAGGCACCATTTTAGAGCTAGCTTCCCACACTGATTGGTCCAGTTCAGCAGTTCAAAACTAGAATGGGAACTAGCAGACACAGTTCTGACTGCAAAGAAAGCAGGTTAGACAAACTGTAATTTCATTATTACTCTAAATAATTTCTGGCAAACAGTTACATCTTTCAGATAGGTTCCCTTTGCACTCCTAGTGACTGCAAAAATGAAGTGAATTGGCAGCAGCTCGAGTGGTACTCAGAGAAGCACACAGTCCCCCCATACAAACTAATTATGTCTGCAAGCAGACAGCTCTTAAAGAGACAGTACCAGAGGCTCTAAAAACTCTCACTGATAAATGGCTTAAATGCCAAACACCATTCAGGCTTGGAGCATTAAAGCAAGCTCCTGGAAGTCTTTTGGGAACCCCCATTTGCAGGGGGGTTACATCTTTCTATCTCAACCCCTCCTGGTCACCCGCTCCCCCCTTCCAATATATGAATGAAACTAATATAAAGGCAGACCAGGATGTCCACCCTAGTACAGCTTCTTTCTACCCCCTCAATATTACCCATCCCCCTTCCCAATATATAGATGGCATCACCAGGATACATACCCCCAGCACCCCCAAAGAGTATTCTGACACTTGGGTGCATAATCCCTGGAGCTGGCTATGTCCTCACTGATCTGTTTTATTTTTAATTTTTTCTACACAAACCTGTAAATAAGAAAGTGGTCCCTCAAAAATCAAAAATCTGACCCCCGCACTCCCACACCTACCCACCCACACACACACACACACACACACACACACACACACACACACACATAGTCTCACTCAACTGAACATGTCAAATGAGGTAGAACCACTCTCTGATCAAAAAGATGTCCTCCTAGGCCAGCCCGGTGCTGCTGAGGATTAAGGCTCTGGATGCCACACCTTGCATCACACCGGTGACCTGGGTTCGGGAATGGACTCGGGTCGTTGGGGGTCGGCCAAGGAGGGAGTGGATTAAGTGTTCATAGACTGCTGTCCTCTCCCTGGGGTGGGTTCTGGGCTTGCACTGTGCTGCAGCGGCCCTTAATGGAGATCAGGCGCTATACAGTCACGATGCACGGAGAGGGAGGAGTGCAGCGGACATCAGCACAGTGTGCGATGACATCATAGACAGCATGATGTCGATAGACAGCATGGATTCATCCCGGGGAAATCGTGTCAGACAAACCTGGTGGAGTTCTATGACTGGGTGACAAGTGCCTTGGACCTGGGTAGACCAGTGGATGTCCTCTTTCTAGACTTCAGCAAGGCATTTGACTCTGTTCCTCACGTGGGTCTGTTGGATAAGCTGGGAGAAATGGGGGTGGGGAACCAGATGATCAGATGGATAGGCAATTGGCTCCAGGACCGGACCCAGAGAGTCGTAGTTGGGGGATAGTCTTATCCCCAAGGAGGGTCATTAGTAGGGTCCCACAGGGATCAGTCCTTGGCCCCTTCTGTTCCAGCCTACGTATCGGACATAAGGACAGGAATCAGGAGTGAGATGAGTCTCTTTGCAGATGACTCGAAACTGGGGCAGTGGTGGATGGGGAGGAGGGAGGTGGCCTACAGGGGACCTGGAGGCTCTGGAAAGATGGTCTAGAAAGTGGAGCCGAGGTTCAATGCAGGGAAATGCAAGGTATTCCACCTGGGGCTAGAAACCCAGGTCAAGTGTACACCCTGGGAATGCTACAAGTCTCGATGGCTGAGAGGGACCTGGGGTGGTGGTGGATGTCAAGATGAACAACTCTAGACTTGTAGGAGGGCAGCAGCCAAGGCCAACAGGATGCTGGGATGCATCGCTGGGGATCACCTCCAGAAGGAGGAAGTGATACTCCCTCTGTATAACTGCTTGGTGAGGCCGCACCTTGAGTACTGTGTGCAGTTTTGGAGGCACACAAAGCGGGACATTAACCTCCTGGAGAGGGTCAGAGGAGGGCAACCAAAATGATTTGGGGCTTGGGGACAGGACCTATGAGAGAGGCTCAAGATCTAAATATGTACACATTGGAAGAGAAGGGACCGGGGACATGATAGAGGTCTTTAGGTACATGAAGAGGGTAAATAGGGAGGAACAGTGGGGTGCTTGAAGGAAGGAGGAAGGGCCACTAGAGGGCATGGCTGGAAGCTGGAGGGAAGATTCAGGGAGAAAGGAGGAGGTGCTACTTCACTGAGAGGGTGGTGGAGCCATGGAATGCACTGCCTGGGGGCTGGTGGAGGCAGAGACAGTGGAGGGGTTCAGAGGGTGGGACAGGTACAGGGGAAGGTTCTGGAAGCAAAATCCAATGCAGCAAGAATATCCGGAACTGGGAAGGGAGAAGCCAGAGAAGGCGAGAGGGACAGCAAGGTCAGCACCCAGGCTGGGGACTGACCAAACGAGCAGACACGAAAGACCGTTAGGCCTATTCTGCTGGCATTTTAGTATGTTAGTATAGCACATCCACACTCTTAAAGGGGAAATAAAAATGTGGTGGAAAATGGCGGTCGATCGTGGCAGCTTGATGGCCGGTCCTCTGCACACCCTCGGACCCGAGTGGAATTGCAACTTGGTACTGGACCCAGGCCCGGCACCTGGATCGGGGTTCCTGGCATGGGCACTGCATGTGTGCCAGTCTTGTGCAAGTGAGCTGCTGGGGACCACATGGGGCACCGAGGACAGTGGCCAGATGATGGCAGACTGAGCCGCGGGGGATAAACAATGATA
Organism: Neoceratodus forsteri; assembly: GCA_016271365.2. Lineage (NCBI taxonomy): Eukaryota > Metazoa > Chordata > Ceratodontiformes > Ceratodontidae > Neoceratodus > Neoceratodus forsteri. The sequence goes on from CM028134.1 coordinate 6,744,564, forward strand.
TAAAAAAAAAAAGACATCCTCCTCCAGGAACTGCGACTATGATGAGACAATAAAGTAAGTCAATGCATTTTTAACTTTTACTCTTAACGATGTAATTTTGTAATATTTTTACACCAAATTCTCAGCATGGTCTTTCTGGGACCCCACCTTATGAACAAGGTAGGTGAAATCTTTCAAATCTATCCCAAAAAGGTAACTTCACGGTCACTCCAGTAGTAGAGACAGTGCAGGAGCGGAGGACCAAAATGATTCAGGGACAACAGCCATTGACATATGATCAAATATTGGAGTGCCTCAGCATGTACTCATTGATCGCCACGTGGGAGAGGGGAGACATTACCGAAACATTCAAATACGTGCAGGGTATTAAAGTGGACTCCAGATGGCTGTTCACAACCAACAGCAATACAAATACCACGGAGAGTAGCAAGACACTGGTGCGGGAGGGTCAAAAGGGATGCGAGGAAACAAACTTCACAGAGAGAGAGAGGCAGAGGAGTGAAACAGGTTACCACCATCTGAACACGAGTCAGTGCAAAAATTGTGAAGCGCTTTAAGAGGTGGTGGGATACTGTACGCACAAAGGATTCGTCAAGGGATCAGGGAGGTCAGGGGATAGCGTGGAGGTCAGCTATGATCCCATAGGGGGCAAGTACTCGGTCATGGGACAGACTGGATAGACCTTCTCAGAGCAGTTTTCTAAGATTCTATGTGTAAAATGTATGATATACTGTAGGCACAACAGGGTTGACTGGCATATATCTTGTTACACCTGCTGTATTCGTATGTCTTCCAGATCAACAAAAATGAGAATCGTGTATACCCTCACCATGGCAGACATGAAGGAGTGGTCCCTTCTTTTGCTACCCCACTGCTTTTGTTGTGAATGCAACTTTCCTATTTCTGGGCCCCCCCCACCCTATTGGCCTGTCTCTTATTAAAGTGCTTATTGCTGATTAAATACGGTCTACTGGGCTTTTTTCTGTATCTTGAACAATATGCAGTACAGTGGCCTGCTGAGATCTGTCCATGTGTGGGTTTCCCATGCAGTGTCTTGCTAAGCATCGGGGGATACGCGATGGATTTATTTGAAACTTTTGTTTACCAGGTAAACACAATGAGCCAATGGCCCTTTTTCATGTGCAACCCTGGACCAAAGTGAGTCAGGTGTTACATAACAATTAAACAGAACCACAACACTCAGCAATCAATAAATGAACTAAAATACATGTTTTAAGAATAACATGTACATTCTAATTGACTAAGAAGGTGCTTTCTTTAAAAAATATTAGGACTACAGCCACTCTGGATGGCTACAGGAAGTTCATTCCAGGACTTTGCTGCCTTAATTGAAAAGGCGTGATCACCCGTCTTAGTTTTTGTCTTAGGAATGATACACATGGCATGTGGGGTGTGCTGTACTGGGTGCACCCACTAGTGATGCACTTGGCTGGGTGTGGGGTCGTTGTGCTAGTGCAGGTGTGCCTGGTGTGCTATGCCATGTGTTTATGGGGGGGAGGGGGTGTCAGGAGGACCATCCATACGCATTTACTGTGAAGCTGTGACAGCTCCGGAGTCTGCGTGGCATTTGGTTATTTTTTATTTATTTATTTCAAAGTTTGGAACTACATCTTTGAGCAGAAATTTTCATTTACAAAGGTTCCTCGTCAGAATAACAATTTGTTTACACCATGTCAACGACAGTATTAAAAACTGATTAAACAGGCTGGACAATATTGATTCAGTGACATAACATAAAAACATAAGAAGTAACCAGCAGAAGGAGACCACCTGGTCTATCATGCCTGCTCCATATGCTGTATAGCAGTTTATATTCACGCACACCTCCACATGTTCATTTCCTCTTATTTTCACTGGTGGAACACTAGTGCTGTTATATATATAGTGATCTGTGTAATATTCACTATCTTTTTATTTTAACTCTAATATGGAACCAGCGAATATAATGAAAATAAAATGAGAGTGAATATTTCCTTTTATACAGTGTACTGGGGTTTTGTATTTTACCCCTACACCACTGTTGGTGCCCCCCCTTCCCGCCTCCCTCTGCCTACGTTCCACAACTTCCCTCTGTGTTTATCCCAGGCTCTTTTGAATGCTCCCACTGACCTGGTTGCCACGACCTCCTCTGGCTGCTCATTCCGGACCGACACCACCCTTTCTGTGAAAGGGGGTGGGGGTAGGAAGAAGTAGGCTGCTGGTTAACTAGGATCTGCAGCTTATCCAGTAGGTAGGGAAATGGGCAGACTGGGTGGGCCAAGCAGTCCTTATCTGCCGTCAAATTCTATGTTTCTATGTTTCCTCACATCCTTCCTATACCCCCCCCCACCCCAGCTTCAGGCTGTGTCCTCTGGTGGTGGTATTTTCTTTCTTGTTGAGACCCTCAGACCCTCACACTCTCCTTTGTTCACTGCCTTCAGGTACTTGAAGGTCACTATCATATCCCCACTCTGCCTCCTCTCTTCCAATGAGTACATCCTCAGGGCTCCCAGCTTCTCTTCATTTGACCTGTCCTGCTGTCCTCTGATCATTTTAGTCACCCTCCTCTGCACCCCTTCCAGCAATTTAATGTCTTTTTTTTAGGTTCGGGTGCCAATATCTCACTTCATACTCCAAGAGATCTATACAATGGAAGAATAACCTTGCGCCTGCTACTGAACCCCTTTGTGATGCATCACAGCATCCTGTTGGCCTTTGCCGCCACCTTTTTGCATTGCCCAGACTGCTGGAGGTCACTAGTAATTACTACCCCCAGGTCTTTTTCTTCTTCTGTCTCTGCTACCTGTACTTTCCCTAGGTAGTACTCTGCTCTTGGGTTTCTTGCCCCGATGTACATCACCTTGCACTTTTTGGCATTGAATCCCAACTGCCACATCTCCGACCACTTTTCCAGTCTGGCTAGGTCCTCCCTTAACTCTTTTATCCCCTCCTGGGTGTCCACTCTTATACAGAGCTTGGTATCATCAGCAAGTAGGCACATCTTGTCCTGAATGCCCTCCCCAATGTCATTTATAAATATATTAAACAAAACAACAGAACAAGTAATATAAGTACCATTTCGGCAATGCACAGTGAACGAAAGTTAACACTCAACAGTCAAATAATACATAGCATAACACAGGCAATAGGAGCTATACGAAGGTAGCAGCCCATCTGGGCACTGTTGGGTTAAAAATAGAACCCAGACAAAGCAAAATAAAAACAGCACTCAACTAACCTCCATACAGGGATTTATCCCTGCTAGCTATAAAAGCACACAGGAAATATATTCCAGGGTTGTTTTATTAAATAACTTTAAAATGTATATCACTCACATGGTGCACTGCAAAATGGGAAAAGGTTAATTCATCTTGTCAGCCTAATGTTTCGCACCAGGGGACGCTTCGCCAGAGGCCTCTGAGGTCGTAACTGCTCTGCATTTCCAAAAAGATCTGGACAATACTTGCAAGACTGCAAATACCTGTAATTGTCTTGATGTACACTGAAGTACATATGAGCGTGCGTGTGTGTGTGTGTGTGTGTGTGTGTGTGTGAGAGAGAGAATGTGTGTGCGTGAGTGTGTGTATATGTGTGTGAGTGTGTGTATGTGTGTGTGTGTGTGTGTGTTTTTTAATGTTTTATTGGTAATGTCTTTTACTGTTTGTATCAATGTCAGTCATGGCTGAAAAAGGGGCTTTGTCTCAGTCTACTTACTGGTACAAAATAAAAGAAGTGAAGATGCTAAGGTTGCACCCACCATACTAAATGTTAATGGAGCCCCCACCCTTGACCCACTGACCACAGCCAATGCTTTTAATAATGCATGCACTGACCTGGTCAGTGTCCTCCCACCAGACTTCTTCAAGGACATCATTGAAGACACTGGACAGCGGGCAGATGATTCGCTTCCTGCACCACCTCCTTTCTACTTCAAAGAGGTCCCACTGTATATGGTCAGGAAACACCTAATAAAAGTACTCGGGAAGTCAAGGGATAGTGGTGATTCCTTAGACCTCAAATTAGTTGCCCTTACCATTGAAGAAATACTGGTGCCCACTGCAAAAATTCTAAACCTCTCACTGAGACTGGCACAATTCCCCTAAATCTGGAAGTCAGCCCTTGTTACTCCTGTTCACAAAAGTGGAGCCCGCACTATACACACAAACTATAGACCTATCTCTGTACTTCCACCTCTGTCTACGGCACTTGAGTGCATAGTTGCGGATCAGGAGTATATGGAAAAATACTTGATCCAGTGACCCAGCAGCATGGGTTCAAAAAGCGACATAGCACTACCACGGCACTGCTAGAATTCACTGGTTTCGTTTACCAATCTCTGGATCAAGGTAGATTGGTGGGTGCGGCCTTCATAGACCTCACAAAGGCTTTTGATACAGTGAACCATGCTCTACTTCTCAAGCAACTGACCTCGATTGGCCTCTTGGCAGACACTGTGTCCTGGTTCAAAAGCTATCTTGTAGGTCGCTCCCAACAGGTGAAGATGGCTAATTTCATCTCTGACCATCAACATGTCTGTTCTGGAGTACCACAGGGCTCCATACTGGGTCCTCTTCTCTTTAGCTTCTTTCTTAATCTCCCTCACTCCTGCCACCAGCAGATCTTCCTTTATGTGGATGACGTGGTCATATACACTAGCAACACTGATCCTGAACCACTAGAACACCAACTTCAACTCAGCTTTGAGGAAGTGGAGGACTAGTTCAGGAAACACAAGCTGATTCTGAACTACAGAAAAACAAAAGTCGTGTTCTTCAGCAGTGCTTGCAGCAAACACAGATCCAGTGCCCTGACCATCAGGAATGCCTCTGGCATCCCACTTGAACAAATTTAACATCTCAAGTATCTAGGGGTAACTGTGGATAGCTCACTATCATATGCCCAGCATGTTGAGAATGTTGCCAGGTCTGCCAGTATCAAGATAGGGTTACTCCATAGACATAAACACAATCTAACGCCTGAAGCCCGTAGACTTGCTATCTATAGCTCCATAGTATCCATTGTTGACTATGGTCTGGTTATCTATTGCTCAGCTTCCACCACTACTCTCCGCAGAATATCAGTGGCACTCAGTAAAGCATGCAGTCTTCTTACTGGAGCAGCACACCTTACCCACACATGTGAACTGTATGTGCAAACAGGTTGGCTTCAGCTAAATGGGAGAATTCACTATCAAACCTACTTGTTAACTAAAAAGGCACTTCTCGGGTTCCTGCCTTCTGGTGATACAAACTTACTCAACCCCTCTTGCAGCTCCCCGCACACACGTAGCTCAGTCAACCAACTCTTCTCTGTCCCAAGATGCTGGACCATACAAGGGCAACAATCGTTTGCATATAGAGCACCCCTATGGTTTAATGTGCTGCCTAGTGACATCTCTTCCTTACCAAAATTGGGACCATTTAAAGGCACTCTTTATCAGCATCTTACAGCTAACAGTTCCTGTGACTGTTATAACTGACATGGCGTTACCTCAGCAGTATTGACACATCCTTGTGTACCTACTTCTTCCCCTTTCTTTTTTTTTTTAATCACATCTTTTTTTTTCTTTTCTCACCTTTGCAGCCACAGTCCTGCTATACATCCAGCCACCACTCCTACCTTCACCGCCAACCCCAAAGCTGACATGCCCAGCTGGCATATGCAGCTACAACCATCGAGAGGGCCCCCCCGCTGAGCCCCTGCACCCGGCGAGGATCCAATACCGGCACACGCCTTATTTCAGGCATCATCAGTCGGTGAAGCTACCGGCTATCAAGCTGCCGTGGACTATGCTGCCATTTACCCTTTTTTCTCCCCGATGGGAGCATGGACGTGCAATGGCATCCGTGCACAGCATACAGATGTCTGCCATGTTCCCCCCTGCTTAGTACCCATGCAAATGCAGTTCCTCCAGGCATCCCCAGGGACCGCCAGAGTGTGGTGTGCACCCACCCCCTTTCCCCAGGACTAGGGGAGCTGTCATCAGATGCTAAATCCTAGCCCTCCCCTGCTGACCCTCGACAGCCCGGGCTCATTCCTGAACCCGGGTCACCGGCATGGAGTGAGGTGTGGCATCCAGCGTCTCAACCCTCAGCGCCACCGGGCCAGTCGTACTTCTTCCCCTTTCTCTGCGAATGACCAATTTCACCCTAACAACTCTGCCTTCTTTCCTGCCTTCTTCCCCGATCCTTCTTTCATCTCGCCCCTCTCACCCTCCACCTTCTTTCCACTGTTTATCTTCACATACCTGAACTTTTGTTCACCCAAATCTACCTATACCTATTTGACAAAGCACCTTGGGCTGCCTCCTTTTATTAGGTTATTTTTGATTTCCTACCAATTCATAGTTTTAATTTTAGTTGCAATGTTAATGTCATATTGTCATTTTAAATACTTTCTTGTCAAAAGTTTATGTAATACGACCCGTGGTATATCTGTCACCCTTCCTGCTGATGTGGAACCTTTGTAAAAGAGCTGGTATGTGCTCAAAGGTATTGTAATCTGAGAATAAATAAATAAACAAAATAAATAAAATAAAATACTGGAAACAAGGAAAAATACATGCCTGGCAGCAAACTAAAAAAAATAAAATAAAATGGGGTAAGCATTCAGTAGATCTTATGCCTCTGTGGGACAACACTGATGTTAAAGTAAGAGGTAGAATCTCTGGCGGGAGTATGGAAAACTCTTGGAAGCAACAGAGTAGAAGATATAATAGATGGAGAAAACAAAGTTGTCATTTATAGATTTACAAGTACGGTGCTGGCATCTCTTATGGTTATAGGAGTGCCTTCTCTAGTTCTTTGGGTGAGAAAACCGAACAGCGAAGCTGAGCATTTCAGTCACACAAAAACCTTGAGTAGCCACTCATAACTATAACAGATGTTGCAAATGTACATGTAGTAAACATATTATAAATCATTGTTAAAGATTTCTTTTTTTGGGGGGGTGGAGTTAAGATGGTTGCGGTGAGCAACGTTTCATAAGAACTCTGATGCAGGCATTTTTTTTAAAATAAGTTTTTCTTTACCTTTCGAGAGCTTTTCTGACAATATTTTCTATGACTGATAAGTGGATGGTGATATCTTCTACATTGTCGGAAAAGCACATTTCTCCAAGCATTAAACCTCTGGAAAAATACTTCAGAAGGATTCTAGCACGGAAAGTGTTCAGAGAGAGCGGGCTCTGGTTTGAGAGATGAGTGCCGACTGACAGCCTGCAAGAGCCCACTCAGGTGAATACATCCTTGGTAGAAGCTGGTCAATACGCTAACAAAAACCACGACCCTGAAACCTACTGTTTCCATTTCTCCCAAAGTGGAGAATCTTCCTCAGAGAAGAGAAAAATTACCTTCCACCCTTAAACAAGCGGACTCACAGGTGGAGCCTGATATAAACGAGGGTGCTACGAAAGAGACGGATCCTACAGCCAGGAAAAAATATACAATAGACTCCCTTGGGGAGATTTTTGGAAAAACTCCTTGGCTGGACTCAGAACTTTGATAGGAAGTTTAATGTCCTGTCAGAGAAAGCTGACTTTTACAGAAAGACAATAAGTGAAATAGAGAAAAAATAGAAGTGGTTGCCAAATATGTTTGAACAAACAGAAAATGAAATCGAAAAAACAACAAATAAAATAAAGGGTTGAAGCAACAGCTGCTAATTTAATTAAATACAACTACATTCTGGCACATAAGGTGGAAATTTTGGAAACTCAGCAGAAGTATAGAAATTTAAGGATACTGGGCCTACCACCCTTGTTGGGTAAGGACTTTCAGAATATCAGAGACTTGGCTAAGGATATTTTTATAAATGTTTTTTAATTACTTGAGGAAAACCTGCCTTTTTATTTCTCAAGCTTACAGAATACCTGCAAAAAGAGGGGCCCTTCCACATTCAGAAACCGAAAAGAAATCTACAATATTTATAACTCTTGCTTTTGAAACAGACTGAGATTTAATAATGTGCACTGCAAGAATTAAAGCACCTCTTATTTATAAATCATATAAATTCTCGGTCTTTCCAGACTATTCGTTTGCTATGCATCACAGGAGAAGGAAGTTTCTTGGATTTAGACAACAGCGCCTAGAAATGGGAGCAGATTTCCAGTTATTACCCCCAGCAAAACTCTGGGGTTACTAAAAGGGGAACCAACACGTCTTTTTTGATATTGATCAAGTTATGGCTTTTATTCAAGCACAGTACCTGCAAAGTGAGACTGATGGGGCAGAATCACCTACACTATCAGAGGAAGAAATGATTTAAATGATTAATATTTGAAGTTTAAAATAAGGGATAACAGTGGATAATGGTGGGTTAAACGGGAGGTTCTTGGATTTGGGGTAGAAGCTTAATGACCTTGGAGGGGCTTTTATATGCGGAAAGAGGTTTCTCCTTTGTTTTTTGCACCAAGTACTGGAAAAGAAACATTTTGTTGCTGTTGTAACTGTGGGGAATATATTATGATGTAATAATAATAAATAATACCTCCCCACATATGTCTGGTCTTGACACGCCTTATATATAGAAAGCGAGTATTGTAAACATTTTTGATTCCTTCATAAATTATGTGTAGTATTCTTATCCTGTACTGTATGTATAATCAAAAAAAATGTATAAAAATAAAATAAAAAAAGATTTTTCTTTTTCACTTTATTCAGTTTGTGATAATCACAGCTAATCACACCTGGGGAGGCAATATAGTGCAGTGCTTTAAGGCTCTGAGCTGCAAACCTGGAGACCTGGGTTTGATTCCCATAGCTCCCACTTGCATACTGTGTGACCATGGGCAAGTCACTTAACTTCCCTGTGCTCCCAGGTTGCACCTGTAAACAAGCTTTCAGCTTAGTGTGACTCTCCTGGTTAAACAATTGGAAAAAAACAAAACACATTGTAAAGGAACTTGATTTTAAAATCAAAATGTGTTAACTTGAAGAATCTGAGAGAAGCCTCTGGGTTGGAAATGAAATGCATTAAATGAACTTGGAACTTCAGAATTTCAGAAGGGTTTGCATGAGAGACCCTCTTACTGTTGTAAGATCGTCTGGAGTGCAGTTTCAGTGGTTTCTGCAGAGAAGAGGAACACTCAAGCGTCTGCTAACTATGGGATGTAACTATCCCGAGTACCTAAATTGGGAAAGGAAAGGAATGGCAGCCTACAGTACCCAAGGAGAGGGTGGATAAAATTTATAGACACTTCCGGGAAGAATGCATGATGATTCCAAATACTTCAAAACCTGCCTGAGAGAAAGAATTTGTAATGGAGAGGGAAGACTGGACAAACTGCAGGGAATATATGGCAAGTTAAGACATACAAGGATAAAGAATACAGTAGATGGTACTGCACTGATGGTGCAGGAACCCAGCAGGTCTGGAAAAAAATTAATTTACTTGACATCACAGATGCTAGAGGCATAATGAACCAAAGGCCACCATAAATTATACTATGTCATCATATGAAAAAGTTTCCAGATTTTAGGAGGTCCCAGTGAAAGGGTGCAATTAACAAAAAGAGATGCCCAAGACTGCTGCACTACAGCCTGTGTCCACGGGATACACAAACTATGCCTCACATTAGACACCTGCAGAACAAATGGTTCCCACTGGTAAGTTTAGGAGCTAAAAGGTTAATATTGTCTAAAAGGCAGCAGAAAAGTCCACCTAAACTGGAAGAATCTATTAAGGAACACAGGGGTCTGGCGGCTAGTGAAAAGTTGGCGTGTTATGCCACAGACAGAATGGACTCTGTTTATAACATGTGGGAACATTTTCTTGAATGTCAAATTGCCAGCTCTACATAGAACAAAAGGCAAGCACTCACTACCTTGAGATCAAAGGCACTTACAAACCACAGTAGACATGAGTCTCATGCAAAAAAACTGGGAAAAAACTGCATTACTGTCAAAAAAGGTGTAGGTTACAACCAGACACATCCCACGGAACACCCCAATGTGTTTCACAGACATGCTTGCCAGCTCCTAGATTTAAGAAGATATAATCTATTCCCCTTCTACCTAAGCATGTACTTACGAGAAGTGTACCACCATCACAGCTAATGATACCCAATCTACTCTAAATTGTATCTGCGATAACATAACAAGACAAACGATAAAGTTAATGAATTGGCTTGGTTTATTAAAGTTTTACAGAAAGCAGTGAACATACAGGACAATCTCAACTTTGTGAAGTACAGCTAGAGCCCCATAACAATACTTTGTACTGTCAGGCTGGCCCATCGGTGCAGTGGTAGTACTGCTGCTTGCAACACCCATGACACAGGTTCAGAAGCAAGCCCAGGTCATTATGGGTGCCTAGGAAAGAAGGACTGAGCATCCCAGAGGACGATGTCTTCTGAGAGGGAGGGTCTCTGCCTCTACCACAATACTGCCACCCAGGCTACCACATGTGGCAGCGTAACAGAGGTAAGTTGAGGGAGGGGAGAATATCTCCTAGTGTGACAATGTTCTCTGGTAAGAAAGTATGAAAAGAACCTCAGTACAAGCAAGATGACGGGGTACATTTAGGCCCTGACCCACCTGACCAGCCACGCTAAACAGGAGGTTCTCAGATGAGGACCACGATTCACCTGCAGTGGTCAGCTGGGCAAGACTCACCTAAGGGGGCAAGCCAAGGGGTTGTACTAAGGAGTAAGTACTGGGGATGACTGGGGATGGGGACTGGGTGGTGGCCACCAGATGGGGTAGTGCTGGAGAATTAGGGGAATTAACAGATAAAAAAAAATATGGAGTACTGTTGTATATCACCGTTTAAAAGATGGAGTGCTCCTGACCAATTGGAGTGCTCCATTCCTCTGCATGTGAGAACACTCTTATTCTGTCAAGAGTGTCTCACACGCAGTTTCCCTGGAAACGGGCATGTTGGGGGAATGTGTTTGATCGAAATATATTAATACCACCTCCGACACCACTCTTACATTTGTAAGAGGGGTCTCATGCACATTCTTAGGTTATCAGAACTGCTCACCACTGGTTCTCATACCCTAAGCATGCATGAGAAACTGCTCGTATAATTATACACGTGGTCTTGGAGATGGTAGTAACCCTTGCATGGCCACAGACTGATACATCAGTCCAAAATTCCTATATGTTCCAATTCTGTAGGCCGACTAAGGGTTAACATACAAACAAAAGAAAAAAGAAAACTGAAGAGAAAACATTTTATTTAACTGCACAGTAGTAAATCCAGCAAATGGCTATTGTTGTCCATCATGTCAACAGAGCTGTGTGCACAATATAATCAAATTATACTGGTGTTACATTTATCTGCAATAAAAAGAATATTATAAAAAATATTTTCCAATTCCCCATAAAGAAAAAAACTATAGTTTCCATACAAGGCAAAAAATGCATTTTCGTACCATCACTACATTAATTTATCTGTTGATGCTGGAAAAGCTGACACATCATACTTTGTAATCACTTAGTGTTAAAAACTTTATTTAGGAGACAACTGTTATTGTAATTCCGCTGTATACACTCTGTATTGTCTACCTCCCTCACCAGCACCACCGCCACCACCATCACCCCCCCCCCAACCTGAAAACAAGGTGTTACCAACTCAGTATGTCTTTCCTGGTACAACCTTTGAAATAAACAATTAAACCCCTTAGTGATGTATCGCCAAGGGAGTAGATTCCTGCCCCTGCTAGGAATGTCTATGTAAAAGATTGCATCAATTTCAATGTTAAACCAGTAAAATTATGAATTATAAAAAAAAGGACCCTTTTTGTGAAATGTGCACAATATGTGGGAAAAGAAATGACATATACAGTATATGACATATATGGCAATGTGAATGAACTATATACAGAATAAAGCATGGGTGCCTGTTACTGAGTATAGTGGAGGCAGAATATTGTGCCCCTAGCTTAAGAAAATGAAATTACCACCAAGTTCACATGCACCCTTTTTAGAGTTGCAGTGGGAGGAGCCCTGAAGACCTACTGCATTCAAAAAAAGACACCGCATTCCTTGCAATCTTTGCGACCGAACAACCTGATGAAGTGTCACCACAGTCGCCTCCCTGTCTGTGGAGCACTCCAGTCATACTGCACTATAAAACAAATCGGGCTGTCCTGATCAGGACACTGGGGGATTGGGCACCCAGTGTCACTGTTTATATTTCTGGGGGTTGAGAGGAGAGTTGGGGGGGCATATTCCTAATTTTAAGAAAACAAACGTCGGTCATGGTGGAACACGGAACCATCCACTGTGCCCAACACAGCCACTGCACCACCGCGTATGCACCAGTATTCTGCCAATTTTTTTTTTCCTTTTAAATTATAGATATCCCCCACCCAACCCCTCCCTCACAGCACTCACCACCCCGCACCCCTCCAGAAACATAAGAGTGACACTGGGGAGTACCCAATCCCCCAGTGCCGAAATCCTTGGTTTGTGACACTGGGGAGTGCTCAATCTCCCAGTGCCGAAATCCTTGGTCTTTTTTTGTACCTGTAAGAAAAAAAAACATCCCTCGATGTCTTTTGCAGTCAAAACTCCCCCCCCCCACCTGACCCTCTCACTCAGCCCCACAAGCCACGGTACGCAAACAGTTTGCGCGGGTTTAGCTTGGGATTAGCACAGGTCTGCTATATTCAAACAGCCAAATAGCGTGTGCAAATCACATTAGCAGCGGGCAAACCATAATTATATGCAAGGGGCACACTGAACATGAATACAGACACTATGGGATATTCAGCGGCTAGCGCTGCACTAAGGTATTTAGTGCAATTTAGCATGACCCTTTGCGTGGTACAAATTAGCGCCCAGGAAAAGCTGGTCTTAACTCTGGGCAAACAGCTTTGTGCGACATTAGTGCGGCTTTAGTGTGGCCTTGCATGACCCTAACATATGACTATGACACAGAGATTAAGCCAGACGTGGAGGAAACATGCTGCTCACTGATGGCACCACAATGATGCCAACTGCTGCCATCTATCCCAGCCATGCCAGGCAGTATGTGGTGACCCGGCCCCTGGGGGCCACCATGGTGGAGTTGTCATACAGCACACACCTGCAGACCATATGTCTGTGGTGACCAACAGATGCCAGCACACACATGCAGCACTGTGGGCATGGTGGGTGCTGAGGGAAGGGTGTACAGGTGGCCAGGCCTCACCACAGACTGGGTGCAGTCACAAGGCTGGGACACAGCATGCAATGCACATGGGCCAGTATTGGGAATACCCAAATACCATTGTGCCTGTCTGATCATACATGCCCTCCCCAGTCACATACTGCACAGCTGTACATACACCACAGCACACACAGACGGCCATGTCTATGTCACTGTGAGCATCCCATGCCAGAGGTGCAGCATCTGTGGGTCACACAACAGTGTGACAGAAATGTCCACTGGCAGTACACACCTGCAAGGTGGGCTTGTCACTGTGTACAGTGCAGTGGGCATCGCTACCCTACACACCAGGCATTGCTGTGTCCCTCACACTACTGGCCCCCTTACTACTGTGGTGTCTGCTGTGCACTGTAGCATGCCCTGCAGTGTGACAGTTGCATGCATCACCACCACCGCCTGTGCCTATTCTGTGTTGTCCCCTGTGGTATACAATGCTATGCTGTACTGCATACATGTAGCCTGCAGCAACCATCATGCACTGTCAGACTGACCTACAGGTGGAGCTGCGGCCAGACCTGGCCGGCCCCTGTACTTCCAGACTGACCTACAGGTGGAGCTGTGGGACCCTGTAGTAACACTGGGCAAACTGCATGCAAATCAGGGCATAATGTGATGCCAATCTGGATGTTTGCCCAGAGACTACCTAAGTAGGCTCATTTGCATGTCACTTTTGAACATGGCAAAGTTTAGCACCGGGCAAATGTGTTTGCACCAGGCAAATGGCTTAGCTCCGTGCTAAAGCCAAGTAAACGTGTTAGTGTGGTGCTAATGGTTTGGGGAATATTATACAGTTTTGAACACTGTTCTTTCACATCAGCTGCTGCCTGCAGCTGTACTGGGTCCACGCATTTGCTGGCACACACACTGGCCACATGGTTCACCTCTACCTACCTTCATGTCACTGTGCACTGTGTTGCTGTAGTTTGCACTTCCTGGTTGCTGTATTCAGTGCTGTCTTATTCCAGGGCTACATTTGCCCTGCACTCCCAGCCCAGTTTGCCCGGCTTCATTCCCATGCTACATTCAGAAGCTGTTTGCCCCGGGTTATTCCTTTTGAATATAGCTTGCTTTGTGCTCCAGGCTAAGTTTGCCTGCCGGGCAGTGCTAATTTAGCCCTGGGGCAAAGTTTTAAATATCTGGCCCCCAGGGTTCAGAGTGGAGGTGTTATTCTCAGTTCACATATTGTTACTCACAATTCACATTTATTCACTGGTGTGACATCACACACATTGATATTATTTATTTACTCATTCATTCAAGATTTTCACCAGGAAAAACATACTGAGCTAACAGCTCATTTCCAGATGTGTCCGGGTGAGAGCGGGATGTGGAGAGTGAAGTAATAAGTTACAATTATAAAACAATAATAGCTATAAAATAAAAAAATATGCAGTAGACAAATTGTGAGGAAGCACAAAGTAAGTAGTGCGAAACATAGCACACTCATAGCATACTAACCACAATTCCACAAAGTGCAGCTGACAGCAAAATGAGGGAGGGACGGGAGAATGTGAGTACAATGCGGGACAAGTCAAAGGGAAAATTGGACCAATACACCAGGAGAGTAGGGGGAGGGAGTGTATGGAGGGAGGAGCAGTGGGATTAGCCTAGGATCAGTGGCAACTGCAGGAGTGAGTAGTAAAGCCACGGAGGAGGGACTTTAGTGAGAGGGAAGAGGGAGCATAGTGACTGCTCTAAAGTTTGGGGAAGTGGAAGAAGACAGCTGCTTGACCAACAGAGGATTTTAAAAGGCGGAAGTGAGAACCAGTAGGTGGTCAAGGGAGTAGGAGGTAAGGAGGGGAGAACAGCAGGGAGGAAAGGTGGGGGGGGGGGAGCCCTGCCAGAATTCAGAAATGAAGGTGGCACAATGAGCAAGGTGCCTAGCATCAAGAGAGGGGAAGAAGAGAGGGGAATGCAGGGAACAGTGATGGATTCTAGGGATGCAATCCAGGACAAAGCGGCAAAAGGAGTGAAAGAGGGGATCCCGCTTGGCAAGAGTGGACTTGGGGGCAGTGCTATATACAATGTCACCATAACTGAAGATATGTATAATCATATTCGTGACAATATCTCTACAAGCAGGAAGCAGGATACTTGCTTTGCTTTTGTAAAGTGCTCAAAGTCTAGGTGCTACTTCTTGCGGATGGCGTCCAGATGAATAGGGAAGTCCTGGTGATAATCCCACCATACCCCAAGGTATTTAAAGGAGGAGATCTTACCAATCACACCATCATCAAGGGTCTGGAAGGATGGAGGAGGGAAGAGCTTGGCAAGTCTCTGTCAAGTGACAAAGGTCACTAAGACCTTTTTTGGAGGGGGGGCACTGAGAGACAGCTGGTTGGCTCAAAACCAGTGCTGTATGATTGTTGAAAGCCAACTGTATATCGGTCATGAGGTCAGAGGCAGAGGAACCAGAACAGCACAGAGAACTGTGTTGTTTGGGTACATGTGACTGCATGCAGAGAAGTAGGCAAGGAGAAGGTTGTTTAGGAAAAAGGAGATTAGGATGGAGCCAGAGACGGATCCTTGGGGGATGCCAGAGCAGATAGGGAAAGCAGGGGAGATGGAGGTATCAATATGGGCAGCTTGGGTCCCACCCTCAAGGTGTAGCAGGGTGAAATCCTCCGACTGTGTTTTGGATCAATGAAAATAGAGAATCAGTTTTTAAGGAGCTGCAGGAAAGCCTTGCAGCCACAATAAGTCTGATTTAAGGTATCAAATAAAAATGAGAGCCTGTTGAGACCTGAGATATTCAGTGCAGCAATAGTCTTACAGCATATCAAAATAAATGTTTCTTTTCTATCCTATTGGCTGCTAGCATTAAGTATACAAGAGCTGTCTTAGCACAGTTAGGGTGAAAGAAATGTTGTGTACTTTGGTGCTGTATTCCCCTGTTAAATTTCCATGTGCAAAATAGTGAACCTGGGGAAGAATGTGGTTTTTGGCCCTATAAAATACAGAGTACTGAAGAACTACAATAAACCACCTTTAGTTTTGTATGGAAGGTATTAGGAATCTCAAAGTTCTTGCTGTTTGAAATGTACCAAACACATGTTTTACAAACTGCTACCAAACAATGAATTAGCAGTGTCTTTTGCTTTATATTGGTTTCATTTGTATTTTCCTGATATTAGATGAAATGTTTCTTTAGGCCAAAACTGTACACATTTCTATATGTTGAGGAAAATTTACCTGTTTGAAAATGCCTGACTCCATGTGCTTTAGTTTGCTGGCATCCATTTTGTAGATTACTAGGGGCTCAGGCTGGCTGAACTCTGTGGGCTTTTTAGAGCTCTAGCATGAGGGAGTCTGGGAACGAGAAAGGTGGGATTTCCTGCCAGGAAGTTCCTTTCTTTATTTTATTATTGTTTAAACGCTGATCTGTGTTAAACTATTATTTTTCATGTTTGCTTACTTTTCTGTATGAAATAGACATATTTAAAATTGTTGCAAACATTTAATTAACATTTAAAGCTATGATTGACAGGTCACATGATCTTCAGCCCTATAAAAGGAGCTGGCTGAGCAGAGTCTGGCAGATAAGATCTGAGCTGTGGAGAGAGCAGTCCTCTGTAGGAGTGAAACTGGCTGATGCAAGAGGGGAGTAGTTGGTGCTGGAAGCAGTCTCAGAAAGACTGACCAGTGGTGGTTCTAGTCAAGGCTGGGATGTTTTGAACCAAAGCTGAGTTGAGAAGCTAGAGGGGTGATTGGTCTTCCTAAAGTGTTGGCTGCAAAACTGCAGGTACAAGTAGGACCACCCTCAGGCACTGGATTTGTCCTTGTGAGCCTACTGGTTGAGTGGGAACCAACAGCCCTATAAGCCATGCTTTATTACAGTTGCTGAAGATCATCCTGACTAGTCAATCAGTATGAGCAACACAGAAGTTCCAGATCTGCATTGTTGAACTGTTTATGGTATTGCCAAGTGTGTGAAGTCCTTCTGTAATAAAGTGCACTGCCCTATGGGACATTTTAAAAGAACTTGTCTCGCCTTCTGTGTCTTCATCTAACCCACCCTCCCACACAAGGTATAAACAAAACCACTCAACAGAAGAGAGAGAGACCCAAGCTGCTTTTAGCCTGCCCAGGAGGATGGGTGGGCAACAGTGTTGAAGGCTTTGGCCAGGTTGACAATGATGGCGGAGGTGACCTGACCCTGGTCCATGCCAGAAAGGATGGAGTCAGTGAGCCTAAAGAGGGAGGAGATGGTGGAGTGGGATTTCCTGAAGCCAGACTGAAAGGGGGTGAAGAAGGAGGTGTCATCAAGGAAAGGAGAGAGTTGGGAGAGGATTGGGTGTTCCTGAAGTTTAGCCGGGGAGGGAAGAAGGGAGATGGGACAGTAGTTGCCAGAAAGGGAGGATGACAGTGGCCTGCTTCTACAGACCAGGGACTGAGGCAAGTGAGAGAGGCGGCTGAGGAGGTATGTGATGGGAAGAACAACAGATGGGACGGGGACAGACAGGAGTTAGGGGTCAAGGCCATCAGGGATCCCTCCTTTGTGTGTGTTGAAGAGCAAGAAGGGCCTTGGAAGTTGCAGAGAGAGTGGCAGGGGAGAAGATAAACTTATATCAATGTGAATTTCAATATGGATATAATGGATATCAATGTGAATTGTAAATAACAAGTGTGAACTGTGAATAACAACATTTTTCACTTCTTTAAACTCAGATATCTGACACATATGGATAACACATTCTCCCTTTTTTTTTATTCTGTTTATCTTGCCCACCTGACCATCCTCCAAGCTCATTCCTTTGTCTGCTGCTGGTCCTGACATGAAGGAAAGCCCCAGGCTTGTGGTCAGTTTGGTGCAGTGGAGGAAGGACTCATTCAGGCTCATCTGAGCCTCGGCAGAAGGTCAGGAGGGTGCAGCATGTGCTGATCAGGGCATATTGTTATCCCCATTATAATCCCACCTCCCAATGCAATAACAGTGGGTTTCCCAGTCACAGCCTGAGGGAGAGGCAGGACAAGCCATGGTCACCATTGTCTTCGATGTCCCACCTTGTCATGGAGTTCTTAGTAACAGTGGAAATCCATGGTATCCCCCAACCCGAAGTCTGATTCCTCCGCACTGCTCCCCAAACAGGAGTGCACTGGGCTTGACCTGCGCCACTGGGTGGCAGTGGACTATATATTCTTACTATAAAAAGTTGCATGTATATTTCATATATGAAGCATATATTAGCCATACATGTGTAATCTCTTGGTTAAGAAAATGGAGGTGCATCTGCAGCGACAGTACTGTGCTCCTGTCTTCCACCACTTGAAAGGGATCCTGGGTCACTGACCAAAACTTTCAGAGCTGCACTGTACAATGAGTCGGGAGATAACTTTAATGTAGCATCACACTGCATTTTAGCAAAATTCTTGTTCTTTGTGGAGTAGATTTTTTTTTTTGGGGGGGGGGGAGCAACTGCTTTTGTACACCAAGCAGGCTGGTTACAGAATCTGTTTTCCTCAGTGTCATGCAAAACTAAGCACAATTGCACCATCTACTAAATGCACATCATCGTCTATATTTCTATACAGTAGTTCTGGTAAACATCCATTTTCAAAAAAAATAACATTTTAGGAAGTGGAGTAGGTGTCATCTCCCACAGCAAGGGTGAACCCAGTTAAGACAGTAAGGCATCACAGGAAAGCTGGTAACAGCTCGGAAATTTACTGTTATCTACTGAGTGCAGAGCCGTGTCCTCAGTATATGTATTACGTGATACTCAAGACCACACCAAGGGGGGATCCCCTTATCAGGAAATACCATTTACTGGGATTCTCCGTATACTGAAAATTAAACTTAATGTCGATGTTATATTTGTTTTTTTGAGGGGGAGGGGTTGCCAGTCTTATTCCAAGGCAGCCCCTATGCCCACCTCATCTCTACCTCCCCGTTTCTGACTGGCTGGGTTGTGTCTTGATGAATAACTTCATAACATCCTCGTGTCAAGTTAGAAGTCTCTGTCCAGCTCACTGACGCCTCCTGGGTGTTATTTCAGCACATCATAGTTAAATAAATAAAAATGCAGAAAACTGATGACCCACACAAACTGCGTATGCCCAACCCCCCACCAAGTAGTCATCATAATTACTGGTGCCCAAACTCAGCTGTGAATATCAGCAAGACAGCACAGGTGGCAGAGTATTCCAAGATGTAGGCACAGGCTCAGTTCATGACTCCAGTTTCCAGACACGCCAAAAGAGACTTCCCTGCAGGGAGGTGTGAGAGTACCCCCAGTGCCAGTACCCTCATTTGGGCTTAGGAACAGCTCCTAGGTGTGTATACATCAATATGTGCACATTTTGGACACATCACAACCAGGGTGAGGGTGCACTGGTCTCTAATGTGGGAGGGTAGGTTAGCAGTGCTAACAAGGGACAAAAAGGGGTTAACATCAAAATAGCCTTGCTGACAGAGTCTTGGTTCCTCCAGTACTGGACCTTCAACCTGCAGGGCAACATGTGAACCCTCCTTCATGTTCACTTTCTTGCTAGGGAAGATACACATAAGGAAGTTATTGTCCAGTAAGTGTGGGTGGCAAGAACATCAGGAGATACACCCCACCACCACCACCAATATGCTCACCATTTTATCAGTGACCCAATGGATTGAGGCTAGACCTTGTACAGTTTTGTATACTGTGAAAACTGACTTTGGAAATATGTCCACGAAACCCAATGTGTCAGTGAGGGTAGGTTGACTGTTTAGTACAGCACCCATACACGCCTAAAAAATGGAGGTTTGCTGGAGTACGGCTAGATTGATATATGCAACAAAGGTATTCTAAGCAAAAAAGACCTCAATACAAAAGCCCTGGGGCAAGGTGCATATAAAAAGTGTATAGGCATAGCCAGCCCGATGGCGCTGAGGGTTGAGGTGCTGGACGCCTTACCTCATGCTACACTGGTGACCTGGGTTCGGGAATGATCTTGGGTCATCAAGGTGCCAGCGTGGGGGGGGAGAGGAACAGGATCAAGCAGAGCTGGCAGGCTGCTCTTCTCTCCTCTCCTCTCCTGGAGGTGGTGGGTTGTCGCCCTTCCATAGTTCTGCTCCCACCAGGTGGAGGTCCGGTGGGATAGTGTAGGTGGAGGGGGCGGCAAGGACAGGAGGGTGGAAAGGGCTGAGCTGGCGCCACAGTGTGTGTGCATGCCTTCACACGCACATATGGCCATGTGCCAGGGCCTTGGGTGGGGAAGTGGGACACTACTACCTACAAAGAAGAAAAAAAACATAAAATATATAAATAAAAAGAGTGTACAGGTGGTAAAAACACATTTAAAAGCAGCACAAAATGACAGTGTGTAAACTAGCCTAAAATCTGAAAAAGGATGGACACTCAGGTGGGGGTGAAGAGAATATGTTGGGACCTTGCAACTGGGGTTCAATGCCAAAAAGTGCAAAATTCTGCTCCAGGGCATAGGAACCCAGGAGCTGAGTATAGGATGGGGGAGGTACTGACAGTCATTAAGCAGGAAAGGAATCTTTGGGTTATCATAACTGATTACCTCAGAGTGGCGGGACAGTGTGACAGAGCAGTAGGTAGGGCCAGTGGGATGCCGGGATGCATATGGAGTGGTATGTCCAGCAGGAGGAGGGAGGTAGTGTTGCCTGCTTCTCAGACACTACCTGAAGTACTGTGTCCAGTTCTGGAGGCAGCAACTCATGGCATAGACAGGGTGGTGACAGTCTGGAAGAGGGCAACTAAAATGATGCAGGGGTTGCATCAAAAGCTTTATGAAGAGACTGAGAGATGTCAACAAGTACACTTTGGGAGACAGGAGAGTGGGAAGGGACATGAAAGAGACCTATAAGTACCTCATGTGGGTGAACAGGGTGCAGGAGGGGAGTCTCTTTCAGGTGAGAAATCCTGTAGATGGCTCTTAATCCCTGTAAAATAGCATTATGCAGCCCTGTTAGCTCTGACCAGAACTTGTCTATATAGCATGCAATGGTGTCTCTCATGGAATGAATTTAAAACAAAGTGAGTAAGCCTGTTGTAAGCAACGGTTAACTTGGCCAGGACAGATTTATTGGCCCCATAATGCAGAATGTCCCATAGTCCAGTAGGAGAATTATTCATTGCACTCACTATGTGCAGACGTGTGGGGGTGGAAGCAGTTCTTATTCTTGTACAGGAAGCCAATTTTGGGGTAAAGTGTTTCTGATTTTCAACATGTACTGTAGGTTCCATCTGAAATGAGGGTTCAGCCACATGCCCAGACATTTGTAGGCATAGTAAATTGGAGCTCATGGTGGCCCAGGACAGTGAGATAGGACAACTGTTGGTTGGTGCACCTGAGCTTTGTCCAAGACACAGAAATCATTATCTGTTTTTTGGGTTTTTTTCTGTGTTTAGCGTCAGCTTATTTAGTACAAAGAAGGAATTAACCTCTTTGAATCCTTGCTGGAGAGAGGTTCTGAGTAATGACATATCGAGGATGGTATCATCTGCATGTAAGTGATACACATCCTCAGACCCTCAGCGTAAGTCAGTAATGTAAAGTAAAAACAGAAGTAGGCCCAAAACAGAACACCCTTGGGGATGCCTGAGAACAATGGGCTTAGATTTAGTCTTTTCCCCCTTTAAAGGATACAATTCGCTGCCTGTCTGAGCGGTAATTTTTGAGCCAGCTCATCATATAACTGTTTTGAGCCAAATCATTCACGTTATTACTCTTCTTTAAACTTTGCAGCTTCCTTTCATTTAATTGAATAATGGTGAATAACAGCCATGCATGCTTCCCATTACACATTTTGTTCCATTGCCTACAGACAGGTCTGGCCAGCTTGGCTGCATACCTTGTCATACCCCAAACCTCAGGGCTGGTTTACAACCTGGTTCCTATCAGACTCAGGACTCCTCTGGTCTGGAGAATGGGTATCTCCTACCTTACTTAATGTAGCCAGTCTTCCTCTGGATCCTCCATACTGTCTTTGTATGTATGTTCCTTGGCAATGGCACTAACTGAAACATTGCCTCCTCCAGGGTCCTCTTCCAAGCTTTGAGGAACCATAATCAGCTCAGCCAGCCATCAGCATGTTCCCCTTAAAGGGACTCCCTTCCCATGGTCCTCACACTCTTACTGTGGTCCCACTACATATTAGCAATTAATAATCCCAGCTGCAGGATTTTCATGGCACCAGGGTATATACCTGAAGATGAGCAGCTGGCTAGGAGATAAAAATCTATAATCTCATCATTCAGCGACCCCCCCCCCCGTGATGTCATGATTCACAAAGTTTGAAGCCCTTTCTGCTGCAGCAGATTATGATGCTACAAACAGAAAAATCTACCCATTTATAAAACAGATGCTCCTTTAAAAAACTCGGCATCCATCCCTGGTGATGGGGTCTTTATAAAACATATTATATTATCAGTGAGTCATATGAAAAAAGTGTTCTTGTGCATAACAGATGGCTAGCACATAAGATGTGTTTCATCGTTGCTGTAAGACATACACCACCAAACACATTAGTTATGCAGATGCTGACTTTGCAAAGATTTCATCTCTCAGTGGACCTGACTGAGCAGAAACTTGCTCTATTGTTTAAAACCTGGAAACATATTATTTCAGACAGCAGTCTCAGTGTTTACCAGGCAGAGCATCCTGCACAGGTTTGGAAAGAACAAAGATATGCAGGGGCTTCATTTTGGAGTGAGGCAGGAGTTAAAATTTCCATGGGACAAAATCTGGAAGTCATTCTAGTTTTTTAGTAGTCAGGTCTCAAGTTTTGGAAGACAATATCTTATGTTAATGCAATCCTCTCCCCTTCAGGTAGCATGACCACCGACCTATTTCTATGTACGGGATGGGTGTTTGGGCATGGCTTTGGGAACTTCTACGCCCATGGGCTTATTTACATTCACTGGGAGCTCCCCTGCACTCAGTTTCTTGGGCTGTTTTAGCTGTTACTGGACTGGAGGGATTTTTGGGGGGTACCTTAGTGGCTAGTAGGTAGTGAACTGCACTTACTCCCAAAGTCCATGCACTAGACTTTGATTTGTTGGGTTTTGTCAAATTTTATTTGCTATACCATTTCTCCAAGTCCAGGTACCCCAATTCCTCAGCTCATAATCAGTGTCACAAATTACTTTGCTTTATGTTTTCATAGGTAACCTCTCCCCTCCCAGCTAAGTTATTATGGCATGCCAGCCAAATTACAGCCTTCTGATGTAGCCAATGTTAACCCCATCTCTCTCCCACCAGTTCACATTTTTTCCTGTGGCTTCTGCCACTCTCGGTCCCTTTCTTTCAAATGCAAAGTGCCTACATCAGCCTCTCTGTCCTTCCAGGGTATGTCTTTACCCAAGAAAATCCATATACCCATCTGCACTGTTCCTAACTGAGCTTACACTTTGAAATGAAACATCACACTGCTTTTCAGCGAATACCCTCTTTCACCATAAAGGCATCTTATGTTGTAGGGTGATCTCCTTTACCAGAGGACATTATATGGGATTGCCACATCCCCTGACAAGCCCTCCAGTCCTCAAACAGTGGGGATTGGCCAGCATTTACCTGCTAGGTATCACCAGTATCTCACTTGAGGGACAGCCTGGAAAACCTTCCAACCTGCCCTCCTGGGTCTCTCTTACCAGATGGCCAAGCCATGGGTGCTGCTTCCTTTGTGATTCCCTCCTACCTCCTAGGATAGAAAATTGATTAATAAGCTGGGTAGGCTTGGGGTGGGTCAGAAGTTGGTCAACAAGGTGGCAAACTGTTTGACGGGCAGAAAAGAGAGAGTGGTGGTAAATGTTATACAGTCAGAAGAGATGCAAGTCACAAGTGGGGTACCTCAGGGATCAGTCCTGGGGCCAGTCCTCTTCAATATCTTTATCAGTGACATTGCAGATGGACTGGAGTGTAAGGTTTGTCTGTTTGCAGATGACACCAAGACCTGCAACAGAGTAGATGATCCAGATGGGGTGGGCAGAATGAGAAGAGATCTGGACAAACTAGCAAAATGGTCAGAAGAGTGGCAACTGGGGTTTAACACAAAGAAGTGCAAGATCATGCACATAGGGAAGAGAAACCCTGAAGCCACCTATAGGCTGGGAGGGGAGTTGCTGGCAGTCACAAGGGAAGAAAGAGACTTGGGCATCATCATCACTGATGACCTGAAATCGTCCAAGCAGACCACTAAAGCAGTAGGTAAGGCTAGGGGGATGTTGGGGTGTATTAGTAGGGGTATCACAAGTTGGAAGAGGGAGGTAATAATCCCTCTTTACAAGACACTGGTTAGGGCCCATCTGGAGTACAGCGTGCAGTACTGGAGGCCACACCTTCACAAGGACATTAACCAAATTGAGGCAGTCCAGAGAAGGGCAACCAAAATGGTGCAGGGACTACATCAGAAAACATATGAGGACAGATTAATGGAGCTCAATATGTATACCCTAAACAAAGGAGGAGAGGTGATATGATTGAAACATTCAAACACCTTAAGGGCATTAACAAGGTGAAAGAGTCTAACATGTTTCAATATAAGAAAAACAGCAGGACAAGAGGACACAGCATGAGATTAGAGGGAGGCCAATTAAGGGGTAATGTGAGGAAGTTCTTTTTCACAGAAAGGGTGGTGGATGCATGGAACAGCCTACCTCAGGAAGTGGTGAATATGAATACAGTGCAGGGCTTCAAACAGGCATGGGATAGGCATAAGGGAGCAATATAGATGAGTATGAATAGATAGGCCATTGACAGAGCAAAGGCCGATGGCACATTTATAAGGTAGAAAAAGAAAACGGCAGACTGGATGGGCCTTGCGGTCCTTATCTGCCGTCAACTTCTATGTTTCTACCTTTACTTTTGGAAATGAGTCTCTTACCTTACTCGCTAGCCATTTCAGTTCAGTTCCTGCTTCCACCTGCTGCCTCCTGGTCCTCAATGTCTCAGCACAGCTGGTCTCTGGGGTCACCACCCACTAGGATGCCCCACTTTGATCCCTGAGGGGACCCATCACTGGCCAAAAGTCATTGGGAAGTCCTCTTGAAGAGACACCCCATGGAATTTCTTCACCCTCCAGGTGATCCCCCTATGCTGCACTCTATGGACAATGTCCCTGCTCCACATCCAGAGATCCCAGCTCCTCAGATCCATCCCAGGTTCCCTTGGTCCTTTCTTGGTAGCCACCAGGGTCTCATTGGCATCATGATACCCTTGAAGCTGTGAGGTGTCCAGGACCTCCTCCACTTTCAGGTTGCTTTGAGAATGGCTTGCACACAATTCCTACTGTGTTTCCAGGCAGGAACTTACCTTTGGGCGCCTCCTGTGCCCTTGACTTGAGTCCTCCAAGCAGCCACTCAATGGGCAATAGCCAACTGCCTACTTTTCCAGGCACACTGGAAAGCACCCTAGCATTACTAACCCTGGCTGGTTGTGCCCCTTTACCCCCCCCTTGTCTGGAACTCATGACTAAGGTGGCCCTGCCAGTCCCTCACCTGCACCCCGAGAGTGCTTGCCAGGTGAGGTCACCCTCAGCAAAGTTCCCTCACAAACTCTGAACTTGAGATCTGTCCCAAGACTCAAACTAACTGCCACCACGAAAGCACTGTATCTTTACAGTAAACTATATAGAAGTTCCGTCCACCAAGCTATACTCAGAAAGAATGATTCGAGGGCATCACTCCCCCACTGGCCAACATCTGGCGAACAACCTCCTCCCCCTGCTCTAAGGAGGGGGTTGTTACATTACCACGTGGAGGACATCCCCAGGTCATGCAAGAATAAACCTTTTGTTCACTCAGGAATGTGTCCAACAATGCTGCCTAGCAACAAGTGGCAGAGCTACTCAAAGCCCTGAATTCTAGGCTACCTTTGCTTACAGTATTCCAGACTGAATGAAAGCTTATTCCCGTATGTCCTATGGCATGCCCTATTTATATCATGAAACACAGAATGCCAGCGTGAGGAGACTACAGGGAAAATGACATGGCATGCCAGAAAAATAACATGGACTGTAGGGAAAATAACATCATATTTACCCCAAAGGTGAACAATAGGGCTAAAGAACCATTTGTATACAATGTCTGTAGGTCCCAGAGTATCACAGTATCATAGTAATGTGTCAGCAGAAAAGGCCCATCCTGGCCCGTCCAGTCTGTGCACCATACCCCTCCCCTACTAGTCACCGGTGCACAAGGAGTCTATACTCTGTACTCTTAACTGTGCAACTAACATCGCTAGAGTAAGAATAAACAATTTATTTTCCATGTGCCTATGCCAGGAATCATTTCTTTTTCAATTGCCTACAAATCAGCCATTTACATAAAATGTCAATCAACTTGATTGTCATGGCAACCCGACCAATTCTAAAATGAATGGCCAATAGCGATCGCAATAGAAAACCAAAAACTCCTCTGAGGTTGCCATCTTGTGTACCCCTGCTTCTGAATAGCAGTCAGGAACTACTTACTTTTCCTAACCATTGTGCAGACAGCAGTACAGTCGTCATTAATTCAGTGAATAATGTATTAGTGAATAATTTAAAATGAGTTTTTCATGTCCCTATTGTGGCTGACTGGCCACATGCCACACTCGCTCATTTGCTCCAGGAGTTGGTGATCTCCCACCCTCTCTTGCTTGCGTTAGCAGTTCAGTTGGTGCACGCCCTCACTTGAGGTCGGACCACAAGTAAAAAGAAAAAAAATATGATCTTTAATAAGGTATCTATTATTGCTCAACTAGAGTGGAAAAGGGGCAGAAAAGTACCACACAAGCAAAACAAAAATAATATTTTCGGAGAGACAGTACATTAAGGAAGGGAAAGTCCAGCCCACACAGTATGGGTGGTGGGTGGAGCTACCTGTAAAAAACAGCACATGACTGTTAAAAAAAAAAAAAAAGTCTGTATAAAACATTCCTCACCTTACACTGTACATCTGTATACACAGAACATACAGTGGCCCATGTTGGAATGTGCCATTCATTTTGTGGGGGGGGTTCACTACTTATGAGTTATGGTCCAGCCCCCTCACTCATGGAAATAAATGCATATTTTAGCACAGACTCTTGTATGCACTCATTCAGTCCTGTTATTTATACCTTCAGTGCTACAAAATATATAGAATAGTGGATGAGTGGCCATCCACAACAAGGCTGCGTTTCCATTAAGGGAGTTGATGACATCATAGAGACTGCGAGAACGAAACTTGAGAGGTCTCTATGATATCATCAACTGCCGAGACGGAAACATAGCCTAAGCTGTGGATGGTCACCCATCTGCTATTTTATATAGTATATGGTTCCACGAAATGCATAGAGTTTAATGTCAAAAGGTTCATACCTTGTGTTCATGCTCCTGCTTGCTCCTGAACCAATCCTCTCTACATTCCCGCTGTGCTCCCCGAAGATACCAGCTGCCGTCCCGCTAAGCTCTAACCCCAAAACTGCGCTGGTGATTAAAAAAAAGAAAGAAAGAAAACTGGCAAATTGATAGTTTGGACACACGGGGAGCCCATTCTGGCAGTCCATATCCAAACTATCCTAATCAACTGCTCGCTCGACAGCTCGCTAAGCGACGCCACCATTTTTGTGTACAGTTTTTTTATCAGGGCTGTTTCAGCCAAACAGGTAGCAGCTCAAGGCTGAAAAGTTGTTGTACTATTGACATGACGTCAGAATGATAGTACAACTTTTTTGACCTTTGAACTGTCCTACAACAAGATTTGGAAAACCATTGTTTTCCATGCACAATAAGCCCTAACCATATTCCATATACATTTTTATCAACACTAACGTAAACTATTACTGGTAAATACAGCTTCTTTTAGTAACGCAGCCATTGTTTTACATCTACAGTATACCTACAAAACTGAATGCTATTTCAATGTCTTTTGCCCTTTTGGGAGACCATTGCCCTTCATTTTGGAAGATTTTACTACTCGTTTAAAGTAAAATATTTCTAAAAGCATTACATGAAGACCTGTCCTAATTACCTGCCAACAGGGGAGAAAGGAGGTCAGGCATTCCAGTCTATTCAGTTAGAGAACAGTCCAACCTAATCTGCTCAAATTGGGCTTTTAGAAGTTCACGTGATTACATTTATTTATTTTATTGTAATCTCGGATTAACACCCTTTGAGAACAAGCTCATCACAAAGGTTCCATGTCAGAGTTAGACAAACAGCGTAAACACAAGTGATTGCTGTTAAGCAGCAAGAATTAAATATGAAGTAAACTATACATACGGTGTTAAAGTAACGCAAGTAAGAAACATAGAAACGTAGAATTTGACGGCAGATAAGGACCACTTGGCCCACCTCGTCTGCCCATTTCCCTACCTAACGGATAAGCTGCAGATCCTAGTTAACCAACAGCCTACTTCCTCCTACCCCCAACTAGAATTGCCTTATGTTTGTCCCATGCATTCTTGAATCCCCCCACTGTTTTTGACTCTACAACCTCCTCAGGGAGGCTGTTCCATGCATCTACAACCGTCTCTGTGAAGAAATACTTCCTCACATTACCTCTGAGCCATCCCCCCTCTATCTTCAAATTGTGCCCCCTTGTTCTTGCACATCTCTTTTTCTGAAAGATGCTACCCTCTTGGACTCTGTTGATTTCCTTGAGGTATTTGAAAGTTTCTATCGTGTCCCCTCAAGCTGGCGTTGTACAATGTATGTAAAAATGCAATTAGAAGCCAGAGAACGAGGGGTAGTAAAGATAACAGGTAAGACAGGCTAAGACATGCATAATAGATAGGAAGACTTACATAGGGGAGGGAGAATACATCAGACAGATCGGCTTCGTCATAAGGAGTAGGGGAGAGGATATATTTACTAGCTGTGGAAACAGGTCCAGGTGACAGACAACTTCAGGGATGAAAATGGGGCGGCGATATAGAGAGGAGTGGATTTCTAAAAGCATTTGGATTTGGATTTCTAAAAGCAAGAAAACATATTTTAAAAAATAATCTGAAACGAGGTCCTGGGTGAAGCAAGCTATGCAGGCAACTCTCCCTTCGCAAACGCCACACAGGGCCTCCATTTCAAGGTAGGATGCTGAGTATGGTCACGTCGGCAGCGTGTGCGTGCCACCCAGGCTAGCGTCCAGCACAGTGACTTCAGGAGCTCTTCCCTCTACTCTTCTCAGGCTGTCAGTCACACTGTGATCCTCCACCTGGACAGCTCGCTGTTGGAATATGGTTAACTGCAGTGAGACGGGGTTGGAAAGAGGAGTGAGAAACATGTGAAAAAAGACAAGGAGCGGAAAATGGAAAACAAAATGAAATAATTTTGAAGTAGGAGAAACATAACAACTATTTGTGTCATGGGTTCTTCCCTAAAAATGGAAGTCTGCAGTAATATAAGACGGACAAGTGGAAACCTTTTCGGCTTATTTTGCAGCAGAACTAGATTGCATGAGTCGTCTCACACACACAGGCAGGCACGTGCTGAAGGGTCAGCAGGAAGACACTGTGGTGTTATGTCTCCATAATGGGGATTGGGATGAAACAGAGAATGACCCAAGACGTGCAGGGTGGCACCTCGTGCTCTTGTGCTACATGCCACCGACTGGAGCGTAGCTGGATCTGTTCGCTAGAGAGGATGTTTAGCCTTCTGAGTGTCCTGTTACCAGAGGATCAGGGCTGGGTACCTTGAGGGCATGATGCTTCAGTTAAGGTGGTGTTTTTGGCTGGGAGGGTGCCAGAAGCACATGGTGTAGGACTGGCAGGAAGAAGAAACAAAGTAATAAAGGAAACTAGGGGAGCGCTCTGGCACAGGAGCATGGCGGCAGCTTGATTCAACAGCTTCTGTCAATAAACACGCCATGTAGAGTTCCAGCAGGCTGATGTGCAACTGGGTCTCACTCACCAACCAGAACCTGTGTGCTCTGCAATCTAGCAGATGTGCACCTCAGCCCATGAGGGCAGCATCTATTGTCAAAGTGAATGAGGACTCTGCCTGGAAGAGCAGGACCCCCCACTCCCCCAAAAGGTTCACTCGACATAGCCACCAAATGATGGTGTTCAGCATTAGCTGAGTTACCTGGTGTAATGATTCAGAGCTGTATGTGACAGATAACTGGCACCCCAGTTCCCAAGAATGGTTTGCACGTACCAGTGGACCCCAAGTACCTGTACCATGGCCACAGTTGAGGCCATGAAACACAGAAGCTGGAGGAAATCCTGGACTGGACATGACTGCCCAATGAGAAATGATCAAGCAAAAGAGAAACAAGCTTCCACTCTGTCCAAAGGCAGCTGGTCTCTGACTTGGAGGGAGTCCGGCACCTCTCCAATGAACAGAATCACCTTTTCCAGGGCAAACTTGGACTTGGCTATACTGATCATTAAGTCAAGGTCCCAGAACATCTGGATGGTCAGGTGCTTGGACCACTCCAGGTCCCACAGTGAGCTCTCCATAATGAGCCAGTTGTTGAGATATGGAAAAACCTTAACATCTATGCCTGAGAAAGAACACCACATCCGACAGGCACTTGGTGAATGGGTGCTAGTTGCCGATGACAGGCCGAACAATATGGCACTGAACTGGCACATGGTTCTGTCCACCGGTAAGCAGAATTATAGTCTATGCAAAGGATAGATTGGGATGTGGAAGTATGCATCCTGGAGGTCCAAGGAGCAAAACCAAGCTCCTGGGTCCAGGGACAGTGATCTGGTGCAGTGTAACCATGCAAAACTTCTGACTGGGAATGAACTTGTTTAAGATTCACAGGTCAAGAATGGGGCACCAACCCCCCACAAAAAAATTGGGTACCAGAAAATACCGTGACACAAATCCCTTCTATGCTCAGTTTTCTGGGACAGGCCTACTGCATGCCATTTGAGGATATGATGAAGCTTATCCACAGTGCAGGGCAAGACTCCAGTGAAAGCATGTCCTCCAATGGTGCTTGGGAACAACAAGAGAGTAAGGTCTCATACTCAAGAGAAACCTGATCCCACCACTTCCAGAACCAACTTGTCTAAGGTGATAGCAAATCACTGTGGCAGAAAGTAGGTAAATCGGCCCTCGTCCAGAAGCTGCAATGGGGTCAGAATGAGGCCCTGGATCCCATCACATCTTGTTCCTGTGGGTGGCCCCTGAAGACTGGCCTCAGGAGGAACCACCTCTTCTGCCCTTGCACTGGCCTTGACCTCCCAATTTACTGAAGGGCTTAACCGGGTAGCGATGCTGGAACTATTGCTTCTGTTGCTGCTGATCTTGCTAGCCCCAACAGAGGCCCTAAAAGGGACATGCATCTTATGGCCTTGGCTTGGGCTACTGCTTGAGACTGGTTACTGATGTCACTGAATCCAGGGTCAAACTGGAATTCTTGATACGTATGAGATGGTCCTCGACCGCCAACCCAAAAAGATGCATCCCTCTGAAGGGAAGATTCACCACCTATTGCAAGATTTCCTGGGAGAAGGGTGAAATTTGCAACCAGGAGCATCTACATATGGACACCACCATGGCCATTGCTCAGGCCAATACACTGTATGAGTCCAGGGGGTATCCTGACAATAGAGCAGATGGTTTAGCGCTGAGAGATGTGAGCGTAGGGAGGAGGGTGAAGTGTATGTGTAAGGTACGGGCTTTGGAGTGTGCACTCCAACTACTGTACATGCATAGTACTGGAATTCTGTCCTCCTCCGCTAATGCTGGTGACTGGAGTTAGTTATTTTTTAGTTGGGGGCCCCTGACAGAGCTATGCCATATATTCAGTGTCAGTGGTTTCTGACATGATTGTTCCTCACCCTGGGTGTCGCTGACCTCTTGCTCTTGCTCTCTTGAGGTTCAGCAAAAATGTTTCCACTCTAATGTATGTAACCCAACCCAGGGCAACCTGCAACTGGTGCTTGGTCATTATCAGGCCAAGATCTCTGATCGCACACAGATCTTACCGACTCTCTTCGGGGATCAGGTTGGTCAGGTCCAAGAGTCTCTTGAAGAGATTATGACTACAGCAAGCCATCAAACAGACATAGCATGCCTGGCAGATGCCCAGGGATGCAACTGTATACACCTTACAGCCAAGGTGGTCATGCTTCTTTGACTCCTTGTCTGGCAACTTATATAATTCACCCTGCACCTTCACCTTATGGAACACCACGTCTATCACTAGCCCCACCAGTGACAGATGTTCTGAGAAGCCGGACAGTCTGCCCAAAGGGATGCCAGCTTGGGGGTCCAAAAGCATGGCGGGGCCTGGAAAGAGGCTGTATGCTGTCAGATGCTGAGTACAGGGCACAGAATGGCATGTCAATGGAAAGGCAACTCTGGTGAGGAGTCCTGTTCCAGGATACCAGACATTAGGTAAGTTTCCTTCTTCAGGACATCCTTCAATGGGGTGTCCAGGGCCACAGACAAATACTTCAGGAGGGCAGCCGATGAAGACTGGTCCCCACCCAGGGGGCCTGTCAGTCCACTGGCTACTACATGGAGTCAACAGGATGCACAATGCAACAAAATCAGAATCCAAATAGAAGAGCACTGAATGCCTACACAGAGTATGGGCAACCGTCTTCATCCAGGCAATCACCACCAACAGGAAATGAGGATATTCAGATTCTGGCCTAGAGTCCTTGTCAATGCACCCTTCACCGGCTATGCAGGTGGGGGCTCAACCATAACAGTCATGGAGACACAGTCACCAAAAAGGGAGGTGCACCTACAAGGAGCACAACCAGAGTCAGCACCTGGGTTGCTAGCCAAGGCTGGTTCACTCATCACAGCAATTTGACCTCGACCCTGGGCAATCAGTCCTTATGCCCACTGCTGCCAAGCTGCCCTCACCCATCTGCAACAGGCTTGACATAAAACGCAGGAGCCAAACAATAAGGAAGAACTCACTGTTTGTGTCCGTGATGTCAAGAACGGGATAAGAAACCTGGCCTCAATATTGAGTACAGACTCAAACGGTAACATGGCACAGAAGCCTCCAAGCCAGGCACCCCATTGGAGGATCCCTGAGCAGAGGTATAACAGGAGGCTATGTTGAAGTTTGTATCGTCAGCGACTGGTCAACTGGAAGCTGGCAGACCGTGAACTCAGTTGGTCGTGAACCACCTGGCAACAGAGTCTGAGAGAGTAAGGAATTATTTCCCTCAGAAACTCAAACTTGATGGAAGCCAACCATCAGATCAACCAGCATCAATGCTTCCTGCTGCCCAGATGCACATTCCATGGGATGACAGGCTTCATGGGACATTCAACCTCTTTACAGGGCAACTGACAATGAGCACCCTCAAGAGAGGAAGAGCGTGAGTTGTCCTTCGACTGATAATGATCCCTTGACTTAAGTTGACTTTTCTTGGCCTTCAGGACTTAGACAGGGACTCACTTTCGAAAGAGTGAAGAGACAGAAGAAAATTGTGAAACCTCTGTACTTTACAAGGAGTTGGGAGTTCAAATGCATACTCCACCATTAACAGGTCAAAGATTGGAACATCCTCACCAGTCCTCTGCATGTTCTGGGTCTGTAACTGTGTGACTGATCTCACAGCTACAGACAGTATACACATCTTGCTTGACTTGCCCTTGAGCACCTGCAGTCGGTGCTCGCTGAGTCCATGTGGGCGCATGGCCTGGTACCAGGAGCAATGCTCCACATCCTGGGCAATGTCCATGCAGTACAGGCAGGCAAAATTGCTGACACCGAATATCTACATTCTATACATCTAATATCTGGTTTCTCCTGTTTCCTGGTTACGGCAACAGAGCAAGAAGCCTACAGTAAAGTAACAGGAATGATTCAAAAACAAGAAGCAAAACTTCAAAAAAGTGTCTGAAGCAGCCTGAAAACTTCATCTATATCCTAATTCACAAGCAGGAGCTGTGATGCAGAAGACTTATTCCTCCCAGCAAAGGGAACGATCTGAGTGCAGTGGGGGCAGAGCCTGAGGACCACATATGTGGGTAGCATGAGATATCAGCGCTGGGGATTGGGCACCCACAATAATGGTGACCCAATCTCCAGCACATGTCTCCAGGGCTACCGAGGGTAGGGTGTCCGGATTGGGGAGTCAGGAATATAGTGACAGGATGTTTTATACGCACGTGTGTGGGGGGACGCGACAGCCGAGGGGTGGGAGAGAATGTGAGGGGTGGTGCTGCGTGTGGGTTGCCGAGCTGACCCCATGGTGTGGTGGGTGGGTTGGTGGCATTGATTGGCAGGGTACTGGGCTCAGGTCCGGGCGCGGGTGCGTTTTTGTTTTGCCCGGCCCAAACTTTTTTTTTTTTTTAATGTTTTCACACACACACCCTGACATGCACCCCCCTGGAGTTGAGAAACCATAAAATATTGAAAAACTAAGTCCCTGGCTCCATTTTGCTGTGCACCGGGGTGTCAGAGTGCCAAAATAACTTTTCGGCACTCTTGACTTCTCGATAACGGCACTCGCCTTTAGGCTTTCACCTTTATCACATGTAACCCATATGTGGATGGTAACTGAGTATGCCCAGTGGAAGGCTGCCGAAGAGTGGATAGTGAACTGAATGTGGGCATTTAGAAGCTCTTTTACATGAGGTTTGGCTTTACCTGTAACTTGCAGCCATCCAGAGATATCCCTGACCATGTCAGCCCTATGTTGATACTGCACTGGCACCATTTTTGGAACTTTGTGATGTCATGCACAAAGAAAGCACTTAACTAGTAACCAACAATAGGGCATGCATTTCTAAAGAATTAATGCACGTCCCGGGGTGAATTGGAAGACACAAGGCCAACTGCCGAGTGACTTTAAACGCACCTAAGGAAGTGCATTAATTCTCAAGAAACCCATGACCTGGAGTGGGTTATTGTACTTACAAAATGGATTTTTAGGAAAAGATTTTATTTTCCTTTAGTTAGACAGTTTCTAGGTAGAATAGGTGTGTCTGGTAACAAAAGCTGTGTGCCTTTGAATGAACCCAGGAAATGCATTTATGTGCCCTGCTGTGGGTTTTTGTGTTTAAAAAGTGGAAACAATTTTATTTAAATGGAAAAAGGTTTTATTTTCATTTAGTTAGGTTGCTGCTTGGTAGATTAGGGCAAGTTAGTTACGCACTGTGCAGTTTCTAGGTAAATATTTGATGGGCAGGTGCTGTGTTTTAACCAATGAAGTTGTTTGATTTGGTTACATTTTATACCACATTTTATAAGCCTAACTATTTATTAGGCACTGGCTCACCATCTGCCATCACAAGGTTCCATAAAAAGTTGGCTAAGTAGTATCTGTCACAAACCACTCAGCAGGTCAGGCCCTCTGCTCCCACAGTGCCAACCTCCAAGCGCAGTATTAGAAACATAGAAACATAGAATTTGTCGGCAGATAAGGACCGCTTGGCCCACCCAGTCTGCCCATTTCCCTACCTACTGGATAAGCTGCAGATCCTAGTTAACCAGCAGCCTACTTCTTCCTGCCCCCACCCCCCAGAATTGCCTTATGACTATCCCATGCATGCTTGAATTCCACCACTGATTTTGACTCCACAACCTCCTCCGGAAGGCCATTCCATGCATCCACAACCCTCTCTGTGAAAAAATACTTCCTTAAATTACCTCTGAGCCGCCCCCCTCTATCTTCAAATTGTGCCTCTTGTTCTTGCACACCTCTTTTTTTGAAAGATGCTACCCTCTTGGACTTTGTTGATTCCCTTGAGGTACTTGAAAGTTTCTATCATGTCCCCCCTCTCCTCCTTTCCTCGAGGCTATACATATTAAGCTCCTTAAGTCTCTCTTCTATATGTCCTCCGGTGCAGACCCTGCACCATTTTAGTTGCCCTCCTCTGGACAGCTTCCATCCTGTCTATGCTCTATGGAGATTGGGTCTCCAGAACTGCACAGTACTCAGATGGGGTCTCACCAGCTGTCTGTACAGAGGATAATAACTTCCTGTTTTCTACTGGTGATGCCTCTCCCTATGCATCCCAGTATCCCCCAACCCTCCTTGCTGCCATCTCACATTGCTTGCCCACCTTTAGGTCATCTGATATGACTACCCCAGGTCCCTTTCCATTTTTTGTTGTTGTTAGTATCTCACCCCCATTGTGTACTCTTCCCTGGTTTTTGTTTCCCAGGTGCATTACCTTGCACTTCTAGCATTGAATCTAAGCTGCCATACATTTGACCATTCCTCTAACCTGCCAAGTCCCTTCTCATCCTTTCCACCCCACCCTGTGCATCAACTATGTTGCAGATCTTAGTGTCATCTGCAAAGAGACATATTTTCCTTCCAGTCCTTCTGCAGTGTCGCTTATAAAGACATTGAAGAGGACTGGTCCTACACTGAACCTGCGGTACCCCGCTTAGTAACCCTCCTTTCTTCTGAGTGGACTCCATTTACTATTACTCTCTGTGTCCTATTCTCCAGCCAATTCTTTACCCAGGCTGTCATCTTGGGACCCACTCCCAGGCTGGCTAACTATATATTAATCTTTTGTGTGGGACTGTGTCAAATGCCTTGCTAAGTCTAGGTAGGCCATGTCCGCCCTCCTGATCTACTACTTTGGTCACCCAGTCAAAGAAATCTATCAGATTCGTCTGGCATGACCTTCCCGCTGTGAATCCATGCTGCCTAGGGTCCTGTGCCCTTCTGGCCTCTAGATCTGCGACAATTCTTTCCTTTAGAAGTGATTCCATCATTTTCCCTATCACTGAGGTTAAACTAACAGGTCTATAGTTTCCTGCTTCTGCTCCCCACTTTTGTGAAGGGAATCACATCTGCCCTCCTCCAGTCCTCTGGTACCACCCCATCCTCCCATGATTTGTTAAACAGGGTAGTCAGTGGTGTCACTAGTTCTACCCTTAGTTCTTTTAGAATTCTGGGATGAATCCATCAGCCCCATTGCTTTGTCCACCTTCAGTTTTAAGAGTTCTTTCAGAACCCTTTCTTCTGTAAATGGGCTGGTATCAACTTCTGTATCCAGAGTGTTACTACTGTTTGTTTTATGTACCTCCCCTCTTCCTTTGTAAATACTGAGCAAAAATATTTGTTTAGTATCTCTGCCTTTTCACATTCTCCTCTGCCCACCCTCCTCCTTTATTAAGCCTCACTATCCCTTCCTTGGTCTTCTTTGCTCCCTGATGTACCTATAAAAGTTTTATTCCCTTCTTAACTGAGTTGGCTATCTTTTCCTCAGTTTGGGCCTCTGCTGTTCTGACTGCCTTCCCAGCCTCCTTTGCTTTAACTGATACAGTTCTCTGTCCTGCTCCTGCTGAGTTCCTTGTACTTCCTGAATGCTTTCTTTTTCTCTTGAACCTTCACTGCCACTTCCTTTGAGAACCATAGTGGTTTCTTACATCGTCTTATTTTGTTTATTTGCTTCACACAAAGGCTCGTTACCTCTGTGATGGCAGTTTTATTATTCCCATTGTTCTTCCACCCTCCTTCCCGCCCATTTGCTAGTGCATTCCTTAGGCACTCACCCATTTGGCAAAGTCAGCCCTCCTAAAGTCCAGTACTTTTGTCTTTGTATGGCTTGACTCTATTGCTGTGTTTATTGTGAACCATACTGTTCGATGGTCGCTAGTTCCCAGATGGCTACCCACTTCTACATCTGTGCCCTCTCTCCATCTCCATTTGAGAGTATCAAGTCTAATATTGCTCCTCTCGAGTGGGCTCCAGTACTAGTTGTCTAAGGCATGCCCCCTGTAGGGCATCTAGAATAACTGCACTCTTTGAAGTGGCAGCTGCAACTGCGCTCCAGTTAACATCTGGCATATTCAGATCACCCATCAGCAATATCTCCCCTTTTTCTGCCATTCTAAGTATACTTTCTATCATTTCCTTGTCCACTTCCTCCCCCTGAGAAGGGGGTCTGTATACAACCCCTGTGCGGATTGTGGTGCCATTGCCTGTCTCCAAATTTACCCACAGTGCTTCTTCTCCTCCCTGTTTACCCTTTTGTTCTGTTGCTTTTATTCCTTCCCTTATGTAAAGAACTACTCCTCCCCTCTTTACCCTCCCTGTCCCTCCTGTAGATAGTGTATCCTGGTATGTTTACGTCCCAGTCATGGTTTTGTGTGTACCATGTTTCTGTGACTGCCATGATATCCAGATGTTCCTCCTCCATCAAGGCCACTAATTCAGGAAGCTTGTTACCTAGACTACGGGCATTGGTACTCATTGCTCTCCATTTTTTGATGGCCTTACCTTCTGTTGCAGCATCCCCCACTGACCGTTCTACCTTGGTCTTTTTCTCATTTAGTACCCTGTTTTGTAGGGAGAGGCTGGGATTTTTCTGCTGCTTGTCAGTGTGAACAGGTAACAGAATAGGGTAACCCTCCTGTCTGCTTCTGGGTCTGAATCACCTTTGGTCTCAAGTTCTGGAGGGATTCAAACTGTGAACCTTATGCTAGCATACCCAAATGTGCAGGCTCAGATAATCTGCTCTTCGGGGGGATGCCAGATATCTTTCGCCTAAGGGCACCTAACCAGGTATCCAAAATGAACCCTTCAAACTCCATAAAAGACCTTAGGTATATTCTTACCTTTTCCCAGCCTAGTAACACCATTAACAGTATGAACAGCTGTCAATCTTAACCCTCCATACATCACATGCAAAAGAAAGAACTTGGAAGACACACCAGGCAGTCTCTTTAAAATAAGAGGTTTACTTAAAAAAGAATAAAAATACGTAAAATGTAAACACAGAACACTATATCACAAAGCATACAATCACTTAAAAGAAAAGCAAAGAAAACTTCAGACAAACTCCTACCAACATACAGTTAAACTTTTTCTATCTAATGTATACCTCTACAAGTGCCTTTAGTTAGATCTGAGATCTTGTTTCTACAGAGTCCAAAAAGAAATGTCTCTCAGTGGAAACACAGAATACAGTTTAAAATGCTGTGTTTCCACCCTTCGATGATGTAATCTAGCTCCTCCTTTTAGAATATAAAAAAATATATACAAAACAGGATGTCCGATCAGGAGGTATATTAAATACTGTGACTTCAGCAAAAACTCATTTCCCAAATTATGACAGTCTTTAAATCAAACCCTTTTCCTTTGAACTGGAGGCTGGCTTCCTATTTTCCCAAGGACATGAAAGGTTTTAAACAACTCTGCCATATCTCACTTAGGTGCAATATAGCTTTTTAACACCAGTTGATATTAAATGTTCTTCCTCTTAAGACGGCATAAAAGTTTATGATCTCCATCCTCTGGCAGACTCATAAAGTCCCATTTCATTTCCACTTCAAAGAAGCAACAGGTCATAAAATGTATATTTTAGTTTCCCAGCTTCAAATGCAGGAGGTCATAAAAAGCTATAAAATGCAACTTCTCAAGGAAGTTGATTTCCTTACCGAAATCTCCTGGTTAGTTACATATATCCTGTTATTCTCACTAAAACCTGGTGGGGGGGGGGCATCCATGGCACAACCGGATGTGTCATGTGAGCCCTCACACACCACATTCTATATTACAAAAATCATAGAACAATCATAACCAGCTGGCCAAGCATCACAGTATCAACGTAAGGAAGACTTCTTCAAGGATATCTTTGGACTGCTGCCTTCTGCAGTTAAGTATAATTCCTCATTTAAAACAAGCATTGTCAATGCTGAATGCTGTATTTGCTGTGCAGCTGTTGGGAAATACAAGTACAGTATATATTATTTTTAAGCAAAAAAGATGTTCCAGGACTAGAGGACATGGCATGAAGTTGGAGGGAGGACGATTCAGAGGAAATGTGAGGAAGAATTTCTTCACAGAACGGGTGGTGGACAAGTGGAACACCCTGCCTGAGGAAGTGTTGGGGGCTGAAACAATCACGGGATTTAAGAATGCATGGAAAAACATAAAGGAGTTCTGGAGGTCAGGGGTAAGGGGCAACAGAGTTCTAGGAAAACATAAACTGAAGTTACAAACTCAAATGGGTAGACTAGGTGGGCCATAGGCCCTTATCTGCCGACACTGTCTATGTACCTATGTAAAATCCCCTGGATTAAACGTTTACAGTATTTCACAGCTGGGTGGACTGGAGCTCTGGGAATTTAAGTGGCTTGCTCAAGGTCGCAAAGTATTTGGCATTACAAGTTTAAACCTCACCAGCGCCAAATTGGCTCTGTTGGGGTTTGAACATGCTACCTCCCCGTTTCTCCCAGTTCTCAAGGTTTTGCTCTAACCAGTAGACCACAGCAAATATTAGAACCAATAAACAATTGTGATGTAGAACAAAAATGCAAGGAGGGAATGTGCAACTTTTAAAAACACACACTCAAACTTTTTTGTTGTCTCCTAAAGTTGTGGCTGTCTTTAAGATGGTAGTAGACATGTGAAGTTGCCACTCCGAAGGCTCACCTGCCTCTCTGTAGTTGTTTCCCATTGTTAACAGCACCCTGTTTCTCACATATATTATTGCATATGATATTCTCTGATCTCGAGTCCAAAAACACAGAGAAATTACACTTTTTTTTCCATTATGTTTTTATCCTGCGTTTGCCCCATTTTCATCCACACCCTTCCTCAGGCGTGCATGCACACATGTGGAGGCATGCGCACGCTGTGTTCTGAGGCACCCTCCCAACTTGCCACCCCCTCCTGCCTGCACTGCCACAGGACCTCCAT
Organism: Neoceratodus forsteri; assembly: GCA_016271365.2. Taxonomy (NCBI): domain Eukaryota; kingdom Metazoa; phylum Chordata; order Ceratodontiformes; family Ceratodontidae; genus Neoceratodus; species Neoceratodus forsteri. The sequence goes on from CM028134.1 coordinate 6,785,225, forward strand.
CCTGGTGACAGTGGAACTATGGGGGGGTGACAACCACCCTAGGAGATGAGAGTAGAGCTTCCATGAGTAAATGCAGCTCAATAAAATATTAAATATTGCTCCAAATAAGGATACTGTCTCTTTAAGAGCTAACCATAGAAGAGTGCAAAGTCACTATTGTAGCCACGCCTTGATAAAGCGTCAGAGTGACGCAAAACTTTGGTGTCACATATGCGGGTGCTAATTGATCTATACATATTTTTAACTTTTGAATAAAGTGCTTTAACTTTGACCTAGCATCAAGGTCTTTCCTTTCAACTGGTATGCTGAGTGGCCCTACTCCAGAGCTTTGCTATTGTACTTTCATATGAGGCACCAGTGAAGTACTTCATGTAGCCGCCTTCCTGCTCGTTATCGTAACAAGATGTTTACTTTGTGCTGCACATGCAAACAAACATAAAAAGCTTCTTATGGGCTTTCAAAGTACTAGATACACTGGTCAGTTTCATAAGTATTTCCCTTTAAAGAAATACTATCACTTTAATAAAAAAAAACTATATGTATTTTAAAGACACTATCTCTAGGGAAGAACTGCTTTAAAACTGCAACAGCATTAGTTTTCTGTTTTTCTTAATTCTTTCTGCAAACGCAGCAGCTGCATGTACCATTTTAGGAGCAGTGTTTTACCTCCCAGCCTTCCTGCAGGATTCCAGTCCCAGTGCAGCCTGCCCTTGTTGCCGCTTAGCAAGAAACTGCAAATCAACGGATTTGAGAATGCTTATCTGTATGTTTGATGACATGAAAAGATTCAGAAGCTCTGAGTTTGCCTCGGTTCAGGAGAGGAAGTCACAGAGGCTGGGAACACTTTCAAGCTGCTCCTTGTTTATCTGACTTTGTTTATAGCTGGACCTTAGACAAGACAGGTCTGCAGTCACGCATTCGAGGGGTTACGCACTGGACTCTGTCTTCTCATCAGGTTTGGAGATTTTAGGAGAGGAAACCTCAGTCCTTGGGAACAACTTTTTAATTTAAAGTTTATTGATTTTTCAGTAAAACTGTACAGTTAAAAATCCTTATGTGTACAAAGTCATTATGACAAGGAGACATGTACAAAACTTGATGTACTTGGGTGAGTGGGGGTCAGGCAAAACTGCTTCAGGGGAAACCCCCAACAAATAACAAAATAAGTCTTTCAATGGAGAGGAAATTCAGATTAGAAAATGTGCAAATTAAGTCAAAGTAAATTCAGGAGGTGAGCAGCAAAAATGTACAGCAAACAGCTCTTAACATTGAGCAGATGAGATAGTAATTACCCATAGCCATATTAATGGAACACAACCCAGGACCAATTGTTCTGACTAAGTGTCTGTTGTAGGAAGGGAGAATAGTTCTCATAGAATCAAGATAGCACTGCTAAACTAGGTGGGCTCTAGGGGATAAAACTAGAATCCCAGGAGCATAATATATATATATATATGTATATATATATATATAACCCAGTGCTGTTATCGCGTCTGAAACTAAAGGCCCTGTCCACACTGCACCGCTTGGGCCCGGTAACAGATGTAGACTGTTACCTCCAGGAAGAGGTGCAGTGCATCCACACCGTGGCGGTGTCCATTACGGGACCGGCACCACCGGTCCACACATTGGAAGTCGTGCGACTGTTACAGTGCACCCAATCCCATAATGCAGCTTGCGCTGCGCTTCGTGCCCTGCAGGGAACTGTTACCGCCGGTCCGCACTACTGCCGGTAACGTTACCAGGGTGGGACTGGTTTCATAACCATTGTTGAGACCACCTCATATGTGGTTTCAACAATGGTTATGAAAATGCCTCCTTTAACGTTACAGGTGTAAATGCAAACCATTGTGATAACAGTTTGGACACTCTAACGCTATGGAGGCGTAGTGTGGACAGGGACAATGATACCTGCTCCCGGATGGTGCAGGTAAGTTTCTCTAATCTATAAATAGTTGTTACTACAGATTGTCAATGTGTGTAGGGTGCTGAACCTGTAGCAGAATACGAGGGATGGCCTTTCTGGTGGCTAGTAAAAGTAAAGGAGCCAAGGTCTGAAGTCCTATTCTCGTTCTCTGTGGGGAATGGATATTAACACCACTGAGGGGGAAAGCAGTTCAGAGTCCAAGGAGAGGGATTCAAACTGTGTGCCAAGATCTCACCAAAAGTTAGCAAGAACTGGGTGATCCCCCCAAATTATGGGGAGGGTCTTCATTTTCTCTGCCACATTTACATCAGCATTGACCATGACGAGGTCCTATGCATTTTGTCTGAAACCGATGGGTATGAAAAAATCGAATTCTACATTTTACAGCAAATTCCCTCCATGTAACTGAGGAAATAATTTTTAAAGCTAGTAAAGAAAATTGTTCCCATAAAGCATAACTGGAGATGCAGACAAATGTCACTGGAAAAAATGCCACAGACTAAATATCACAGACAGAATGTTGGGACAGCACGTAGCTACACAAAATCTCGAGGACAAAATGACGCAGCTGCGCCCATCTCCTTTTTGTGTCACTGACTGGTGACCTCTACTCATCACTCTGACAGTCTGACAGACCAAAAGGAAACCGTGTCAGTTTTCAAAAGTGGGCTCACCAGTCTTTTGCACTGTTTGCACTGTCTGGCTGCATGGCTGCAATTGCTGCAAGGAAACACACACAAATTACAAAGGCAACCCTCCCTCTCCTAAGTGGAAATTGCAGCCAGATAGCCAAACTCTGCTCGGTCATCTAAAACCACCATTCAGACATTGCTCACTCTATTACAACCCTCCCTATCCTAAGTGGAAATTGCAACCAGACAGCCATACTCTGCTTGGTCATCTGAAACCACCACAGTCAGGCCCTGGGAGAGGTCAACAAGGTGGTTTCTAGTACATGTTGCACCACGTCCAGACTGGACCCAGCTCCACCCGGCTGCTTAAGTCCCGGCAGCATTTACTAGTTCCAATCATTCCAGGAATGATCAAAACATCTCCAAACGAGGGTTGCTTATGAAGGTTTTAGTAGACCTTGACGATCTGTCAAGTTATTGACATGCCTCCAACCTTCCATTTGAGGTGAAGGTTGTTGATAAAGTGGCTGCAGAACAGCCAGTGGCACATCTTCAAAAGAATGACATCATCAAGGCATTTGAGTCTTTTTCTCAGATGTCACATGGCTGAAACAGCACTGGTCAAAGTGTCCAATTATCTCTCTCTAGCTAGGAATCGGGGGAGATATTTGGGTTGCTTATTCTTGACATATCAACTGTATTTGACACCATGAACCAGTGGGAGTTCCTAGCCACCATCACTTACAGAGCAGTAAAGCACGCCACACAGTTATATGCAGTTTAAAAATGTTTTATTTCATTTTCTTGAATAGTAGCAGTAGAACAGGGACATACAGTTCAACTAACACAGCTCACAGCTTTTTGCTTGTTACTTTTTCTGTATAGCAATATCATAGACTTTGCTGGCTATGTCACGTAACTAGCTGAAAGAAAAATCTCAAAGCACTGAGGTGATGGACTGAATGACCCAGCACTTCGTGAGAACACTCACTTTGTCAGGGGTGATGTAATCAGTAAAGGGCTAGCTTAAATACCTGTATCATGGATTAATTCAGCAGGTAAAAAAAGACTCCTTAATTAAATACCTTAGAATTTAAAGAAAAAAACATTGGTTCGGGTCATGATAATATTGTAAAGGATGACACAGAATACCCTTTAGACAACACATTTTAGAACCAAAATCACCATGTGAACTGGATTCAGTTTCAATGTAAAAATACTTATAACTAGTATATATATCTCTCAAAAGTTATGGGAAATTTATCGCAAAAAGTAATTTGACCAAAACAAGTCTATAAACACACATATATATTAAGTCTGACATCAGCATTCAGTTACAATTATTTTTAAGTAAACACTTAGATTCAGTTTATTATTTAACCCATTTGGTGTCACGGTATCCGGAACAAATATTCACTTAATTTCCAGACTATCTAGGAAATTTGATCTGTCACTACCTCTGTGTAATGGGGTAACCCCATCAAAAGCAATAAATCTAAAGCTACTTATGTCTCCCCAGTGAACTGTTTTAAAATCTAGACCAACCACACCATCACATCTTTTAGAATGTACAGATCTAAAGTGCTCAAAAATGTATTTATTTATTTGCTTTTGTTAACCGGGTAAGGCACACTAGACAGCCAAGTGCCTATTTTCAGGTGCGACCCGGGAGGGTTACATAGGTAGAAGCATACAAGAACAGTGAAGGAGTCAAGTTACATACAGTGAGATGACAGGCTTAACAGGGATTGGGTAGGTGGCTGACGGTATAAGTCAAATTTAACATACAAGAAAATAACAGACATAACTGGGAATGAATAGGAAGCAAAACAGCATTAGAAACGATTAACACATGATAAATACAGCTGTGGAACATACAGGGTGAGCACGGCAATGAGCAGCATAATACATAACTGGTATGGTTAATGCAAACAGAAGCAAGTCCCCGGCAGGGGATGGGGAGCAAGACGGGGGGGGGTCTACATGGTCAGGTGAAAGCCTTAGGGAAGGAGGGGCAGGGAGGAGAGAGCATGGTGAGAGGGTGTCCAGCACTGGCTTCACTGCCAATACTGGAGGGTAAGTGCAGTGGACCCAGCATACCAGTCACTAGTGTGCTATGTGTTCTGGCCTCCCTTGTAGTTTTTCCTCTGTAATATTTATTACATGAACATCAGACTGCATATATTGCATAAGTGCTCTTACAGTTGAAAAATCTTTTAATCATTACTTTTTTCTCAGAACGTGGAAATTTAAATTATTTGCTTCTGACTGCATATTTACAGGAATTACAGCCACGACAGTTAAAAAAGACCACTGTTTTATTACTGACGTATTTTCTACGAAGTGGCTACTTGTTATTAAATCACCTAAACTGGGCGCTCTGCTACATGTAATGCCAGGTTTACTCCCAATGTAATTTTTTAATACAGGATCAATACAAAGAATTTTCCGATTAGAACAAAACAGTATTAGAGATCCGATTTGAAATCCTAGTAAATTCGGTAACAAAAATTATAGAATCTTCCTTTTCCGTTTTTTTTTAGATTTGGTTTTAGCAAATCACATCTGTCAGTTTTTTCCACTTTACCATAGGCCTGCATTATCATATTTAATTTATACCCTCTTGTTTGAAAATGCAAAATCAGATCTCTAGCTTTCTCTTTATATTTTTCTGTGTCTGAACAGTTACGTTTTAATCTTAAAAACTGGCTATAAGGGATGTCATCAGTCATTTTCTTGGGATGTGCACTGCTTGCCATTAATAATGCATTTCCAGCAGTTGACTTCCTACATCTGTGGGTTTCTATATGTCCATCTTCACTTCCCATTAAAACTAAGTCCAAAAACTGTATAGTTTTCTGATTCAGATCAAAGGTAAATTTAAGTCCCCACGCGTTATCACGGAGCCATTCCAGAAAGGAAAATAAATCAGATTCGTCTCCTGTCCAGATGCAACTGATGTCATCTATATAATGGTACCATTTAAATATACATGATTTGTAGGGGTTATGATCTGATAATATTAATTCCTGTTCTACCCATGCAAGTATAATGTTCGCGTAGGGTTGCACTAGGGTCATTTCCATAACTGTTTCTTTTTCTTGGTAATAGTATTCATTATCAAAAATGAACATATCAACTGTATTTGACACCATGAGCCAGTGGGAGTCCCTAACCACACCTGAGGGACTTGGAGGAGGGGTGGGAGTGGCTGACTGGAACTGTTCTTAAATGGTTTTGGTCATCCCTGGATGGGAGGGAGCAGTCAGGACTAATTGGTTAATTCTAGTCAACCTGATAGCTATTGACTGAGGATTCCTTCAGGTTCTATCCTGTATCTTGTATTTTTCGTAGTGTATGTGCTGCCAATGGGCAAAACTATCAGGGAATACTGCATGATGTTCCATTGCTATGCTGATGACACACAGTTGTATTTTTTTCATTGCACCTGACAAGGTATTGTCAGTGCTGTGCTGTAAAGACTGCCTCAAGAAATCGAAACCTGGATGGCTTCCATATGGCTGGCACTGAACCTTAAGAAGTTTGAATTTCTCCTTGTGGATAGTGACTGACAGTTATTGGTTTTAAAAAGCAGCCTGTAGCTCCCAGTCTTCTTAGCAGGACTGTGGTGCAAGGGGCTCACCTGGAAAATTGGCACTGGGGGCCAGCATGGATAATGAATTAGGGTTGCCCAGGGTGACATTCTCATATCATCATTATACTTCAAAAACAGCTCTATTTTTGCATTTTGTATTTATTTGCAGTGTTTAGTAAACCCCAATCAATTAGAAACTAACTAATATAGTCAGAGTTTGGAAACTGGAGAGGAGTCAAACTAAGGGGGGGCATACCTCGAAATTTCCAAGTATCCAGGTGGGCCAGTCTGACACTGCCAGTCTTTCACAGTGTTCAGTTGAAGGCAAAGAGGCAAGTTTACAGCCTGGAGGTAGTCATGTCATGCAGTTGACTTTTGAATCCCACATGTATTCTGCATTCTGGGGATGATTTATTGCCTTAAAAAAGCATTCCCAGACTGCATCTCTACCTTGATAATGCCATCCTCTGCACTCTGGTGCACATTGTTGTCTCTTCCAGACTGGACTACTGTAATGCGCCCTATAATGGCTTCCCAGATGGTCAGCTAGACAATCTGCGGCTATTCCAGAATGCTGTACAGAGGCGTCAGACTTCCATTTGGAAGTAAAAACATATTAACCCCTCGCTCCATACTAGGAATTTTAGAACAGCAGAAGGCATAAGCCCATATAAACTGCTCCCACTATTCAGTGGAGGCATCCATGTTCTGGATTGGCTACCCGACAGGTGGCACGCTGACTACTGGGTACATGTTTTAGTATATAAAGCCCTGAATAAGCTGGGCATCCAGTATCTCAGTGAGTTCCTGACTCCTCACACCCCTGCCAGGGTGCTGAGGTCCATGGGGCAGGGTTTTATTTTATTGGTGCCACCCACCCACAAAGTTGTCTTTTGACTGGACACTGCGGTGGCAACCACTGCTGTCTGGAGCTCACGTCCAGCTGAAGTTCGTCTCTCTCACTTTGTTACCATTTTCAAAAGGCGTTTTTGCTGAATCAAGCTTTTCTTCCTCTATAGTGCTTTACAGGTTATGACTGGTTTAGAATTTGACAGCAGAAAAGGACTGCTTGGCCCACCTACTCTACCCATATGGTCCCTGCCTAGTCTGCCTCCATATATCCTAACTGGTCTCTGGTGAACCTCCCTTCTCCCTGCCTATTCACTAATATTCCCTTATGTCTATCCCATGCATGCTTGAAGTCCCCTACTGTTTTGTCCTCCACCACTTCCACTGGCAGTCTATTCCAGGTGTCTACCGCTCATTCAGTGAAGTAATACTTGCTCATGTCTCTCTTTAATGTCCCCCGTCCAGCTTCATCACATGCCCTCCAGTCCTGGTGCCTTTCCTCCTTTTAAAGAGACTACCATCCTTCAGCTCATTCACCCCCATGAGGTACTTTTAGATTTCTGCCATGTCCCCTCTCTTCCAAAGTGTACATGTTGAGATCCCTTACTCTCTCCTTGTAGGGATTTTAGTATAACCCCTGCGCCATTTTAGTTGCCCTCTTCTGGATTGCCTCCTACTCCTTGTCTATGTCCTTTCTGAGGTGCTGGACACAATACTTTAGGTGGGGTTTCACCAGTGAGTGATACACTGGCAACACCACCTCCATCCTCCTGCTAGAGATACATCTCCCAATGCATCCCAGCATCACACTGGCCCTACCCACTGCTGTGCCACACTGTTCTGCCACTTTGAAGTAATCAGATATGATAATCCCAAGGTCCTTTTCCTGCTTTGTGACCGACAGTACCTCTTCCCCCACCTATGCTGTGGGTGCGCAATTATGCACTTTTTGACACTGAACTTCAACTGCCATGTTTTTGACCACTACCCGAGTTTCCCCAAGATCCTTATGCATTCTTTCCACCCCCTCTGAATTGTTCTCCCTATTACAGATTTTGTTGTCATCTACAAAAAGGCACACCTTCTCTTCCAGTTAAGCTGCAATGTCACCTATGACGATACTGAAGAGGACTGGTCCAATTCGTGAACCCTGCAGCACCCTGCTGATAACTCTTCCAACCTTAGAGTGAGTGGCATTAACCACCACCCTCTGTCTCTTATCTGTTAACCAATTTCTAACCCAATTCACACTCTGGATCCCACCCCTAGACTGCTCAGTTTCTTATCCTGTATCCTGCATGGCACAGTGTCGAAGGCCTCGGTAAAGTCCAGAAAGAACAGGTTACTCAACTGTAACCATAGTTCTAGGAGTGGTAGATGGTTCACATCCACACAGTGGCAGTTCCACTGGAATGCAATGATTGGCCAGAATGTCTTTAAGCTGCACTCCTCCCACCACCTGGTCGGATATATGCCCCGGGTCCACCCTGTGACACCAGAGCTCACACACTGGAAGCAGGATCAGGTGCCACTTGCCAGGGGAGGCCGGGTGAGGGTTGTGTGGATGTGAATCTTATACCACTCCTAGAACTATGGTTACAGGAGAATAACCTATTCTTCTAGGAGCATGGATGTGGTTCACATCTCCACACTCTGGCAGACTCCTAGCAGTTCTCTGTGGTGGTGGGTGAGAGGGTGAGGTGCGCATCTCTTGTTGGCAAACAGAGACTGGAGTCAGAGAACCGAGGTATCAAAATGTATATGCTGGAGTAACTCAAGGTTGATATGGTAATGGGAAATGAAGGTGTGTGCTGACTTCCATGTAGCAGTCCTACAGATCTGCTGTATGGTTATGTGAGAGGACTGAATAAGGCCCTGCCCCATTTGTTATGCAGAAAGAGTTTAAATGCAAGGGTCTGTTCTATCTTCTTTTCTGTCTCTTGTCTGTCTGGTTGTGCAACAACATTTTCTTGTGAGACCTAGGAACTGACCACTCCAATGGTTTTGCAGTTCTCCACCTCTCGCTATATCTCTCTGCCTTCACTTGCTATTTCTGTCTTTTCTTCCCCTCTTGCATATCTGCAGTTATAAAAGATATATATGAATCTCTGTGTAAAACTGTATGTGATACTGGGATTCTTGGTTTAAAACTGTAGTTTCACTGTTGAAATTATTGCAAAAACTATTTGGAACTCAAGGGGTTAAACTGAGATGCAGTTTTTAAGCCTTTTGCAGAGCTATAACCAAGAGGTCAGTTCTGAGTCACTGTGTTCTTTTCGCTGCATCTGCATCGAAACTGACAAGAACATTCTGTACGAAGCACTCTCTTAACGAGTTCCCAGTCAAAGACTTATAAGAAGAGCACCAATGTTTTTGCTAGAGAGACAAGGAGAGTGAGAGACAGAGACTGAAACTTGGAATTAAGAGATACCCTCAGAAGAAGTACTTAGTTTTCTCTGTTTGTACTGCCATTGTAAATAGTTATACTGAATAATTTGTATTTTTTTTTATTTTGCTGTTACTGAGAAAAATAAAATATGCTATTTGCGAATTTTGAAACTGCTCCTGGTTTTCCTATGCTTCCTGATCTGTGCCTCGATGACAGGGTACATCCCTGGAAGCAGCCATCAAGGCATTGGTATGTCTGGGGAAATGAGCCTTAATCCCAACAGAAGGCTCCCAATCAGCCAAGCTATAGCAGAAGTTGATGCAAGATGTGATCCACCTTGCAAACATCCACTTTGCTACTGGTCTGCCAGGTGCAGCTTCGGCGTAGGTGACAAACAACTGCGAGCCTGTCCCCAAACTCCAGACATATGCTCCACATAATAAGAGAGTGCTCTGCGCAGATCCAAGGTATGGAGCCTGTGGTTGGCCTCTGAAGAAGGATTGGTAAAGTATACCGGCAACTGAATCACCTGGTTATGGTGAAACTCTGATACCACCTTCGGGAGGAATTTCAGATTGCGGTGAAGGACAACTTTGTCCCTGTGGAAGACCAAACAGGGAGAGTCCACTGAGAGTGCCTAGAGCTCCCCAATTCTTCTAACAGACTTAATGGCCACAAAGAAGGCCGTCTTCCATGACAGGTGTAACAGTTCACACCTGTGCATCGGCTCAAAGGGTTTGCACATGAGCATAGCCAGGATCAGTAGTAAGTCGCACAGTGGAGATGGATCATGCACCGGAAAGGACAAGTGGTCAAGGCCCTTGAAAAAAGTGCCTGACCAGCTTCTCCTGGACCACCATCGGCATACTGGCTCATGCCCGGTAAGCTGACATGGCTGCCAGGAGCACCTTAAAGGTCATCACTTACAGTCCCATTTGGGAAAAGGACCACAGGTAGTCTAAAATGTTAGCCACAGGGCAGGCAATGAGTCATCCTTGCCCTGGCACTAAATGTAAAATCTATTCCATTTAAAGGCATACCACCTACGAGTCAATTCCTTCCTGGAGGCCTCCACTATGTGGAGGTCATCCCCAGAAAGACCAAGACCTGGAACTCAAGCCACTCAGGAACCAGGCCATAAGGTGCAGGGATTGAAGGTCCAGGTGCAGGACCATCTCCCAAAATCTGGTCAGCAGGTCTGAGCAGAGAGGCAGTGGCCGCAGAGACCAGCTGCTGAGGCTGAGGAGATCCCAGTACAGTGCATGCCACATAATACGGATGCAGCTACTACGGTTTTATGTGGACAAAAACTGTCTGCCAAATTCACAGCACATAGCAGTGTTAAAAACATATTACTGCGGACTATATACGCCGTGTAGCGCGGACAGTTAATAGCGACCCAAACACTCAGCAGATGTAATTCTCATCTGATTGCCGGTGTGAAATGTGCTAATTGATCAATTCAGGGGTTCTCAAATGGTGAGGCCAGCCTCCCTGGGGAGGCCTCAACCTGTTCCAGGGGAGGCTCAAGCAAGTCTTGAAAAAGTATTATATTTTAATTTAGAACTTTATAGATTTTGTGTGAAGGGATAAGGCAAACTGAAAGAGGATAATAGATGAATTTATGTATTCATTCACAAGGATAGTAGTAGGTGAATTTATGTATTTATTCACAAGCACGTGACCAGAGAAGGTGCTGTACACTGAGCCATGGTTTATTTCAAACGCAGGGAAGGGTGGTGAGAGAACACAGTTCAAAATGTAACTGCAAAACACTCGAGCAATACAAAATGAACAAAAGTGCAAACAAATTAAGAACAATAAACTAACAATGCGAGGAACAATTGATCAATTAGACTGGCAGCAGAACTATCCAAATACAAGAGTTAACCATACAGGTACTAAGGATAAGAGCAGGAAGGAGCAAAATGATCCCTGATAAGGTGCTTAAGAGCAGGATGAGAGGCAGAGGTCGGCAGGAAGGTTATTCCAGATAGAGGGGAAACAGAAAAAGCAGTGTGACCCATGAAGGTATGGCAGTAAGGTAACAATGGTTCAAGAGTCAAAATATTGGAGCAAGTAGGTTGTCCTGTTTTTTTTTTTTTGGGGGTTACAATAAGCTTAATAACATGAGAGCCAGCTATGCAAACAGGTTTAAATTTATTCCTGATGTACTGTGAAAAGTAGGCTATTTTTCTATGGGGAGGCCCAAAAATATTTCGGTATTTTGGGGGAGGCTCAAGATCTTTTCCATGACTTAGGGGAGGCTCACTATGACAAAGTTTGAGAACTGTTGGATCAATTTACTTAAGTTGCCTGTCCTCTTACACATAATTTCTGCTGAATTCCTTTAGGTGTGTGCTCAATCATGTCTTCCTCTAAGCGTCCTGGCATTCCACTAGCACGCAAAACCGAATTTATTAGGCAGATCGAAAGTCTGCCAGAGATCAGTGCTCGAGATCTTGCTGCCCATCTCTTGCTCCCTAAACTGATCATGTCAGACCTGATCCATGGAAAAGAAAAACTTCTTGGCAACTGGCATGGCAATCAAAATCCCAATCGGAAATGTAAGAGGAAGAACCGGGAGATTGAAGAAGTCTTGCTGATTTGGTTTTCTGAGGTGAGGACCCAAGATGCTATGGTCAGTGGACCCCTACTGCTACAGAAAGCTAAACAGCTTTCCGTAGCACTTGACAAGCCAGATTTCAACCCGACGGATGGGTGGCTGCAGCAATGGAAAGTCCGCCATAACATCTGTTTTCACTGTGCACACAGCAAAAAGCAAAATGCAGATGGGGCTGTTTCTTGGGTCCAGGATGTGTTGCCTGATTTGCCTGCTGGTTATGGACCAAATAACATTTTTAATGACAATGAAACTGGGCTTTTTTCCAGTGTGTAGGCTGCTGCACACTAACATTTAAAGACAAGTGCCGCAGGGACAAAAAAAGCCAAGAAGTGGGTATGTGTTATGGTGTGCTGTATCAAGACAGGCACAGAAAAATGTGAGCAAAGTCAGCACAACCAATGTGCTTCAGCAGTGTAAGCTCTTTGTCTGTTCTTTACCGTAACAACCACACCGCATGGATGATGATGACATTTTCACCGACTGGGAGCGGGGCTGAGATTGCAAATTATGAGGATGAAAGTCTGCACTTGTGCTTGATAACGTCAGCAGACATCCCGGTGTCCGTGGGCTCTGAAACATCAAACTTGTTTTTTTGTTTGCTGCTGAACATGACCTCCATAATTCAGCCACTTGATCAGGGCATTATCTCATTAAAGCCGCAAAATGTGAGGGAAATGAGGGGTCGTGTTCTGACTGAGACGGACAGGGGCGCGGAGCTGACAACAGTGGACTGTGTAAAAAGAATAACCCTGCTCGATGCTGCCATGCTCCTAAAAAGTGCCTGGGGTTCTATGCTATGTCAGATCACCATCAACTGCTACTCTAAAGCAGGATTCTGCACAGTCAGCACAGACAGCACTGAATCCACTGATGACCCTGGTGTTGAAGTTCCAGATACAGATGACGCAATCCCGCCTCCAGAAAGACTGACCCCAGCAGAGTTTGAGGCCCTTGCACACCTCAGTGATGGTGATGCAGAGCCAGAAAACCAGACGGTTGAAGTGGCTCAAGTTGCTGAAGCCCCGAGATCAACTGACCTCCCCAGCACCATGTGCTGAAGATCTAGAGGAGGACAAGGAGAAAGAAATTCCTGCAGTCTCGGTTGCCAACATCAGGAATGCCCTTAGTGTCTTTTTTATTTTAAAATGTTTTTTTATTGCTTTTAAAGGACACAGATAAGATGTTATCATATCACATACATATCTAGATCTGGGTCAGAGAGCCGTAGTGGTATTACAAATAGTAGAGTTCATATCATATATTAAAGATCTGTATGTTACTGGTAAACATTGTGGGGGCATGTGTGATTTTGTATTTTATTGAAACTTGGCTTCCCAGCCAAATGCCCTTTGGGGTAGCCCTTGCCTCGGTGTTTGCGCACAGAGGTTCTTTGTCTTTTAAATAGTTTTTTATTTTAATGGGTTCACCACAATATATCCAAGGCACACTGCCTTGAGGGTAGCTGGTCCATTCCACTGGGGTGTCAAACAGACGAGGCATACTGATGAGTCCTGGTAGGACGAAACACGTGTCTATGTCTTCTGTTAGCGCCCTTTGCAAACTGTGTGAGAGGCCTTTCGGCACCATGCAATTCTGATTAAAGTTGGACCAGCATAACATTCTGTGGTGATTTGCATATGCAGCCCATGATGCTTTGCATTGTGGGGCATGTGTGATTTTGTATTTTATTGCTCTACTAGACTTGCATTGTCCTTTCAGGATATCTAAAGAGAGGGGAGAGACAGCTGCTGCTTTATTAGCCTTTATCTGGGTGTACTGTTCCCTCCAAAGGGTGCCAGAGCTGATGGAGAAAAAAAATTCAAGGAGTAGGGAAAAAGGATTAATATTCAGCCTTCTCCCAGGAGGGGAATACTAAGAGGATGGGTTGAATGGTAACACCTCTGTAAAGGTATTAGTTAGTGATAGATCTTAAAGTGTCATAAGGGTGGATAACTGTTATTTGTTTAGAGATTAATATCTGGGCAATGATGGGCTATATATAAAACCAAGGAGTCCACCTATTCATCAATACCATAGATGAGTTCTGTAACTTAGCAACTTTCCATCTTATATATTTCATAGACCATATTCTCCCAGTCAATTATTTTTGGGGTGTCTATTTTCAATCATAACCTAGTTATTACTTTTTTGGCTTCCCCTAGTAGTATAGTAATTAGGTATATTTGATGAGGATTCCTGACATGTCTCGGAAAGTGTAGTAAGAGAGCTATCTCCAGAGTTAAGGGTCCTAGGATTGGGAAGAGGTCCTGTAATTGGCTTCCTACCTGTTGTCAAAAGGAGAGCAGAGTGGGGCATAGCCACAAGACATGTGAGTGAGTAGCCACCTCTTCCCCACACCTCCTCCAGCAGGAGCAGTCTCCTGACTGAGAGAATTTGGCCGTGATTTGTGGGGTACGGATGCACCTCACTATTATTTTCCAGGAGAATTCGCTCCATGCCTAAGAGTTGGTGGTTGTGTGTTGTTTATGCCAAATCAAAGGCCAGTCTTTCGGTGATAGGTTCAGCATTAGCTCTGATTCCCAGTTAATTTGGATATTGTCCATGTTTCATGGAGAATTAGCAGTTAATACTTTATCTTTGAAATAAGATGGGGGGGGAATGATCAGGGGTATCGGTTCTTAAGGTGTCCCCAGAAAGTGCCTTAATTGTAGATAACGGAAAACATCTGACTAAGGGAGGGAGAATTCAATTTGTAGCTGGGTGAAGGATTTAGAGGTTCCTTCATCAAAAAAAATAGTATATATGTGTCAGCTCCTGTGTAATCCATCTTTGGAATGCCGCGTTAGTCTTAGCGGGGTAAATGTTCTGTTCTGGGCTGGTATGCCTATCCATTTAGCCAGGTAATGATTTTCATGGAGTTTGAGAAATTTTTCCCACTCCGTGAGCAGTGCTTTCGTGAAGAAAGAACACTGTGTTGGTGTTTGAGGTTGAAACACCCGAGTTTTGTTTAACAGTACATTAGATAATACTTGCTCTATGGCTAGACATGGTGGGTGCCTGATTCGAGGGAAGTAGTAATTTTGCTAAATGAGTAATAACTGTTGCAACTGAGTACCTATAGAAATCAGACAGGGCCAGTCCTCTCCTGTCCTTAGGTAGCTGTAATTTGTATAAAGCAATCCCCCCCACAAATAATCATTAATAGCCTTGTTCCACTTTGTTATGTTTAATACTCTGCAGTAAATAAAATATTTATTTGGCAGTACATTCGTTTGTATAGAGTGCACTATATGTATAATAGATTGGTAGGTGGGGACACATTTTAAGGTCAGATTGTATTTCTGTGAAGAGGGGGTCATAGTTTAGGGTCCTACTATGAGATAGGGTTTAGGATAGTTTAACTCCTAGATACATGATATATGGGCGGTTCCATTTATAATGATATTTTTCTTTAATAGACTTGGAGGAAAAGTAATTCAGTAGTAAGGCCTCAGATTTATCCTGATTAATTTTATAGCCCGTTAAATACAATACTACCCAAAACAGAACACTTAAGGAAGTTAAAGAGGACTGAGGGTAAGTTAAATATAAAAGGGGATCATCTGCATAATATGCTAATTTGTGGTGGATTTTGTTTACTGTATATACGGTTATCTGGGTATTTTGTCTTAGGAACTGTGCTATCGGTTCTACATACAGGCCAAAGAGGTAGGAAGAGAGAGGGCAGCCCTGATTCGTGCCCCTGTACAACCTGAATTGGGAGGAGTATGATCCGTTTATTTTAACCACTGCTTGAGGACTCTGGTAAATCCCTCTTATGAGGTCCAAGAATTGCTGTGGAAAATCAAATTTGGCTAGGGCGGAGCCTAAGAAGTCCCAAGATACTCGATCAAATGCTTTTTTGGCATCTAGGCTTAATATCAGGAGGGGCTTCTGATTTATTTTTGCATAACTTATCAGATATAGTGTTTGTTTGATATTATATATGGTTTGGCATGTTTAAATAAATCCAGATTGATCCAGGTGGATTAAAGTGGGTAAAATATCATCTAATCTGTGAGCTATAATGTATAAATCTTATAATCCTGATTGAGTACTGTTATACAATGGGGTATGAAAATCCTGTAACCTCATTGGTCAAAACACATCACATGACTGTGGTATATCCCGTAATAACCCACGGCTGAGAAATGGCATTTATAAAAAACATACTTAAACACATTAAAAATTTATTTTACACATGGGTCCATTATAATACATAATAAGGCACTCGAGGTGTGCTACTGGGGATTTTACCCATTTCCTTGTGTGGCTTGAGTCACTCGGCTGCGCCTCGTGGCACACCACACAAGGCGCAGGTAAATCCCCAAATAACCCACACCCTCTTGTGCCTTATTGCTTAAATATAGGGCGAAAAGAGTCGCATAAATGAGAGGGTTTCTGTGGTTTCAAAATGGCGGAAATAGCTGCCTGATTCCAATATAAATGAAAGTGGCGGTAGTATGGCTATTTTGTAATGACTCTAATAAGGGTAGCTTAATTATATCCCAAGTTCCTTTATAAGATTCCGCCGCATAACCATCTGGGCCAGGGCTCTTGCTGTTCTTTAAATTCTGTATTGTGCCTTGTAACTCTTGGAGTGTGATGGGGGAGATTATTTTTTTCTTTTGGAGAGGAACTTAAGGTTGGTAATTTTAGTTGGGATAGGAAATCTTTAATTAGCTGTTGATCAGAGGGATTCGGTGCTAAATATTATTTTTGATAATATTCTTTGAAGATTTCAAGTATGTGGCATGTAGAATATTTAAACTGTCCTGTGATTGGGTCTTTAATTTTAGTAATTGTAACCTGTTGTGTCTGTCTCTGTAGTCTATAAGCTAAAACTCTAGAGGCATGGACACCTCCTTCGTAAAATCTCTGTCGTAGCCACGTCAGGGCCTGTTCTGTAAGAGTTGTCAGTATATTATTAATTGCCTGCTGGGTTTGTGTTAGTTAATCAGTTACTGTTAGGTCCCCTCCCACCTCCCATATGTTTTTCTTGAAGAGTTTTGAGTTGGGCCTGTAGTTCTCTCAATCTAGCTTCTTGTTGGTTCTTTTTTCTTGCCGCACATGCAATGATGTGGCCATGCAGGACCACTTTAAGTGTGTCCCATAATAATTGTGGTGAGGTTTGGGGAAGGTAGTGTTGGCCAGAATCTCAGGGATTTTATCTTTTATTAAATCTTGAAACTCGGCGTCCCTGACCAGAGAAGGGCTGAAGCGCCAAAAGGTATTTTTCCTTTCTTGAATAATCCCCAGTTCATGGGGAATAGGGGTGTGGTCTGAAAGGTATATATTCATGCTCTCTGCCTGGTGGACTAGCTCCTTATGCTCACCACTAATACAAAAATCATCAAGTCCTGAGTAATGCCTGTGAGCACAGGAGTAACAGGAGAATTTCCTCCGAGTGGGGTGTGATTGTCGCCAAGTGCCCACCAGGCCTAGATCTCTTATCAAACAGCGAATATGTTTTTGCTCTGAGGTATGCACTGAGGGGCAGGCTGCAAAAGTATCAAAAGAATCAATCAATCAATCAAAATCTTTATTTTGCCAGGCAGAACGTCATTGAGATAAGCTCATTTACGAGATGGACCTGGGGCAAAACAATTGCCAACAGGGTTAAGACATCACAGGCTGAGTGAACGTACAAAACAATTACATAATAATAATAATAACAACATAATAACATATAACCATCGCATGTGACAAGATACTTGCACCAGAACATAGCAATAAGTTCAACAGGAGGTAGTGCCATTTAAATACAATTGCATGGATACAGATATATGGATGTAAGGTAATGAGCTAAAATTTATGCAGTAAGCATCATTGGAGGAGTCATAGTGAGTAGGAGTGGCAGTTCCTGTAGCATCAAAGTACGAAGAAGATGGAGATGTAAGAATCCTTTGTTAAGTACTGTAGGCATGTCCCGGCAAGTGGGGTAAGAAGGGGATGGGGGTATAGGGAATGGGGAGAGAAGGTCAGCCGAGACAGGAGAGGGTTGGACATGATGGCCTAGGGAGGAAGGACTGTTCGAAGGGAGAACACGACAGATGCCACAGGCAGTGGTTGAGGTTTAAGTCCAATATTTGAGGCAAAGACAGATCGTAATATTGGGGCCTTGATTTGGACAATGGCAGAAGGGAGGACTCAAATGATGCCTCAGGCAATGGTTGAGGTTTAAGTCCAGAATTTAAAGCAGTAACAAATCGTGATGTTAAGACCTTGACTTGAAACAATGACAGACCTTAGAGAAGGTCCTCAGGAACAAGGATTTGAAGAGGGAAAACATGACAGGGGTAGCAAGCCTTGAGGTTTTCTGGATCTTATTCCAGAGCATATGAAGAGTGAAGCTTATTGAGGCTCTACCAAAGTGCATTTTAACTTTAGGGATAGCCAGAGATAAGATGGTAAGACTTCTGAGAGAATAGGCACTAAGGATGCAGGGAGTTAGGAAGCTTGTGAGGTACTGAGGTAATTTATGAGTGATTGCCTTACATGTCCATAGAATAGCATTCTTTTGCCTCTTGAAGCTAAGGGAGCTCCAGCCTACAGAAGAATAGAGGATGCAGTGGTGCGTGTCATAAGGGGCAACCAAAATTAACCTAAGAGCTCTGTGGTATAGGGTATCAAGTTGGAGAGAGCAGTGCCAGTACTATGGCCATATAGGAAGTCCGCATAGTCTAGGGGAGGCAAGAAGGTAGCTTGGACTAGGAGTTTTCTTGCCTCCTGTGTTAATGAGTGCTTGATCCTGAAGAAAATACCAAGCCTTTGACGCAGTTTCTTAGTGAGTTCATCAATGTGATCAATGAAGGACAATTTGTAGTCAATCCAGACCCCCAGGTATTTGAATTTTTCCATGAACTCCAGGGCTTCTCCTAAAAGGGTGCTTATGTGAGGAACCTTATCTGGGATTTTTTTTTTTTTGGAGATGAGGGGCCAGTGGAGAGAAAATCATGGCCTTAGCTTTTTTTGGCATTGAGCAGTAGTTTCAAGTTGAGTAGATTTTTTTGGAGGATGTCGAAATCGTTCTGGAGGTCCAAAATGGCTTGATCCGGAGTTGATCTGTCAATGTATAGCACTGTATCATCAGCGAAGAGATGGATACTAGATGACTTTAGGTCAGTGTCAATTTGATTAACATAAATGGCAAAGAGAAGTGGACCCAGTATGGATCCTTGGGGGACACCTCTAAGGAGTATTTCTTTCAGTGACAGATCTCCTTCAGCCTTGACCTGCTGTTCTTTGTCCACAAGATAGTTTGCGAACCAACTTAGGGCCAGGTTGTCCACCCCAACTTTCTTCAGGGTCATCAGGAGCAAATTGTGATCCAGTGTGTCGAAAGCCTTGCTAAGGTCCAGAAACAAGGCGCATACGTATTGTTTGTTATCAAGTGCTGACTGCTAGTCATTTATAACCTTAGCAAGGGCAGTGGAGGTACTATGCATAGGATGGAAACTGGACTGAATCGGATTTAGTAGATTAAAACTTTCTAGATGAGATCTGAGCTGTTCATTTACTACCTTCTCCAATAGTTTTGACAAGCCGGTAGCAAGCAGATTGGGCAGTAATTATTTAGGTCGCAGGGGTCCCCTGATTTGAACAGAGGGATGACATGGGCCATCTTCCAGACCTTGGGGAGGGAGCCCTGACTGAGAGACAAATTGAAAATGTGGGTACTGGAAGGGCCAAAATATAGTAGGCCAACTTTAGGAAGAAAGGCTCAATCATATCTGCGCCCGCACTTTTCTTAGTATCAAGCTGAAGAAGGAGATCCTCAACCTGTTTAATGGTGACCAGACAGAAGGAGAAAGAGTGGTAAGGGTCAGTATATTCCGGATCATGGCAATCAGATGACTGACTAAGGAACTGTGCCCTGATGGTATTCGCTGGGGAGGTATCAAAAGCCATCCCTGCTGTGGCAAAGTGATTGTTAAGGAGGCCATGGATCTTATTTTTATCTGTAGTGTGGGTACCACCAGTCGAAACTTTGTGGAGAAGCGTGCCAGCGCTGTTATGGCCTTCTACCTCCCTTAAAGTCTTCCAAAACTTAGTAGCAGAGTTAGTGGATGCATTAAGCTCAGAGCGGAAATAACTAGACTTCACAGCTCTGACAATTTTTGTGCAGAATTTCCTTGCGGTTCGGAAAGCAGACCAGTCTGTGGCCAATTTAGACTTTCTGGCTCTTTCCAAAGAGCATCCCTATGCCATAAGGCAGTTTTTAGGCTATCCATGAACCAGGGACAGGACTTTCTTTTGGGTCTGCTTTTGGTAACTGCGGCATGGAGGTCTAGGGTTCGTGAGTATATCATGAAGTACCTCATGTGCCTCTTCCACGGAAGATGCAGTATACAATTTCTGCCAGTTAGCATACTGAAGGTCATAGAGAAAAGCATCTGGGCAGAAGTTCTGTTTACATCTCTTATGGATGCATTCAGAGGAAGAGGAGGTTTGGAGTTGGGCCAGCCTTACACATGCAATGGCACAGTGGTCGCTGATGTCATTAAAGAATACACCTTAGTGGGAGAAGAGGTGAGGCTTGCTTACAAGGATTAGGTCAAAAAGGGAGCTATGCTCTTGGTTTTTGGTGTTGGGCAGGTAGCTTCATTAATGATCTGGGTAAGTCCATGGGCATCACAGAATTCTTTCAATGGTAAGGAGACTGGAGAGAGACAGTCAAGGTTGAGGTCACCAATTGTGGATACTTCTGATGAAGTGGTAGCTATTATGTCACTTAGGTGTTTGAGCAGAGAGAGGCCAGCTGAGGTGGGGGGGCTACAGCACCCATTAATGCAGACAGAGGTTGATTTGGCTGGTTAAATTCTTAGCGTGAGGCACTCGAACTCCTTAGGGACTGTAGTCACGTCCACCATATTTGCGATAATGTTGTCCTGGACATAGATGGCTACTCCCCCTCCCCAGGATTTCCTATCAGTACAAGACAAGTTGTATGAAGGAATGTTAACCTCATAGTCCAGGGTGGTTGGTCTTAGTCAAGTTTTGGAGATTACAAGAACATCAGGAGAGCAGTGAAGGGTCCAAGTTTTGATTGCATCAAGCTTTTTCAGAAGGCTGCAGGCATTCAAATGCAAAAATGATAACCCTTATATTAGAGGTAGGTCAGCTGGGGCAGAAATGGAAAGAAGGGTTCAGCAAACAGTTAAACTCTCCTCCGATGACTAGAATACCTTTCTTGCGGGTAAGGATGGAATCCATTAATTGTTGTAGTGAGGACACATCACTGTGTGGGGGGGATATAGAGGCTGCCCACTGTCAGGGTTTGTCCATGAAGCATGCCCGAAGCTAAGGCTAATCTGCCCTCTTTGTCTGTATATTGATTCATGAGTTGAAATTGGGAGGCTTTAGGAATCAGTATCACTGCTCCCCGTTTCCTTCCCCTCTGATAAGCGGATTCCACTATGTGTGAGAATCCAAATTTTAGGAGTTTGGAATGTTCAATCGATGACAGATGAGTCTCCTGTAATAGTAACAGGCCAGGTCTAAGTTTCTTTAGAGCCTGAATTGTTCTATATCTTTTAATGGGACCACTCAACCCATTCACATTATGTGATATTATCTTTAGGGGTACACTCATTATACTGGGGATTTCTTTTGCTCAGGAACAGCTCTCCCCTCATTATTAAATTTATCAATTGTACTTAGTATAGCATGCGAATCCTGTGTAGTTGGACTGTCTCTGATACTATAATAACACAGACCGTCTTCTCTTTCTGTGTTTAGTAACTTACAACATATGGGGTAGGGAATATAACTTGGATTAAGAATCTGCACAAACGGTGCCCACGAGTTAAACAATTTGGGCCAACTGGGCCTACTCTTAACTATTCTCATCCAAAAAATGAAATGAGTGTGGGAACAGACTTCCAAAGCCAGGGCCTTTCCTGGGGACTCTGGCAGTGGCAGCCAGAAAGACTGCCGAGTAGGGATTAACTCCCTTATCCAGAGAGGAATACCCTCGGGATAACTCTTGCCCCAAAACTGGTAGTGGGATAGGATGATAAAAAATACAAAAACCTAAGCATTAGGTTAAAAGAAACTGAAAAGGAGAAATCTACATATGAGAGTAGGAAGGAAAAAGGTTGCTTCTTTCCTTTCATGTGGCCGTCCATTCTCCCGCTTTTCTCCCGAGTCTGGAATGAGGGAGAATTAGGGAGGGTGATTTAATATGTCCACTACTGTCAAAATCCAGAGATATCATATCTTACTAATTAAACAATTATATAATCATTATGTCAGATAAATCCAGTACTATCCATCTATGGTATTCATGATTCTAAACAATATTTTATGAGGGAAGAGCTATACACAGATTTCTTTTCTCTTCTTTTGTAGAACTAAAGTGTTCAAGATGCTCATAAGTCAGGTCCTTTTTTAGTTTGATGAAGTGTAGAAATAAAAAATATTTCCCTTAACATAATCCCTCAAACACTGGAATTACTCTCCTATAGTTTGCAAGGAAGCGTTGAATCTTGAGATTGATGTTGGTATTAAGAGGTGAAGAGTATTTATAACCCAAGTAGAAAGTCTCTCTTGAAGTTTGTAGGTGAGCATGGTCTCCTGTGGGTCCCCCGGCCCAGCTCTCCATGCCCAAGGAGGAAGAGGAAAGAGACACCAGCAGAGGCAAACCATCAGGTTTATGGTTAGATTGGTATGTTTTCCCTATTGTGTCATCCGCCCCTAGCCACCGACCGATTCCCTTAGGGAGGGCACAGAGGAGGCAGCTTATATTCTCCAGGGTCCCAGTCCCTATGGCACACTGGTCCCCACCCCTTCCCCAAGAAGACACCAGGTCCACCAGGTGCACAAACATAACAGGAGCAAGAAGCAGTGGTCCCTCCACTATTTAATGAGGATTTGTGGCAGTGGCAGTATCTAAGGTAAGTATTCAGTTTCTCTGCCACTTACCTGTCATTCTTCCCCGAGCTCCCACAGGGCAATGACTTCAACCAATTATTACCCTATTTAGCGAGTTTATCTAACTATGGGATTAGTGCTCCAATCCCCGATAGCAGACACCTGAACACTTTCATCCCCTAAAACATGAATATCGGATACATTTTTCAGCCTCCGCCTGGTATACTCCCTATTTAGCGGGAGACCGGTCATAAGGCACTTGTATTGTCTTGCCCTGCTAGAGTCCGTCAGAATTTCTGCCGCTCCTATCTCTCCCATGCGCACCCGGCCCAGCCCCAGTGCTTCCCCTTGGGGGGAAGACAAGGAAACAGCCCGCCCACTGACCGGAGGCCCAGACCTGTTAGCTGAAGGTCCATGATCTGTGTGGGAGTACCTACACCCCAGATCTGAGAGCAGCCCATGACCAAGAGCAGGAATTGCCAGCACCCCCCCCCCAAACAGGCAGCAGAGAGACAGGGCCAAGAGTTAAGCACGGAAGTCACTCACTGCACTGCCAAGGTAATGGAACAATTTCCTCAGGGTTCTTGTCGTGCAAACTGTGCCAAAAGTCTCATTATAGAGTCCAGGTTTTTTTTGTTGGCTTTGTTATCCTTGAAAGACTGCATCCTGTTCCATCTGGGACATCTGGTTTTGTTGCTTGCCAGATCTGTCCGGAGGAAGAGAGAGTTCTCTTGCTTTTAGGTCTTGGATCGCCTTGGCCACAGAGTCATATGTTTTTTGACCCGATGGGAACTGCACTACCAGCTTACTAGGGTAGGGTGTTCTGAATTTCAGCTCCTCTTGTCTTTAAATAGGAAATAATGGGATATATGCCTGTCGTCTTTGCATTGTGGTAGGAGCATAATCGTTGTCTATAAATATTCTAGTATGTCCATAAAATACCTTTCCCTGAGCCCAGGCTTTCTTTAGCAATAGCTCCTTTGTTTGGTATTTTAAGAATCTATTATTGATTGGGGTCTGGCTGTGGACTGGGTGGGTTTAGGGCCCAATGCACCACGCACTCACTCTGTCTTGAAGAGGAATTCTGGATCTAGTGCTAAAGAGATGCAGAGCATATTTTCTATGAAATTCTGGATATCTGTCCCCTCGCTATTTGCCCACTTCTGTTTGGAAATGGAGGTACTGGTGGTGGGAGTTGCTGACAGGATTGTGGAAGAACGTATCCTGGTGGTACAGGGAACAAAGCCACATGTTTTGCTCCCAGGGATGGTATAGTCTGGATCAGAGTGACCATCCGGAACTTGTGCTTCCGCATGTACTGGTTGAGATCGTGTAGATCCGGTGTGCAGTGCCAGCCCCCCATCCATTTCAGGACTAGGAAATACCTGGACATGTAACCGTGACTGGCCAGGGTGTCTGGGACACGAGCCAAAGCCCCTTATGCAAGGAGCTAAGCAATGTTGTCCCTGAGGGTGGACAGTGCCTCCTGAAACACCTCGGACGCTGCAACTGCTAGTACTTCTACTACTACCAGTATTACTGCTATTGCTACTACTACTGTTATTACTACTGCGATTGCTCCTGCTAGCACTACTGTGACTGCTACTACTCATACTGCTAATACTACATGTAATGCTACTACTGCTGTTACTATTCCTCCTACTGCTACTAGTACTGCTATTGCTACTACTTCTCCTGCTACTACTATTCCTACCACAGCTACTGCCACTGCTACTACTACTACTACTTCTTTTGTACCACAACTACTAGTTAAAATACTGCTAAACAGGATCACTTCAGGAGCTCTAGCATTTTTTTTTCATGGCGGTCCCAAAGAAATGGCTTACAGACAGTCGAAGATAGATCATCATTCAGGTATACAAGACATGACCATAGTACTGTAAATAAATATGAGATTCATTAGCTATTCAAAGGCTTTCAGAGCAAAGCACTCACTCTTGGTACAGACTGGTGCATAAGATGATACTTCCCTCATTTGACTACTGCGATAGTATACAGTGCCGCTCCCAAATCTACATTATCCATACTGGACACACTTTTCCATGCCTTCTGTCGCTTCACTCTTGATGCCACCCCCCGCACCCATCACTGCAACCTCTACCATGCCCTCGCATTCCCTTCCCTCGAAAACAGTCGCCTGCAGCACTGCGCTAAATTTGTAGCCAAATTCTGGCATGCTGCCCTGCCCTCATACCTCTCTACCTTACTTACCCCAGCTCCCTCCCGTTCTCATGCCCTCAGATCCCTCGATGACCGGAAACTACAAATCCCTAGGCGGAAAACCACTATTGGGAAATCTGCCTTCTCCTACCGCTTCCCCAAACTCTGGAATGAACTCCCTCCCCAAATTCTCCACTCCTCCTCTACCCACTCCCTGTCTTCAGCACTAGCAAACTACCTCTCACTAAATTGCTCCTGCACCTAAGCCCCAAATATGTCCCCTTATACCCTCCGACTGCCTGACCATCGGCACCTAGCTTACACTATGGAAGCTGGCTTATCTATACCAACTTCAGCACTTCTTGGTACATGGGCCTTGCCCTGTCCTAAATCCTACTTGACACTGCCTGATCCTCTCATGTTCTTCACTCCCAGTGTCACACCTCAGCTATCCAATTCTATCCCATGAGTTATAAATTATCCAGCACATTTCGCTGGTTAAGTCTGTAATATAAGCTATGCCTGCCAATGTTGTTGTTGAACTGTACCGATTGTCTTGTCCCTACTCCATCACACAATTGTATCCTGCAACTGCATAACTGAAACTTTCTCTGTAAACTGTTCGACTGAATCTGTCTACTGTATTGCTGTATTTGTGCTCAGCTGTGTTCTACTGTTTTCCTCGTATATGTAACTCTTGATAACCTGCGAGTTATCTCCCACTGTACCCTCACCCCCCCCAGGCCACACCGGGAGACGAGCATCTTTTTGCTTAGTGTGCCATCCTGGTGAAACAATTTCAATAAATAAATAAATTAAGCTTAGTAACAAAGCAAGCAATTTTTCTTTTTATTCATATTTTATCACCTGTAAGTCTAGCTCAGTCCCCATCAGAATCCCCCAGTACCTCCCCTGGTCCCCATCTACCTTCCAGTTGTCCATCACATAGAGCTTCAGATTACCACCCAGGGTGGGTTATGGGGTGGGGGGGTTATGCCCCCGAGCACACAACTTGTCAAGTGATGGAGGAGGTGGTGGGGACTGTCCTGGATACACTGGGGTCCCTTATAAGCTCAGGTCAAGCTTTGTTCCACATTTCTGTCCCCATGAAGATGCTGCCATGCGAGGGGGACCAATGCATGCATTGTGCAGGGCCTGGATGGCATCTTCCCCTCCCACAGCACCCTCAACTGCACTGCCTCCTGTGGTCACCCAGGTGGCAGTACTGCAGTAAGAATGGTGGCCTTCCCTCCCTGAAGAATAGCATCCTCTGGAACACTCCATCCTCCTCTCTGGCTGGCTTCTGATGACCCAGAGACAGTCCCAAATCTGGGTCTCAGGCGTCACATGCAATAGCCCTACCACTCTGCTGACAGGCCGGATACAGCAAGCAGTTCTTTATTTAGGCACTGAGGCACGACGGGGTATGTGTTATTGTGTAATAATGATATGCCTCGGGTGGTTGAAGCATGTGGCTGGAGGCCAAGTGCATTCAACACCCGAGAAGTGACATTATTACACAGTAACACACACACCCTGGAGTGCCTTATTGCTATTATACAATGGCTCATTTGTTTTAGGAAGAAGAAAATGGGAAACTTTTTTTTTTTTACTTTTTTGTTAGGGCAGGTATACCCATTAAGAAAAAAGTCCATAGTTTCTGCTTTGTCCAGCAGGTGGCACTGCCCATACATAGTTGCTCTGCATTCCCTTTCAGGTCTCGGTTTGTGTGTTTTTGAACCCTTGTGCCCCATTGTTCTGTTGCTATTTCCCCCTACTGTTAGGCTGACAGAGAGTGCAGAGATGGCGCCTGCATTTCATTTTGAAGTTGCTGTTTCATTTTTTTTCTTCGATGAAGTGACAAAGGGAACCGAAGGAATCCAATGGTACAGTGCAGTCAGACTGGAGTCAGGACCTGGGGAAGAGTGGACGAGAAAAGGACTGTCTGTAGCCTTTTTTTTTTGTGGTAAATATTGATGTTGGACTGGACAAACAAGGCCAGGGGCATGACAGGAATTGGAGAATTTGATTGCTGTTGAGCGGCTATGCAGTGCGGTGCTGAAGCGACCATGCGCTGTCACAGTTGCAATGTTGAACGGGGAAAGGAAAGGCTGTACGGAGCCATGGCTTGTGTCTATATCTACAGATTTTGTTTAAATGAGATTGTCAGTGGCAGAAGGGTGTACAGTATTTGACAAGTTTTCTCCACCAAATCGAGGGGTGTCACTGAATGGTGCAACCAGCAGTTAAGGTCTGTGTGGTTCAGTGAAGCTGCTTAGTTCGGGGGAAAACAGCGAGAATTAGAGCTGAATTTCATTTGTCTGCTATGAGATTGGATTTTGTGTGGCTTGCTGACTTTGGGTAGCAGTTGGTGTTTCGGAGGAAGGGTGAAGTCCTGATTTTGGGAGAGGGTGAAGTCTGGGAGGAGGTGTGGGAGCTGAAGCTGTTCTCAACGCTGGCTACTTCTGAAGCCTTGCCATGATTTATAACTCTGCTACGAGGTCATCTGGGTGCCTGGATTTTGTACAGTGACATTATTGTGGAATAACATCACTGTCTCAGGCACCCACTGAGCAATCAGAGGTCAGGAAATGTCTTCGCCACAGCATAATAAAGTTTAAAAGTGGTGAGACAGCCAGTGTCAACAGTAGGATCCACCCCAAAAACACAACATTGCGCACACTTACCTGGTGCTCCAAAAAGGGTACCACCCCACTCACAGGCAACCTTTTGGAAAACAATTTCCTGTGATATTCAGGATACCAACAAAAACTCTATATTCAGGATACCAGCATTAAGCCAGACAACTGAGTTTCTCCTAATCAAAGCAAATGTGTTGCTGCTGCGTCTATCAGCAAATCTGTGAAGCCATTCTGGGCAGCATATTAGAAAGGTTTTAGAGTCACAAATAGGTTTAGTAAGTGCAGAGTAGGCATTTTGCCAGGCCTCATGCATGCTGGAAGTCAGCAATTTGCAAGTGCAAAGTCGGTTGTGAGTACTTGTAAAGTCAGGCAAGGGGCACATCTGAATTAGATTCGGAATCATGAATACAAGTCCCAAGGGCATCTTGGAAGCCCCAGAGAACTCACTAAATGCCTGTTAACACTCAGTAAGTTAAGGAGTACTGAAAACACTCATTAACTGCTCACAAATGGCTACTCAGTGGGCGCTAACAAGCCCAATTAGTGCCCTATAAAATAAGGAACAGGTGCAAGTAACCAGTTTGTGAGGGGGAAAGTTCATATTTAAAAACACAAATGTTTTATTAAAGTCCTGCTTCTACCCATTTTTTGCAGATGGATGGACTGGAGCACTGGGAGGTTTGAGAGCTGGTGTACCACCTGAAATGAATATTAATTCACAAAATAGTAAACAGACAAATATGAAGGATGTGTGTTTTTTTGTCTTTTGATAATTAAAACAACATTTACTACTTGATAGTACAAGGTGTTAAGAACACAACAATACACCTGGAGGCGGACATACTGTAGTTTGTTCTATTCCTCCTCGTACATCATTCAGCCTGTGACCTCATCAACTGTGACATCAGTACTTACCAAGAAGAGCCAATCACCTGCTGCTAGACTGATCACTTGTGACGTCTTAATAAGTGAGGTCACAGTGTTGAAGATGAGGTAAGAAGAGGACCAGAACTACTAATAGTAATCATCCTGAAGACAGCAATAAATTACAATACAGTCTAAAGTTACAAAAGTAATGCTGGCCCAGTCGCACAGAGAGCTGAGGTGCTGAGTGCCTTACCTCTCGCTACGCGGGCAACCCGAGTTTGGGAATGACCTCCGGTTGCCGGGAGTAAGCAAGGGAGGAAGGAGGACTGGAAGTGGATCAAGCAGCCACCAACCAGCCCTCCTCTCCCAGACAGTGGTGGCAGGTTGACTTGGCTCTTGGCTACCAGGAGGTGGAGGCCTGGTGGCCGCACCAATGTACGAGTGGCGGACAGTAGTCAGGGAAGGGGAAGTCATGATTCCAGGATGCATGCCTGCCTCCACAGGCATAGACGGCCCATGTCACCATGGCTAAGGGAGAAAAAACAGAAAAACACTGAGCCCCCACCTGCCTCATCATTAGACACCTCCCAGCAAAACTGGACGTGGACTTTGGCGTGGGAGGACGGCCCTCCCCCTCCTGATCCTGCCATGGCAGGATAATCTGTGGGGGTACCAGGACCAGGTAAGCCTGGGGGGGGGACTGTGGGGGTCGGTTGGGCAGGGCAGAAGGAAGCCCAAGCCTGCCTCAGCCAGGGAGGAAAAACAGATTCTGGAAAAAAAGTTTCAAGTTAAAATTTTACATATCTCCATGATAAAATGAAGAGGAAAAACTGCTTCCTACTAATTTCTGTGTTTTTTTGTAATGCTTAACAGTTACATTACCTTTATATATGCTATCATTTGTGGAATAAATATCATTAAGAGACAGTTTATAATGGTATAATTATTGTTAAAACATGTTCGTAACAAATGACTCAATTAAATATTTCTACAGCAAAAACACCAATTCAGGCATAAAAAATCTCTCTCTCTGAACTCAGTCTGGACAGCTACCAGTTTTCACAACCTTTCAGATGCTGGAAGGGGTTACTTTGGTAAGCTGCCACTGCTCAGCCACAACCTCAGTCCAGGTATCTCTAGATCCGACTCCCACATGAGCCACTGTTCACAGAGTACAGTGCTTCTCAGCAAAGGGCAAATGACCCTCCCCTTCTGTCAGAGCTAAGAACACTTTGCCTTAGATATGGTAAAAGAAAACAGTGATGGGCACAAGCTTTGCTCCCAATTACACAAATCTTTTCATTGGTGTATGGGAACAAGAGTTTGTGAGGAAGGAAAATGTTCATCCATAGCTACAAAAAAATCGATGTGCGGAAGCGTTTTATTGATGACGTTCTACTGATATCAAAAGGTACTGAATATGAATCGCTGGAGTTTGTCAAATATTTAGAGCATAGTAATCCAAATTTGCATTTCAGTGTATGTTTTAGTAAAACGCAAATACATTTTCTGGACTTAACTATAAAAAAAGATGGGAAAGGGGGAGTAGTCAGGGAGCTATTTAGAAAGTACACTGACAAGAATACGTTGCTGTTCGCAAGTAGTAATCACCCTAACCATGCCATAACAGTACTGTCTAAAGGGAAATTCACATGAACTAAGAGAAATTGTGGCACTGATGATGACTACCAAATAAGGGCCAGGGAACTCAAACAAAGGCTGTTCAATAGAGGTTATGATAAAGGCATAGCTGATAAGGCTAAAAGAGAGGTGGATAATTTACCACGAGAAGAACTCCTTAAGGAAAAACAATAACAGAATGTACATGGTCTCCAGGTTTCTTTTGTTTCCACTTTTACCCCCCAATCAAGTAAAATAATGGTGATCATTAAAAAACACTGGCATTCAGCTAAAATGGAAGCAGGATTAAAAGAGATTTTGCCTGAACAGCCAAAATTTGTTTTTGAAGAAGTAAAAATATAAAGGACTATATAGTTCATTCAGTACAGCCCCAAAAAGAAAAAACATGTATGTGGTTACTTTCACAAACCCACACTCAGCAGGTCAGGCCCTCTGCTCCCATACTGCCAACCTCCGAGCGCAGTATTGTGAACAGGTAACAGAACAGGGTAACCCTCCTGTCTGCTTGTGGGTCCGAATCACCTTTAGTCTCAAGTTCTGGGGGGATTCAAACTGTGAACCTTATGCTAGCATACCCAAATGTACAAGCTCAGATAATCTGCTCTTCGGGGGATGCCAGATATGTTTCACCTATGGGCACCTAACCAGGTATCCAAAATGAATGCTTAAAATGCTATAAAAGACCTTAGGTATATTCTTACCTTTTCCCTGTTTGGTAACACCATTAAGCCCTTGAACAGTTGTCAAATTTAACCACCTATACATCACATGCAAAGAAGAAAGAACTTGTAAGACACACCCAGGCAGTCTCTTTAAAATAAGAGGTTTACTTAAAAAAAATGGATAACAATATGTAAAATGTAAACACAAAACAATATTTCACAAAGCATACAATCACTTAAAAAAACAAGGTTACAGTACAACACATAAACTCCTACCACAATACAATTTGATTTTTTCTATCGAATGTATTACCTTCTTACAGTGCTCATAGTTAGTTCTTGTTTTGTAAGAGCCCACAAAGAAATGTCAAACAGATCAGACACAGTATTCAGTTTAAACTGTGTCTTTGCTCATACACCCCTTCCATGATGTCATCTAGCTCCTCCTGCTAGGATATAAAAATTATACAAACAAGGATCTTCCTGTCAGGAGATATTTTAAATACTGTAACTTCAGCAGAAACTCATCTCCCAAATTATGACAGTCTTTAAATCAAGTCTTTCCTTTGATCTTGAGTAGTCCCTATTCCCAGGCCACATCAAATGATTTGTTATGACTTTTCCATATCTCACTTAGGTGCAATATAACTTTTTAACACCAGCTGATATTAAATGTTCTTCTTCTTAGGACGTCATAAAAGTTTATCTCCATCATCTGGCAGACTCATAAAGTCCTATTTCATTTCCACTTCAAAGCAGCAACTGGCCATAAAATGCAATGTCCCAAGGAAGTTTATCACATTACAGAGATCTGCTGGTTTAATATATATCCTGTCATTTTAACTGAAACCTTGGGGGGGGGGGTGCATGGCACACTGACAGTCACACACCACATTCTATATTACAAATATCATAGAGCAGTCATAACCAGCTGGCCAAGCATCACCAGTGAGGGGGGAGGTCTGTGTTAAATGCAGCAATTGTAAATACTGTGGTATGGTACAGAATGCACACAATTTTGTAAACCCTATAATGAAAACAATTGGCACAGTTAGAGGCCCTTATCACATGTAGAACTAGTGGCATAGTGTATATATGGCCACTTGCAAATGTGGATGTTTTCATATAGGAAAAATGAGATTTTTTAAACTCGCATTGGTGAACATGCACAAATGACCAACGGGGGGATTGGTCAAATGCCCTTGTTGCCCATGTGCAACGGGCATGCTAAAAGGAGGAACATGTCTTCACATTTGTGGGTGTAAAAAAGCCTGTTTTGGCAAGGGAAGCTGGGGACTTGGATAATTTATTACTGAAGTGAGAACAACACTGGATATTTGCTTTTAGAGCAATGGAGTTCCTAGGACTTAATGAAAAAATTAAGATAAAGCCCTTTCTAAAAATACAATAGGTCCTTTTGAGTATTTGATGAGATCACACTGTGCCTTTTGCAGTGCATGATATATACTGTATTTTGTATGAATTAATATAGTGAATTGTGTTATACGTGTTTTTGTATTAATCTCTTGCTTGATTTTTTTTATCTTCACAGATCTGTAGTGCCTCTGAAATTGGTGTTTGTAACTGTATTTAATCAAGAACTGTTTTTTTCTCTGTTTTCTGCAGTTGATTTTTAATACAGTCTGTCATGGTACTGAATGTTTTGTCATGAAATTTTTATATCTATGTGTATGTATTTTTGTACTGATTACTTAGTCATGTGTTTTTTACGTTTCTCATTATTTATACATACTGTTGAGAACTGAATTTATTGAACTCACAACATATAATTTTTTTCCATGTAACTGTTCCTTTAAATGGGACCTATATATGTTGGCACCCATCACTGTGATGGCAGCCTTTGAGAAAGCGAGAGTTCTCATGAAATGCGTCAGGTGATGCCACAGAAGGGATGGGGTTGGAATCCTGATTCCAGCAAGTTTTCTGCCTTTGCTCTTGCCTTTTGTGAAAATGCTCAAGATATTGTGGATTTTCATGAACTCTGAATTTTATTGAATCTTGTTGCTGCCTTTATTGTTGTGAGTGCTTTAATGTGCCTTCTTCACCATGGATGAATTTAAAGTATTTTTTAGCACAGATTCTGAACAGTCCTGCCTATATGTGTTATCCCAAGATACTGCATAGTGTAACAACACTGAGTGTTTATGGCAGGTGCCGGCTGCTCTGGGTCTTTCCCTTAGTGACTAATTTTTTTTGCCTTGTGCACTGCCAGCTCCTAGATGCAGTAATTTGCCTGTCCTTAGATATGGTAACTTTGTAGTTTGCCTGTTCAGAAATGGACTTGCCAGTTTACCCCTGGTTATCTTTATTTGATGTGACTCAGTTACAGAAACCATGAGATATATAAAAATAACATTTAATACTCTACTATACATATACGTTACTAGGTAAATTAGACATAAGAAGGCTGAAGTCCAACAAGAATGTCTCCCACAGTTTTGTGGGCAGATTAGTTGTGACCCATGCCCCAATTCAGATGTTTGTATAGTCAGTCTTTGAAGACATTCAAAGTATCGGCATCAACTACATGATGTGGGAGTAAATTCCATAATTTAGCAGCTCTAGTTATAAAGTTGTTGTCTCTCTTATGGGTATTG
Source organism: Neoceratodus forsteri (assembly GCA_016271365.2). Lineage (NCBI taxonomy): Eukaryota > Metazoa > Chordata > Ceratodontiformes > Ceratodontidae > Neoceratodus > Neoceratodus forsteri. The sequence goes on from CM028134.1 coordinate 6,818,729, forward strand.
GTCTCTGGGATTGCCAGTCACTTCATTCGGCTTCTCAGGTTCAGACACTGATATGTGAACTGGAGTCCGCATTGAGCTGTAAGATTACATTGCAGGATAATGCACACTACATGTTATAGACTAGAGAATATAGTATTTCTACAGAGATTTAAATAAACATATTTGAAAAGATAAAGGACACACAGAGTAACCTAACTCAAAGCCATCTAAATTCTAAGCAGAGTGGAGGAAACTTTCCCCAACTGAGAATTTGGAGAGTTACGACACACTCGAACCCATGATGCTGCAAGTTCAGAATCCCAAAACATGACTAAGCTCTAAGAGCAAACACACACAGAGATATCTTCAACTGACTGGCTCATTACACCCATATCATCATACATGCCCCTCTGACATCACACACCGAACAATTTCTTTGCTCTCCAGAAACCACCCTTTCCAGAACTAGTTCAAACTGGTTTTGTGGATTGAAGCCGTGGCCCTGTTTACACTCAAAACATGCCTTTTTGCTATGAAAGGCATTCAGCCTTTTGAAATTAACCAAAACAAAAGCCTTTTGCAGAGCAGGAACTGTTGCAGTCCCCACCCAACCTCTGTAGGACCCAGGAATACTCATGCAGCAGGCCTAGCACTGTAATATGAGGCAATTTTCAATTCTTCCCATACACCCCATACAACTAAAATACTTTACAAGAAATGTAACTTGTAAGATAAAACATAAAAAATAAACATTTCTTGATTGTTACATCTGTTATAGTCCACTAATAATACTTTTTAATACTTTTGTGGTCTTTTTTTTTTTCATTGCACTTTTGCACGACAGCCTTTACAGTCTATCTGCATGGCCATTTTAAATCCTGCACATAAAATGGCTACCTGTGAGGGGGATGGTACCCTCAAGAAAGCACCAACAAAGAGGGGTGCAAAACACTGGTCTTTTGTGGGGGTGGCACTGTTGACATTGGCAGACACATTGCTTTTAAACGTTAATCAAAAAAACTCTTGTTTTACTGCAAAGCTTCATCTGTACCAGGAGTGAATGTCTTGCTCTCTGACAGCACTTAACTTTCATTTCCACAGCGAGCATCAGGTGGCCCCTGAAGCAGACTTTTGTGTTTGTGGATTCATTAGATATGTACTGTACATATTCAATCCTTAATCAAGTTAAAAACAAGGATGGGGCTCGTTTAGGTAATAGTGCAACTGAGTTTAAAATGTGCACCAGATGTGAAGAGCTTAAAATGGCTCAGTAGCTCACTATAGTCATTTGGGTCCACCTGCTAACGGCACGTCTGCAAGTCCTTTTTACGCTTCAGAATCGTAAAATTCACAGTTGGCATCAGAAGACATCACTTACACAAAATCCCTCCCACCTCAAATTCAATTTCAGAACCTTCCATTTTTATGGCTGCATGGATGGAGCCCTGCAGGTGTCTGGGGATTACGAGAGAGAGAGAGAGAGAGAGAGAGAGAACTGACAGGACACGATGACTGTGTTCCTCTCTTGAGTGCTTCGGACCGGACATAACTGAAAACTCTCTGCATTCTCTGGATTCATTGCAGTGGTCTGTTTCCTTAACCCCTACCAGCACTAGATTGCACTGTTTCACTGATGGACTGTGAGTTTCAGTTAGATACTTCGACTATCAGTTCCTTGTAAGCCATTTTTAAAGCCCCTTCAATGACTGCCCTTGGGACTGTTCTGCATGGCTTTCCATCCAAACTGAAGCTGGACTGTAAGTTTCAGCAGAATAAAAGAGTATCCAACAGAGAACAAAGCCCAGTCATGTTCTCTCTCGCTCGCTCTCTGACACACACACACTCACTGTGACACCGCCCTTCTTCAACTGCTTGTTTACCTGTTACAAGAGCTGCCTTTTAAGAACTCAGAGCAATGTTAAATGGAAAAAAAACTTTTACACATCAGTGTGACAGATGAGAGGAGCAATTAGATAAGCAATACAACTAAAGAGATAAGGAAACACCCTGAAATCCATTGGAAGGAATGGGTCAAATGTCACAGAATGGAATGTTCCTGCAGGAATTTATCTGATATTAAAGAACAAGTGCTTAGCAAGGATGCATACCTTAAAGAATGAAGGTTTTGCTGCCTCTACAGTCATTCAGTTTGCTATTATTTGTTTCTTTACTTACTTTTTCATCATTTTATTTTTATTTTTCCAACTGCTAGTGAAACAAGCATTTGTCAATGCCAAATGTTTGCTTGCTGGCATTGGCAGTGGTAGTATAGAAGCTACAGAGCTACGTAACAGGAATGGCAATGAAGTATTGAACTGAAGCCAACCCCACCACCATCCTGCAGAGAGTGACAGGCATTGGGGTGTGCCTTTGGGTCATCAGGCATAACGGCCATTTCACCACACCCCACCCTGCAGACACTGACAAGTGTCACGGTGTTCCTTGGGGTCTTTGGCCCTTATGCGCACCCCATTCCATTAGGAAATACGGTGAGATGGGTGCGATATAGGAGAATGGGGTGAACATTGGGCCAAAGAGTCCAAGGCATACCTCGATGCCTCCTCACTGGCTGCAAGGTGTGGAATGGCATGAGCATTACAGGCAAGAATCCCAAGTCACACCCCTGATGCCTGTCATTCTCTACAGGGTTGGGCGTTATGGTTGGAAACCCTAATACCTCAGGCATTCGTTGGTATTTTCACTCCAAATGTTCAACATGTTTTTTTTGTGACCCCACCTCATGAACAGGGGGAATATCAGTTTGTTAGCCGAAAGCTGCTTATGCACAGCAACTACGGCATTTAGCACCACAGGTGCAAAAACATTCCGAACAGGATGTAAAAAATGACAGCTGAACTGCTCATGGGGAGGTGTAAAAAATGGCAATGTTGCAAATCTGCAGTAAAAATATTTAAAAAAATGGTGAAGTCACGAGCGTACATAGAAACTGTGCAACGCACACCCGTAATATAATTAGGTTGGGGATTTTTTTTTTTACAGCAGATTGTCAACTCAAGCATTTTGGTGCCTCCGATCATGAACAGTGTTACTGTGGTTTTCTTTATCTTCCCCGAACAATGATTTCCCACAGCGACCGCATCTCTGGCGCTGAAAGTGTGAAACACATTTCGCCATGTTGTGAAAAATGACAGCTGTACTGTAAATAAGGAAGTGGAAAATGCCACTGGCGAAAATCTTGACTGAAAATATTACAAAGTCATGAACTTACGGTGCGTGGAAACTGCGTAATGCTCACTTCATAACTACAGTCATTTATGGACTTTGTCACCACATTTTCAACATAGCCATTTAAGACCTCTGCTCATGAACAGTGTAACTGTGATTTTCTTAATCTGTCCCAAACATTGCTTTCGCACACCAACAGCACCATTGTGCGCTACATGTGCGAAAACACATTTTGGGTGACATATGAAAAATGGTAGCTGTACTGTTCATAAGGAAGTGTAATAAAATGGCAATGTTGAAAATCTGGAGTGAAAATATTAAATTCGCAAACTTACGAGCATGCATAGGAACTGCGCAACGTACGCTCGTAAAACAGTCATTTTTAGGAATTTTTTCACCAAATTTTCAACATAGCCATTTTAAGACCTCTGCTCATGAACAGTGTCTCTGTGATTTTCTTAATGTGTCCCATACATTGATTTCGCACGTCGACTGTGCCATTGTGCGCTACATGGGCGGAGACACGTTTTGGGTGAGATGTGAAAAATGGCAGCTGTACTACTCATAATAAGGTGTGGTAAAATGGCAATGTTGAAAATCTGGAGTGAAAATAATGATGAAAATTCACGAACTTCTGACGTCACGTAGGGCTGCATAACGCCTCTCATCAAAACAGTCATTTTAGGAAATTTTTCACCAAATTTTCAACATAGCCATTCTATGACCTCTGCTCATAAACAGAGTCACTGTGATTTTCTTAATTTGTCCGTACATTGATTTAGCGTATCGGCTGCACCATTGTGCGCTACATGGGCAGAAACATGTTTTGGGTGAGATGTGAAAAATGACTGTACTACTCATAAGAAGGTGTGGTAAAATGGCAATATGGAAAATCTGGAGTGAAAATATTGAAAATTCGTGAACCACTGATGCATAGTAACTGCATAGCGCCGCTAAATAAAACAGTCGATTTTGGAATTTTTCACCAAATTTTCAAAATAGGCTTCTTGAGAGCCCACCTTATGAACACTGACAGTGTCGTTTGTATTACTTGGTCCCGAAAGGTGATTTCGCATAATTGACCGTGCAGTGATCATGAAATCACCCTTTGAGCCCGAATAACGCTACATGACAGTGACATCACTATGAGAAGGGGCCCCAAAACCCCATGTTGAAAATTTGGTGCAAAAATTCCAAAAATGCCTGAGATATGCAACAAAGTTGAAAAACCCTATCTAGCCCATTATACAGCTTACCAGCATTTCCTCAGTTCGCGGTCGGCTTTGAAGAGTGCCGGCCTGTTCCCAGTCCACAAAAGATCGTCGCGCTGAGCTCCATAGGTAAGTATGGGGTGGGGGGTGTGGGAGGCAGGGTGCACAGTGGGTGGGTGCGGGTTGTGGGGGGCAGGAAGACTGCGTGGGACCGTTTTGCTTTACAAGTAATAAAAAAAAAAAAAACGATGCGGGACGTTTGCCACGCTGGGGTGGGCTCCCAAGCGTGGCAGAGGGCCTGGGGAAGTGGGCCGATGGGGATTGGGCACCCCGTTAGCCATGGCATTTGTTGCCACGCTGGGGTGGGCTCCCAGCGTGGCACATGTCTCGGGGGGAGTGAAGCCGGCAGAGGATTGGGCACCCCGTCGGCTATATCATCGACTTGCCATGCTGGGGTGGGCACCCAGCGTGGCATTTGGAAAGACTTTGGGGGAGCGGCAAGCACAGCCGAGGGGATTGGGCACCGTCGGCCATATACGCGGTGGAGGGTGAAACGCAGTATGCGTGCTTCTGTGTGTGTGTGTGTGTGTGTGTGTGTGTGTGTGTGTGTGTGTGTGTGTGCGCGCGGGGGAAGCTGCGCGCGAGCAGGCGATATCTTATCGCTGCTCACTAGAGCGTAACTCCCCTTTCAACTATCGCCACTGCATTTTGGAGCTTGTCATAGACAGCTCCAGCATGCATTGGCTTACAGGGGCCGCGCCTGCCAACACACTGACTGAATTGGAAGAGGGGGTGACACACCTCCGAAACCTCGGATGATGGCACTATGTTTCTTGCACATGCGTGCAAGCAAACATAAAAAGAGTGCAACGGAATCCTTGTATCGTGCAGTCAGAATCCATTTACTGGCAAGGCTGCCAATGTAGTTCAAAGGGAAACTGCAAATCTGTTTTCAGATTTTTATGGAAAAACAATACTGTCTGCCACCAAAATATTGTGTATTTAATAGAAATATGTGATTTTGATAACCTGTGATCTTTTGTTATGATTTAGCATGTGACATTTTCTTCATAACCAGAGTTTGCTTGGGAAGAAGAAGAAGAAAGAAAAGCTAATTATTTTTTTTTTTTTTTTCCATGTAGTCATACAGATGGACCACAACAGTGCAAACGTATAAAGGGCTAAGTTCGTTACTGAAAGAAGTACCTATTTATTTTGAAAAAGACAGAAAAATATATTTAGTTTCTCATTGAAATACATTGGGGTCCTAACTAACTGGCATTTTCTGACATAACAGTATCAGAATTATACTGAATTCTTTTTTACTAATAGTATAAAAAGTAAAGACAAAAACCTGTACTGGGTCAATATGTTGTGCAAACAATGCCGCAGGGCAAAACCGTGCAACAATAACAGTGCGAGTCCCCGAGCTGCCCCCCATAGGGGAGATTCGGGGGTGCAGCCCCCAGTAATGGGGGGTTTGGGGGCTCCATCCCCCACAGAACACAAGTATTCTACTGTTTTCATGTCGTTGTCGCTACTTTGACTGTGCGGTATAGTGCCACGCAGTTTTTGTATGCAGCAACACGGCCCCATGCCCAAAAACCTACTTGCTTCACTGTACTAACACATATTTTGTTACAAAAGTAGAAAGTAATTACTAACACATCAAATTACAATAGATAAAATAATAATGTGTCTATTTCTTAGAAATAAACACCTACTTTTTAAATGTCTTTATGAAAGTAAGTTGGGGAGTGTGTGTGTACTAGAAACAGCAGGTGTACTATATGAAATTACAGTCTAAGAACTCATCGCCCACCAGTTAAAATCAAACCTCTAACACACATAGTGCAATAAATTAGATAGAATCATCCTGTATGTAAGCATATTAAAAGTATGTAAGGCCAATATCTGTCCATGTGTTGCACCTGAAACAAGAAGGAAGCAGGAGCACAGACATGATATTAAAATGAAGCAGACTTCCTTCAATAGTGAGCTTACTCAGAAGTATTTATAGTCTCCTTAATCAGACTCCTATGCCTTTTGCATCTGAGCAAATTACTTTAGTGACATGACTGTATTAGTTATCAACAGCTGTGCCTCCGAACTTTTCATTATTGCAGGATATATCAATGGAATTATCATCCTAGTGAACCAATAAAGGTAGATATGAGTAAAAAAAATGAAGAGGACTGAAAAGCCAGCGGGACAACATTTCTCTCAGGCTGATCACTCCATCTTTGACTGGGTGCCATGTCACCCAACTGCGTTCAAGTAGTGCTTCTGGGTATTGCTCCCCAGTGCAGGCAGTCCCGCACCTTTCACCAGCACACAGTACACAAGCATGCTGGGTGCTATGTTATACCACTGTGTCCATGCAGTGCTTCTGAGCATTGCTTGGGGCAGGCAGTCTGTCTGCTTTTACCAGCACACAGTACACCACCGTGATTGGTGCCATGTCACCCCACTGTGTACAAGCTGTGCTTTTGAGTAACAGTCCCCTGTGCAGGCAGTCTCTCACCTTTCACCAGCACGCAGAACACCACCGTGATGGGTGCCATGTCACCCCATTGTGTTCATACAGTGCTTCTGGGTATCACTCCCCAGTGCAGGCAGTCCTGCACCTTTTCACCAGCACACAGTAAACTACCGTGATTGGTGCTATGTCACCCCTCTGTGTTCAAGTTGTGCTTCTGTGTATCACTCCCCTGTGCAGGCAGTCTCTCACCTTTCACCAGCATGCAGTACACTACCATAATGGGCGTCATGTCACCCCACTGTGTACAAGCTGTGCTTTTGAGTAACAGTCCCCTGTGCAGGCAGTCCCTCACCTTTCACCAGCACGCAGTACACCACCATAATGGGCGTCATGTCACCCCATTGTGTTCATACAGTGCTTCTGAGTATCACTTCAGAGTGCAGGCAGTCCCTCACCTTTCACCAGCACGCAGTATGCGGCTCTTATGGGTGCCATGTCACCCCTCTGTGTTCATGCATTGCTTCTGAGCATTGCTCCCCTGTATAGGTAGCCCCTTACCTTTCAGCAGCACACAGTACCCAACAGGGATGGGTGCCATGATGCCCCACTGTGTTCATGCAGTGCTTCTGAACATTGCTCATCAGTGCAGGCAATCCCTACCCATTCACCAGTCAGAATTACACCACAGTAATGGGTGCCATGTCACCCCACAGTGTTCATGCAGTGCTTCTGAGGATCACTCCACAGAGCAGGCACTCCCTCACTTTTCACCAGCATACAGTATACTACCGGGACTGGTGTCATGTCACCCCACTGTGTTCAAGCTGTGCTTCTATCACTCCATGATGCAGGCAGTCCCTCACCTTTCACCAGCACGCAGTACACCACCTTGATGGGTGCCATGTCACCCCTCTGTGTTCATGCAGTGCTGCTGACATTGCTCCCTTGTGCAGGCATTCCCTCATGTTTCACCAGCAAGCAGTACATTACCATGATGTGTGTGCCTTGTCACACCAGAGTGTTCATACAGTGCTTCTGAGCATCGTTACAGAGTCCAGGCAATCCCTCACCATTCAACAGCACACAGACCGCAACCATAATTGGTGCCATGTTGCCCCACTGTGTCCATACAATGCTTCTGAGCATCGTTACACAGTGCAGGCAATCCCTCACCATTCACCAGTACACAAAACACAACCTTAATTGATGCAATATCGCTCCACTGTGTTCATGCAGTGTTTCTGAGCATCGTTCCTTAGTGCAGGGGAGACCCTACCCATTCACCAGCATGCCTTACATCACCGTGATGGGTGCCATGTTGCCCCACTGCGTTCATTCATTGCTTCTCAGCATTGCTCCTCCCTTCAAGCAGTCTCTTACTGTGTTCATACAGTGCCTCTGAGCATCACTCCACAGTGCAGGCAGAACCTCACATTTCACCAGCACACAGTACACTACCTTGATGGGTACCATAGCGCCCCACTGTGTCCGTGCATTGCTTCTCAGCATCACTCCTCCATGCAGCAGTCCCTTACCGTTCACCAGCACGCAGTACACAACCATGATGAGTGGCATGCTGCCCCCACTGTGTCCATGGGACAAAGCTGTTCATCTCCTTCAGCACCCTGTCTTGACCCAATCTGGGCAAGTTTTCTCAGGCCCGTCACCCACATTCTCTGGGACTTGCATTTTCTGGTGATCCTATCACTGGACCTTGGATCAGAGGTGCCTAGACATTGGTGTGGGGCATGCTACAGGGCAGGCCATCACTGTTCTACAGTCAGAGGGATTTTTCTCCTATTTTCTCCCCTGATGGCCCCAGACATGTGTGTACTCGGTCTCCATGGAGACACCTTAGGCATCTGGGTGTGGGGTCCCTTCCCATGTTGTACCATGGTGCTGACACCTACTGTAGATTCTTCTCCCTGTCCTACAGATGGGTATTCTCCCTCCCAGGCCAGTCCCCAAGTGACCCAGATCCATTCTTGACCCCAGGTTGTTGGCATGGCAATTAGTGGCTAAAAGCAATTCAGTCAGTGGCTAAAAGCTTGAAAACGAAATAGGCAGACAAACCTAGAACTGGAAACCAGAACTACACAGAGTCCCCAGCAGGAGATAAGGTCAAGCTGGGAGTAGCATATAGGCCCCCCGGGATGAGTGATGTTCTAGAGGATGGTTTGCTGGACAACATCATTGCCCAGTGTGGTCCAAAAGGGGAAGGAGTGGTGTTGATGGGGGACCTTAATATGCCAGGTACTAACTGGGGAACCATGTCCTCTAAGGTGGCCAAGGAGCAGAGGCTGCTGGATGGCTTCCAGGATGTGTTCTTAACACAGCATGTGATGGAGCCCACAAGGGAGGGGCATGTCCTGGATGTGGTTCTGGCAGATGGGGATCTGGTAAGGGACATGGTTGTACAGGACCCCCTGACTGGGAGTGACCACAATACTGTCTGGTTTCAAATAAGCATTGGGGGAGTGGGGGTGAGATCTAGGACACTGGCAGTGGACTTCAGAGGGCAGACTTTATGGGCATGGGAAATATTCTCAAGGATCACTTGAGGGATTACCTCAACAACAAGTGTGGAAAGGAGATGGGAGGTCATAAAGCGGGACTTCATGAGGCAGTCAGGATCTGCGCTAAGTTGAAGCGTAAGGGAGCAAGGTCACATAAACCATGCTGGTGGTCCAGTGAGGTCCAGGTAGCAGTCAGAGAAAGAGGCGACTTACAAAAATATAAAACAACAAGAGGATAGGATAAGGAAATGTACCAGCTTGCATCTAGAAAAGTCACCCGTATGGTGAGGGGAGCAAAGTCCAGTAAAGAGCAACAGCTGGCACAGGGGATACATGGAGGGGAAAAGGGGTTCTTCCGGTACATTGGGGAGCGGAGAAAAACTAAGGGCCATCTCAGCAGATTGAGATCAGAAGGAGGGTGGGTGGAAGAGGCGAGGGACCAGGCAGAGGTATTTAATGAGTACTTTGCCTCTGTGTTCACTAGAGAGGGGGATGGGATATCTACAAAGCAAGGCACAAAGGGGATAGAAGCGGCAGGGAGCGGGATCAGGGGAGCAGCAGAAATGGAGCAAAAGGAGGAAAGGTACCCCAGGGGTGTCACATCTGGATAAGGATAAAAGACCAGTAAGGTGGAGGGCAGGATGATGCCATCCCAAAGGGTGTGGTTTGCCCTCAAGGCCCTAAAGAAGACAAATCTCCTGGGCGGATGGCATTCATCCCGAGTACTATGGGAATTAGGCGGACATACTGGCTGCACCTGGGCGGAGCTTTTCAACAGGTCACTTGAGACAGGGAGGTACCTAGGGATTGGCGAGAGGCACATGTGGTACTAATCCATAAAGGGGATCGAAGGAAGTACCAGGAAACTATAGACCCATCAGTTTAACCTCGGTGGTGGGAAAATTAATGGAGAGTATACTAAAGGAACGATTGGGGTTTACTTGGAGGAGGTGGGAGGTCTGGATGATCGGCAGCATGGGTTTGTGCCAGGTAGATCATGTCAAACCAACCTTGTGGAGTTCTATGAATGGGTAACATCAGAACTGGACAGGGGTAAGCCTGTGGATGTATTATTCTTGGACTTCAGCAAGGCGTTTGACTCTGTCCCCCACAATGGTCTGGTGGAGAAACTGATGGGGTTAGGAGTAGGCCCTTTGATGGTCAGATGGATTGAAAACTGGTTAGCTGGACGCACTCAGAGAGTAGTGGTCTGTGGGGAGCTCTCGAACCCTAGAGAGGTTGGTAGTGGGGTACCACAGGGCTCGGTCCTGGGTCCAATCCTGTTTAATGCATACATATCAGACATCAGGGAGGGTATAGGATGTGAAATGAGTCTCTTCGCGGATGACTCCAAGATGGGAGCAGTAGTTGAGGGAGAAGAGGGAGGTTGGCCCTGCAAGGGACCTGGACACCCTGGAAAGCTGGGCTCACACATGGAAATTAAATTTCAATATCACCAAGTGCAAGGTGTTGCATCTTGGTCAGGAAACCTAAACACATGTACACCCTGGGAGGAGGTGCTGGAAGCCTCAACAGGGAAAAAGACCTAGGGTCATGGTGGATACATGTATGAATAACACTGAGCAGTGCAGGAGGCAGCTAGCAAGGCAAACAGGATGTTGGGATGCATCGCATGGGGATCACCTCTAGGAGCAAGGAGTGATTCTGCCACTGTACAATGGACTGGTTAGACCACACCTTGAGTACTGTGTACAGTACTGGAGACCCACTTGAAGAGGGACATACAGCTCCTGGAGAGGGTACAGAGGAGGGCAACAAAGATGATCACGAGGCTGGGGATTTGACTTACGAGACAGACTTGAGGAGCTCTGCCTTTTTCATTGGAGGAGAGAGAGACAGGGGGACATGATTGAGGTCTTCAAGTACCTCAAGGGAATAAATAGGGTAAACATGGAGGATCTTTAGACTAAAGCAGGAGGCATCACCAGAGGGCATGGTTTGAAGTTGGAAGGTGGAAGGGTGAGGGGAAAAGAGGAGGAGGTTTTCACTGAGAGGGTGGTGGACCCTTGGAATGCTTTGCCTGGTGAGCTGGTTCAGAGATCACAGTGGAGAGCTTTAAGAGAGGTGGGACAGACACAGAAAGTGGATGTATCAGATGATGGCCTGTCCCGGGGGGGTGGGGATGGATGATAGGGGTTTCTGGAGCACAAGGGATGGGAGGGTCTCGGCACCTAACTAAGGATCTAGGTTCGAGCAGACTTGATAGACCATAAGGCCTAATCTGCTGGCAAATAGTATGTTAGTATGTTAGTATGTTAATGGTCCCATATTAAAAGGTATCAGGCTGGCCCTTGCAAAGTCTCTTCCCTTAGTGCAAATTAGCACAGTTCACTAAACTGCTATACTCAAACATGTCTGGAACAAAGTGCGAGTGCCCCGCGCATGTCTGACTATAGCCCCCAAAGCAAAAATGAGGCACTAAAATGTGCACTCAGCACAGTTCACATGCCCCAGCCGTCCAAAGAGAGATATAGTATTTGGTCACTGAAAACATACCGGCTGTGATGGAATCAGCTCATTTAGGGCATCCCAGACCTGTTGGTGTTACAATAGCTACAATCAGGACCTCACTGAAAATGAGATCCTGCATGTTAACTGACCCATCCTGGGAAACTACATTGTAAAAATGCATAAAAGCAGGACCCCCCGTAAAAGTGAGATTCTGTATTTTACCTGCACTAACTCTACTAAATACAGTGGAACAATGTGCAAACGCATGACTCCACCAAAAATGACATATTGTAGCTGCTCTATCCTACTAATGACACTCACACCCTATGTGCGCACACAGCTGTTGTAGCAGCTACGTGTGTGTGTGTGTGTGTGTGTGTGTGTGTGTTGTATACAAGGAGGTGTGTATGTCCAGGACCAAAAACACTTTTCACTGCACCTCCTTGATGTTTATTGTCTTGTTTTTTCAACTATTGTGGTGTAATTGTGGGACTTTTACATTATTCATTGTTGTACGGTATTTATTTATTCCAAAAGTTTCTCCAGGGGAAGACATATTGAGCAGAACAATAGCTAATTTCCAGATGCATCCATCTGCTTATGATATTACATTATATTGCCATAGTAATCATTCTTGTATCACAGGCAGATGAGTATGACTTAAAGGCAGAAAAATTGCTAAAAGACTATCCCTGTTACAGGCTAGAACAGAGAATACATAGCTCAGCTCAGAACCGAGGGTCAATCTCAGACCCCTCAGGAGAGAGCAAGTAGTCTTTTAGCTTATTCACCACCAGATACAGTGCCTTTGGCTCAAACCATCTCCCTGGGTAATGCCTCTGCTGTGTAAGCTATACTTCTGTCCCACACTTTCTCTTTCCCTCCACCCAACACACAGGTTTATGCCATGTACAGCCTAGTGAGGGCCTCCCATACTGGCAGCAGGTCTCCCTGTTAGGGTCTTAGGGAGCTAGCTTCCCAGCACACCACAAGGGGTTGATATTGCATTTAAAATCATAATTCAAGAGCTAAATACTCACTGTACAGATTTTCACTTCACTACACGAATGGTTACCCTAGAAACTCAGCACAAATGGATTCATCCGAAGCTTGACCTCCAGAGCCGCCGATCACGCTAAACCCGCTGACGGCTGCGGAGGACTCCCAACCCACCTCTGACTCACTGCACTGAGCAGCTAACCTCCTAATACGATTAGTTTAAAATATCAATAAGAAGTTGAAATCCTATACACAGTGCTTGCTGACTGTGGAGGCTACTGTTGAGGGGACTGCGTTTAAGGTAGAGGGTTCTGTGAAAAAACAGTGGTCAAGGCATTAGAAGGAACTACTACTTCACTTAAATAACAGGAGATCGTGAAATCCTGTATTGAATTAAGAGAATTTTGTGAAGCAGCTAATGTGAGGGTACTAGGAATCCCAAAGGGGGGTCGAGAGAGAGGACCCAGTCACCTTCATGGAGTCCTGGTTGCACAAAGTAACTGGGTTGGTGTTTGCACCCAACATTGTGACAGCCTACTGAATAGTGCCCAGACAGGCCAGTTCGCAGGTAGAGGGCCCCACACACCTTGTTGACCGTGACTGCCTCATCCACCACCCAAGACAGAATTCTTGTAGTGGCCAGAGAACATGGCCAAATACCTTTTGATGACGGCAAAGTCCTTTTCTTCTGGATTACTCCTTTGCCATGAGGCCACGCCGTAAGGCTTTCAAGGGGGTGACTCAGAAGCTGAGGGAAGCAGACATAATGTATCACCTTAGCCTTCCTGCATGTCTGCAACTCACTATCAGGGAAAAATGTATTCTTTTAAAGATCTAGGGCCAGATAGTCAAAAGTTGGCACAGGCATTAAGGTGTGTTTGCCTGCACAAACCGGGTTTTGTAAAGGACTGGGAAAAGGGGAAATTGTTTTAACAGGAAAGGCACACTAAGCCAGAGCTTGTTTCCAGGTGTGACCTGGGAGCACAAGGAAGTTATGTGACTTGCTCAAGGTCACACTGTATGCAAGTGGGGCTGTGGGATTCAAACCCAGGTCTCCAGATTTGTAGCTCAGTGCCCTTCACCACTATGCTATACTGCTTCCTGTGCCCGATGTGTGGGTGGGGTTTATATTCAGAGTCCCTGACAGCCTAGGCAAAACCCATTAGCATCCAAGCACTAACATGCCACTTCACCCATGCAAATGAGGGGGTCCTCCCTGCAAATGGGCACAGTGGGAAATTCAACGGTTTGCGCTGGCGGTAAATGGCACCAACACGGGTGTTATTTGCCACCTTCCGAAACCTAGTCTTAATGGGGCACAAGGCCCTGGTGGTGGGACAGAATTACTGCAGTTCCCAATCCCCAATCTTCTGATCCCTGTCCAGGGGTAACAATGGATACCCTGGTGTCTATTGGCATTCCCAGCCCTCCGATTACCTGTCCCGGTACCAGTCACATCCACCCCCGAACACCCATTCCTTGACGTTTATGGTAATCTCTGGTGTCAAGTGGCACCCCCCCCCACTGATCATCCATCCAGAGACATGTAGTGTAATCCCTGGTGTCCAGTGGCACCCCCCCCCAAATCAACCATCCAAGTGAGTAGCACCATGTCTCTGGTGTCTGGTGGCAGCCCCCACTCCCCGATCACCCATCCCCCATACAATTCTATGGTGTCCAATGCTACACCCACCTGCTGATCATCCAGCCCGGTGCCCACACATAGATCCTGATGTCTAGCAGAATGCCACATCCCCTGAACACCTGTTCCCAACATGATGATCTATATCCTGGTGTCTAATGGTACCCCCCCATCCCAGTGCTTCCGCTAAGTCCCCTGTGCCTAGCGGACCCCCCTATTTCAGCCTCCTGGTCAGTACAGTCCCCTGCCACTCAGGTGTAAAATGGCATCACCCTCCCAACTCCCAGCCCAGGCAGCCAGGCAATCCCTAGTGTCCAGTGGAACCCCTCCCGACCACCAGTCGCCAACCAGACCTTGAGTATTTCCATTAGCTAAACAATGAAAGCTACTGCCTTCAGTACTTGAGGTCACTAGTGTGATCCCAGCATGTGTTAGGGTGAGTCAACCTACTGTGTGATAATCATACACTCATTGGGAACTCGCGTCCAGAGTGGATTGTTTCAGTCACGGGTCAAGTAAGTCAGTGAAGCCAGCTTGTGTAGGCAAGCAGGACTGGCAAGTATCAGCGTGTCTGCGGACCCCTCCCCCCCCCGTGCTGCACCCGCACCCAGCACTCCACCCAGCCAACCTCCCACCCCACACCTGTGCAGGGAGCCCTACATGGCAACTGACACAGCCCTCTTCTCACCTTCCCCACCAGCTACCTGTCATCCCATATGGTGGCCGGACAGGGAGGTAAGAGGAAGGCTGTGCAGGCCAACATATAGGGTTCTCTACACAGCCCACCAACACAGATATGTGGGGGTTGGCTGGGTGAAGTGCTGGGTGCAGGCAAAGAAGGTGGGGGTCCGCAGACACACCGTTGTTCACCAGTTCCGCTTAGCTACACAAGATGGCATCATTGACTTACTTAACCCAGCATCTGAAACAATAATCTCTGGACATGAAGTCCCAATGAATATACAATTACCACACAGTAGGTTGATTCACCATAACACATACTGGGATCACACCAGTGACCATGGATACCGAAGGCAGTAAATTGCATTATCTAGCTAATGGAAATACTCAAGGTTCAGCTGCCAACCAGTGGTTGGGGGGCTTCCACTGAACACAAGGGATCGCTTGGTTACCTGGGCTGGGAGTTGGGAGGGGGATACCACTTTACACCTGGGAGGCAGGGGACTGTGTAGGATGAGAGGTTGCAGTGGGAAGGGGAGGTCCGCTAGCCACAGGGGATTTGTCAGAGGCACCAGGATGGGTGCTCGGTTGGGGGGGGTACCACTGGATACCACAGCATAGATCGCCATGTTGGGGATGAGCATTCAGAGGGTGTGGGGTTATGCTAGACACCAGGGTCTACATGTAGGCACCAGGAAGGGTGATTGGCAGGCAGGGGCTACCATTGGACACCACAGAATTATACTGGGGATGGGAGACAGGTGATTGGGAATGGGGAGTGACACCGAACACCAGAGATATAGTGTTATTCACCCAGATGGGTGATCAGAGGGTACCACTGGACACCAGAGAAGATGTGCTCGGTACTAGGATGCATGATCAGAGAGTGGGGATGCATCAAGACACCACAGAGGCTATGTCCGGTACTGGGTGGGTGTTGGGAGGTTGGGGGTGCCACTAGACACCAGGGCAGATGTTTACATTGCCAGGACAGAAGATCGGACAGTTGGGGGGGTGCTACTAGACACCAGAGAGTACATCAGCCTAAAGGGCATAGGCGTTTGGGGGTTGGGGGTGGGGACTGGTTGCCACCAATGCTGATGTGTCACGTGATTATCAGATGGGCGCAAAAGTACTGCCGTTTCTCATACAAATAAGCTCTTAATGGGCATGCATATGGCCCCTTAGAGCCCTGCATGCCCAATGGGCTTATTTGGATACAGCGGATGAATATCATGCCGCAACTTCTGATGCCATCCGGTCTGGGGGCGCATTTCACTATGGGCTGGATGCAGTCCAGAGGTCCCTATCAAGGCAGCATAAAATTACTTTGCGCTGCATTATCACGACCCGATATTCAGTCAGATGGTGCCGGTGTGCTATCCGATTGAATATGGCAAACCTTGGGTCGGATGCTGGCGCAAGCATAGCACAAACCTTTGTGCTCCGCATTTGTGCCTTTTTCAATATCTGGCCCCTGAGAGCTGCAGGGTTTGCATTAACAAACCTTTCACTAATACGCCAGCATCTAACCCAGAGGGACATATTTCAGAAAAGGAGGATGAGTGAGAGTTCTACTCAGGACCTTTTAGACTTTGTGAGGAAACTGACTTTCACGGCTTGCAAGCACTGCAAATAATCTAATTGTTGTTGCTGGATGAAAGAATTTGACTGCACCCCACAGTGTTTTTTCATAGTGTGGCATTACGGAATCCACTTTACGTAGTGTGAGATTTGTGAATCCACTTTGTGTAGTGTGAGATTACTGAATCCACTTTACGTAGTGTGAGATTCTCACTGTTTATATTTCCTTGCTTGAAGCGCTGTTCATATTTTCCACTTTGTGCGTGTGTGTGTGTTTTGGGTGGGGGGGTTATAGCAAGATAACTGGAAGGCTGATTGTGACCGTTCCCTTTCCTGATGGCACAGAGACCTTTGGCTCCAGCACAATTTTGGCACAAACGCCCTCTATTCCGGACTCATAGGTAGCTCTATGGTAGCTGGAAGAGCACGTGTAGCTAGTTTTAGTTCCAAGATGAAGGCACCTGAGTAAGTCTAATATCAAATGTCACATAGCTACTGCCACCCTTCCCCCACCTTAGATGCTGTATACTGCTTATCTCACTGGAAGTTAACTTTGCTGAACTGATGTTTTTTTGCCACAAGTTTGTTTTATTTTTTATTAGCAACTGTAGTAACCTGTTAAGGTGCGCCATAAATTTTTTATTTATTTATTGAAATGTTTCACCAGGAAGGCACAATGAGCAGCAAGTTGCTCGTCTCCTGTCGTGACCTGGGGAAATGAATGCAGTTAAATACTTATACAATACTTACATTCTGTGAATATCCCACAGTAGCTATCTGAGCTTGGCAGAAAGCCAAACTCTGCTCATTACCTTACATGTGCCATGCTAGCTAAAATGCTGGGTGTAGACTATTTTTGGGCTTAATATGTTTACTGATCTCAAGCACTGGCCGCAACATGGCTTCTCGGAGTCAAAGACTGCCCAGGACTTTAACATTTATTGTTGGGTACCCTATTTATGATGCCACAAAGAAATGAGTATCAAACATCCACCAGGTACGCTCTGTCAGCTGGAAGCCACGGCTTGGGTGCCACCTCCCGATTGGCTCCCTCTACTCCTGTTCGCTTTCTATTGGGCAGTATTGGGCCGTTGGAAGCCTGCCACTGGTATGCAGTCCCTGCCCGACTTTCAAACCCTTCTCCTACAGTGCTGATCTTGGCACTCCTCCTCTGTATCTACTATTTTCAAATTGTACTGCTAATCTTGTACCACTGCAACAAAAATGTATTGTACTAGCCTCTACTGTGAATTTTACACTGCTAAGTAGCCTGCTGTTGAAGTTTAGACTGTTAAGTAGACTGCATTTTGTTGCTATACCTCTGTTGCAATTTCTGTCTCTAAATCACCCCCCCAAAAGCTACTCAAGCCAGCCCTTAAACACCTACGCTTTAATTACCTCTGACTGAAATTTCACTAATTCCTTTGTTGCTGTACCTCTGTTGCTATTTCTGTCTCTCACTTACTCCCCCCTGACACTACTCAAGCCAACCCTTAAACTCCTACGCTATTTTACCTCTGCCTGAAGTTTTCAATTATTCCTTTGTCCTGCCGCTTTTCCTGGCTCCTAACCCTACCCCCAGCCTCTACTCTTGAATCTCACTCTAAACACCCCCATGCCTGCTCTTCACACTCACTCTCCCCAACCTTTTGTTCTCTCTGTTCTGCGCCCGCCCTCCGATTTGTGTGTGGTGCCAAATCCAGGCCTATATATCTGTCTGAATCCTCTCCTCTCCCCCGCAGCTGCTCAGCGCAACTACGCAGCCTGATTGGGCCAGCAGACCTGACCAGGACCCAAGCCGGCCACCTGCCACCAACAGCCTACAAGAAATCACCGCCAGGTATGCTCTCTCAGCTGGAAGTTGCAGCTTGAGGGCTGCCTCCTGATTGGCTTCTTCTACTCCTGTTTGTTTTCTATTGGCTAGTACCGGGCCGTTGGAAGCCTGACATTGGTACATGATCTCTGCCTGACTCTCAAACTCTTCTTCTACAGTGCTCATCTCGGCGCGCCTCCTCTGTATCTACTATTTTCTCACACCCACCCGCCCTGACCCTGGCCTCTATTAAATACCCCTCCTCCCACCAAGGCATCCTGCCCACTGTCTGTCCTCAATCTTTGATTGGTACTTACACCTGGTAAGCACTCCCCAAGGAGATTGTCGCTCCTACAAGCTGGGACCTACCTGGAATTTTTGCATCCCAGGCCTACAGACGACTCCACCTGCATATTTATTTCTCTGACTTCCCCCTTTGTACTGGGCCATTACACTTCCTTGCCACTAAACGTGGCTGCCTACTCACACACTGTGTCCATTTACGAAAATGCCCCCACTGCCGTGCACTTTGCTGTTAGGACTACTGCTGCTTGCCTTGCTGATCCTAACTGGACAAGAGTACTGTGATTCTCGGATATCAACCCACACTACTTGAGGTGGTAACCCCCTCAATATCTACAGCACCGTTACCTTGCCTACTGGCTCTAGTACCCCAGACCCATACAAGCATGATGAGATGGCTCAGCCCCCTGGTCACTGCCGTTATGTCACCCCAACTGGCTGCCCCTGCTATCACCCCTTCTTATGTTTGTGACCCAGGGAGACAAGCACAAATTAAGGGGCTCGCCGAAAAGACTGCACAAATTAAGTATTAAATACGTCAAGAAATATCTGCACAGGCTGGTATTACTTCTGCTGCTCCTCTCAGGCAATGTTCACCCCAAGCCAGGCCCCCAGCAAAACACGGAAGCCTACCACAGGAAAGCGGGCAGGCTAACCTTTGCCTCCGTCAACATCAGCAGAATAATTGCTAAATCTGACAATCTACAGGCATGGGGTTCTCAACATAACCTAGACATGCTGTCAATTGTAAAAATGTGGCTTTCCCCCAAAATCATTGATGTATCTATTTACATTCCTGAGTACAAGGTCTTCAGACAGGACAGGCTGTCCAAACACAGTGGTGGGTGTGCAATCTATTTAAGGGATAATCTACAGGGCCTTGTTTTGCCGCTACCCAGCATAGGACAAGACATTCAGACCTTGGCCATCGAGTTGCTCCTCGGGGCCCATAACAAGACCACTACTGTATTAACAATTTATATTCTGCCTAGGCACTCTGTCCAAGGCCTTGACACAGTATTGGACTGTCTAGGTAGCCCGAGTCTCAACTCCGAGGTTATACTCCTTGGTGACTTCAGTGTCAATTGGCTTGCCCCTGAGGCAATCCCCTACAAAGATGCAATCCTTGCTGCTCATTTCACAAAGCTCATTGAGACCCCCACAAGAACTAACTATAGGTCAGGCACAAGTACTCTGTTAGATTGGGTTCTTACAAACTGGCCCAAGCACATATCAGAAGCTACTATTCTCCCACATGTTATCAGTGACCACACCCCAGTCTGGTTCTGCTGGTCAAATAAGTTCTCCAAACCTTCAAGAACCATAATTAATAATGTCCTTATGCAGGGTCATCTAAGCCTTCTGAAATTGGATTCTCTACATAAGGACTAGTCAGTTGTACATGACAGTAGAGCTGTTGACTTTGCTCTAGATAATTTTATCTGCCTTTTCAACGCAGCATGTGACAAACGCGCACCTCCCAAAATATGTAAAATCAAAGGCCATATTAACCCATGGCTGTCCCCTGACATCACTGAGCTTATAAACTACAGGAACCATCCCTGACATGTATCTGGGGCTACTGGTAAGCAGTCTGATATACAAAACCACAAAAGGGCAAGAAACGCGTGCACCAGAACCATCCATGTAGCAAACAAATGGTACTACAAAGCTCTTACGCAGAGCTGGAACAATGGCAGAAAGTTCTGGAGCAATCTAAAGGAGATCACTGGTAAGGAGTCCAAATCTGCCCCCGCCATGCTCAATATAGATGGTACCCCCACTCTCGACCCTGAAGTAAAAGCCAACATATTTAATAATGCCTTCACCGATCTTAGTGGTGTACCCCCCGACTTCTTCTCCCATACCTCTCCAGACAAACCCACTCAGACCATGGAGCACCCCCTGTTTTCTTTCAGGGCCATAACTACTAGTGAAGCCAGGAAGTATCTGCGTAAGGTATTAGGGAGAGGTAAATTCAGCAGTGACACCCTTGATCTCAAATTCGTTGCCCTCACACTGGAAGAAATCCTCTCTCCCCTAACCCATATCGTTAACCTATCCCTTAGGCAATCCAAATTTCCCCAAATGTGGAACGCCGTTGTAGTGATTACAATACATAAGAATGGTGATCAGGTCACACCTGGGAACTACAGACCTATTTCCCTTCTTCCACCTCTCTCAAAAGCATTAGAAAGAATCGTTGCTGATCAGCTAGTAGAATATATGGAAAAATAAATATACAATATCCAGAACAACATGGTTTTAGGACTGGGCACAGCGTCACTACTCGAATACACTGGACATATCCATAAATCCCTTGACCAAGGGCAACTAGTTGGGGTGGCGTACATCAATTTAATTAAAGCCTTCCACACAGTAAACCATGTCTCTCTTCTGACACTGTTACCTGGTTTCATAACTACCATGCACAACTGATCACAGCAAATTAGGATATATACTGTGCTCTCTGACACTAAACCAGTCTGCTTTGGCATCCCTCAAGGGTCCCCCCCCCCCAATTCAGTTTATTTCTGAATAGACTCCCACTCGCTTGTCAGGGCCATGCCCTTCTGTATGCAGATGATGCAGTTGTCTTCTCCAGTGACCCAGACCCACAAGCTCTAGAGAGTCAGCTCCAGCAAGATTTCTCCAGCATTAAGAAATGGTTCAAAGACCACAAATTGATTATGAACTACAAGAAAACAAAGTCTATGTTGTTCTCCAGCCCACAAAGCAAGCACAAATCCTACTCGCTCTCAATTTGCAACAACGTGTGGGGACTCCACTAGAATTAGTTCTACATTTTAGATACTTGGGAATCACGGCTGACAGCACACTCTCCTTTGCCCCCCACATTGACAACACTGCCAAAGCTGTCAACATGCGCGTAGGACTTCTGCATAGGCATAAACTTAGCTTGACACCTGAGGCCCTAAATATAGCCATTCGCAGCTTAATGATATCCCTAGTGGACTACGGGCTAGCTGTCTATGGCTCAGCTGCTGATACGGTGCTAAGGCGCATTAAAATGGCGCTAAACAAGGCTTGTCAGCTTCTCACAGGTGCACCATGACTGATTCAAATTGTGACCTATATGCCCAGGTAAACTGACTCCAACTTAGCGGTAGACTAAAATACCAAACATGCCTACTGGCCAAAAAAATTTACTTAGGTTTGGTGTCCTCTGGGGTCTGGAAAATCTGTGCATCAACCCCTACCCTACGCGGAGTTCCGAGAACCAGTACTTCATTACCCCTCATTGCCATACCTCCCTAGGCCAAAGATCTTTGACTTATCAAGCCCTCCTCTGGTTCAGCTCCCCTCCAGGATAATATAGCTAACCTACCCTCCTTGTCTGCATTTAAACAGTACCTCAAGAAACACTTAGTGACTGATTCCTCATGTGACTGTTTCCACTAAACCTCCCTTCTCCTACTCTGTCTCCCTCCCACCTGCTCCCCCATGTGCTGTTGACCCCTCCTTCCCCTGAGCATCCCCTTCACACCACCCCTATTTTCTCCCCCCTCCTCTCCCTCTCCCCTACCCCTGACCTAACATATGCTCCCAATTCCCTGGCTTGCCACTCTGTGGTTTGTCCCACTTAGTCAACTGCCCCAACCCCCATTCTTTACCCTGCTTGACAAGGCCTCCTTGGCTGCTCCCCACTCTGGATCCGCGTTACACTCTGGACACTGTCCTCCTTCAGCACTTAGTAACTAGACAGTGCAGTGCACATGGAGATTGGTGCACATACTGAACTCAGCACTCTGTGCATCATCCAGGGAACAACAGTTGTATCTAAAGCCTCAGTTGGATGGCTCCTGCCTTCCCCAGACTGGCTGATAAAAAGCAGAGTTTACAACAGCTGGGTTATATGACCACTGGGCTTGAGTGCCAAGAGATTGGATGGTAGGTCATTTTTGGTGGACAGACTTCTACCAAGTTAATGACTGGCTTAGCAGGGTAGGGTGGAGAGATCCAAAGATGGAGAGAGAACTGTTTGGGTGCATTCTTAGAAACTCATTTGATGTCAGAGGGAATTGTATCACACACTGCTACAGACATCATCATTGTATATACTAAAAATACATTTCCCAGCAAGTCACCATCATTTTCTGTGGGCTAGAAATTTTCACTCATTTACTGGCCTGATGGCCTCAGGTTTTGTTTGCTAAAATCAACCCCGGATATATTTATCATGCATACACAATCTGGGCCAGTGGCTCAGTATGTAGCACATTTACCTCTGGGGCAGGAAGATTGGAAGGTTGTGGGTTCTAGCCCCACACTAGGTCCTTGGATAGTACCCCTAACAGACACTGCGGTGCAGTTTGATGCAGGGTGCTGCACTCTTGAAGTGCTGTTCTTAGGATGAGATGTTAAAACCGAGGGCCCTTCTGCCCATCCTGGTCATTATCCAGGTGGAAGTTAAAGATGCTATTGAACTTACTGAAGAAAAGGAAATTTTATGAAAAGACTAAAATGTAAGAAACATCTCAAAGTATGTGTATAAATTAGCGTTGAATCCCCTGTACATCCTAAGTGACAAACAAGGCAGAAATCCAAATGTATAAACAATTCACCTGAAAACAGCCTACGACAAAAAAACATGAAACTATGAAAGAGAGAACACAGCCTGTTCAAACGTGAGCTAGTGTCAAAAACCAGTTACCATATTTCATTGTTTAGAAGCCACGGCTTCTATTACATTATTTTATTTGACGTGGGGCTTATATTCCAGGGTGGATACTATTTGGGGGCAGATTCTATCACTAACACTATGGTATGAAGTCCAATTGAAATGCTATTACCGGTCATTGCTATTAGATGCTCCAGGTAAATGACATTTACATACTGTAAGTTACTGGTATATCAGATGCGCTGCAGTCAAGCTCTGTCTTACCTGTATTGTCCCCTGGAAAATGAGAATGGCAAAGCGTAAATGTTACGATCTGGACTTCAAACTTGTGGTTATTAACTGTGCTGAATGGGAAGGCAATCGTCCAGTTGCTGAGTCTTTAGAGTTGAACAAGAAGCAGATATGCGAGTGGCGTAAAAACAGAGAAAGGCTTCAGGTGATGGTGTCTGAAGCTAGCTGCTCAGAGTCCAACAGAAAGAGACGGTGGCTTGTGGGTGCTGGTCATAAGCCCTCATACCCCACCGAGGAGGAGAATCTAATGAACTGGATTTCTACCCAGAGAGAGCAGCACCTAAGGGTCACCCGCAAGACAGCAGAATTGAAAGCCTCTGCAATGATTCACAACCTGAATTCAAAGCTAGTCGGGGCTGGGTGGACCGCTTTCTGTCAAGGTGGGGATTTACAATTCACCAGAGCACCAAAGTGGACAGCATCTACCAAGAGACTACATCCCAAAAGTCACAGAATGTGTCCTTTTCTGTGCCAAGCAGATTTTAAAACGTAATATACCATTGCATTGTGCGGGCAATATGGATGAGACAGTGGTGTGGGCAGACATGCCTGGAGAAAAAATGATGGATGCCATTGGAGCAAAAGCTGTTCCCCTCCTGACAAATGGCCATGAAAAACAAAGAATTACCATCTGTCTTGCTGCTGTGGCTGATGGCAGAAAACTCCCTCCTTTTGTTGTTCTTAAGGAGAAAAGAATGCCAAAGGAGATTGCAGGAGTTAATGGAGTTATTGTGGCAATGTCAGAAAATGGGTGGATGAATGAAGGGCTTACACTTCAGTGTGTAGATGCAGTGTGGGATGAAATAGCGTTTAATAAAAAGATGTTGGTGTAGGACACTTTTCGCTTCCATAGTTCATCCGCTGTTAAGCATAGATTTAAGAAAAAAATACTGTGATGGCTGCAATACCCAGGGGCTGTACAAAACTTTTGCAGCCCGCCGATGTGTTGTGGAATGCCCCATTCAAATCATGGTACCGTGAGTGCTATGATGTGTGGCTCTTCACTGAAGAAAGACAGCTTACGGCCAGCAGAAACCCCAAAGCGTCATCTGAGCTCCGAATGTTGGAGTGGGTTAAAGATTCCTGGGGTGCTGTCAGCAAACAATATCGTAAACTCATTTAATGTTTGTAGCATCATGTCCAGTGATTTAGATACCATCATCTGCACAAGAAAAGACAGGGTGGCTTTTTATGCTCAGCAGCCCATAACTGACAAGCTGACATCTCTGTAGTCAGGTATGGGTGAAGACCATTGCTTTGTGAAAAAACAGAGTTTTGTCGGGCACTAACCAGTTGTTCTGTTTTTCTTTAGGAGCTGCCAGCATCCATTCGCAGGATTCACAGGACTCACCTGATTCAGAGTTCTATGTCGAGCAGCCTGAAGTTAGCGGCTCTGAAGCAGAAGCCAACCCAAACAGCGACAATGAAATTGATTAAAATCCTTAAAATCCATTAGGATTTGCTAAATGCCTGAGTACTTTTACTTGCATAAACAAAAAAGTAAAACAAAAAACTAAAAAGCAATAAAAATGAATATTGTTTGAAAAACTTATCAGCGGTCATTTGTTTTATTTCTTTCTGTGCCCATGGTTACCAGGTCGGCTAGGATTTGCGCGATGACATGGTAGCAACCCAAGATGTGGAAGCTTGCTCACTTGCATCGCATGTCGTTGGCATGTAGTGTTGCTCTGTATAGGTAGTGGATATTATCGTGGTTATCGTGGTTACATACTGACACTATTGTGCTTTGGGTATGTGGATAAACATATATCAGTGAGGAATATGGAGACCCACTCTGTACGACGGAGCAACAATCGTGGCAGCGGTAAGAAGCACAATGAAGCTTAAAACTGAATTCTGTTATCGAACAAAGTTGCAATGTTGTTTCAGAGGTTTCTCTTTTTGTGAACGTGCTTAAGGCTTATAAACGTGGGTGACTTCTATTGCTAGTTCAGTAATCGGTGTGCGGTTTCGATTCAGGGCGGGTTCTATTTGAGGGCAGCTATAAAATGGTGAAATATGGTATGCAGAAAATGGATTAACCCAGGTTTTAACCACAAAACCAACTTGCCTCCCACATTTCCCAATGGACTTCGTAGTTAAATGGTTTAATCCCTTAAGAAGCAAATCTGATTAGTGCTTTCAATCCACAATACTTCCTCAGGTACAATTTCCATATGATAAAACAACAGTTTCATACATTAAATCCAGATGAAATAGCTAACAAAAGCTAGAGTAAAACACCCAGTTTCTTGCAAAGTCCTGGAACGGGCATATGAGATGTCATACCTCACTTTTGTGGGTCTGTAATGCAAAGCAAGGGGTATCCCATTCAGGTTCAGTGACAAGCCTCAGGGGCCGTACATAAGGACACAAACAGAATACATGCTACAAGGTTTCCTCACATCTGCCACACCTAACCTAATACAACGACGTTCAGAAATTGCCTTAGTTTTCTGCTTTCCTTGCACCCAGTCTCCTATAAGTGCATAGCCACACATTATCCCACATGTGCATGGGCAGCCTAGACCCAGACATTAACTTCATAATCCTATCTAAGTACATGAATGGACATCTGGGTAACACAAGACTGGAGGGAAATGCCATGTCCAGCAGTGAAGCGTAAATCACCTTCCTATAACCTTGCTTAACTACCTACAAATTCAGGTGCCCCTTTCAAAGCATCTGAAGTTGAGTTGGGGGATTTTTATTAGGTTCAAAAGAATATATCCAACAAAAGCAAACAATATTAATCAAAAATAGAAATGCATCAACAATTCAGAAACATTCCTAGTTCATACCTATATAAGATAATTAAACCGTCAGTCATGCTCATGTTATACAATCAATATTTCCCAATTTTTTCTTTAATTCTTTCTTAGACATTCAAGAGGCTTCCTGTACATATCTGACCTGTAATTATTTTTCTACAAATAATATGATGGCATAGTGGCTTATAATTTTCTGTTGAAAAATCCATCTGTATCTTGCTTTCCAAAAAAACCTTTAATACACATAAAAATCAGTCTCGGTGTACTTTGGTCATATGTATGTCCTACTGGTAGACAACCTACAATAACATCTTCATAAGTTAATTTCATCCATTTTTTTCCTTACATCTATTTGCTAAAAGTTTCCAGAAAGACTGTACAAAAGGGCAGGTGAGCAGATAAAGTTCCATTGTCTCTATTTGTCCTGCACAACCCTCCCTGGGACACATTCTTTCATTTAAATTTTTATGTTTTGCATTTTCCTTTACTGCTTATTTTCCATGACAGCAAAGCCATGTTATATCCCACGTCCTCAAAGGAATTCTTCTATCTGTCAAATACTTTATCATTCTGTAGTTTTCTGTTAAAACCCCAATATAGTCTGATGTTACTTCAAATCCCATTTAGTCTCAAATAACTTTATTCTCGAAAGATTACTTATGTATGCACTGTTTAATTTCCACAGCCTGATCTCTTCCAGTAATGGTAACATGAATCCTGGTATACTTTGGGATTTCTTTAGCTTAGTAAAACTTGAGTTAAGGGGAAGAAGCCACCCAGTCGTCCATGGGCTCCAATTTTTCTTAGAGGTATTATGTTCCAATAAATAGACTGTACAGATAGGCTAAAGGGTCAATCACAGCCAGACACCCACTTTTAACTGGAAGTTGAGTTGGGGAGTTTCCCCAATATCATGGCCAACATTTTTCCTGCTAATAAAATAGATAGGTGTAACCCCCCCCCATGCCACTACACCCCCACCGATGCACCCTGAAATGATCTATTGCAGCTTAGTGTGCCTTTCTGGGTCAAAACAAAAATTCCAGGTAAATACCCCACCTTCTTGTTCTGAGGCAGTGTAACATGGACAGTGTATGCAAATTAGCAGTAATAACCCTAAGCCTGTTGGGCTTTAGAACGCAAGATTATTTTTTATAAACTTTACTTTGATTGCATTTTTAAATTCAGTGTAAAACAGAAGATACTGCTTCCAAAAAATGGCAATACATCTGATAATTTATTTTATTTAGTTTTTGTTGACTGGGTAAGTACACTAGACAAATCCTGCCTATTTTCAGGCACGACCCGGGGGAGGGGGATACAGATGAATGCCAACTGACTTTGAACCAGATTAAGCTGCTGGTGGTATTTTTAGTGAATGGGGGGAAATTTGGCCAGGACACCGGGGAAATTCCCCTACTCTTTTCGAGAAGTGCCATGGGATCTCTAATATCCACCTGAACTACCACCAGAACAGGCGGATGGGACTTCGGTTTAACATCTCATCTGAAAGACGGTAGAGAAATTCACCTACAAATGAATGCAGGATTTATTATTTATTTATTTACTACAGTCTCGGATAGCACCTTTGAGCTGAAAGCTCATTACATAGGTTCCATGTTAGGTAAGATAAACATTCAAGTACATCAGGTAGGATAACAACAAATAGTAACACAGTGATAAACATATGGTGGGATAGAATGAGAACTAGAGCTGAATAGTGAGTGGTTGAGAGACAGTGCCAAGTAACTGAGCTTTTTTCGTTCATATGAAAAAGGATGTCCTCATGCGAAAAAAAAGAATGTGGACTATGTTTTTTTTCTGATTCTTTTTTCATATAAAGGAATCCTTTTTGTGACTTTTTTTTGTTCATATGAGAAAGATGCCCTTGTACGAAAAAAAAATTTGGACTTAGTTTTTTTCCTGATTCTTTTTCCATATGAAGGCATCCTTTTTTTGTATGGGTTGTTCATTTAATATGAAAAAGGATTCCTTCATATGAAAAAAGATTTTGGACTCAAGTTTTTTCCCACAATTTTTTTATTTTAGTTTTTGTTGACCAGGTAAGTGCACTAGACAAATCCTGCCTATTTTCAGGCATGACCCAGGGAGGGGATACAGATGAATGCCAACTGACCTTGAATCAGATTAAGCTGTTGGTGGTATTTTTATTGAATATGGGAAACTTGGCCAGGACACCGGAGAAATTCCCCTACTCTTTCAATAAGTGCCATGGGATCTTAAACATCCACCTGAACTACCACCAATCCAGGCAGATGGGATCTTGGTGTAACGTCTCATCTGAAAGACGGATTTGAATTTCAACAAGCTATAACTCCCTCAATTACTGGACTTATGGGACAATCTATATATCAAAACAAAGGTCTTAATGAGTACTACAAGAATAACACATACCCCCAAAAAACAATTTAGGGCCCATATAAAAAACAAAAATTAAAAATGAAAATTCTCATAGGATAGCACTAGAACTGTAACAAGCCATAACTCCCACAATTTATGGACCTGAGACAATCTACATATCAAACCAAAGGTCTTAATAAGTACTACAAGAACAACACATATTCCCCCTCTAAACATTTATGGGCAATATAAAAAACAACAACCAAAAAAATGAAAATTCCCACAGGGTAACATTGGAACATCAACAAGCCATACCTCCCTCAGTATTTGGATGTAAGGGACAATGCATATATCAAAACAAAAGTCTTAATGAGTACTAGAAGAATACCCCCAAGTGATTTAGGAGCAATATATAAAAACATGAAAATTTCCATAGGATAACCAGAAATAGAAGTGCAAGGCCCACCGGGCCCTGCACTCTTCCACAGCAACATACATGTATGCACCTGGGCTCCCACATGCAAATGAGGATACAATTATACTATCTCAAAAAGTAAGGAAATTAATTGCAAAAGATTTTGTTAGTGTACTAGTTAGGGTTAAACCAACAAAAATAGGGAAATGTGGTGTAAGGGTTCCCAACCCTAACCCCCACCCTCACTCTGCAGGCAGCAGCAGGAAAAACCATTATGGTTTGACCTCTCCTGCATCTTTGCAAATCAGGCGTGGGGTGTGCCTTGGGGTTGTCAACCCTAACACTCACCCCCATTCTCCTATACTGTACCCATCTCAGCTTATTTACTTATGGAATGGGGTGAGCATTAGGGCTGACATTCCCAAGGCACACCCCATGCCTGATTTGAAAAGACGCCGGAGAGGTCAAACCGTAATGTCTTTTCCTGTTGCTGTCTGCGGGGGGGGGGGTGTTACCCTAACACCACATTTCCCTACTTTCGTCAGTTTAACCCTAACTAGTGCATTAACAAAGTGTTTGCAATGAATATTGTATAATATTTGCGAGGTAGTGCCAGTATAGTTAGGGCTGGCCTAGAGTTTCTATGTTAAACCCATAACTTTGCACCTTAATAAATTTGGTGGTGTTAAACGAAACTACCCATTTGGCACCTGTTGTCTAGGAGGCAAGGTCTTATATATGTAGAAAGTTTTGTGAAGGAAGCTTGTGCAGTTTTTAAGATCTGCATACTCCATTTTTCCATTAAAGGCTACTTATAAGACAAACACAGTTACACATCTGTATCCGATGCTATAAAATCATGTGCAGCAGTTACACAATGATTTAAAATGCTTTCTTAATACATCTTTTTTTTTTGCTCTCACCTACAGCCAAGAAGGAATGTTTTTTTTTTATCCTGAAACTTTCAGGGTAGAAGCGGCCTGTGCCAAGCTAGTGCTTTTTGAAGGTTCCATTAAAAAACTTTTAAAATGGTTCCAGAGTTGTAAAATATGTGTCTTATTTTTCGGAGCATACACAGAAGGGTTTTTCAATAACCCTCTGACACGACACAAAAAATGTTGTGTTGTGAGAGTGTTCTGCTTTCTCATCTCTTGTTTCTCACAACCCCCCCAAATTTTCTGTGTATCATGACAGCTGCCATCTTGTTTTTCCTCTGAACTAAAAAACATGGAAATACATAAGAATGATATATTTAAAAGCAAACACCTGAACCTAGCTAAACGGGACTGTTTAGCTAGATTGTGGTATTTATCTTTAAAAAAAAAAAACAGCAAGAAATATCTTTTTCTGGGCACCCCAAAGTCCAGGCTGCCCAGCTTAGCGAGAGGAGCCATTTGCCTGCATTCTCTGTAGGAGAACAGCAGGACTTTCTTGACATCTACATATGCAGATGGAGACATGCTGCCAGTTTACATTCCTGCAGTGAGCCAGCGATCTCTCTCACTCAGTCTCTCTCTCTCTCGACCTTTATCTATCTATTATCTGTCTGTCTATCTGTCTTCTTTTTATTATTCCTTCCTCTTCCTGCTCAGCCAGCATACTGCATATGCATTCCTGCACTGAGCCTGCAATTTGTCTCGATCTCTATCTTTTTTAATTCCCTCCCCCTCCCAGTTCAGCCAGCCCTCCATCATTCCTTCCCTGATACAGGTTTTAATAAAAGTGTACCAGAGTGCCCACCCCCAGTACTGCTTGGCCAACCCCCTCCCCCCAGATCACCCCCATGAATATGTGGTGACAACCATGTGCCCACCCTAGTGCTGCTGTAGAGTTATGCCAGGATCCAATAAAATATAAACCTGCAAAAAAAGACATCTGTCCCTCTATGTCTTTTTTAATCAATGTAAAAAAGAAACCAGTCTTTTTCTGATCTAAAGCCACCCGCACCTCAGCCCGACCCCCACTCAGCACCCACCACACCACACACACACCCATACACCTTCACTCATCTGAGCATGTCCCACAATGCAGAACACTCTCAGACTGAAGACACATCTTGCTGCTGGAACTGTCGACCACAATACGAGAAAATAAGGTAGTCCAGTTTAACGTATTTCATTAGGGTTTGAACTTTTACTCAGAACTTTGTCATTTTTTTTAATTTTTTTACACCAGACTTTTCACACAGCCTTTTTGGGACCCCACCTCATGAACAAGGGCAGTGCAAGTTTTCAAATCCCTCCCAAAAGGTGTTTTCATGGTCACTGCGCAAAACTACTTTTCGGGTGTGGTTTCAGCATTTTCACCTACATGGTTCATGAGGTGGGGTCATAAGAAGGCTATGTTGAAAATCTGGTATAGAAATATATTATTATTTTTATAGTGATTAAGCGTCATAGTTTTTAACTGATATATGTTTGGTATGCCCTTGTCTGCTTATCTCAATAAAATTTACCAGTTAAAAAAAATAAATCAAGTTATGAGAGAACATTTAATTAGTTCAATGTTCACTCATAACTTTGCTAATTTTTAACATTTTTCCACCAAACTTTCAATGTGGCCTTTTTTGAGACCCCATCTCATGAATAAGGCAGGTTAAATTTTTCAAATCTGTCCTGAAAGGTGATTTCAGAGTTGCTGTGTGAAATCACATTTTGGGCAGGATTTGAACATTTTTAGCTACGAGGTTCATGCGGTGAGGTCATAAGAAGATTATGTTGAAAATTTGGTGTACAAATAAGGTAATATGACTAAGTTATGAGTGCATGTTAAAATACTTCAACATTCACTCATAACTTCACTAGTTTTCAATATTTTGACTCCAAACTTCCAGCATAGCCGTTTTTTCAAACCACCTCATAAACAGTGCAATTTTTCACATCCTGGATAAGATGTGTTTTTGCACGTGTGGTACAAAATGACGTTTTGGACAGTATTTAATAAATGCCACGTGTCATGCTTATAAGGGGGAGTCATAAAATGACTATCTTGAAAATTTGGGGTTAAAAAAAAAAATTATTAAAAAACATAGTGTGTAGTACCAGCCTTTACCCCAGTGGGTAGTGCTTTGTAATCCCATGCCAGTGAGCTGAGTTCAGGGGTGAGCTCAGTAACCCAGATGGATTGGCCAAGGCTGGGAGGATGGCGCTTTCAGGCAACATCACCCCCAGCCTGGAAAGAGTAGGTGTGGGGTTGCCCATGTGGGCCCCAGTACCATTTAGTAAAGACAACTTTTCTCTTGGCATAGGCCATGCGACTCTACACCCATGGATGCCAGAGGGCCCCATGCTTTGGGTGAGCGATGGAGTCTCTGCCCTGTGTATCTACATCTGTGGTCACAAGGAAGCACAGGACCCAGAGGGCCCTGTACTTCTGAAGTCCTCTAGACAGCATGGAAGTCTTCCCTTGGTGCAGGGCCCTGCACATCTGCAACTGTTCAAGACCTGTGTGAATGAGGATACAATTCCACTATCTCAAAAAGAAAGGAAATATTTTGCAAAAAACTGCATTACTGCACCAATTAGGGCTCAACTTAAAGCTACAAAAGTACGAAAATGTGGTGTTAGGTTTTCCAGCCCCAACTCTCCACCCCATCCCCCACCCACCCCAGCAGCAAAAGGGAAAAAACATTAGAGTTTGGGGTATCTTGAGTCTTGGCGAATCATTGGTGGGGTCTTCCTTGGGGTTGTTACCTCTCATTCCCACTCCATCCCCTGAACAAACAAGGTCAGATATGATCTCTTTTCTTCACACAGGGCCCATGGGGCCCTGTGTGAAGAAAGCTACAACAGATTCTGTTGGCAACATGTGGCGAGACATACTTCTCTCCCTTTGAAGAATGTATCACTAGAAGGCACTGGCCTGGAGCTGCACCTTGTGCTTCAGATAGGAGGCTATGGGCTGGGGGAGGGGTGAGCATTAGGTTTGACAACCCCAGGGAAGACCCCACTTGACAACCCCAAGGAAGACCCCACCACTGATTTGCCAAAACTCTGGAGACCCAAAACCCTAATGATTTTCCTTTTGTTGTTTGGCGGGTGGGTGTTGGGAGTTAGGGTTTGGAAACCCTAACACCATGTTTCCCACACTTTTGTTGCATTACGCTGAACCCTAACTGGTGCATTAATACAGTCTTTTGCAAAAAACACATATAGATACAAATTTACTTTGGGGTTAAATACAGAGACATATCCATACAGTATCTTTTTTTATTTGCATTTTTTTCCCTCTTCCCTTTTTTTAGGCCTAGCCCCTTCAGACCAGGCAACTTCTCCACCCCAACAATCCTCTTATCCGGACAGGAAAACTCCCAGGGCTTGCTCCTGTGTTGGGGCTTTCCAGGTGGCTTCCTCCCCTCTAGAGGATGCTTCGTTGCCCAGGAATGAAGTGATTTTTCTGCCCCCAATCAGCATACTGACGGCACCTGGATGTACACACGCTATGGCATGCTGCCACAAGGACCCGTCAACATCATGCCCTTCCACACTGTACAGGCTTCTGCTCCTCTGGGTCACCAGGGAACATGTGATCACCAAGCTAACCCACTCCCACCCACAGAGGTTAAAAGCATCCTCCTGCTAGTCCGCAGTGACGTCCGTGACTCAGAGCATGAATATAGGTTGCTGTCTAAACCCACTATCAGGCTGACTTAGTATCTTTATCTAAATACGCCATTATACTGGAACAGTGGACTATACAAACCATTAACATAGCAATTATATGTAACCTAAACATAATTATGTTATGTAGGTTACACTGAGTGTCAGTGGCTCAGCAGGTAGCACACGCACCTCTGAGACTGGGAGATCAGAAGGCTGTGGGTTCTATGCCCACACCAGGCACTTGGGTTAATATCCCAATACTGACACTGTAGTGCAGCATGGGGGGGTGCTGCACTCCTGAGGTGCCGTCTTTTGGATGAGATGTTAAACCGAGGTCCCATCTGCCTGTTCTGGTGGTAGCTCAGGTGGATGTTAAAGATCCCATGGCACTTCTCAAAAAGAGTAGGGGAATTTCCCAGGTGCCCTGGCCAAAATGTCCCCCCATTCACTAAAAATACCACCAACAGCTTAATGTGGTTCAAGGTCAGTTGGAATTCATCTGTATCAACCTCCCCCAGGTCGTGCCTGAAAATAGGCAGAATTTGACTAGTGCACTTACCTGGTCAACAACTAAATAACTAAATAAATATCTCCCAAGCAGAGAGCATAATTGAAATAGTACTTACAACGCAGTGCATTTGGGGGATGTATGTTAACTAATAGCATGTACAGCTCTGAAACTGTAAATACTGTGTACTGCATTAAATAAGTATTACACTGTTACAGCATGGTTAGCACAGGCTCACGACTGACAGGGACATTCGGTCCCAATTTCACAAATTCTAAATTTGTTTGAATGGTCACAGAGAAACTAACTGATCAAGTTTTGATTCTCCAATCTTGCAGAGACATCAGTCTAAGTGGCATTTGCGTGACTGCTTGGTAACAGAAAGGCCCGATTATTTTATCACACTGTTTGCCATCTGCTTACTTCTAATACAAATGGCTAAATGAATTTATTATAAACCAATGAATCTATTTTAATTATGTTCACCGTTAGACTGGTGTCAACAATTATTGTATAAATACCTACAAACGGAGTGGGTTAACAAGTGACAATGCCACACTAGTATGGAGTGGAAGCTGTTATCAGACAGCTACAATGCTGCTGTCAGAAATTCATGCACAGAGTGAAACCATAATACCTCTCCTAGCCCAGCTCACTGGGGACTAGAGAAAAGTGTGCTGGCATGGCAGGAATATGCATTAGCTAACATTTTCCAGTTAATGTATTTAAAGGCTGTTCATTCACTTCACTAAGTGCATGCCCTTCTGCTATGACAGCCTGCTGCATTTTCATGTTCCAGAGGTCAGCAGCCCGTTCTCATTCTGTTTGAGACTAAATGACAGCAGATGCCAGGTCTACAGACCCCTGAGCAACAATTAAATGGAAGGGAGTGATATGGAACAGAAAACACAACACAACACAACAGTGTGTAGCACACCAGCATGTAAGGGAACAACTTCACATTTGGTTATACAGAAATGTTTGTTGCTTTTCCTTACTTATCAACTTTAAAACTTCTACCAGTTTTGATTGTAATAATGAGCATCTGTCTGTCTGTTTGCCTGCCTAATAAAAAGAGAACAGAAACTAGAAATGAATGTAAAAGAACACAGAAGAGCAGAATATGACAAAACATGTTCTTACACAGCACTTTTTCCCCTCTTCTCACCTGCCTACCAGGATTACTCCTTCAGGCACTGTCAAACTCCAATGAAAGCACTGCCAATGCTGGGCATACCCCCGGCTCCAGAGAGGCTTTCACTTTATCTTTGCTCCCGCCTCTGTCAGAAGGGCTCTCCCACTCTTCTTTCCAGGAGAAGAAACCGCCTTATGGGATGGACGGAGGGAGCTTCGAGCCTCAGCAGGCAAGCATTGTATGCAATGGGATGGACATCGCACCACCTGGAATCAGCACATTTTATACCTTCCCCCATACTTCGACCACAGGAGGCTGAGTGAGTGACGTCATGGGCTCCTACAAGCTCCATCCTCCCCCCCCCCCATCTGTGTTCCTCCTCTCTAAATAACTAGATATCCTTGTTGCTTCCCCAACCTAGACTAGGAGGCAGCCCTATTAGGGTTCTACAGAGATTTGGCCCATAAGACCACCCTGGGATTAGTTTCCCCTTTCCAGTTGAACTAATCTGTTGACAGGTGCATCTGTCTCAAGAGAACAAAAGAGCCCCAAAACTCCATAGCCAACATAGCCTAATGGGTAGGGCAAGGACTGCAAATCGAAAGATCTGGGATTAAATCCTAATTTTTTTTTTAATTTATATAAGCTGTTTTCTGCACTTACATATTACGGCATGTCCGTATTAGTGCATTTTAACCTCAAATGACTTTTTAAATAAATCATATTTAGTAACTATTTAGTTTACATACATATTACATAAAGATAATATACTGCAGGGTGTGCAGTTATAAGGGCATAATGCATGCCTCAGCTGATTGTTAGGCAAGAGGAGTAGCCTAGTGAAACCATTACCAGAGAAGTAATTCAGAGGTGCATGACTGTGAGACAAAAAAAAAAAAAAAAAACATGGTCATGTGATATGTTTTGACAAATGAGGTTACAGGATCTTCATGGCCATTTTATAAGCAAGCAATATGACATGACGGGGCATGGGTTGTTGCCTGATAAGAGCACACCCCATGTGTGTAATGAGGGTCGAGGCACTTGTGCAAAGTGCCTTCAGCACCTGGGAAGTGCTCTTATCAGATTATAACCCATACCCCAGGGGTGTCTTGCTGCTCTTATAAAATGGGTTTCAAGAATAAAACATAATGTGGAAAAAAGGAAAAAAAAAGTACATATTAAAAGTTTTTAAAGTGTGTCTTTTTTTTCATTTGCTAAAAGAATCCCTCTTGTTTGCAGTTGTGTTGTTGAATTGCCTTTGTGGTTTTGTACCACTACAGGGCAGTGGTGAATATGACTGCTGTTTGCTTTCTCCTCGTCCCGCCCCCCTCAAACACACACTCCATCCTCACACACTCACAGTCTGGCAAGGCTGCACTCTCGATAGTTTGAGTTTTGTTTCTGAATGGAGGAAATGATTATTAATAAAAAAAAAAGCACTAAAGTGCTTTCTTTATGATGCTACAGTAGCAGCTCCTCTTGCACTGCAGGAGTCCTTCCTGTTTCGGCAGTTATGATTGGCACTCCGATCCCGTGGCTGTGTTCACTCACTTGTGAATTCCGAAGTGTGCTTACTTTTTGGATGTAATGTTGCAGATAATAATCTGCACTTGAGTAGTGCAAGAGAACATGTCTGCTGTTTGTTGGGGACAGTACTTGTTAGTGTGGCATGACTTTCGCAGAAAGGGCGGGCAGGGGAGACAGGAGTGCCAGCACAGGAAACAGCAGCTGAGGACAGGGCAGCAACTTGATGGCCATGGATTACAGACCTAAAAATGAAAAAAAATGGAAATTCAGTGCAAACACAGGTTAGTTAATACTGTTAAAAAATGGCTTGAGTGTGTTATCATGGTACTGGGTGGGGATGGGTTTTTATTAAAATGTGTGGAAATGTAAGTTAATTGGTTATGGCAAATAAGGAGGGGGGTTACTTAACCAGGAAAGGCACACTAAACCAGAACTTGTTTCCAGGTACGACCTGGGAGCACCTAGAAGTTAAGTGACTTGCTCAGCATCACACAGTGTGCAAGTGGGGGCTGGTGGGATTTACACCCAGGTCTTCAGCTCAGTGCATTAACCACTATGCTACACTGCCTCCTAAGTGACGGGCTGAAGGTTGCTCACTTTGCTAATATGGCTGAATTTTTTTGCAAAAGTTTCTGGTGGGCATGGATACATGGGCTGCACTATGTGAAGCTTGTCCAAAAAGGTACCACCAGAATGGTTGTTGTCCTATAAGGACATGGATCCCGGCCAATCAGGATGCAGAAAACTTCCTACCCATTTGATAATTCTTTTTTAACATCTAATTTCATTGCAGCAGTGATCCATGGTGTACAGTCAATAATTTTCCATTTTCAAAAATGGCCAATTCTGTTCGGCAAAATCTGATTTTTCCATTTTTTCCCCCAGACTGATAGGCAAATCAGCAGGTTTTGTACAAAAATTTGGCTTAAAAGTGAAGGGGTTTTCCCAAAAAACTAGTGCAAAATGCAGTGTTTCATGAAAAACTGACTCTCAAATACTGGTTTAAAATTGGAAAATTCAGTTTTTACCAGTGTTTTCCACTGAAAATGGAAACTCAGTTATCCTAATGGTGTTAGGGTAGTAAATCAACACTAACGGGAGAGAAGTGCAAGAAAAAACGCTGGCCCGGATATTCAAAAGGGTTGCACCATGCGCAATAGGGTTGCGCCTGCGCAAGTCCGAAATTGAGCTATTCTGCGATATTCAGCAGGAGGCAGTTGCGCACCCCAAGTCATGCTGAGCAACAGCGCAATGCTAATGAAGGCATGCTCAACCGGAGGGAAGGAACCATGCATACACTGCACAGCCTGATATTCAGTCGGGCCATGCAGAGTTGTGCACTCGCAACCCCCTACCTGCGCCTGCACAACTCTGAGCCAAAAAAAAAGAGATTGAAGTCAAGGGCCACCCACGGGTGGCTGCACTGCAGGGCACAACACGCTCAGCTGCCACCTGTGGGTGGCCCTCCACCTGTTCCCCTGTGCTCCCCGTGGCCCCGATTGTGGGCAGCAGAATATTCCCCCACTGCAACAGCCCAATCGCGGGCATGAAGTGAAACAACCCCCACTGGTCTGATCAGTGACATAAAAGTAAAACAACCGCCCCCACTGGCCTGATCGCGGGCATGATGTCACAACCCCGACTAGCCCGATCACGGGCAGAACTCACCCACCCCCACTGGCCCGATGCGGGCATAACGTCAACCCCACCCCCAAAGACCAATATCCCTGATGTGGTCCAGTGGACCGCGAAGCCCGATCGTGGGCATGAGGTCAACCCCTCAAAGTCCAATATCCCTGGTGATCTAGTGTCCCCCACCCACCCACCATGGGCCCCACCACCCGCTCCCCCGTCAGCCAGCGGGCAGCAGCACCCACCAGCCTGCCACCCGCCGCCCTCGTGTTCAACTCACTAGGAGCTGCACGCCCATTGGTTCAGAGCAAGAGCCAATGGGCGTGCAGCCCATACCGTACAAGGCAGTCCAGATATGTGAAGAAATCAGGAGCACTGAATTAAATGAGCAAATTAAAGCAAAAAACTATGAATACACGTTTTTGACTCGTGATCTGCAGCTACTGCTGACTGTGTCAGTCATAGTCTAAGTTCACAGTGTAACTGTAAATACAGCTGTGTGTTTGCTCTGCTTGTTGTGATGTTGCTGTAGTGGAGCCACCCAACCCATCCCTTGTTGCCTTTGTGCAGAGCTACGGCTGCTGGCCGCTGGTTTGTCAAGAGCTGGTGGAAAGAGATTGAGAGTAAACAAGTGGTTGAATAGGGGGCCAGGCACTAAAAAGTGCTGTTGCTGCCCTTTTCTTTCTGCTGTCACCACTGCAGGCAGCACTGGTGACCCTCTGCCCTAAACGACGTGAACTACTCGTGAAGAGCTGACTCAGATTGATACAGTTCAGTTCAGTTCAGTTCAGTTCACAAGCACATGCCCTCCCAGAGCATTCTGCAGACTCCTGTTTTGGTTACCATGGTCATACACTGCCCTATGAAGGTCAGTGGGCTCTGTGCTTATGCTGTAGGGACTAAGAGACAGTAACACATGGGAGAAGGTACTGCTGCCCTCCTGAAAGAAAGGTAAGATGGTTACAGTTCCATAATACTGTACTCTGTTACTCAGTCACTGACTTGACACTTGTGGGGAGCCACTTTCTTAAAGAAAGGAAGTTATGTGGGGTTGGGATTGATTTTATGGTAATATATGACAGAAGAAGCCTGAAGCTTAAAAAAATTGAGATCGGAGCAAACATGACACTCTGCACTCTCACTTTCGTATGCTGTGATATGCATGAGAGAGAAGACCATGACTGTTGTCTTCCTTTGCACTTTAGTTTTTTTTTTTTGGCTTATTAGGATTCCTAGTTTGGCAGAGGAGTCCTGGGGCAGCAACAGACATGGATAGAAGGTTTTCTTTTTTGCATGGTGTAATTTAACACAACAGGCTGATCATGACAGATCAACTGCGCTTGCTGGCCAGTATAGATGAAAGGAAAGAGCCAACCTATGATTGCATCAGCTCTTTCCTTTAAAATATACAAAGTTTCCTTCCAGCAAGCCAGAACAGTGTCATGATCAGCCTGGCTAATGATTGGTGTGACACTGTCGAGCTCCTTGCAGACCACTCTACATTGGACTGACAGAGTCAGATCCCTCAAAAGCCACTCTCCTAACAAAATGACTGCTGTGCATGCATGCATGACGAACATAAAAAGGACGTTTTAATAGCTGAAATAGTAAAAACATTCCCTCTATTAAAGTAGTTTCACAAGTGTTTCATTGCCAGTAGATGGCCCTCATATATTCCTCTGATTATCTCCCCCATCACTGCTGCTTTTACTACCATTTGAACCCCGCTCACACATACATTTTGATTTATGGTGTTTCTGCTACTTAGAAAGGCTCAGAGCATCTGTTTTCCTGAGAGCGAGTGGGTGGGCGTTACTGACAGTGAGCGTGTCCGATGGCAGCTGCCGTATTTAGCGCTTTTCTCATTGCGGCAACTCACTGCCCCATACTTCGAGCTGTAATGATTTCTTTATTTTATAAATGATACATAACACTACCGGCAGAGGACCGGGTCTTGGCTTTTATTTGAAAGCTGTCTCCTGGCAGCATGCATGCCATGCTCGCCTTACTGCTAATGAAGAGGTAGGTCTATAGTAGGATTTGAAAGCTGCGTCTTGGCAGTACGCATGCCATTTGCTTGATTGCAGTCAGCTTTAACTAGAGCAGCACAGACCAGACTTGAATTTTAAAATGTTTTTGCGGAAAGTGATCGGGGGACTTGGCTGTCAACAGTGTGTGTGTGTGTCAGGTGGGGTTGGGGGTTGAGTGTTCTGTAGCTTGGCTACTGAGTTCCACTTCTAAAATCCACAGGTTGGCACAATGATCTATCTAGGGCTGATAAGGTACCGGTTGGTACAATATGCACTGATAAGGACATGGCCACAGGTACCTCTCAGCCAATCACAACCCAGAAAACTCCTGACCCATTTTATAAATCACAGGTAACATATACAAATCACCATGAAAAAACAATGAAATTCCTTTGTGGGAGTTGCATATAGTCAGACCCCCCTACCCCCCACAAAAAAACAGCTGACTATGACTCACCAAATAAATGTACACAATCTTGGTTAACCTGGTTCAATGTGGCATCTAAATGAAGGTCCCCAGACTACGAAGCAATCAAAAATCAAATATGTTTGATGGAAAACATAATGTAGCTACTGAAAGATATTGTATTCTGTATAACAAACATTGCAATTTGCAGAATGTAGCTAAACCGTTACTCACCCAGTTCCCCACTGAGACACCACTTGGAGTCAGTCTCGGGGTGATGCGCACCATGCTGTCCTCATCAGAAGGGGAACGGACACCCTTTCACCTCCAGCTAACCTGCACTCCAGTCCAGGCATCCTAGGTTGGGGGCAAGGACATGAGTCGCCAGCATGGCGAACAAGCGCCTCAACAGCTGGCACCACAAGGCCTACTTAGAGCACTTTTTAAAATGAGTTTAAAACATAAACCAAAATTCTTTTACATTGTTATGGTATAGTTGTTTTGTTCACGTTTCAAGACTTTGTGGATTTATTTGTCACGTATTTTACTAGGTAAAAAGGCAGAGACTGGATGGACCCATTTTCAGCTGTGACCTTGGGGAGGGTGGAAGGAACACAGCATGGAGATACAATACAGACATTACAATAGAGGCATTCACATGGAGGCAAAGGAAATGAATAGGCACAGGTACAGCACATATCCGGAGTCACAGTTTACAAAGGTATGAACATAGCTGCCACTGAATGGTACTAATAACTGCTTTAGATCTACAGTAGGCAGAGTAATGCGCTGCACACAGACTTCACATTTAGCACCTAAGACAGAACAGACTGCTCAGGAATGATGCAACGGACAAAATACATGGCACACTGCCCAGAAAAATTCTAGGTCTACCAATGGAACAAACTCTAAAAGCAGGTGTAAATAATAGCTCCTTTGGTAAGGTTAACATTCTAAGGAACACCGATAAGAAATTTGAAGGACATCTCTAGGGCAATTGTGACAAGTGTGAGGGGCCTTGAAGTACTCTTTGAGCTCGATCTTCTCAGAATGGAAACTGGAGATGGATTCGAGTGTGGTAGGTAGACAATACCATGTGTGAGGAAGTCTATACTTGCTAGAGGCTTGGCCCGTATTGTGTCTGAATTGAGGGATTTGGACTCTGTTACCATCCTCCGACCATAAGAAATAGGAGAGTTAGAGGAGGGGGGTGAATAAATCACTGAGGTACTCTGGTAGTTTATCCAATCAATATTTGGTGCCTAACAGGGCACTATGAAGTGAGTGCCTCAAAGGGGGTGGGGCCCATTCTAGCTCCGTGTACATAGTGCACTGATGGCCTTCGAGGATGGAAGGTCAGAACAAAATTACAAAGGGCACTGAAAAGGTGGGAAGGCTTAGATAAAGCAGTATTAGAGGCACCAGAGAATACCATGTCCCCATAAACAAGCAGGGGGAAGATCGAGTGATCTACCGCAAATTTCCTACTTCCAAGAAGGAGGCAGTTTTTTTACCATATAGCAGGACCCAAGTTTGCCAAAACATTACCCACAATGTAATTTATGTGAAGAAAGTAGTCAAGATATTAGTCTAGGGTCACGTCAAGGTATTTGTAGGAGATTACGGAGCCAATGGTGTCATCTGATAAGGAGTGCAGCCTCAAAGTAGAAGGGGCTGATCTCAGCCAGTGGGCACTTCCTACAAGCCTGAAAAAAGTCTTCTTTTGTTTCACAGCAAGCTGACTTGCAAGGAATAATTTTTGTACATTATCAAAGTCAGACCGGAGTAACTGCTTTAATAGAAGGGAGAGAGGGGACAGAGGATGGTAGCAGATGTGTAGGAATTA
Source organism: Neoceratodus forsteri (assembly GCA_016271365.2). NCBI lineage: Eukaryota > Metazoa > Chordata > Ceratodontiformes > Ceratodontidae > Neoceratodus > Neoceratodus forsteri. The sequence goes on from CM028134.1 coordinate 6,861,765, forward strand.
CAAACAGTTAGGGAGATCATTTATGACAACAGAGAAAAGGAAGGAGCCAAGGACTGACCCCTGAGGGACTCCCGATGAGGCAGAGAGCTGAGGGGAAGGAGATAGATGATCCTAGATTCACCGATTGGGACCTGTCCAATAGGTGTGATTTGAATCACTATATGGATGAGGCAGAGATACCCCAGGATGCTAGTTTGGTTAGGAGCAACAAGTGATTTATTGTACTGAATGCTTTAGCCAAGTCAATATATTGCACTGGTCCTCTGACTAGCGTTCCTATGTGAATGTATATGATCAGAGATTCTGAGTAGGGAGTGTGTGATAGAGTGCATTGGATAAAATCACGATTCAAAGGGTGTAATCAAACCTGATGTGTTGTAAAAATAGAAGCGTTGACTACTAACCATTCTCTAGAGTAATTTGGGAAGCAGAGATGTGGGGCAGTAGTTTGCAGGGGCAGCAGTGGAGCCATCTTTTTGTGGAATGGACTAACTAAAGCATGTTTCCAACTGGAAGGAAAGGAGCCAATAGCGAGGGATTGATTAGAAATGGGGTAGTGCAGATGACTAGAGGTCTGGGCAATAGGCCAGCAGAGCCACCACTGGAAATAATGTTCAGCGAGGTTAATTCTTGGAGAACACCTGACTCAGAGATAGGGGAGAGACTGAATCTCCCAGGAACCATGGAAGATAACGGCAGACTAGGGACAGACGAAGGAGAGATGAGCACCCTGGGACCATTAATGAAAAAAGCGGTTCAGCACATTAGCAGATACAGAACAACAGGTAATGGCCTGGCAGTTTGAAGAGTTAAAGGAGTCATTTAGGAGGCAGTGAATTGCTTTCCAAAATTTAGAAGGATGCGAGCAACTGAATGGGAACTCATTTTGGAAAGATCCAAGCTACTGAATGAGAACTAATTTTGGAAACAGGCAGTCTTGGCCTGCCAGGTGACTTTACTATAGCAATTACAGAGTCTAGTAAAAGCTTGTCTGTCTGGTGGCTCCCTTGAGGCCTTATTTGTAGCCCAAGCAGCATACTTTAAATGGAAGAGGCCTGTAAGGTTGTTCGTGATCCAGGAAAGGTGGGACCCCAGAAATTCTGGAATGCTTGAAGGGTGCATGACTATTACAAACTTTTAATTAAATATGTCGACAGAATGTGTTAAGGCTACACTGGGGTTAGACAAAGAGAGAGTAGGAAGTCAATCAGCATGATGATGGTCTTCGAGAAGCTGAGTGAAAGGATTTGAACGATCCAACCAGAATGATTTTACCGGGATTTGAGAGTCTTTATCTTCCTCATGCAATATGTCATACAGTGGGAAAAAAAGACAAGGGGCTAATGGCTGGCAGAATGCTGGGGTGCATTAAAAGGGATGTTACCAGCAAGGTAGGGGAAGTAATCCTGCTACTTTATAAGGCCCTGAAGAGCCCCACCTGGAATACTGTGTGCAGTTTTTTGCCACATCAATACAAAAGGGACACTGAGAGGGCATAATGCAGGGCCATAAATTATCAAAGGCATGGGACAAACACTATAATGGAAACTGGTGATTGTCAGCACATTCATCTTGGAGAAGAGGAGGCCGAGAGGAAAGAATGATCTCGGTCTTCAGAACATTACCGTTACCGTTAGTTTGCCTGTTTTAGCCAGTATGTAGCTACTCCTGCTGGACTATGTTAACCTGTTGACTGCTGCTGTTCTCCCTGGGGCCCCCAAGAAAGTGAGATGCTGTATCTTATGAGGTTATCTTGGTTGGAGTGATTTCAAATAAATAAATAGTTAAGGATGTCATTAAGATCACACAGAGATGTCTGATCTGGTGTCCTCAAGAAAGAGGCGGGACACATCTTGAAGCTCAGAGGTGGTACGTTCATGGATAACATTAGGAGGCACCTCTTTTAGAGGACAGTGAACCTATGGATTAGTCTACCAGCTGAGACAGTGGACATGAAGGCAGTACAAGCCTTCAAGGTAAGCCTGGCCTAAATTCTCCTTACCGCGGGAATCACAGGGTTCTCTGGGTAGCAGAGTGGGCAGGAAATCCCTACACTGAGTACATGTTTGTACTGCGTGCTTATCCCTCCTTGCTTATGAAATGAAACAGGAAGGCGTACATGATGGACCTAGAGTCCCTTCTGACCGTAAGTTACTATATTACCATATGACAATACGTATATTCTCAGTTTGTTTCTTTGTGATGTCACAGTTTTAGTGACTAAGTTACACTAGCCGGTAAAAGTCCCAGAGCTCTCTGACCTTTGGAACGCTAAGAGACAGCAGAGCTGGCTCCAGCTGACAAGAAAGCAAAGCTGCAGCATGACGGTACTGTAAGAGAAAATAAAATTAAATTCAACAGCTAATAAAGGGGGCAGAAGGTAATTAATATCAGAGATCAACACTGGTGGGAGGTAGTGCACACTGTAAAGAGAACTATATATATATATATATATATATATATATATATATATATAATAAATATACATATATTTACATGGCTGTTGCTCAACAGTAATCTATGGAGCAGTGTTTGAAGCTGACTCTCAGATTACATCCCAAAAATGCAAGACAGGGCTCTATTTTTAGGAGGAAACACCCTCTTTTTTTTTTTTTTTTTAGTAACAACCTTTGTTAGAGTAAGTGATACCTACTATATTTGCTGTCGCTGTCCCTGCGTTCCAGCTGCCTCAGACTGAACTCTGATCAACAGAGCTAGAGGATAGTACAACAGGGCTAGAGTGCTGGGGAAGTGGGAGCGGACAAGGACCGTGCAGCACCAGATATGTACGGCAAGCCCTCCCTTGAGCAACAGCATGTCCAAGCAGACTGCATCTGACCCCACACCTACCCCAGCTCCAGGACATGAACCCAGGTCCCCCACTTGAAAGGTGGCCACCTTAACCACTGGGCCATCAGGGTAACCTATGAACTGCTGCTTAATATCGGAATTGCAGATCTTGAATAAATCATTGCTCAACCAATTACTAAGGCATGCAAGAAAAAATAAGAGATGTACAAAAAAACTGTTAATGCTAGTATGTCACTGCAGCGGTGGGGCTAATGCTCACATTGACAGCGCCCTGGGTTTGGAAGCATGCCTGGGGCATCGGGGGTTAGCCAGGGGGAGGAAGATCGGGCATCCCTCCCTTGGGGGCAAGGAGATGCACTCTCCACTATCACACTGTAACCTGAGTGACCACACCCAGTGTGGTGAGGGGGTGATGTGGGGAGAGGGGACACAGCCTGACCTCAGTGTGCATTCATGCACATATGTGCACATACACACCTTGAAGCCCTAGATGTCAGTGTTCCAGAGGGAAGAACAGGATGCAGGAAATACCCCGCTATGCAGCATTCTAAGGACCCATCAATCCCATCATTTCACAGGCCAGAGGAAGACCATGGCTGCCAATCGTCCGAGGGAACCCATCACATAAGAATAATACCCTCCCTCGAAAGAGAATGCCCCCAGTGGACCCTGTGGGACAGAGTAAGAGATGGAGAAAGAATGCAGATGGCACTGGGAGGTCATCTTGCAGAGCTAAGCAGCAGTGAAAACCAGACGATGAAGAGAATATCAACAAGAAGAAGAAAGAAAAGAAAGAATTATTATTCTGCCAGTTCAGTGGTGTGGCAGCAGTATAACCTGGGAGACCAGTGTTTGCATGTGAGCCCAGAATCTCACATTGGGGGTGGCTGGGGAGAGAGCTCATTATAGGGTGAGTCAAAGTTTCTGTGGAGAGGGGAGAGGTAGCAGGCCACCTGGCATTTATTTCACACCTCCCCCTGCTGCCTGGCATTTATTTTGCACACACCCTGCTGCATGGCATTTATTTCACACCTCCCCCTGCTGCCTGGCATTTATTTCACACACACACCCTGCTGCTTGGCATTTATTACGCACACACCCTGCTGCCTGGCATTTATTACGCACACACCCTGCTGCCTGGCATTTATTTTCACACCTCCCCTGCTGACTGCGCTTATTTCACACACCCTGCTTGCATTATTACACACCCTGCTGCCTGGCATTTATTTCACACACACCTTGCTGCCTGGCATTTATTTCACACACCCCATACTGCCTGGCTTTTATTTCGCACACCCCCTGCCGCCTGGCATTTATTTCACACACCCCTTGCTGCCTGGCATTCATTTCACACACCCCATACTGTCTGGCATTTATTTCACACCCCCCATACTGCCTGGCATTTATTTCACACCCCTTGCTGCCTGGCATTTATTTTGTACACCCTGCTGCCTGGCATTTATTTTGCACACACCCTGCTGCCTGGCATTTATTTCACACACCCTGCTGCCTGGCATTTATTTCACACACCCCTTGCTGCCTGGCATTTATTTCACACACCCCATACTGCCTGGCATTTATTTCGCACACCCCATGCTGCCTGGCATTTATCTTGCACACACTCTGCTTGCTGCCTGGCATCTATTTCACACCACACCTGTTGCCTGACATTTACTTCACATGCCTCCTGCTGCCTGGCTTTTATTTCACACATCCCCTGCCTCCTGGCTTTTATTTCGCACACCCCTGCCACCTGTCTTTTATTTCGCACACACCCTCCAACCTGGCTTTTATTTCACACACACCCAGCCACCTGGATTTATTTCACACGCACACTGCCACCTGGATATTATTTTACACACCCCCTGCCACCTGGCTTTTATTTTGCACAGCCCCTGCAACCTGACTTATTTTCCACACCCCTTGCTGCCTGCTTTTAATTTCCCCACACACCTTGCCACCTGGTTTTTATTTTGCACATATCCCCTGGCATCTGGCATTTATTTCACATATCCCCTGCAGTCTGGTATTTATTTCACATATCCCCTATCACCTGGCATCTTGCATTTATTTCACATATCTCCTGCAGTCTGGCATTTATTTCACATATCCCCTGTAGTCTGGCATTTATTTCACATATCCCCTGCTGCCTGGCATTTATTTCACATATCCCCTGCTGCCTGACATTTATTTCACATATCCCTTGCAGTCTGGCATTTATTTCACATACCCCCTGGTGCCTGGCATTTATTTCACATACCCCCTGGTGCCTGGCATTTATTTCACATACCCCCTGGTGCCTGGCATTTATTTCACATATCCCTGTCACCTGGTATTTATCTTGCCCACTCCTGCCACCTGGCTCTTATTGTATACTCCTCCTGCCAGCTGAAAAAAGAGCAGCATTGGGTCAGCTGTGAAGGCAGTCCCTGTCCAGACTTCCCAAACAAAGGAAGAGTGCAGCCCTGAGCATTAAAATGGGGAAAAAATCTGGGGAACCTGAGACAAAAATAATCATGTCCAGTTTCAATTTACAATGCAGAGATTCAATTGTAAATGTTACTGCTTCCAAACAAAGAACTGCAGCACAGGCTGGTTTATTGCTTTGGGATTTACAATCCTAGAAAATGTACACTATAAAACAGAAAACCTATTCCACTCAGAATTTTTATAACCATCACTGCAGGTTTCTGTAAACAGAGTAACTGTCATTCAATAACTTAAATAATTTAGAATATTATGCTAAATTTGGTAGCTCCCCTATTCAGCACCAGACTGTGTCCCCTTCCGCCCATCAGTCCCTTGTGGCTCACCTGTCCTGGTCACCATGCCCTAACAATGGAGTCGTCATGTCCACACCTTTCCTATAGCCGGGGGGGTGGTAAGCAAGGGTCTGCCTTCACCACTGGCACCAACGCCAGTTCTTGGTTGACCAAAATGGAATGGCAAGCCTTCCCCCTCCCTGGGAAGCAAGGGTCTCACCTCTGCAGTGTACCCAACCACCAGCTTCAGTGCAGCTGTATCCCAGTCTCGCAAGTAGCAGTGTGCCCCACTGCCCCGGCATCAGGCACCCGACTCAGTTTACATATGGAATAATGTCTGGGGCACTGTGTATAACAAGAATTTTACACACACCCGAGGTGTTAGATGCTACGTAAACCCTGAGACCAAAGCGCGGGTGGTTTATAACAACATCTCACACGGAGGGTGTGAATAAAATTTAAGTTTTATACAGTCCCCCAGGTTTTGCTTTAAGTAATTGCTGGGATCTTTTTTTTTTTTTCCTACCAGTGGCAGTTCTACTTCTAGTGCAGTCAGGTTGCGTTTTTTTCTTCCGTGGAATTAGAGGTGTGAGACCATTGTGCGCATGTCTAGAATGAGGGAAACCCTGGGTATGTTTGCTGTTATAACCCCCTGGTTACAATGCCGAATGATGATTGGCTTTTTCTATGGGAAAAAACAGAGACCAGTTATTAAATATTAAAAAACCTGCAAAAAAAAAAAATCCTGGTCCCTGACTGACCCAGAGCCAGTCACATGACACTGAAGTGTTCTGAACTACTACCCAGTTCAAAAGAAAGAATGGGGGCACTACAGTTCAATCAAACTGTTCAATAGTTTTTTTGACTATTACACAATGAGCCTGTCAACCATGGAAACCATGCCTTCATCACCAGTTTAAAAAAGAAAAACATGGCATTGGTTTTCCCTGGTACTAGTGACTTCCCCCTCCAACTTTCAACCCAAACACGCTCCCTGGTGTCAGTTGTTTTAGCTTCCCCTTGTGATTTACAAAAAATGCCACCTATTCTGCTACGGTAACCAGTCCAAGAGTCTGCGGCTTTAGAATTTATTTATTTATTTTTTTAAACAGAGGATCGCAAGTGAAAGTTGCCATAGCAATGCTCACACTCTACTGTTTCCATGAAGGGCCACTTCAGCGGGTTTTCTTTATGCACTGGTATTTGTTTATTGTCTTTCGATGCTTTTGCAGGCAAACCCTGCGAAAGCGAGAAAGAATCGGTACTGCTGGGGGAAGACCGATATGCTAACAACGTGATTTAAGGAATCAAATGAATGCTTATGCATACTACTCTGATATAGATACCAATTAAATTATGGGGACTAATGCCAAAATTCAGAAAAAGTGCAAGAAATGTTTGTTTTTATTTTATTTTTTAAAACCATCAAGACATTTTTCATGTTGATATTGAAAAAGTATATTGATATATGTTATCATTCTGGAAAAAGTGTATTGATAACATTTATTTTACAAAACATTTCTGTCACGGTGTAAATGTATTGACACAGCTACAGAAAACTGCTTGTTTCTATAACAATAACATAATTACTACTGTTACATAACAATGATATAACAACAAAAACAACAACAACAACATGTCTTAGCGGCTGGACTCCAAGCTTTCATTAAAAAAAAAAAGATTCTAGCCCCAACGGTTCCAGAGTAAGATCTTTCAAAAGATATTTTCATTAAAATGTAATAACTTAGGAACCATTAGGGCAAGAGACTGAGACCCAGATATTCAGAGGAGATGCGCCCGGCACAAATGAGTTGCGCTGGCGCATCTCCAAAATGCACCCCTGGGCCATATTCAAAAGAGGGTGACATGCTGCACAATTCTGGATGTGCCACAGCACAAAGATAATGTATGTGGTGCATCTGGAGGCGGCGTTCCCATGCATATGCAGCACATCTCCATATTCAGCAGAAATGTGTGGCACAGCTGCCCGCACATCTTGGAGATGTGCCGCGCAAAGTTAGGCATGGAAAAAACATGCCTAAGTTGTAGCCACTCAAAGGCAGGCTGCTGTACTGCACAGCACAGCACAACACAGCAGCCCGTCCCTGGGTGGCTACCCCCCAGCCCTGATCATATAAGGAAAAAAAAGGTCATCCTTCCCTGGAGGCCCAGTGTCCCCCCCCCCACCCATTCCCGAACATATAATAAAGTAAATCCCCCTTCCCTGCTAATCCATTGGTACTCTCTCCCATCCCGAACCCCGTCCAATTGATAATTAACGATCGAGAATCCCTGGCAGTCTAGTGGTACCACCCATCCCATCCCCGAACCCCGTCCAAATGAAAATTCACGATCAAAATCCCTGGTAGTCTAGTAGTACCCCCTCCCAGCCCTGATCATGGCAAAACACGCAAGCTGATGTTTCCCTAGTAGTCCAGTGGACACCCCACCCCCACCCACTGAAGCATCCACACCCCACCCCACTCCCCATCCCAGCATGGACATTTCAGCCGGCGGGCAGCAAAACCCACTCGCACACCTCCACAGCTGCCCGCCGACTGCGCTGTTACTAAATGACAGCTTGCAGTAAGCACTGCAACACCATTGGTCAACATCATCAACCAATGGGCTCGCAGTGAGTACTGTAAGCTTTCATTCACAACCTTGTGTCATTCACAGAGTTATGAATGAAAGCTTACAGTACTCACTGCCAAGTCCATTGGTTGACGATGTCGACCAGTGGTACTGCAATGCTTACTGTAAGCTAGAATTTGCACCCGATGCATCCCCATTCCAGGTATTCAGACTGCACAGGGGGATGCACTGGCGCATCTTCGACTGCCCCCTTTGCACCACCCGCATCACTTGCTATATTCAGACGGGATGTGCGATTGCGCATCTCATTTGAATATAGCAATGTTGCACTCCAGTGCAACTCATATGTACAGCGCAGGCACTTGCACCCATTCTGGGTGCAGTTTGGAAATCCTGGCCTTAATTTTTTGTTAAATGAACGCTTGTAGTAGGCTAAGTAGGTATATCATTAATATATCTCTACACTGACCACGGCTCTATAATGCGGTTCGACAACTATGCTGTTGACCGACATTACAGCAATGGATTTATACGCACCGATTGTGGCCTATAAACCAGCAGAGACACCGGTACTTTCTATTGGGGGCTTGCCCCAACCCCCATGGGGAGGTTCTGCCCCTGAAGTATAGGATTCCAACTCTGAGTTAGAGTTGATTCAGAGAGGGGGTGCAGGACCAGAAGACAGAGTGACATGGTCTTGGGCGGACCATTACAGCAAAATGGTTTCGACGTACGGTTGGCATACCTACTGACCACATATCAGTACAAAAAACATTACATATTTCATATCAATATTACAAAACCTAAAATGGTTCAATGCATTTTTGAAGTCCTATAATTTTTAACATATTGCTATATATGTGCATGTAGCTACACAGGAGAACTGTATTAACTGTTCAAATGTTACAGCTCTCGGAAGATACTAGTGGTTGTTCTGTGTAAGAATAACCCCACTCTTTTTAAGTTTATTTAGTTTTCTTTTCAACCCCTCTGGGGTTTTGCCTGCAATTACTCTTCATCAAATCCGTCGCCACCAGCTTGGATGAGGGAAAGCATCAGCAGTACTAGAGACTGAAAGCAAAGACCTCCCAGCATGATTCAGTCCTGATGAATGGCTCTGAAAAAATAAATGAAACGAAGCAGTCTACTCTGCTGCACATTGCTGAATCAGCATATGGAGAGAGACAGAATGAAAACAGGCATCTCTTCTGTACTCTTACCTGCTACCACCCACCTGTACTATTACCGGAGAGGAGAGGGAAAGTAAACCATGCCGTTTGTCAGCTCCACCAAGGAAAGCTGCGCTACAACCCTACTAGCATTCTCTTTCCCCCCTGACTTGGATCAGGGACATTGCTAATACTGTACTGTACAGAACCAAATAAAGGGATTAGATGGAGAAGTCCATCCCACACATAAGACACAGGTAACGCTTTATTTTTAATGTGCCTACTGTAGGTGCCTTAACTGCTTATTTCTAGAAACACTTTTTTGGGGGGAAAGGGGAGACATCAAAGAAGAAAGGTTCTATAAAGCAGCTATGGACCTGAGTTTTTTTTACGCTATTGTATGAAAACCTCAACCACTTGGGATGAAGTATTGCTTCCAATGATGATACTGCCCTTCTGGCAATATAGCTACCGTTAAGCAATAGTTCATTCCTCAGGGCATAAGTACCACTATAAGGAACTCTACTCCTTATGTAGGTCTACTAGACCTGCTAGAATCCTCTAAAGGGTTAAGTTCCTGGTGTCTCAGTGGCTCTAGGGCCAGCTGTCTATCTACATACATATATATATATATATATATATATATATATATATATATATATATATATATATATACATACACACACACACACACACACACACACATACAGAAAGAGGCTAGAGTAAGGACTCTAATGACTCAGCTGAAACCATGCGTCCGCCATATTAGGGGAGGACTGAGGTGCCACGAGATAGCAGGAACCCTTCCTGAAACTTAGAAAGTGGCACCAGCACACTGCTCTGACAGCAACTGAGTAATGCACTGCCTATACAAGCTAAGGACAAATGAGCATACCTTGTTTTTGTCATCACAATGTGCATCTGCTTCATCATTTCCCTGCTGTCAATGGTGCTTCTTACCCAACTGGATCAGCAGACTGCTGTCAGAACAGTGTGCTGGTGCGGCTATCTAAGTTTCAAGAAGGGTTCCTGCTATCTGACGGCACCTTTATCCTCCCCTAATATGGCGGACACGTGGCTTCAGCTGAGCCACTGGAGTCTACACTCTAGCCTCTCTATATATTGAACTCTATGGCCTGCTCTGAGGGGAGGAGTCAGATGACTGTAGTAGAGAGAGCTGCAGGAAGTTGCTTCAGTCTGGGGAGATGATTGCCAGGCATGTATGCCTGCTCCCCCTTGCTGAACCTCTGTTCCTGTGTGGAAGGCCCAGAATCATCTTGCTGGTATCATGGCAGATGCCATCAGCAAGGACCCCGGGGGCTCCCATGCAATTATCAATTCAGTGACAGAGAAGAGAAGGAGACATCTGGAGAACTAACAGCAATGTGCAAATAGAGAAATTGAGGTGATACAGAACTGTTTAATATCAGGTCTGCATAGGGCACCCCATGATGCCTTCCGTCCCTGCACTAGGTAGGAGAATTTAAAAGTATGCCCCACTAGCATCAGTTCAGTCTGGGAATCTCTTCCCACAGGGGTCAAGTCTTGGAAGAGGGTGGGAGGCAGTACCTGTTGCAGCCTTGGACCCCAAGGGAGTGTCTGCCTCTCCTTACACTTAAAATGTGATCCCTTCATGAGAGGACAAAGCCTTAAGAAGTTTTTATATGGACCTGGATTCTCTGCCCAGGGGAATCAAGTCTTCAGGGAGAGTGGAACGTGGCACTGGGTCAATCTGCCAGCTGTATAATGGTGAAGTCAAAACTGTACCACATACAGCGTGGAGAACTACAGTGACAGGGTACAAAACCCAGCAAGGCACAAATGCAGCAAGCGCGGTTTTGTACCCTGTCTCGCATGGCTGGTGGGGGGGAGTGACGCACGCAGAGATGAAGACCTGTGCTGGAGAGGTGGTCTGCTGAGCAGCCTGCGTGGCTCAGAGGGATGAGTCTCAGCAGTGCAGGACAGCTATGCACATGTGGACCAGGGCTCAATCCTGCTCCCAGACTTTTGCAAACCACATTGTGTGGGTTTTTTTTTAACCCCCGCTGGTGTTTATCATCATCCCATTTTGACCCCCCCGAGTTGATTATATTCATGGGGGTCAGAGGGCACAGCCCCCATAATGCAGGGGATGGGGGAGTGGAGCCACCTGCAGTAAAAAAAAAAAAAAAGTAATCTGCATTCTTTGCTGATTTTACTTTCTTCATTCTTTTTCAGCACCAGCAATGTATCCGCTGCATTTACAGCATGGTACATTGCTGCACTGTTTTTGTTTACAGTGACATAACCCCATGCCATGGAATGCATTACTTTTCTGCATCCCTCCCAGTTGTCAGAGCAGTCCCGCAAGGCTCCGTATTAGGTCCCATCCTCTTCTCCCTATACATCAATAACCTTGACGCACATATATCCCAGTCCGTTCTGCATTTCTTTGCTGATGATACTGTACTGTATACATCAGGCCCTACACTGGCTGAAGTGAGGGATGTACTCCAAGCCGACTTTGCACAACTAGAAATCAATCTAATCAATGCCAAACTACTCCTCAATGCCAACAAAACTAAGGCCATGATCTTTGCCCCAAACACCGCCTCCACTTCCCTTGCAAACACGCACAAAGAATTCATCACTACCTCCCAAGGTGAACCCAGGGTTTTAAATAATTGATTAGCACTTTTTCTCTTGGGACAATACTAACTGTACAGAAAGCATTTATATAGGTTTTCTAGAAGTGTTATGTTTGTTAAACACAGCAAGGCAAGTGCTATGCATTTTCACAATGTTTTAGAACTTTTATGAGCAAAACGCTAATCAATTTTTAGAGTTAAATAAAACCCTGGAACCCCTTGAAATCTCCTCCAAATTCAAATATCTTGGTATGTGGCCAGACAAGTTTTCCTTTCCACCTCAACAATCTGGCAAAGAGGCTAAAAATTAGGCTAGGTTTCTTCTTCCGTAACAAGTCCCTCTTTCCACTGGTACTCGACTATGGAGATCTAATCTATTCCTCTGCAGTAGCCTCAGGACTCTGCAAACTAGACGTCCTCTACCACCGCGCCGTACGGTTCCTGACAAACCTACCCTACCGAACCCACCATTGCAATTTGTACCTAGCCGCTGGCTAGACATCACTCTCAACTAAACGCATGCTTCATGCTGGTATCTGGGCTCTTAAGCTACTCCTGAACAAGCTCCCAAACTATCTCACAACCCTTTTCCTTATTTCCCATAGCGCCTACTCTCTTAGGAAAAATTACCTCCTCCTCCTCGATGTACCGAGAACTCACACCTCACTCGGCAAGCAGGCTATATCGAGCGTACTCCCAACTATCTGGAACCAGCTCCAAGGCATACTGAAACTTCCCGGTACTGTCCCTGTCAGCCTATTGGAAAGGTTGGCTGCAGCAAAAATAAAAGGTACGTGCAGCTGCTTCTAAATCCCAGCTCGCTGCTCTAACCCTAGCCCACTGCTTCCTCTTACTCCGAAACAAGCACTTTGTACCTTTTTTCAATACTTGTATTTTTCTGTCAGTCACTTTTATGCAACATGTTAATGCTTGTCCATAATTCTGTACTTGAATTTGTACTGTTTTTTCGATTATGCAATCTGTAACTACCTGTCTGTGTCAAAGGACCTCCTTGTGAATGAGCTTGCTCAACGGAGTTTTCCTGCAATAAACTTTAAACTTGAAACTTGAACTTGAAGTTATGGCACCCTCCTACCCCAAGGGGTGTATGACTCTCCTAGCCAATCAAATTTTGGGGGGAATAAGTCGACACTGGTACCAGTGTTCAGTCTGCCAAGAAAGCTTGTGGAGCAAATGTGACTCTACGGGCCAGGACCTCCTACCATTAATGCCCTAAGGCTGGGAGGTGCAGGTACTGGGTTTATGGGAGCTTGGTTGGTGTTCATCCTTGGGTAGCTGTAAGGAGTAAAATACCCCATTGATGCAAAAGAAGGACTGTGCAGGGTGAAGTCTGATGCTCAGGGTAAATCAAAAGTAAACTGCACCTTTGGTATAAAGTGCTACGGCTACTGTGTGTCCTAACAGGTGGATCCCCATTGTGGGTCTGGCTACAGGGGCCCCCTAGTATCCTAAGTATCCTTATGCAGTCCTGATGGAGCTGCCTTTAGGAACTCAAATATATTTCAGTCTTTGAAGAGTTATAGTTTAAATTTATACCTGTGTGCCCTACTGGGTTGTTGGCACAACCCCTCAAATTGGAGGAATGAGAAGTACCATTTAAACAATGCCTCTACTGTCACCCCTTGGTGACTGAAGTTTAGTGACTGCCTATGTACACTGAAATAAAGGGACAGTGAGAGAATGCAGCCAGCCTTTATGGAGAATTCAAGTGCTCATGAGCTTTCGAGGATCCTGCTCTGAAGTTATACAGTTTATTTCAGCCATTTTGGAAGTTGTTCTAGGTTTCTAACCCCCTTCCTTTGCAGCCTGGATGCTCCAATGTGTTTCTGGCTGCCCAGAGATCACCAGATGCTCTGAGGGCAAGTAAGAGTACTACTGTGTGTGTTCTCCTCCCTAGTTACAACGTCTGTTCCTATCCCAAGGCACTGGGGAGAGGGGCTACATATAGATATCATTACCTTAGCCAGCTTTACGTCAAGCTCTCCTTCGTAGCTAGCACCACCCAGCCCCATTCTTTACTAACCTGCCGCTGCTGCTTCTTTACTCCATGGCCCAGCGTCCCCCCTCCATGGCATGACTCTGGGGAGGGTTCACCTGCCACTCATGAGTATTCTCATCCAGTGACTACCTATCGCTCCATCACTCAGTCTTCCTTCCCTCTGTCCACCAATGAGATTACCCTGAACAGTCTAGTGGTGACCTTGGACATCACAACAATACCCTGGATAGGAAGCAAGCTTCCATGCCATTGCGGGGCCTCTGTGGTGCAGGACATGGCACCAACCACCTACCTGGTCTCGGAAACATTCCTGTCAGTAGCACCATCTACCGGACCTGCCTATACATCCTGAGTCCCCCTCCAAACCTGGGTCAGCAGCACCAAGTGCAACATACGTCCAATGGATCAACGGGGAACCTACCAGCCTTTTAACAGGAATATAAACCTGTAGAGGGCCACTCCTTTTTTTTATATATATATTTATTTTTATTTAAAAAAATATGGTTTGTATAAATACACAAAAAAACGACAAAGTTACAATGATGTGGCCAGCATTCAGTAAAAATCAATAAAACTGATTTTAACTTATGTACAATCGTACATGGCAACTCCTGAGGGAAGCAAAATGCTTTTGAAGTCCTAAACTATTGCTTTCTCCCTCACCTGCTTATTATGATGGAGTCAGGCAGCTTGAAGTGGGGCTGCACTCACTTTTTGGTCATCAGAAATGACAGTCAGGCTACACTGGCTACAAGCTGCTCACAGGGCTCTGGGCTCATAGGTTGGACGCCATTCTCCCGCATCTACTAGATGGTGACTAGGCAGGGTTTGACAGGAAGCGACAGACACACAAGGTATGCTGTACATTGCATCTGACCGACTATGCAGTGCGGCACTCCCTTCCCCTGGTTATGGTTAGTTTGGATACCAAGAAGGCATTTGACAGGGTGTCCTGGGATTTTCTGTGGGGCACTCTGCCTAATGAGGCCTTTCCCAAAGAAGTTCTGTCCATTTTTCAGGCTCTGTATGCCTCACCACAGGCTTCTATCTGGGCAAACGAGGACTGTTCAGCTCATATTCCACTGCCAAATGGCACCCATCAGGGCTGCCCCCTTTCCCTGGGATAAGTCATGCTTTACGTTGAGATACTGGTGGCAGACAGATGGGGAGGAGGGCATACTATTAGGAGGTTATGAATATAAAACAGCGTTTCTCACAGATTATGTAATCTTGACATTGTTTTCTCCAGAGACATCACTGCCCCTGACTTGGAAAACTATAGAGTGCTTCGGGAAGTTGTTGGGATTTAAATTAAACATTTTAAAAACAAAGCACCTTTCCACCCCATCCCCTTATGTGAACTCTCGATTCTCCATCTAGCAACAGAGGGGGGGCAATCAAGAACCTAGGGGTACACCTGACTAAAAATCCGTCATATCTATCTTGCGTTATTAAATTATGAACCTATTACCCAGCAAACCACTAAGGACCTGCAAACCTGGGCTGCCTTATGTCTTCCTTTTTTATCTAAAGTGGAAGTCATTCTGCAAAATCCTACTTCCAGTATTGGAATACTATTTTTTTTTCACTTTTTATGGGGTGGGGGGCCACCCTCAAATCCGGTACACTATCTTACAACTACCCAAACAAAAGGGAGGCTCAACCAGCCCAACCTGCAGCTGTATACCATGGCAGCTCAACTGCACGTAATGTTGTGCCAGTGGAACTCGGAAATAATAACAGATCATACTGGAAACATGGAATAAATAGTCTGTCCCCAACTACCAACTTACAAGCTCTGTGCAATGGTCAGATTTTTCATGGAAATGTTTGCTGCGATTTTTCTGCACCCCAACTCTATAAGCAACATATGTCAGTCCCTATATGGGAGTATGTTGGAGAGGGTGTGGAGAAGAGAAAGTCAACCACACCCATATTTTCTGGGCCTGCCCTGTGCTTGCACAGTATTGATAAGATGTAAACAATTCTTTAAACAGGGTATTTACAGAGCAGGACCTACTCACCCCACCCTTGATTCTCGTGTATATTCCCTCAGGAGGAATATGGGGCAAGGCATCAAAATTGTTGTTATTGCTGATGTCACAAGCCCACTCCTGTGAGGACAGAATTCCCTGGGCTACAGTGAATCCCTCCTGTGACAGGAGTCAGGGATACCCCTTCACTGTCCTTTTAGCACGCTCATTTCACAACTGAATGTACGCCAGAGAATCTTGGGGTTCCCTCTCTCTGTGCAGGGGGGGTGCAAATACAGTCTTGAGTCTGTGTTCCTGAGATAGAGCCCTCTCAGCCACTGCACAATGAACCAGAAAAACCACAGGCATATATAGGCTGGCTTCAGGGGGCCTATACACTCTATTATGTCTTTTTCCCCAGAAATGCAGAGACTGGTTCAAACCCCCACACACTCCTCCTGAGACCTTTCATATTAACTCCCCTTCTTCCGTCCACAGAGTCCCTAGTGGAAGCAGTATAGCGCAGTGGTTTAAGGCTCTAAGCTGCAAATCTGGTGACATCCAGCAGACCAGACCTGGGTTTGAATCCCACATTCCCCCACTTGCATACTGTGCGACCCTGAACAAGTTACTTAACTTCCCTGTGCTCCTAGGTCGCACCTGTAAAAAGAGCTTTCAGCTTAGTGTGCTACTCCTGGTTAAACAACTAAAAAAACTTCACTTTGGTAGTGTTTGGACCTTAAAACAATCACACAGGAGTAGTACAGTTTGAACAACCCTCCCCAAGGCAACACACACAAACGACACTGGCAGAATCATCTTAAAAGTAAACCAAATGCTTTACTAATTAATTAAATGCAGTAAATAACTTAGATAATTTTAGACATTGGTTACAGGATATGGAAAATAAAATGGAAGTACACAAAAAAAACTAAACTTTGAGAATTCTAGTTTGAAAATTCTACCTCAAGGCCTTAGGTGCTGAATTTGAAGTGCAAAATGTTCTTAAAAGTGGTAGCTGAAGTCTTGAGAATAAATTGTCTCTGCTCTCTAAGCAGACAGGGTCCCCAAAATGCAAAAGGCTCAGATACAGTCTTGCACCCATGTTTTATGGGGTTTCTCAAAGGGCAGGTCCAGTGAATATTGACTTGCTCTGCAATTGGCTAGCATCCTATATCTATGGCTACACAATCAATCAGCTTTTAGTAGTTTATTACAAAACAACAAATGTGCATTTCTGAATACGAGAGAAAAAAGGGCTCAGAGGTCAGGTAGTCTAAACCAGAATTTTAGGAAACCATCCAGCCCCCTTTGAAATGGCTGTAATTAAGCAACACTCAGTACAGACGCTTACTTAAATGGTAGACCATACTGCTGTAACGAGATTAAGTCAGTGTAGACCTCTCAAAACAAAATGAGTCGAGACATCATGGCTCCTCTAAAGGTCCTGGCCATTTCACAAGCAAACTGTGCTACCTGGCCTCCCAGTTATGCTTAATTATTATTTTGTCTCCTTCTAAATGATTTCATTAAACTGTAGTTCCAGACTAGCAGCAAACAGCTTCTCTGCCTAATAACAAGAAATTACATAATTGGGGGGGCATGGCTTTTCTTTGTACCCATGATCCCTTGCAAGTTACACTAGCCACCATGGGCATCTGATACATTTCCCACATACAATACCATGAAATATGATTAGAACAATAAGTTATGGCCTTATCTCGCCACAGCAAATACTAGCAGATAAAAAATTAATAACCAGACTGGTTAATAAACAAATCCCCAACAAAGATAAAGTAGATTAATACAGTTAACACTGTATATAGAATGGAAACCCTTACATCCTTTATGTGGGGTCTTCAGACACGGTGCAAGGAATTCTGGTGCAGATGGGTGATGTATCAATTAGAAATGGACTCTGAATTTATACCCTAGTGGTCCTAGCACGAGTCACTATGTTTTATTTCTTGCTGGACCTCACTATCTATTAAATGATGTGTGCTTCAGTATGCAACACTAATTTTTACTCCAAGGCACCTAAATGAGAGATTGCAATGGTATTTTGGCCCATCATAGACAGGTTTTTCTTTAACTGTGTAATCATTATTTTACTGTGAATGTACGCTGATTATACATACTGTTTCCAAATGAACAGACTGCACCTGCCTGTATCTGCTCTGTTTCTATCATACAGTTGCAAAATTACTTTAATAAAAACTGATTACAAGAAAAAAAAAAAGAAACGAGAGATAGGATCACTTTAGATATCCACATCATGAATGCAGTAAGCACAACTGGAGCGTGACCTTGGGGAGGGGGATAATACTGAAAACTACTGGAAGCCAGTGACATCTCCTTACCCAGGGCTCTGACTGTACTTTAGATCCTCTACAAGCCCTGGATCCCATGCCTAGTGTAGCAGTAGCTGCTAACCCCCAGATACCTGCTGCCCGCCCCGGCATGTACCGTACAGGGCTCAACAGGCCCATGTGGCAATGCTACTGTTACCCCCCTGCAAATGGGGGTTCCCAAAAGACTTCCAGGAGCTTGTTTGAATGCTCCAAGCCTGAATGGTGTTTGGCATTTAAGCCATTTATCAGTGAGTGTTTTTAGAGCCTCTGGTACTGTCTCTTTAAGAGCTGTCTGCTTGCAGACATAATTAGTTGTATGGGGGACTGTGTGCTTCTCTGAGTACCACTCGAGCTGCTGCCAATTCACTTCATTTTTGCAGTCACTAGGAGTGCAAAGGGAACCTATCTGAAAGATGTAACTGTTTGCCAGAAATTATTTAGAGTAATAATAAAATTACAGTTTGTCTAACCTGCTTTCTTTGCAGTCAGAACTGTGTCTGCTAGTTCCCCATTCTAGTTTTGAACTGCTGAACTGGACCAATCAGTGTGGGTAAGCTAGCTCTAAAATGGTGCCTTGGACGAATCAGAACTTGGGACTCATAATCTGAGCCAGCCACAAGAGGATTGTATGGGCAGTGACTCTGGAGATGTAGTTTAGACTTCAGTGCCTTTTGGACCAACAGCAGCAGTCTATTGTGAGTGATACAGCCAATCCAGTCAAGAACTGAGGAACTCAAAGGAAGTGCCCAGTTTTGTCGGTTGGAGCTTCAGTTGAGCTTTGGCAGTGAAGAAGGAAGGAGCCCTGTGCTTTTTCAGTGCAGTTTTAGTCAAAACGTGTAAGGCCCAGAGTTCCGTGTCTGCAGCTTGTTAGGACTGAATCCGTCCTGTGAAAAGAATCAAAGGATCTCTGAAGAGTAGAAACCAGGCTCACCCTGTAGAAGACTGGAAGAATTGCTGAAAAATTGCACTCGGTCTGTCAGGAACTGAATCTGCTGTGTGTTCTCCGGTATTGTGCAGTAATTGCGATCGGGATACAGATGCAGCCTGCCTGGTATAGTGCTTTCTTTTATATAAATGTGTGAAGAGGTTTGTGTACCTCAAGTGAGCCCTACTGACATTGAAGGACCCTATCTTATTTGGAGGTCGTGAGTACTAATTCAGAAGGTAGCCCCTGTTGAATTGCCACATTAAATCCAAATGGAATTACTGTACTGCTGACTGTTTAATTTTCCTTTTCTCTGTGTGAAAGGGCCCCTACCAGCTGCCACAGTTTGGACTAGCCACTAGGGCTTGGGGTACCCAGGGACAGTAACTGATAGGGATAGGCCTGCACAGAGCCATAGGTAGATTATTAGAGTGATAAGCTAATTAACCTGATTTCCCCCTGTCCTTGTTATATCCCCCAAATAAATCAGAGCTGCTTGTTTCAGCAAAGTTATACTGCCTGGAGGTATTTGTCTATGTTAAAGTACTGTACTGTGATTTGTTGCACTGTATCTCATTTCACAGGAGGTCCCAGTGCCGGAACCAGTCCTGGGGTAAGTGTATACTGTGAAGGTAATTCTGATATATTGTGTGGGCCACTAGTAGGAAGAAGGGGGTTGCAGTGTCCCAGAGGGCTGTGACCAAGTTAGTTTAACTATTGCAAACCCTGACCTCTGGGTGGAGGCACCGCCATTGGATCCAGGCCCCTCAACCTGTTAGCAGGTAACCTCAGGCAGGGGTGGTAGCCCTGGGGAAGCGCCATTGGGTTACATCTTGAGGCTCACCGCTGGGATTGTGTGTCCTCTAGTGGCCATATTTACTGAACCACTGTTAAAGAAAAAATGGGTACCCCGACAGAAGTGGCTGTGCACGGCTGGTGGAGTGGTGTACTGGGGAGGAGATCGACCCCAAATGCTATGCTTATCCTGGACATCCCCTGGGTATCCATCACGGACACTGTGCAGGAGTACTTTCCAAGGTGGAAGGTTTACAAACCCTGTGGTGGTGGGTCGGCATGCTAATCTGCTCACCCACACTTTCCTGGCCCTAGTAGAGTTTAAGGATCCCATAGATAGCTCCAAAGTGCCACAGACCATTACCCCAGAGGGAGCCCTCACTGCTTGGAGAGTGATAACTAAGGACAGTAAAGACCGGAGAATCAGCCCCACCACTATCTGAAACTTTTGAGGAGAAATTTGCTGAATGGTTTGCTGGGAGAGGGAAAACTGTGGAGGACTTGAAGAAACTATTCTGCCACCTGGGGTGTTCCTCCCCAACACCCTCTCCTGCTCCAGTGCCCGTAATGGTGGCTGAACCAATGCAGACTCCTATTTCTGCACCTGCCATTAGTCACGACTCTTCGAAGGTTGAGGATCTTCTCTGGCACCCTCCCCACCCCCAAGGGGAGGATGACTGGAGACCTGGATAGACTATGTTGCCCCAAATTGCTAGAATGGCATGCTCGGAAGCTGAAGCGAAAGAGGGTTAGTGAGAGCCTCGAGGTCCTGCCCTGGCTACCATCCGTGCTAAACGGGCCAGTAACCCTGAAGCGACTGCACAGGCCTATCTTGAGGCCTTGGAGAATGTGTATGGGGCCCAGATTCTGATGAGGACCTATGGTGGAGAGTAAGAAATGCACAACAGTACCAAGGAGTTGTTGTCTGTGTATGTCTCGGCTGGAAAAATTGTTGCAAGAATGCCTCCAGAAAGGGTAGTTTGCCAGCGATTGAACTGGACCGAACCAGACTGGACAGAATCCTTAAGTCTGCCCCTTCTCAGAACTGCTGTTGCTTCAGTTACGCCTGGCAAATCGACTGGATCCCCACCCTCCTATGATGAGTTAATGAGAGAAATTCGAGGAGTTGGAGAAAAGGCGACCTCGGAGGTACCTGCACCAACAGCTGTACATAAGACCAAAGTGACTGAGGTGACCCATCAAGTGAAGTTCAGGGGCAGAGGTTGACAGTCAATGAGTGCTCTGACAAAAAGAAAAAGATATGCCACAATGAGTGAACTGTTGAGAGAGAGATCCGGGAATTCAAAAAACAGTCCTTTATGAAGGCCACGCCTGCAAGAACGGGCCCTGACCTATATCCCACTGCATCTGCTATCAGGGTGGGGTACCCACCATGTATCTCCTACTGATAACAGCTCAAACTCAATTCCTTGACCATGGAAGTGGAGAAACTGACGAGATGTCTCCAAATGCTTATCACGCACTAGAACAGAGATGGCACCCAGGTTTCCAGTTAGTAATACCCCGCCCTGGCTCCCAGTGTGCGCCTCGGCCAGCTCAAACTCCAGAAAGTATGTTTTGCTATAATTGTGGGAAAGATGGGCACATGAAAGGGAATGCCAGTCCCCAAAAGACACTGACAAAGTTGCTATAGGCTACAAGGAGAGCCGAGAAGAAATCAGTGGTTAAGAGGTGCACGACATGATCCCAGTGAGGGCACCAAAAATGCTAATTCACGCCCTTTTGTGGCAAGGTCAGTTGCCCAGGCCCCACTACCGCCTCTCAGACTGGTCCAGAATAGTGGGTCCTCCATGGAGACCACTGTAAAGGTGAATGGAGTGTCTACAAGAGCTGTATTAGACAGTGGCTCCCAAGTGACAATTATGTTCCAGGATTGGTATCAGAAGCATTTGTCAGACGTACACTTACAACCATTAGAAGGACTGCATTATGGGGGTTAAGTGAGGAAGGCACCCTATTCCGGTATATCCGACTTGGCTGTCTTTCCACCTCCGTGGCTGGAGTGGCCGAACAAGTAGAGACCTAGCTAGTGTGTCCCCCACTGGACTGTATGATGGTGTCCTTTGCTGATTGGAACAAATGCTCATATGTTCGGAAGGCTGGCACAGTTGTGTTATGAAAACAGGGTCAAAGACTAGTAGAGCTTTAAGAGTTCCAGCTTTAATAAGAAGGCCTATGAGGCACAAGAGATGTGAAAAACAGAACCAGAGGAACCGGTCGAATTGTATGGAAGAAGGATCCTGAGTCTTCTGATCCTGGCCAAATGCCCAGTGTACCTTACAGGAGAGTCCGTATCAGGAAAGGATGTTAAGAATAAAATATTAATGTTGGATGCACCAGGCGATGGAAAATTGCCAGAGGGACTGCTGGTCAAGCCTAGTATTTTGCCCTAGGAGCCCATGCTTATGCCAGAAGGGTAATGGTCCAAGTTCATAATGTGTCTGAAAGAGACATGAGTAAACAGAGGTTGCATCCTGGCTAATGTGCATTGTGCAGACACTGCAGTGCTACCCAGCAGCAAGTTCAAGGAAGAATGACGAAGTAACGCCTGACTTGTTTGATTTCGCGACCCGCTGCCAGCTGAATGGAAAGTGAGGATCAGTGAGAAGCTTGCCCAGAGACCAGGGTGTTTTCTTTAAAGGAATGGGATGTAGGATGCGTGCAAGGAGCTGAGCACAATATCCGGCTGCATGACGAAAGACCATTTCGTGAGAGGTCTCACGCCTGGCACCTGCTGGACATAGATGATGTGGAGACGGCATCTGCAAGAGATGTTAGCTGCTGGTGTAATACAAGAATCCAGAAGCCCTTATGCTTCCCCATTGTGGTAGTGGAGGAAAAAGAATGGAACAGTAAGGATGTGTGGATTATCGCATCTTAAACCGGCGGACTATCCCTGATCAGTACACAATACCCCGCATTCAGGATGCTTTGGACTGCCTAAGCGGGGAGCAAGTGGTTCTCTGTGCTGGATCTCCTGATAGGTACTACAAGATCCCGTGGCCCCAGAGGACCGTGAGAGACTGCCTTTATCTGTCAACTTGGCTTCATAGAATTCATGAGGGATGCCTCAAGGATTTCAGTACCCCAGCCACTTTTCAGCGATTGATGGGCGTGCAGTGGGGACATGAACTTACTAGAGTGCCTGGTATACCTAGATGATGTTATTGTGTTTGGCAGCTCACTGGAGGAACATGAAAGCAGATTATTTAAGGTATTGGACCGACTGGGAGGACTTTGGCCTTAAACTGTCCATTGATAAGTGTCAATTCTTTCAAACATCAGTAAAGTATGTGGGACACATATAGTATCCACCGAGGAATAGAGACCGACCCAAGTAAAGTTGAGGCCTTGACACCTGGCCACAGCCCAAAATCTAAAAGAACTGCAAAGATTCCTGGGATTCTGTGGTTATTATCGGCGCTTCATCAAGGACTATTCAAGAGTGATCCGCCTTTACTTAACCTTACTCAAGGTATCCCCCAACCCACAAAAATACCAAAAGTCAGCGTCCCTCAAGACTGAAAGAGTGTATTTTCATCCAAGTGAAGTATTTGGGGCCCGCTGGACTCTGATTGTGAGACTGCTTTTCATGAGATCATATATCAACTTACCCATGCTCCAGTGCTGGCCTATGCCGATCCAAGAAAACCACTTACGCCTGCACACTGATGCTAGCTTGCAAGGGTTGGGGCCTGTTGTACCAAGAGCAACGAGAATGGCCTGAGACCAGTGGCCTTTGCCAGTAGAAGCCTGACCCCATCCGAAAAGAACTATCCTGTACATAAGTTAGAGTTCCTAGCTTTTGAAGTGGGCTATTGTTGACCAATTCCATGAGTACTTGTATGGGGCTAAAATACTAGTAAAAACTGACAATAATCCTTTGACCTATGTGCAGACCTCAGCTGATTGGATGCCACTGGCCATAGGTAGCTTTGCATTATCTACATATGACTATGCTCTCGAATAACCGAGCAGGTCTGAACCACATAGATGCTGATGCTCTCTCCCGGAGGCCTGTTCCCCAGAATGATTGGGTCCAGTTGGCAGAACCTGACATTCGGGCCTCTGCCAAGGAAGTTGTGACAGGAGGAACAAATGTCCGGACATGATGGACTGCATGGTGGATTGCTTGGGAGCCTCTGAGAATTGTATACCTGCTGCTTATCGCCACTCTTTCTGCACACAGACATTGGTGCACTGCCTCAGCTGGACAATGACAGTATGCATGGCTCAATCCCACGATCCCATGATCAAAGCAGCTTAGAAGCCCTCTATGCAGGAAAAGATGTGTCCAAATTACGCTCCACTGATTTGAGAACTGCACTGTTATACAAAGAAGGTCCTAAGTTGAAACTGGATCAATAAACTGTTATACAGAGAAACAGTAGACAGAGGGACAAGTAGACAACAACAACTAGTGCTGCCCACTGCCTTCGAGACTCAGTACTGAGGTCCTTGCACAACCACATGGGGACCTTGGTATAGACAGAACACTTGACTTGGTGAGATCCAGATTCTATTGGCCTAAGATGGGGGCTGATGTAGCAACACATTCAGACTTCAGGTCGCTGGGTTACAGAGGAAAGCTTTGCTCCAGAGGGGCTGCCCCTTGTTAACATCACCACCAGTGCACCCATGGAGCTGGTCTGTATTGATTTTCTGGAGTTTGAGTCAGATCAAAGAAATATCAGTAATGTGCTGGTGGTCACTGACCATTCCTACGAGATATGCCCAAGCTTTCCCACCAAAGACCAGAAAGCATCCACTGTGGCCAAAGTACTTGTAGAAAACTTTTTGTTCACTATGGGGCTCCACAAAGAATCCATTCTGATCAAGGGAGACTTTGAGAGTCGTCTGATCAAAGAGATGCTTTCTCTGTGGGGAGTGCGAAAGCCAGAACCACTCCTTACCACTCCCAGGGGACCCACAGCCTGAACGCTTCAACCGCGACTTTGCTAGATATGCTAGGCACCCTGCACCCAAAGGACAAGCCTAGATGGAGCCAACAAATTAGCACCCTGGTACATGCTTATAACTGCACCAAAAGATGCCACTGATTCTCCCCACCGACCTGATGTTTGGAAGAGAAGCTCGACTACCAGTAGATATGTGTGTTGGGGTCTCTCTGATGGGGTTCAAGCTGACAACTATTTACAGTATGTGCAAAAGTTAAAGGCCCAGCTAACTCATGCGTACCAACTGGCTCAAACCATGGCTGCCAAAAGAAATCTGGCCAACAAAGAAAGGTATGATAAAAGGTGAAAGCACAGGAACTCCAGGAGGGAGATGGGTATTACTAAGAAATCTGGGACTGCATGGCAAGCACAAGATTGCTGACAGATGGCACCATCTCCCCTCACATTGTAGTGGGCAAACCAGATGATCTGCCAGTGTACAAAGTAAGGCCTGAGAATAATTCAAAAGATGTAAAAACAATGCATAGAAATCATTTACTGCCCATTGACAAATCCTGATTGAGTCTGAGCTCCCAGAAGATGCCCTCTGACCAGTGATCTAGAGCTGCTGCTAAGAAAAGATCAAGAAAGTCTGCACCTACAGAAGCAAAGTTAAAGTGTTCCTCTCCCACAAGTCCCAGTTGAGCATGACTGTCAGTCCATATCAGAAGAAAGTGAGAGTGACTTTGAATACTATCCTTCTTACGAACTGAGTCAATTGTTCTGGGCAATCCCTAGTCAATACTGGAGACAAAGCTGGGCCTTCTGGACTGTCTAAGCCCCAGCTTCATCCCTGAGCCAATGCTCCCAGAAAGTGAAGTGCAAAGCATCAGATCAGATGAAATGGAATCATTGTGCATGGTTGAACTGTTTGAGCTTTCAGGGAGGAAATGATAGATTGGGGCAGACTGGTGATACACCCGAACAAGAAGAGTATTTTGAGTGCCCTGACAGTCCACTGCCAGTGTCCGAAAGCTCTCCATGCGAGCCAAATGTTGTGGACTCAGAAACTGTAACTCCTGGAGCTGAAAGTCCCCAAGTTCTAGCCTCTCTACCCCCATAGAGACTCCTGACAAGTGAGGACAATGCTGAAAATGAGGCTCAGAGTGCAGAGACTATAACAGTTCCCCTAGAAAGACTGGTCGAGCTGTAAAGCCTGTGGTGCACCTCAGTTATGATTCACTTGGGAGGCCTGTGGACTTGCCTCTCAATGTTGTCCATAAAAGGAGTGTATGTGTCCCCGAGCTCATTGCCCAAACTGAGCATCAGTGCTAACTCCAAGTTACTTGTATTGCCCTCTAAGTATGGTGCCTTGCCCCATCCAGCCCAAAGGTAACTGATAGGAAGGCCCCTCTCTTCAGGTTTCATGTACAAGAGGTAATAACTTGAGTTATGGTACAATGTGTAATGTAATACTGTGTAAAGTGTGACGACTGCAATGTTTCAGAAATGTGTTCTTGGTAAATGACATATTGACTGGATGATTACATGTGCGAGCCTAATGCAAATGTATATGGTTGCAGTTGAACTTATGGGTACTCTGCTTGACGCGACGGCCAAGCTTTCCCAGGCCAGGAAGGGTGTAACCCCTGCAAATGGGGGTTCCCAAAAAGACTTCCAGGAGCTTGCTTGAATGCTCCAAGCCTGAATGGTGTTTGCAGTATTTAAGCCATTTATCAGTGAGTGTTTTAGAGCCTCTGGTACTGTCTCTTTAAGAGCTGTCTGCTTGCAGACATAATTAGTTTGTGATGGGGGACTGTGCTTCTCTGAGTACCACCGAGCTGCTGCCAATTCACTTCATTTTGCAGTCACTAGGAGTGCAAAGGAACCTATCTGAAAGATGTAACTGTTTGCCAGAAATTATTTAGAGTAATAATAAAATTACAGTTTGTCTAACCTGCTTTCTTTGCAGTCAGAACTGTGTCTGCTAGTTCCCATTCTAGTTTTGAACTGCTGAACTGGACCAATCAGTGTGGGGTAAGCTAGCTCTAAAATGGTGCCTTGGACGAATCAGAACTTGGGACTCATAATCTGAGCCAGCCACAAGAGGATTGTATGGGCAGTGACTCTGGGAGATGTAGTTTAGACTTCAGTGCCTTTTGGACCAACAGCAGCAGTCTATTGTGAGTGACAGCCAATCCAGTCAAGAACTGGAGGAACTCAAAGGAAGTGCCCAGTTTTGTCGGGTTGGAGCTTCAGTTGAGCTTTGGCAGTGAAGAAGGAAGGAGCCCTGTGCTTTTTCAGTGTGCAGTTTTAGTCAAAAAAACGTGTAAGGCCCAGAGTTCCGGGTCTGCAGCTTGTTAGGACTGAATCCGTCCTGTGAAAAGAATCAAAGGATCTCTGAAGAGTAGAAACCAGGCTCACCCTGTAGAAGACTGGAAGAATTGCTGAAAATTGCACTCGGTCTGTCAGGAACTGAATCTGCTGTGTGTTCTCCCGGTATTGTGCAGTAATTGCATCGGGATACAGATGCAGCCTGCCTGGTATAGTGCTTTCTTTTATATAAATGTGAAAAGAGGTTTGTGTACCTCAAGTGAGCCCTGCTGACATTGAAGGACCCTATCTTATTTGGAGGTGTGAATACTAATTCAGGAACGCCCTGTTGAATTGCCACATTAAACCAAATGGAATTACTGTACTGCTGACTGTTTAATTTTCCTTTTCTCTGTGTGAAAGGGCCCCTACCAGCTGCCACGGTTTGACTAGCTACTAGGGCTTGGGTACCAGGGACAGTAATTGATAGGGATAGAAGCCTGTGCACAGAGCCATAGGTAGATTATTAGAGTGATAAGCCAATTAACCTGATTTCCCTGTCCCTGTTATATCCCCTAAATAAATCAGAGCTGCTTGTTTCAGCAAAGTTATACTGCCTGAGGTATTTGTCTATGTTAAAGTACTGTACTGTGATTGTTGCACTGTATCTCATTTCACAGGAGGTCCCAGTGCCGGAACCAGTCCTGGGGTAAGTGTATACTGTGAAGGTAATTCTGATATATTGTGTGGGCCACTAGTGGGAAGAAAGGGGGGTTGCAGTGTCCCAGAGGGCTGTGACCAAGTTAGTTTAACTATTGCAAACCCTGACCTCTGGGTGGAGGCACCCGCCATTGAATCCAGGCCCCTCAACCTGTTAGTGGCAAATCAGGCAGGGGTAGTAGCCCCTGGGATAGCGCCATTTAGGGGTTACACTACACAGTGCTGTGTGTGACTCCTTGCTGGGCCTTTAATGACACGATCTACAAAATCTACATCTGTGATTTGCCCTTTGCCACACTCACAGGAAGGACCCCTCCTACCCTCAACCACCACCACAGCGTGAATGTGCATTTGTATACAGCGCAACTGGGTGGCAGAGTAAAGCAAGTAAGGGCAAAGTACACATTCTGTGCAATCCTCAAAGTGCGACTCAGAATCAGGTCCTCAGTGTTCAACTCCCTTTTAGAAATGGCCACATTCCAGTCACTTGTACCCCAGTGCATATAGAACTTCAGATTTTCTTTGCTGAGACCCATTTTAATCAATTTATTTTTTTGGGTGAGTGGGGTTCTTCCAGATCTGCCTGGTCCTCACCCTGTCAGTCGCATCCTTCCTCTGACCAACAGGGCAGGAGTACAGCTACCTGCACAGCTCATGCCCATACTATTTCTGAGTCTGCAAGTGGGAGGGAGGGGTGAAAGTGCCCGGCAGCCCACTCCTACGCTTCCTGGAAATTGAGTGCTTCACCTACGTGACACAGCTGGCCAATGGCCAGCTCCAACGTGCTCCTACCTGTCATGACACTGGGTTGGCTTCATGAATGACACTTAATGCGACTGCATCTATATTTTTTAATGTAACCCCCAAATAATAAAAAGAAATGTGCATCTTTGTAAAGGCCTGGTGCAACAGGATGCTTCATTACAATCCCTAACTCTTCGCCATTTTTGTGTGCCCTATCCTCCCCCCCCAATCCCTTGAGACCAATGCAGCTGCACCTCCCCTGCTGCCAGGGTAACTCTCTTCACAATGGACTCCAGTGTTGCTCTATGGACACTTAGCAGGGGCTGGGCTCGAGCACAAGAACCCGCCTACAATCTCCCTCTCCCATCTCCGAGACAAAGTGCTTCACTCCGTCTATGTGCACAGCCACCAGATACCCGGGATCAAAAGACTGAAGTTCGATCTGGTTCTAAACCCAGTCACATGTACATTGAAGCAGAAGGTCCAGTAACAGTGTCCCACACAGTATAAAAGTACCTGAAGAGCTCTTGGGCGCTGGGGAAGCTGTATATCTCAACACTGATTCCAAAATCATGCCATCACTTGCTGTCGCAATATTTCCTAAAATGGCAACCTTGAATCAATGCAGAACGACTGTAGTAGTAATGCATAGCTTCAAACTGCCTGCTACCTGAAGATGAACCCATTACCTTGTTTAAAAGTGTTTTTTCATGTACTTACACACCATCACAGATTGTGGTCTTAAACCATACCCTATAAAGCAACACTGACAACCCTATTTGCATCATATCATTTCTAGTTGAAGCGCCACATTTTATAATCGCTTACCTTCTCTAAAATTCATTAGTGTTGCTGGTTGGTTTATTTACTTGGTTTCTTAGTAGACCTGAAATGCATGCTTAATGGTGTAGTTACACCCAACCTTATTTTGTTCAAATTCTTGATATACGCTTACTGCATACTTCCTGACCCCCCCCACCACAAACAGTGCAGCCAGTCATGATGCAATAGCCTCCTCCTCCTCCTCCTCCTCCTCCCACTGCATCATGAGTGACTGGACCATGTTGGCGGTGTCCCCAAGTCCAGTAAAGATGCAGTGAGCGTGGATCAAAGATTGTACATAAACATGTTTTTGTGTGGTAACACCAGTAAGGTAGGCAGTCTGTTTTTCACTTTTTTTAAAGAAAAAAAAATCAGAATCAAACCACCAGCTACATCAGCTGTCTCTACAGAATGTGACCAGTCATAGCATGTGTTTTGTAAACTGGAGATGCTTTGAGGCCTAGGAGGGTTGACAGTGGCCCTTTAAATGAACTGCCAAGAAACAGTGCTACGTTTTGCAGGACTAGGTGTTTTTATCGGTTTCTGCTTATTTTTTTATTTATTTTGGATCTTGGATTAACCTTTTGAGCTCAGAGCTCTTTACATAGGTTCCATGTTAGTACATTTAGACCAAGTAAGTGATTCTACAGAGGACTGAGACAAACAAGGTAATAGAATTAGCACGAGAACATTTAAGTACAGCTGGTCTTTAAACAAAGGAATGCCAAAAAATAGAGCGAAAACTAAAACTGGAATAAGTAAACACAGTCAGATACAAACAGGAACAGACTAAATAACTGTGCCCAACAGGGAGCCTGTTAGTTGTCAGCAACATGAGGGGGTTAGCGCACAGAAGTGCTGGAGAGACGGGTTGGGGGGTTGAGCCCCAAGTGCAGGGTGTCCGAGAGAGAGAGAGAGAGAGATCTGTTTGGCAGATGGTAGGAGATGCCTTTGCTAGGTGCTATCAAGTAGGCAGTGTGGGCTACACTAAGAGTTTAGAGCACCTACTTGAGAAACAGGAGATAGTAGGTTCAAACCTTGCAAGATCCAAATACTACATGACCTTAGGAATGTCACTTAACCTCTCACTGCTCAAACCCACCAAGCTGAGTACATGGGTAGATGAAGAACCCCTTTGGAAATGAGATGTTGCATTTCAGATGCGCTATCCTGGGTAAATAAATTACAAAAAAAAAAAAACCTGATGAAGACCATACTTTGCAGTCTTAGTTATGGAGACCACAGCCAGTCGGATTGATCCAGCCCCCTCATTAAATATTTTCCAAAAGCAAGTGAAACATGGCTTTGTACACCTGCATCTGGAACAGATCGGACATGAGGTTTCACAAATCTCTGTTGACATGCTTAGAGAATGTATTGGTATATTTGTTTAAACTGACAGTGGTACTTTCTTCACGTTTAGTTCTGACATCTTTTGCTTTAACACATTAAATAAAATGTCGTGATTACAGATTGTTAAGTTTCATGTTTTGTGTACATTGTGAAGCTCCTTGAGCATCGTGGAAGGGTTCTATATAAATAAACAATCAATATTTGTCTATCCCTCTAACTAAACATGCAAATTGTATATTGTCATACTACCATGCAAATTTGTCCAAAAGCTTTCACAGAAAAAAATATTAAAGCACTGGTGTTACTTATCAAGCATAATCATTTTCTTGGTACTGTGAATGCAGACTAGAATATTTCATGTCAACATTATGTGTACTGTGTCAATATTATGTGCACTGATTGTTATTCATTCTGTTTTTTTCTTTATTTGTATATTTAGATTATTCAGTCAGGAGGGTACACTAAGCAGAGAAAAGCTCATTTCCAGTTGTGTCCTGAGCGACAGGCCATTGGAATATATGGTACAACAGAAATATTAATATAATACGCATACAATTAATAAAATACAAGAAATGATAAGCAAACTGCATTATAACAGTGACACAGGCAAATACCAAGGAGATACAATGATTCTCCAACAGGATGCACCAAATGGTGAGAAAGGCAGTGCATTTAGGCAAGTCAAGTCTTTTTTCAACCCCCTATCCCAGAGGCTCAAGGTGTCATACAAACAAATGTAAACAAAACATACAACTACAGCTACAAACTGTATCACAAATAAACATCAGAAAAAAATAATAAAAAGTTACTGTAGGCAAATTCAAACAAATGGGACTTTAAAACATTTTTAAATGCAGTGGAGGGGCTACCTCTCCCAATGCTGGTGACCCAGGTTCAGGAGCTAGATGGGGTCATCGTGGACCAGACTGGGAGAGGAGGGTCCAGCATCCCAGGGGATGCCCTCACCCTCCAGGAGGGAGGGTACCATCCTCCACTCCAGTACTGCCATCTGGGTGACCACAGGTGGTAGTGAGGCTGGAAGATCATCACTAGCATTGGTGCGATCGCGCGACTCGTGAGTGCATACCCATGATGCCAGTGCGCGATGTCTCCAGACTGGGTGAAACACTGGAAAAAGGGCCCCAGTATCTGCAGTGATGGATCCCAGTACATGTGGGTCTTAGCACCTCCATCATGGTGCCTCCTGATGAAGGCATTACTCAGGGTGCATCTTCCTCCACTCTGACTCTACCTGCAGGTGAGGGAAAGAGCCATGGCTTCTTGATGGCCAGCAATCATAGGTAAGGAGGTGCAGGAGGGATCGCATGAGTACCCAGGGAGCTCCTGAAAGAGATGGGCATTGGTGCAGGAGAGGGGCTTAAACAAATGAACAGTAAAAAGTGCCTCCATCACAGGGGCACCTTGAACCTAGAGTAGCAGAGAATTCCAGACCTACTGGGCAGCTAGCCCAAAAGGTCTGTCCCCAGATAATTTCCCCCTTGATCCTGGAACAATAAGAAATCCCACCTCTGCAGAGAAGAAAGTGTGACTAAGGGCGTATATAGACAGGAGGTCTTTCAGGTAGCCAGGGTCAAAACTGTGCCAGGCCTTGGCCTTGTAAGTCAAAAAGCCAATCTTAAAGCTGATACAGCACCTAACTAGGAGCCAGTGCAGACTGTGCACTACAGGTGGGTTTTGTTGTGACTGAGATATCCCCACAGCCAGTCAGGCTGCCACATTCTGCACAAGCGCCTGGTAATGCATAAGACTTCCAGCCAATCCTAGGTAGAGAGCACTGCAGTAATCCAGTCTGGATATAACAAATGCATGTGCTATCATGATTGGGTGCCCTGGCGCTAAGCATGGTTTAATCTGGGCAATGTTCCATATATAAAAAGTCACTTTGGACTACCACTGACGCCTGATGTTCTGGAGTCAGACTGTAGTCCATAATTACCCCACAGTTGTTTGACCCTATCCAACAGTTCCAAGTGCAGCGCCATTTAAACATGGTATCATGGCACCATAACTTGTCAACTGCTGACCCACTGGAATTCAACTCAGTGAGTAACACCTCTGTCTTGCCACGGTTCAGACTAAACCAGCTGGAGGCCATTCACTCATTAATTTCTCTATAACTTAAATTCAATGCAGAGGCCACATTATCCAAATTCGATACAAAAGACAGGTAAAACCTGGATATCACTGGCATAGCAATAACACTCCAGACCATACTGTCTTATGACCTCACCCAAAGGTAGCATGTACACAGTGAACAACATGGGAGTGAGAATTTACACCTGCGGCACTCCACAGCTGACCACAGCTATTCCGGAAATGGAATTACCAAGTAAAACTTACTGTGCCTTGCCAGCAGGATAAAAGAATGGTCGCCATTCTGTGCAGAGGCCTGAGTATACATTCTTTAATTTTTCAGGGTGAGGCTCAAGATGTGCTGTCATAACCTTCTCAACCATTTGGGACGGGCCTGTAATTCCCAAAATTTAACAACCCAAAGATGGCTTCTTTAGGAGTGGTCTCACTATTGCCGTCTTCAGAACAGTTGGAAAGACTGTCTTCTCCAAGGAACATTTGCAATATCCATGATAACTGGACTCAAGGTCTCACAGCAACTCATAAGCAGCCAAGTAGGGGCCCAGGTCCATTATACAGTAAGTGTGGTGC
This sequence comes from Neoceratodus forsteri, assembly GCA_016271365.2. Lineage (NCBI taxonomy): Eukaryota > Metazoa > Chordata > Ceratodontiformes > Ceratodontidae > Neoceratodus > Neoceratodus forsteri. Next base: position 6,895,349 of record CM028134.1, read on the forward strand.
ACCTCCAAGGTCACCCAGAGCATATCTCATCTACCAAAACTAGCCCAAAATCCCACGAGGTAGGCAGACTGTTCATGCTCATCTTCAGATGCATACAGTCATCTCATGACAGGCCACTTGTGGAGATCCCAGTCTAATGGAGAACACCATATCAGGAAAGAACCAATTAGACTCCCTACATTTCTCTTGAAAATAAGCTTCCAGGCCACAGACATGGTAAGCTTGATAACCTGTGTACAAGGCAGAAGAGTTGGACCACTTGGTTGTTCCCTGAAGCAATCATCCTCAACAGAAACTATAACTTTTTCAGTGTGTTTGCTGGTACACATTACAGTAGTTCTTCAACATCAAATCTATTCTCCATAGACCCACACCTCCTCCAAGAACATACTAACATACTAAAATTCCAGCAGAATAGGCTTAATGGTCTTTCGAGTCTGCTCGATTGGTTAGCCCCCACCCTGGGTGCTGACCTTGCTGTCCCCCTCGCCTTCTCTGGCTTCTCCCTTCCCAGTTCCGGATATTCTTGCTGCATTGGATTTTGCTTCCAGAATCCTTCCCCCCTGTACCTGTCCCAGCCCCTCTTGAACCCCTCCACCGTCTCTGCCTCCATCAGTCCCCTAGGCAACCCATTCCATGGCTCCACCACCCTCTCAGTGAAGTAGCACCTCCTCCTTTCTCCCCTGAATCTTCCACCCATGCCCTCTAGTGGCCCCCTCCTCCTTCCTTCGAAGCACCCTGACTGTTCCTCCCCTATTTACCCTCTTCATGTACTTGAAGACCTCTATCATGTCCCCCCGGTCCCTTCTCTCTTCCAATGTGTACATATTTAGCTCTTCGAGCCTCTCCTCATGGGTCCTGTCCCCCCAAGCCCCAAATCATTTTGGTTGCCCTCCTCTGGACCCTCTCCAGGAGTTTAATGTCCCTCTTTAAGTGTGGCCTCCAAAACTGCACGCAGTACTCAAGGTGTGGCCTCACCAAGCAGTTATACAGAGGAAGCATCACTTCCCTCCTTCTAGAGGCGATCCTCCTAGCGATGCATCCCAGCATCCTATTGGCCTTGGCTGCTGCCCTCCTACAAGTCTCCGAGTTGTTCATTTTGACATCCACCACCACCCCCAGGTCCCTCTCAGCCATCGAGACTTGTAGCATTCCCCCCCTCCAGGGTGTACACTTGGCCCGGTTTCTGGCCCCCAGGTGGAGTACCTTGCATTTCCCTGTATTGAACCTCAGCTTCCACTTTCTAGACCATCTTTCCAGAGCCTCCAGGTCCCCCTGTAGGGCCACCCTCCCCTCCTCCCCATCCACCACCACCCCCAGTTCATTCAGTGAACATGCCAACCTCTGTTTCTTAGTCTTCAACTGCCTCAGCACATCACATTACCATGGTGAGCTGTGGCAGGAGGTCATGGAATGGAAATGGTAGGATGCAAGGATTCTAAGGCAGCCATGACAGTAACACTGTAGCACTCCATGGTCTTCTTGGCTGCCTCAGCACAAGATGTCTAGAGCCGCCAAGGGTTGCTAGACTCCAGATTATGTTTATGACAGTAAGAGACTATCTCGAGAGGCGAGGAAATCAAACGGGGGGGGGCACATAGTAACAGTGCGATGTGATGATTTAACTAAGTGACAAGATCAACCGTGACATTGTAAGGCCAAACGAGAACACCAGGTCCAAGGTGTTGATGGATCCTGGAGGCAACAGTCTGTGCAATGCTTACAATATCATCATCAAGTGGAGGAACTGCTGACTGAAGTCCCCCAGCACATCTGTTTGGTGCAGTCTAAGACCAGGTTGGCCATGAAGTCTGCCATTTCCTACAAGAACTCATTCTTATGTCTTGGAGGATAATACATGAGAATGACTACGTAACCTGCTCATGTTGGACTGACATGTATTTAAATAGGGCTATGCCTTGAGCCCCAAGTCAGATCTACAGCAGATGGCCCTCCCCATACTGCCACCTCAGGCAATGCACCACAAAGTATCCAGCCAGAATACATTCATCCAATACAAGGTCAGAGTCATCCTATAGCCAAGTCTAGGTGATGTATACCAGGTCAGCCGAGGAATCCACAGTGCAACCCTCTATCACTGTGGTTTTACTCTTCGGTGACCAGGTGTTTGACAACGCTGCCCAAAGAGGAGCTGCTGGGACAACTGGCTCATTGGCCACCAAATGGGTAGCATACGGCATAGCTCTTGGGATTGGGACCAGACAGGGTGCCCTGTCCTGATTCCAATTCTTACCAGTGTGTCTCCTTGTCCTCATATCCTCAGCCTCCCCCCCCCCCATTTACCCCATACTAGACCCATGCCTGCGGCTTCACCTTTGAAGCATTCCCACCCAAAACGCTACAGTGAACTAGGACCTCATTGGTGGGGCAAAACAGAATCCTCTGAATGACAGCAACTGCCAAAGCAGGTCCAGCCAGTAAATGTGCTTAGTATAAAGTCTCAGAATGCACACAGGTCCTGATTCATGAATGGGTTACGTCTACGGCAAGTCCCTGGTGTGCCAAACATATGGCTCGGGGGGCTTGCAGCAGACATTTGGTGCTGACTGCAATTCTGGATCGGGTGCACCAGACGCAGCAAGTTAAACCAGCTCCCCCCCCCGGTCTAACTTTGCATCCAAGGGGGATCCATTTTACGGGCTTGCGCTTAAACCTTTGCGCAAGCTGCAGTAACACACGGAAAAGGTCGCAAATGCACCATCCCTTCTTCAATCGGGCTGCACTGCACCAAAGGGCATTGGCGCAGCTGCATTGCAGATGATGCAGGTTTGGTGCAGGCCCCGGGTCAACCTTCTAGAATTGGGCCCACAATGCTCGCAGTAACAAAAGCTTAACACAAGAAAAGACAACCCCCCATCCCCTCCATCCCAACAAGCATTAAATCAGAACCTTCCCACACTAGTCACTCCTCTTATAATAACATATAAGCACTCAAATACAACTCCACCCACTCCAAATTACAATCAGATTTAAACTGAATTTGAAAAACACATAAAACCCCAGGGACCTGGGTTCAGGAATGAGACTGGGTTGCTGGAGGGCTGGTTGGGGGAGGATAGTTGAGCATTCCGTGGATGCTCGCCTCCTTGGGGGTGGGAGGGTTCCTGGCCTCTTGTGCTACACCATCACCTGGGTGACTACAGGTGGCAGTGCAGGCAGAAGCCAGATGTAAGGGATGGGGAACATCACAGCTCTGACACTGCAGCATCAAGATGCATCACATACCAACATTCAGGGTGGGGAGGAAAGTGGAAAATCCCCCGACCACGCATGATGCCACCCGCCACCCTGCCACAGGTCCCGCACCTCCGAGTGGGCTATCACACCCTCACTGAAGCTTCAACTCTGTCCAGGGGTTTGGGGTGGACCCCAGGCAGCCTTTCCCATGGGAGGTTACCCATGGGTGATCAAGGAGTGCACAGAAGTCCTGGGAATGGTAGGTGATGGGGCTGAGCAGGGCAGGGGTAAAGCATACTAAATAAAAAACATATACAAGAAATATGGTAACATTTTTGTCTTTTCAGTGGTGGGTGCAAAACTCCTCTTTTGTCAGTTATCAGATTCAGTTCCTGGATGCACAAGCACAGAGTTCTTACAAAAAATGCTTTCTACTACCTCAAAATACAGCTGAGACCGGAAGCAGATAGCAAACTGAAGTTAGTTTCAAGCATATAACTTATAAACGGAAAAGTCCCACCTGGTGCCACCAGGTACAGTATGTACGTCCCAGGACAAAATCCAGCATAAACATCCTCTCAAAGTCTCAGGACTACGGAGTATACCTTGGCTACCCTGACCTCTCTCATGGGTCAATGTTCCTTCAACAGCAGCAGTAAACCAAAGCACTGTGCTCACACCGCAGTGCGCACTAGAGCAGAGAAATCAGTTAATTCCCTTCTTGGGCCCTCACCAAAGTTTAAAGAGCCCAAACTACGTATTCCTCCATGACACTGAAACTGGCAACTGTGGCACAATGTTCCACCACTCCGGCCATTGCAGAACCAATCTGGAAGCAACTTTCTATACACTGCTCACTTTACTTGCAAGCCAGCATAGCACAACATCATCAACACTAAGCTATGAACAATGTAAACCATCTTGGGGTTGTTTCTCTTGCTGATTGTATTCATAGCAGCCAGAGACAGTTTCACAGAAAGTGGTAGCTTAAAAAAATCAAACTTGTTCAAGAGTGTATTGTCACAGTCTCGTCTATACAGGCACTCACTACAGGGCTGAACAACTCCAAGGCTAAAAAAAAAAATTAAAAAACAAAATTGTCTCTTTCTCTCTCTCTTTCATCGGTCCCAACCTAATAAATTTTAAAAGATAAAGCTAAACTAAAACAGAAAATTATGAACTTAATGTTGTTCCCAGAATCCAGTTATCCAGCACAGGCATTTGTCCTGGGCAGAATGTAAACAGTTTTTTTTATATTCTTTGGTAACCAGGTAAGGCCCACTAGGCACAAGTGCCTGTTTTCAGGGGTGTCCCAGGAGCACTGGTGAGGTTGAGTGACTTGCTCAGAGTCACGCAGTATGCAAATGTGGGCTGTGGGAATCAAACCAAGGTCTGCTGGATGTACCAAGCTCATTCACAGCTTGTTACTCAAACCTCTAGGCTATACAGCCCTCCCAAAATGGAGGTAGATGCAACACAGAGAGGAAGTAGGGTGGCGAGACCTTGAGAAAAAAATGGATGAAGGAAGGAGGTGTGCACGGATAAGGCAGGTGAGAGAGGTAGGGAGAGTTAGGTTCAGGAGCAGGTATAAGCAGTATGCACAAGGAGCGGGAAGAGCAGAGCTAGAGGGAAAGGTTACACCAGAGATGACGAAGCCTGTAGGAAAAGATGGTATGCCCCGCTGAGGTCTTACGGAGGAAGATGAAGGAAGGAGAGTTAAGAGAAACTGAGAGAGAGAAGGTGATGAGAGAGTTGAGGAAGCAGTGGAGGGAGCCACATCTGAAAAACAAAAGAAATGCAGTGGGAGAAACAAGCTGACATGGGACTCTGTGGCTCACCTGTCTTGCTGTCTGAGCTGTTTTGTTGCATGAATTATCTGGAAATATAGTTTTTTTGCAAACACAAGTAAGCTTTCTCAGGTTTCTTTTTTTTTTTTTTCTTCAATATAGCTTTCTGGCCCTTCAACTGCCATCCACTCCTGACTTTTCAGCTCTCCCTCTGACCCCCCAGCCCTGACTGCTGCTCCCCACCCCAGACATAGTGGCCAGCAGGGATCCATATGGAGAGGGGCCTGAGCAGATCATTATACTTGGTGGTCCAGGCACACAGTGTTTTTTTTTGTAGTTTTTCTCCTCTTCCTGAGCTCCTCTCTCCACCCGGTGACATCGGGCATACCCTACTGGTGGCCTCGGACATCAGCAGTGCACGCTCGGTCCCCTTGGTAGCACTCCCCAGCCTGGCCACCTGATCCTGGTGTCCCTGAACTTGCTTCCGAAGCTGGTCACCAGCATGGAATGATGATGTATGTCCACTGAGCCATCGGCAGCCCAGCTTTTTCTGTTTTTAGATGGCAAGCTATGTTATGATTGCATCACCATGTCGTTATGCGTACTCGTTAGTGCAGATTCTAAATATTATTGTTACTTTTAGTATGTGAGTCCTGGTATGGTCTGAGTAGTGAGATGGCATAGTACAGTTGAAACCTTTCTTAGTCAGTTTATTGGCTCCCCCCAGACGGATCTGCAGACCCAGGATGCTTCAAGCTGAACAACAGTAACTGCCCATCCTTATAGGATTCAGCTCTAGCTGTCTCAGGAATCCCAGGTGTTGGCTGTAATGAGGGGCTGCATTTACTATTGCCAGATTTCTCAACGTCATTGAAGCTGAAGATGTGAAACCAGTGGTGTAACCCTGGGTTGTCTCACGCTGTATGGTGCACTTGGCTACATCAGACACCTGCTGCACCTCTCCTCAATCAGGCACACACACGGATTTGTCTACCCATGATGTCTTTGATTGTATGTGTGTTTGCAGAAACCAAACAAACTGGTAAGTATCTAACTTCTTTAGTGCAGATTTGAAAGATTTGTATTATATTCAGAGTGTGCAAGTTGGCTGTGGTGAGGTCTGAGTAGTGAGTTGTCAAGCTGAATGTAGTACCAGCTGAAACATGTCCTAGTCAGCTCACCCCACCACCACATGGGTTTGCATTCCCATGATGCTTTGTGCTGAACAACGGTGACTGCCTAACATTTTGGGATTCAGCTTATGCTGTCTCAGGAACCCCAGATGTTGATTGTAGTTGGGGGCTGCTTTTACAATTGTCAAATGTTATCCTATTCTTGAAGCTGAAGATATTAAAATAATGATGTGCCCCTAGGTTGTCTCAGGTTGTGTAGTGCACTTAGTCAGATCAAACACCTGCAGCTAATGCAGAACGTTGAAGCTTATTTCCTTACTCAAGTACTCGGCTTGTTATTCTTTTGGATTTTAGTATGAAAAAAGTTCAGATACTTCCTAATCTGTTTACCCACCCAAACGAATGAAGTCCAGTGTGCCCCGCCCCCCCCAACTGCCCAATCAGGCCTGTAATGGAGGATTTTTCAGTCTCTCATGTCCCAAATAGGGGCTCTTAGTTATCAAACTTTGGCCAAAATGTGAACAAGCCAAACCACTCCGTCAAAGTGGCTCCAATTGGTTTGAATTTGTTTACCTGCCCCCCCCTACAGACACACAAACAGATCTGTATACCCATCATGCTTTTAAGGCCATTGATTGTGTTTATAGAAATAGCACACATTGGGAAGTATCTTCCTTCTCTTGTGCAGAAAGTAAAGATTATCGATACATTTAGTGAGTGAAGGTGTGTGTCAGTTGTGGTTAGGTCTGAGTAGTAACATTTCAAACCGAACACAGCAACACCTGAAACATTTCCTGGTTACTGTAGCTTACTTCCTCACCACCACCAAACAAACACACGCACTTGCATATCCACGATGATTTGTGCGGGGTCTGAGGCTTCTGACTGTATGTGTGTACAGAAACCACACAAATTCCTGGAGGCAGTATAGTGCAGTGGTCTAAGGCTCTGAGCTGCAAATCTGGTGACATCCAGCAGACCAGACCTGGCACAGCTTCCACTTGCATACTGTGTGACCCTGAGCAAGTCACTTAACCTCCTTGTGCTCCCAGGTCGCTCCTGTAAAAAAAGCTTTCAGCTTAGTGTGCTATACCTGGTTAAACAACTAAATAAAAAAAAAAAATTTGGAAAGCAACGGGCTTTATGCATCCTACATAGATCAGCATTTAGCACCTCTTTCCACTCACAACAATCACTGGACCAAGTGGCCAGAGAGGCCAGCTCTGCTGAGGATACTGAAGGGGGAGGGGCATGCAACTTTGTCAATGACCTTGGAGAGATGGCAGAGGTGACCAGGCCCTGGCTCATCACTTCAGGATGAAGTCAATAAGCCCGAGGAGGGATGGGACTGCGGAACGGATTTTCCAGAAGCCAGAGTGTAAGGGGCAATGGAGGAAACTGAAGTCAAGAAAAGGAGAGGAGTTCGGATAGCACGAGTTGATCTTGAATTTTAGCCTCTGCTGAGGAGGGATGGGACTGTAGAATGGATTTCCAGAAGCCAGATTATAAGGGGTAACAAAAGAAAGTGAAGTCAAGAAAGGAGGTGATTTGGGATAGCACAAGTTAATCTTGAACTTTAGCCATTGCTGAGGAAAGAGAACTGGTATGGTAGCTCCCCGAGGGGGAGGAGTTTCTGCCTTCATGGAAGGTAAGAACCTTAGCCAACTTCAAGCACTGGATACAGAATGTAAGTGTATAACGAGGCTGGAGGACTGACTAGGAGGGAGGATTAACTAGGAAGTGGATGGCCTTCCAGAATTTGGGCAGGCTGTTAGAGTTGTGCACCAGTCCAGTGGACTAGAAAGTTGACCCAGGTTTTACCTAAGCAGGTGTAATGCAACTGAGCGTGCATTCTGCAGCTGTATCTCACCCTCCCTCCCCAGAGAAGGAAAACAGAGGGGTGTGACTGCAAGTGGAAAACATCACATAACCTCATACACACATTATTGATTGCAACCGAGAACCGTAAGAAATCAGAGCTACTCTCACTTAGGGCACACATAAACCATCTCAGTAGAGAACTGACAGAAACTGGAACAACATACTAGAGAAAAAGAGGTAATTTTAAAACATAAAATATGGACTACAGTTGTGAATTTACACACCTCTGGTGTGTGATGGAAAATAATATATTGGTGGGTGTGTAACCAGAATTTTACACACACCTCGAGGATGCTACGTAAACACAAAGAATGAAACTTGAAAGGTTTATAAAAGCATCCCACCAAGTGGTGTATAAAATTCTGGTTTACACACACAGGTTTTGTTTTTTCATAATTACGAGGGAGCATTTATAATCAATATGGCGTGTCTGCGATGTGCTTGGATTTAAAGAGCTAGTAGACCCAACTATAGCAGACAGGAAAATGCAACAAATTCGAAGCGGTCAGTCGTAAGCTTTTATTTCTTCTCATTTCCTCGGGATTAACGACCAGCCAGTCATTAATCTCCAGGAAATGAAGAGCTGTGAGGTCATTATTGCAATTATAAGTCTAATCACAGTAATGACATTTTGGGGGATCGTTATTTAGTTTGCTGTTTTTTTCTCTGTAGCGTGTGCTCACACTGTCATGTGCTGCCAGCTGTTTGTAATATCGAACCTTTCAGGTACTCGGGATCGCTTTGTGAGGCAGTTTAAAGTGGCTGTCCTGAAATTGTTTAAATAATAATGGTCAGGACAGCCATAAATTTCCTTTTTTTTTTTTATATGTGACAAATTTTACACAGTAAAGTGGTTCGGCGAGAAGACTCTTGTCACCGTAATGAATATGCAACAGCACCACTTAGTAAACTGACCAATACCTAGTGACATTCTGAGAAGCATCATGGCTTATTCAACAAGAACATCCCTAGTGATTGGTCAGTTTACTAAGTGCTGTCATTGCATATTCACTACGGCGACAAGAGTCTTCCCACCGAACCAGTTTACTATGTAAAATTTGTCAAATAAAATGAAAAAGAACACTTTCACAGTCCTAATAATTAATACTTAAATAATTTCAGGATAGTCACTTTAAACCGCCTCATGACCGAAAGGTACGTTATCACTACAAGGAGCCATAGCCATTAACCACTGTCCCACACTCAGCTGTGTGGCAGCAGCCATGCTGGGCACGTCTAAGAGATTTCAGACTGGCACAGCAGCCAATCAGTGAGCTGCTTTAGCTCATGAATAATTAATTAGACGTATAGTTGATAGTATCATGCTGAATGTGTGAAACAGCACGCTGTGTGACAGCTGACATATCTAATTAAATTCCTCCCATTATATCATTAACACTGTGACCTCACGGACAGTGACTTTACAAATGATCTGGCACCTACTGAGCGGCGGCTCCTCCTGAGCAGCTGTGATGTCACAGTCAAAGAGGTCACAATGCTGATGATATACTGGGAGGAACAGAGTTTGCTATCTCAGCTGCCAGGTAGGTTGCTGTTCCAGACATCACACCTACTAATATCAGGTAAAATAATATTTTATTTAACCAAAGAGAAAAGAAAAAGTCCCTCGCATATAAATGTAGTAGTGTGCTGCTTTCAAAAACAAATACAGTTTTAGGCAGTACACTAACTCTTTAAGAAAAACAAGAAATTGCTTTAAAATGCTTTGTCATTTTGTTGAACTTTGTACGTTAAGTGGGTGGGGTGGGGGAGTTCTCCAGTTGTGTCAGTGTAAGAGTGTCAGAGGGAAGAAACAGCAACTCTGCCCCCTCCTCCCACATCACCACCACTAACACCACATTTCCTTCCCCATCCCTGTCTGCCCCACCCCCCCATATAACCAGGGTTTTAACTGGAGAGGAACTCAGTTGATCCCCAACTCCCTGCAAAATCGTATGAGTTCCTGCTTCTCTTTCCACCTAAATATTTCTAGTTTACCATATAATATAGCCTCTGCGCATACCCACTCCACTCCACATCTGCCACTCACCATCTCCTCCCAGTCACCGCGCTCACTCCAGTCCTGGACTGGGATGCAACCTGCAGCCCCAGTGGATCATCTCAGTCTGGCAGCATGAGACATCGACGCCAGTCTGAATACAGAGTGATGCAGCCATCCCGTGCTCAGCAAGAGGTGTAGCTTCAAGCAGTTGTTAAATCCATCCAACTGCTGGCAGTTGTTTTGGTAGTGCTCACGCCTTTCAGAGCGCAAGGCCTGGTTGTTACACATCATTACAACTGGGTGGTTGTAATGCAATTTCACAAACTAGTTACATGAGCATTAAAAATGCTTCCATATAATTGTCATTATAAACCATTCAACCTTTGGTGTTGTGGTTTATGTGGTGTCACACACCTTGGGCGTGTAGAAAATACTCACTACACACTGTAACCCATACATTATTCTCTATCCAGCACTAGTATGCTCATGATGGAATTACAGTATTTTGGTGCTTTGGTGTATTCCCTTATTGGTTTCCAGATAACTGGTAATTTCTAAAAATTAATATAAAGTCAAAATCCTGAATTATTTTTGCTTGACTTTTACTATGTGGTTCTACCATATGAGCAGAAAGGAAATGCATAAGCTGCAATGGAGTACTTCTAATGTGTAATGGTGGCCATCTCAAGTTACCACGCCCTCCACGCACACGCTCAACAGGAATACTATTGGGAAACTTGAGAAAAAAATACTAATAAAATAGATAATATTTTATGTTAACTTTTAGAAAAATTATTATTACTTTTTGTGTTCACTTGCGCTCATGCACAAGGGACGTTTTGGGACAGTACGACTTTTTGGAGGTGTGTGACCCTCCTGTCCAATGCAGTGCTCGGGGTAGCGGGCATGACCATACCGCACCAATGGATGTGCAAGCTGTCTATGACAGCAGTTTGGCTGTAGTGGTCTTCAGTTAAAAGAAAAGCACTGCTGCAATCAGCGGTGGTAACATGTGTGTATTTAGCATACTGACGTCACCCTTTTCCCTCCGGCTGCTAATGAAATCTCTCCCGCTTCCTCCCTCTGCTGCTGTCCTCCCCGCTCCCTAATTATTGCCCCCACCAAACACACTGTATGTGCCAACAGGGTGTCCAATCCCTGTCGGCTCCAGGCCCCCCCAACAAATGCCCAGGTGGCACACTGGGAGCCCACCCCAGCTTACCCATTGTCTCTGTAAGTGGGAAAACTGTCCCATGATGTCTTCTGTTTTTTTTAAACCTGTGAAAACAGAAAACCATCCCTTGTTGTGTCTTGGCCCCTCCCCAACCTGCACCCACTCTCGCATTCCACCTCCACACACACCCCTCACCCCATACTTACCTCCAGAGCCCAGCACGTGATGATCTTCTGTGGAGCGGAAACATGTCTGCATTCTTGAAAGCCAACCGTGAACTGAATAAATGCTGGTAAGCTGTATAATGGCATAAATGTTTTTTGTTTTGTTTTTTCAACTTAGGTGGCTATCTTGACCATTTTTGCAAATTTTTTGCACCAAATTTTCAACATGGGTTTCTTGGGACCCCATCTCATGGATTCAATCACTGTGATGTGGTTATTCAGTCCTGAAAAGTGATTTCTCAGTCACTGTGTGGAATCACCTTTTGGGACCGAATAACAAAATGAGTGTGTCACTGTTCATGAGGTGGGCTCCCAAAAACCCTATGTTGCAAATTTGGTGGACAAATTCCAAAAAATTACTGTGTTAAGAGCATGGGTTGTTCAGTTTCCACACACACTGGTAACTTCGAGAATTTGTAATATTTTCACTCCGGATTTTCAACACTGGCATTTTTCACACCTCTTTATGAACAGTATAGCTGTCATTTTTTACATCCTGGCCAAAATGTGTTTTCGCACATCCCGCGCACAATGGAGCAGTCGCAATGGGAATCAATGTTCGGGACAGACTACAAAAATCACAGTGACACTGTCCATAAGTGGAGGTCCCAAAATGGCTATGTTGAAAATTTGGTGACAAAAGTCCACAAAATGACTAGGTTACCAGCGTGCATTGTGCAGTTTCCAAGCACACTCCTGACTTCGAGAATTTGTAATATTTTCACTCCAGATTTTCAACATTACCATTTTTTCACACCTCCTTATGAGCAGTACAGCTATCATTTTTCACATACTGCCCGAAATGTGTTTTTGCACATCTGGCACACAATGTCCCGGTCGCTGTAGGAAATCAACGTTCGGGGCAGATTAAGAAAATCACAGTGCCACTGTTCCTTAGCAGAGGTCCTAAATGCTTTTATGAGGTGGGAGTCACAAAAAGGCCATGTTGAAAATGTGTAGTGCAAATACCAGCAAACGCCCTGTGCCTTAGGGTAAAGTACCATAAGTGCCAAACACCACTGCAAATACCTGCAAGCGAACGTTCGGCATTGACAAATGCTTGTTTTAACTATGGGGTCCTGCATCCACCCAAGTTTACAGAAGAGCTGGGCTGTCAAGAGACTTGTTCAAGTTCATGGAATTCAAATTTGGGGATCTCCTAGTTTGCATCACCATACACTAACCACTGACCCACACTGCAGCCTGTTACTGTACTGTCTGCACAGTTTATAAAACAGGGCAATTCACCAAGGAGAACTTCCTCCACTAATTGTGAAAAATGAATGTGTGACCTGTTAATATGCATACCATGTGCTTAATTGTATCCACACTATTTTTGTAAGGACCAGACTAAGGGACCACTTCACACTGTGAAGAGAGACATGTTATTTCCAACTCTGAGTCACAGTAAAGAATTTATTTATTTTTATTTATTTTGATGACCACGTAAGTGCAGTGGCATGGAAGTTTCTTTTTCAGGCAGGACTCAGTGCCTGAAAAAGAAGAATGAAGAAGGGCAGGTGCACATAATTCAACACAAATCAAAACCTAAAACAATAGTGTACCTTTGCATTTCACTTAAATGCAGTTACTACTGTAACTGGTCAGAAGTAAATGTTGTTTCTGTTATCTAAACAGCTATAAAACAAACACACACACAAATACCCAGACCCCCCCAATCTAAGGTGCAGAATGTTACATCAAACAAACAGAAATGCTATCAAGATTAATTTGTGACAGCTAAACAAATCATTATCAGACACAGATAAGTATGCCCTTTAAAAGAACTTGAACATAAACTACTGTAATTTGTACTGGTAAGTGTTTACCCTGCTAAGAGATCTTGACTGCACCGTATACATAGACTTTTTAAAACTCTGTAGCAGGTTACCTCGTTCACAGTTCGTAAGTCAGCAATAATTTCTCTACAGGTTATAAAACTTGCTACCTCCCCGCACAGTTATTTATATCTATCTGAACTAGTAGTAGAAAGGGACACTCCCTGCAATCACACAATCTCACTGCTATGTTGCAAAAGCTTCTTGGCAGGTCTATAAATACATACAAATTTAGAAACACTACACTTACATTAGTGCCCACAGCGCCGGGTCCATTTATTTATTTATTTAATGTGTTAACCCGTTAGAGCACTGGACCAAGGGTCCTTTTTCAGGCTCGACCTGGGCAAAATACAATACAGAAAAAATGGGAAAATACTCATGAAACAATAAATATAACACCATACACTAAAAGACAATCACAAATGCATTCATTAGGCAGAAAAGACTTAACGAATTCTCTTTAAGAATACAAGTGAACAAGCAAGTCGTAGGGACTCGGAGTTCGGTTACCCTTAACTAAAACTTTCAGTGCCACTGTTAACTTACCCGGTTGAGGGTGACTTCGGGTATATTGCGTGTGTCCAAATGCACTTGTTCCTCCTCAGCAATAAAAAAAAAGGTACTGGGGCCAGCGGGGAGAGAGACAGAGAGAGAGTGAGAGAGCCACTGAACTGAAGAGAAGCCGAGCCCCTGCGGCTGCCCAGACCTTTTCAGCCTTCTCGACCCGCCCAGTGATAAAAATACTGTACAGCCGCAGTCGTGTCGCCAGGGGACCCTGAGGGGGGGGGGGGGCGCCACAGATACCGTTACTCTAATGGGGGCCAGGCTGCCCAGAGGCTCGGTGTGACGTCACAAGGGGAAAAGCAGCTACACTTATTTCGTGGAGATCAGGCAAGGCAGCCCAGCCAGTTCCACCGCATGACGTCACACGGGGAGCGCGGATACCTCTCCTCTAAAGGAGGACAGGCAGTCCAGCTTGGCGTTACCACCTGTCCCTATTTTCGCAGGACAGTCCTGGTTTGGGCAGCTGGCTCCTGCAAAAAAAAAAAAGAAAAATGAAATACTACATGTCCTGACATTACAGTAGAAAAAAAAATCTGACTTTCCTCTAAATACTGCAAAACAATATAATACCTTAACTAAAATACCTTAAAATGATGCCAAACACTAGAAGCAGCTTGAAAAACCACAACACTTAGTCTTAATTCTGATTATTTAGAAAAAAGCAAGTATGCTGCATTGGTCCTAGGGTTGCCACCTGTCAGGTATTTTACCTGGTAATCAAGTTTTCAGGGCCCTTATCTGGTTTTACTCAGTGCTGGTCAGGTTTTTGAGGCATTTTGAGTGCTCACATAGTTTTGAAACAGACTTTTGTTATATCATTAATTGTTTCAGCTGCATATCCAGGTTACAAACAAGTTCAGTTGTCAATATAGCCCTTTGATTGTGAAAGCAGTCAACCTGGGAGGTGTAAAGTAAGGCCATTAACACCATTAGCACTTACTTAACCTAATCTTTTCCATTACATCTTAAAGTGGCATAGCAGCAAAGTTGACCTACCTTTTGTAACAGTAACAGTGCCAGTTGTCTTCTACTTTCATTTGCTGGTAAAAAAAACATTTTAATCTCTAACAGAATTTAGGTATTTTTAAATTACTTTTTTTTCTCAAAAAAGGTATGGTCACTTCTTTGGCTTTGAAATAATACTGTGGACATGAAAAGGAAACAGAGCCAGAAAAATATATAAAGTACACATTACAGGAAACCATTTCTTTATTATTATATACCATGCATACTGGTGTATGCTATTTACAGTATTTTCCTTGTCTCCCCCAGATCATATTTGTAAATGAGATTTATTTTATCTGTTTATCTGGTAAATCAATGTCAATGATTAAAACAATACATAAGTAAATCAATGACTAGGAAGAACCTAGGAAAGTAACTTTAACAGGTACAGTACAGTATCTTAACATTTGTCTTGAACTGCTGCTTTAAGTGTTGTATTTTATTGATATAACAAATGGTTTTGGAGGAGGGCAATGCATGATGAGTCATGAAAGGGGTGGGCTAGGGGTGGAGCTTAGGATCCGTTTTTTGCCTCATTCAAAGGTGGCAACCCTAATTGGTCGAGATTACATATCGTCCTGCAAACAAATCATTTTACAAGAAATGTCACACTTTGGGCTTCTTAAAATATGGTAATCCTAGCCAGCTACTTCCCCCGACACCCTGCGAGAGGAGCACAGGTACAGTTATTCTAAGGGAGGCTAGATATAATACTCAACAAGTAAGTGCCAGTCTCTGTCCCTGCACTGCGGAGGGCAGGGACTTTGGGCCGTGCGTTACATTGACGCTTTTCCTGTCTAGAAGTTGCCAGCACAAAAAAGGTGACATAAGTTTGTTTGAAATTGGCCCAATTCAGCCCAGAAGAAAAAAAGAACTTTAACCTTTTGCCGTGGGCAGATTTTACTTATCTGTTGTTCCCCAGCACTTGAACCCCATTGTTTCCTACATTCCATTTAAGTATAGCCAAAGAGAGTTATCACCATTGTATAGCCAATAAATTCCAAAACTGTTGTATATATGAGCATTCCAAAAGCAGAGGCAGTATAGTGCAGTTGTTTAAGGCTCTGAGCTGCAAATCTGGTGACATACAGCAGACCAGATGTGGATTTGAATCCCACAGCTTCCACTTGCATACTGCGTGACCCTGAGCAAGTCACTTAACTTCCCTGTGCTCCCAGGTTGCACCTGTAAAAAAGCTTTCAGCTTAGTGTGTCTCACCTGGTTAAATAACTAAATAAAAAAAAAAGATGTCCATGGGTTTCCAGGATAGACCAACATTCCCCTCTTGAGCAGTGGTGTTCACTGATCTATGTTTGTTTGAATTCCTAACACCTAACTTTCAGTTGCTACAGTACTTAGCCCAATACATCCCACACACAAGGGGACATTCTGGGATTCTGCAAATAATTCAACACCTGCCTGTATTCTCTATTGGGCAGTGTGGACACATTATTTCTATACTTAGATTAGTTTCCATGATATGCTGATGTAATTGTTACCCCACTGGAAGTCAACAGTTTCACAATTGGCACTTTCCATCTTTGAATTTTTTGAAAGGTTAATGTAATATATTCTTGGATAAAATGTGGTTTCTCTATCACCTTCAAAGTACCCTGCTGCCAGGCTTATAAAAAGATGCTTCCATTCTTTTACAGACCAATCCAGGCTCTGTCGCTTGTCTTCACTACTAAACTTATATTACACTGTTAAAAAAAATGTAGTAAAAAAAATAAAGGATTAATCAACCCTAACCCACCCATTTGTAAACTTTTATATGTTATCCCTTTCTTTACAGGATTCAGATGACTGCCCCATAAAGCCTAAAAAAAGGCATGTGACAGTTTTTGCCTTTAGCTTTTGTTGAGGTGGAAAGACATAACTAATGTATTACAAAAAAAAGCAAAAAATGGAAATAACAGAGTCGTTATCAAAATAATGCATTTTAATTTGGATAACCTCTTCTATTTCCACATATGTCCTTTTTTGCTCTGCTATTTTTAAACATGGTTCCCAATTCTGTCTAAATATTACTCCGAGAATTTTTAGGGCCTGGAGTTTTATGCTTTGTGGATAAGTTACAGCTGCGGCACCTCATGGATACCCAGTACTTTTGTCAAAATGTATACTAGAACCTGAGACTGCTGCAGATTTTCTCAAACTCTGTAAAACTGCTTTCCCAGAATTTTCACTCTGGGTTGTAACCACTATGTCATCAGCATAAGCCACAATCTTCGTTTGAGGGCTTTCAGATATTATGGAAATGCCTTCCGCCTCTGGATTATAGCGAACACGCCTTAAGAAAGGGTCTAATTAAGCAATAAGGGATGATGGAGAGGGGCATTATGGTGGGATAACAGCCCACCTGAGGGGGGTTGAAGCACAAGGTGTAGCCGAGTGCTTCCACTACCTGAGGTGGGCTGTTATCCCACCATAACACACCCCTTGGAGTGCATTATTGCGATTATGAAATGAGTAGTTTTTAGTAAATTTTATGCGTTTTTAAACATATTACTTTCAGCTGGGCTGTTGTGCTGGGATAACGGCCCAACTGAAACCAGCTCTCAGCCAATCAGAATTCAGTATTCTTTGTACCTATTTCATAACTAAAAATATACAGAAATGGACTTAGGGGGCAACCTGATGTATTCCCCTTTTAAGTTCTATCCATTTCCACAACCACCCATTAATATTTGGAACTACTGTTGTTTGCTTTTTTTTTCAAACTCTATCTTTGCTCCCCTACCTACTCCACTGAACTCTCTCTCTCTGACGTCCTCCTTTTAGCCACAGTCTCTACCTCTCTGCGTATTCTGACTACCTCTTCCCTCCTCTCCGGCACTGAGCATCCCCCGGGTCTGAACTCTGGGGAAGGGTCAGCCCTACTCAGGGCACTCTTTCTTATAGTATTGAGCACCAGGCCAGAAAGGGGGTGGCAAGCAGAGAGGGCCAAATTCGACTCCAGGAGTGTGGACCATGGGTTGGAGGTGCCATCGCCTATCAGTGGGATGAGGGGAGTATTTGTTACTTGAACCCTTGTGGAGCCTGGCCGACAAGGCAACATACTGCCGTGGCTCCACCCCCAGGCATACGCTTGCGTTGCTATGTTTGGCTACCTCCAGCCACCGCCAGAGGTCGCTCCATGAGCGAACACTCCCCAGACCCTCCCTCCAGGAAGAGAGAGCAGTCCTCCAGACACTCAATCTCTTCCCTCCCCTGCCGACCCCCGAAAACCCAGGCTCGCTCCTGAACCCAGATCACTGGTGTGGCATGAGGTGTTGTATCCAGCGCCTCAACCCTCAGTACCACTGGACTGGATCTGTTGCTTATATAAACATTCTTTCCACTTTATAAAAAAATATCTGGAATTTTGAAAGCTCTAAGTGCGTCAAGTAAATACTCATGTGCTATTCTGTCAAAAGCTTTTTCTGGATCAATACTTAGAACCTAGCCATTTAGACAGCCTACTGAACCCCTTACATATATTTCCTTTAATGTTATTAAGTTATCTTTTATGTGCCTAGTTCTAATGGAACATGTTTGACAGGGACTTACAAGGAATTCTGCTACTGTGGCAAGCCTATCTGCCAAGATCTTAGTTAAAATCTTGTAATCTGAATTTAATCGATTTAGGGGGCGCCAGTTCTTTAAATCAGCTCTGGCTCCTTTTTTATGTCGGTATATTAACATCGCTTTCATCATGGAATCAGGGAGTAAGCCTTTTTCGAAACAATAATTAAAAAGGTTCGCTAGGGCAGGGACCAACTTTTTATAAAATTCCAAACTTAATCCATCTGTCCCTGGGGCTGTACTGTTTTTAAGGGATGCAATTCCTTTTTTTCTACCGCTGCCACTGTAATAGATGCCACTAACAGTTCCTTACCTTTATCTAGTAAGTCAGATATACTGTACAAAATTGAGAAAAAAAGAGGGATCAGGTTTTGTTACTGGTGTAGTTCAAAAAGTGTCATTTACAAAGGTGGAGACTGCCTGCAATATTTTGGTCTTAGTATGCACTATTTTACCACCTTTGGTGTATACTGATTGTATCAATCTGCATTTAACTCTTGAATGACAGTCTCTATATGGATCCAAAGTTTGTTTTGTACATGGAGTGCCAAATTTCATCTCTTGATATAACGTTTGTGCTCTGTCATACTGCTCTTTTCTCATATTTATTTTATTTTATTTATTTTAGTCTTTTGGTAACCGGGTAAGGCACACTAGGCACAAGTGCCTGTTTTCAGGGGCAACCTGGGAGCACTGGGTGGTTAAGTGACTTATATGTTTCTGTATTACTGAGATCTGGGCACTGTAATGTATTTTTTCCAGTTCAGTTCTTGAGATTAATTTTCGGAGTTGTGCCCTTAAATACAAATATGTCAAACACTCCACGCTTGCCTTCTGTTCTGAATATTCTTGAAAAAAGAAGTACCAAAGTCTTTTTCACTTTCTTCCCACCAGAGGGCAGTATTATCATACACCCATAAGGCAGAGAGTGTAGCTCTCCAGTGTTTCCTTTTTTTTTTTCTTGTAAAACAGGATCTTCTAATATCTGACTATTTAGTCTCCACAACCCCTTTCCATGTGTTGGAGCCCTTCCCCCCCAGTTGTGCATCGCACTACTATATGATCTGACACTTCTTGCCTCCATGCATTTATATCTTGGATTGAGACAACATGTGAGACAAAAAGGTAGTCCTAGTCAATGCTTGTAAAGTACATAGGTACCTTTAAAATCAGTGTTACCACCTCTCAAGTGTTTGCTTCTATATGCATCCTTCAGACTTGCCACGCTGACAACAGATTTCAAGCAGTTACAATTACTAAACAGTTTGTCAGTTTACAGACCTCAGTCTGATTTTGTTAATGTGCAATTAAAATCTCCTTCCCAGATCACTACACGGTACATATGTTAAAAAGGCTGTATTTCTGTGAATAATGCCACCCTGACAGCCGTAGTCCGTGGAGCATATGCTACACTTACTCTCAAGTGTGTCGGCTTGTAAGAAATATCAAGGGACCTGGCCTTTCCTGGCTGTATATCTACTAAACTTGTTACTTTAAGGGAAGAGTAACTTAGAAGGATCCCCACCACATCACAACATTCTATACCATTAGAAATATGCAGTCAGAAACTAAACTGATGTGGAATAAGGACACACAGATTGTTCCAGTAGTGCTTGGAGCAATGGGACTAATCAAAAAGAAAGAACTTTCAGGCACATTTAAATATGCTACCAATACTTGTGACACCTTATGAACTTCAAAAGGAAGCTATTTTGGGGACGTTGCCTGTGCTGAGAAGAGCGCTCTCAGCAAACATCAAAGATTAATACAGTACTAATTTCTTGAGTTTTGAATATGCCCTGGCTAAAGAATGAGGTCCATTCTTGCCACGGTATTAGAAACCCCTAAACATTTGGAGACATTAACCCAGAGTTAGACCAAAAGGAAGGGCCTTCATTCCACATTCTAGTAGCTTGTGCAGTCTCGTACATGGTTTATTAGCCATGTGTCTTGTAGAAAGATTATCTGACTACTAGATACATACATAGATACATAGACAGTGTCGGCAGATAAGGGCCTATGGCCCACCTAGTCTGCCCATTTGAGCTTGTAAGTTCAGTTTGTTTTCCTAGAAGTCTATTTCCCCTTACCCCTGACCTCTAGAATTCCTTTATGTCTATCCCATGCATTCTTAAATCCCGTGATTGTTTCAGCCCCCACCACTTCCTCTGGCAGGGTGTTCCACTTGTCCACCACCCGTTCTGTGAAGAAATTCTTTCTCATGTTTCCTCTGAATCGTCCTCCCTCCAACTTCATCTCATGCCCTCTAGTCCTGAAACATCTTTTTCGCTTAAAAATAGTGTTTTCCTGCACCCTGTTCCTCCCTGTAAGATACTTGTATGTCTCTATCATATCCCCTCTCTCCCTCCTCTCCTCCAGGGAGTACATGTTCAGTTCCTTCAACCTGTCTTCATAGGACTTGTGATGCAACCCATGCACCATCTTTGTTGCCCTCCTCTGAACCTTCTCTACCCTGTCTATGTCCTTACGTAGGTATGGTCTCAGAACTGTACACTGTACTCCAGGTGGGCCTCACTAGTGTCTTGTATAGTGGAATTATGACCTCCTTTTCCTGCTGGTGATGCCCCTGCCTATACATCCCAGCATCCGATTTGCTTTACCTGATGCCTTGTCACGCTGTTTCCCTACCTTGAGGTCATCAGAGATGACAACCCCAAGATCCTTTCCTGCTTGGTGCATGCTATATCCTCACCCCCAACTGATATATTGTGCCAGGGTTTTGTTGCCCCATATGCATTATCTTGCACTTCTTTGCATTGAATTTCAACTGCCAAACCCTTGACCATTCTTCAAGTTTCTGCAGGTCCCTTCTCATTCTGTCTACACCCTCTGGTGTGTCTACTCTGTTACAGAGCTTTGTGTCATCAGCGAACAGTGAAATTCTGCCTTCTAGATCCTGTGCAATGTCACTGATGAATATGTTGAATAGGACCGGTCCCAGCACTGATCCCTGTGGTACCCCACTGGTTACTCTTCCCTCTGTGGAGTGACAGCCATTTACCACCACCCTCTGTGTCCTGCCACCCAGCCAGTTACCTACCCACCACACTACTGTCCTGCCCACACCCATATTCCCCAGTTTGTGTAATAGTCTTCTATGTGGCACAGTGTCAAAGGCCTTCTGAAGTCCAGATAGGCCATGTCCACTGCCCTCCCTGATCCACCTCCTAGTCACCAGTCAAAAATTCAATGAGGTTGGTCTGACATGACCTCCCCTGGTGAAACCATGCTGCCTTGGGTCCTGTAGTCCATTGACAACCAGATGTTCCACCAATCTCTCCTTCAGTAGTGCTTCCATGATCTTTCCCACTACCGAGGTGAGGCTGACTGGTCTGTAGTTCCCTGCTTCCTCTTTGTTCCCACTTTTGTATAAGGGACTACATCTGCTGTCCTCCAGTCTTTGGGTACCTCCGTTTCCAGTGATTGGCTGAACAGGATAGCCAGAGGTTCAGCCACCACCCTCTTGTTCTATAAGGACCTGGGGTGCACCCCATCTGGCCCCATTGCTTTATCAGCTCTTATTACTTCCAGTTCCTTCAGGACCCTTTCTCGTGTAAAGGACTTGTGTCCATTTCTGCACCATTCTCACCCCTTGTACTCCTTCAGACCCATTACCCCTCTTCCTTAGTAAAGACTGAGCAGAAATACCTGTTCAATATGTCAGTTTTATTGTTGTCATCTCACGCTCCCATCCTCCCCTTCAGTCTCACTATCCCTCCCTTTGTCTTTCTTTTTCACTTACGTACCTGTAAAGGTTTTGTCCCTTTACCCACTGATTTTGCAATGTGTTCTTCTGTCTGAGCTTTGGCTTCCCTTACTGACTTCCCTGCCTCCCTTTGTTTCTCCTGGTACTTCTCCCTATCCCCTTCTGCCTGTGTCTTTTGGTATTGACTGAATGCAATCTTTTTGGCTTTCACTTTCTTTGCTACCTCTTTGGAAAACCATAATGGTCTCCTCTTCCTTTTCCTCTTGCTAACCTGCTTAATGCATAATTCTGTTGTTCTTGTAATCCCCATTTTAAATACTGCCCACTGTTCCTCAACCCCTGATTCCTGTCCCATTCCCTTAATGCCTCTTTCAAGTATCTCCCATTTTCCCAAAGTCTGCCCCCTAAAATCCAGGATCGTGTTTTTGTGTGGTTTGGTTCTGCTCTTTCTGTGATTTCAAACCACAATGACTGGTGGTCACTGTTACCCAGGTGCTCCCCACTGTTACCCCCATCACACTGTCCCTGTTTGTGAGCACAAGGTCCAGTATTGCCTTCTGCCGAGTTGGTTCCATGACCAGTTGCTTGAGGAAGGCACCCTGAAGGAGTCCAGGATAAATCTGCTCCTAGTTGATGCTGCTGCTGGGATGCTCCAGTCCACGTCTGGAATATTAAAGTCTCCAACCAGTACTACTCACCTTGTCTGCCATCCTTTGGATGGCTAGCATCAACTCCTATCTGTTTCTTCCTCCTGGGCTGGTGGTCTATAGACCACCTGCGGATGGCTGGCCCTATTTTCCTTTCCAGCTTAACCCACAGTATCTCCCCCCATTTTGTTCCTCCTGGATCTGTGTGGCCTTATGTCATTTTTTCACATACAGTGCCACTCCTCCTCCCTTCCTGCCTGCTCTGTCTCTTCTGAATATGTTGTAGCCAGGTATGGCCATCTCCCGGTCATGGTTATCATTACACCAGGTTTCAGTGATGGCCACAATGTCCAGGTCTGACTGTACCATGACAGCCTCCAGATCTTCCCATCTTGTTGCTAAGGCTCCTGGCATTTGCACACATGGCTTCCATGATTTGACCTCCCTAGACTGCTTCACTGTTCTACTCAGCCCCTTCCTTGGTTGTCATTTATCCCTGGTTCTCCTTGCTGTTTGCCCTTCTGCTGAATTTTGCCCCTTTTCTGCTTATCCACCTTTTGGACACTAATCTCCATCTTTTGCACACTGCTTTGCAGAGATAGCCACTCCTCTGGTTCACTGGTTCCACTACTAGCTGTGGGGGGTGAGCAAGTAGGTACCGTCCTTGCTGGCCTACTATAGGATGGCAGGGTGGCAGAGGTGGAAATACGCTTTCTATATCCCTTTACGCAGTTTACATTTAATGTTGCAATGGCTAAAGTATCTAGAAAGATAAGGGAAAAAAAGTAAAGAATACCAATCATGTTATTTCAGTATTTCTCGGGCCCTAACCTTTCATTTCATTCTTTTGGAGTCTTTGGTCTTTGATTTGGAGTTCACCTTGTCTGATGACAGATCTTTTAAGGAAAGGGGGGGAGGGTGATGATGCCTCAGAGTCCTCCTCTTGCGAATCACTGCATTCCCCCCTCTGAGGTCAAAGCACTATATTTATTTTGTGTGAAGGGTGGGATGTCACTTTTCTTTTCAATAGTCTTATTTGTTTTACCTCCATTTCTGGGCCTTTTCCTTTTCCCTTTCAGGGATACAACCTCGTACTCTTCTAGTGTGTGTGTGTGTGTGTGGGGGGGGCGTTTGTACTGGAGAATGATGAGCCAGGTACTGTCCAAGGATATCTGACTCATCCAGGGGTCTGATTTCAGTCACCCATGAGTGTGATTCTCCTGCAGCCAAAATACTGGAATACTGGAGCCCTACCAGTATGGGGCTCAAAAGCCCCTCTGCTGAGGTGCCTGGCACTGGGTCTGGGGTATCCTCTTTCTCTATGGGACCTGCAGATGTCATTGGGAGGTTTCAAGTTGACAACAGGGAATCAGTATTAGCTTCTTTCTCAGCAGATCACATAGATGTAATCTTTGTTCTGAGACCTGGGTTGCACCTTTTTATAATATATTGTTAGGGCTTATTGTGTGTGGAAAACAAAGGTTTTCCAAATCTTGTTGTAGGACAGTTCAAAGGTCAAAACAGTTGTTGTACTATCGCTGTGATATCACATCGATAGTACAACTTTTCCCCCTTGAGCTCCTACCTGATAGGTGCAAATAGGCAGAGATTCAAAAAATACATACAAAAATGGCGGACTCATTTAGCGAGCGGTCTGGGGAGCAGACAGTGTGGACGCAGACTACCATAATCAGGTCGGTCTGTCAAAAATACCAATTTGCTGTTTGTTTTTGTGCTTTTTTAACAAAATGGCACAGTTTTGTTAAAAGCAGAGTGGGACTATGGTGAGGAGTGCAGACGTGACTGGAACATGGGTGCTTAACTGCAGCGAGGAGAAGGAGGACCGTTATCTTAGGGAAAGGGACTCGAGCGAGGAGGAGTGCAGAAGCGGGAACAAGGTATGAACCTTGTGTCTAGTTTAGGGAACCATATACTATAATAAACAGTGGATGGTCGCCCATCCACAACAAAGTCTGTGTTTCCATCTCGGGAGTTGATGATGCCAGAGACCTTGCACGCTTCACTATTGAGGTCTCTATGACATCATCAACTCTCTCGATGGAAACACAGCCTTGTTGTGGATGGTCGCCCATCCACCGTTCTAAATGCTGTGCTTGGTTTACAATAGACTCCTGAGGTAAACCATCTTGTCTGTTATGGAAGGCCCACAGACATCTGGCATACACACACACACACACACACACACACACACACACACAAAATGTGACAGCAGAGAAAGGGCCCATGGCCCATCTAGTCTGCCCAAAACCCTACCCCCATCTTCTGTTATGCTTCCACCCTCTTTTCCCAACCCCTTAAATCCATCCCAAGCACTCTTGAACTTCTCCACCATTTCATCTGCCACTACCTCCTCCAGCAGTCTGTTCCAGACCTCCACCACCCTTTCCATGAAAAACCACCCCTGACATTACCTCTGTATTGCCCACCTTCCAGTTTGAGGCTATGTCCCCTTGTGTTTGCACCCTTCTTCAATTTCAGCAAACTATCACCCTTCACCTTGTTTATTCCCTTCAGATATTTAAAGGTCTCAGTCATGTCCCCCCTCTTCCTCCTAGTCTCTAGAGGGTACACATTTAACTCTCTCAATAGTCTCTCATAGGGTACAGTCTGCATCCTTCTTACCATTTTGGTTGCCCTTCTCTGCACCATCTCCATCAGCTCAACATCTCTGCGTAGGTGAGGCCTCCAGAACTGCACCCCATATTCCAGATGTGGCCTGACCATGGTTCTGTATAATGGCATTAGCACCTCCCTCTTATTGCTATTAAAACCCCTCACAATGCAGGCCAACATTCCATTCACCTTTCCCACCACCCTACTGCACTGGCTGCCCACCTTCAGGTCACGCATTACCATAATCCCCAGGTCCCTTTCTGATTCCTTCTCCTTAATCACCACCCCCCCAAAGGAGTAAGGTTCCCTCCTATTTCTCCTCCCCAGGTGCATCACAGAGCACTTTTGTGGATTAAACTTCAATTTCCAGGTGTCAGACCACCTAACCTGCCTCTCCAGGTCCCGCCTCATGGCTTGCACCCCACTAGGGAAATCCACCCTATTGCAGACCTTTGTATCATCTGCAAACAGGCACACCCGTCCCTCCAGACCCTCCGCTAGGTCACTAACATGGATGTTAAAGAGTATTGGTCCTAGAACTGACCCCTGTGGCACCCCACTGGTCACCGCCCATTCCCTGGAATATGTCCTGTTTACCACCACTGTCTGACTCCTTCCCATCAACCAGTTTTCCACCCACCTGGTGATCCTGTGGTCCACCCCTAGTCTGTCCAGCTTTTGCACCATTCCACCATACGGAACAGTGTTGAAGGCCTTGCTGAAATCCAGATAGGCCATGTCCACCGCTCCTCCCTGGTCCACTATCTGTGTCACCCCATCAAAAAACTCTATCAGGTTAGTCTGATAGGACCTTCCCTTGGTGAAGCCATACTGCCTATCATCCTGCATGCTATTTATCTCCAAGTATTCTAACAACCTGATCTTAAGTAGTGTTTTCATTACCTTTTCTACCACTGAGGCAAGACTAATGGGATGGTAGTTTTTGACCTCGTCCTTCCACCCACCCTTATGTAGTGCGACCACCTCTGCCCTCTTCCAGTCCGTTGGCACCACCCCTGTGTCCAAGGACAAGTTGAACAGCCTTTCTAGATGTGGCGCCAGTTCATCCTTCACCTCCTTGAGAACCCTTGGGTGTATTCCATCAGGCCCCATTGCCTTGTCCACCCTAAGTCTACCCAGCTCTTCCCTTACTCCTTCAGCTATGAATTTTGCCACACCCACCTGCCTGTGGCTGTCACCCTCCCCACCCTGTCCTGGTCATCTGCCCTGTCTTTCCTCCATGAAGATTGAGGCAAATAGCTATTTAACGCCTCTGCTTTTTCAAAATCCCCTTCCAGTTTTGTTCCACTTCCCCCCTTATCCTTCCAATCCCATGCTGTGCCCTCCTCCTTTCTCCAGCGTACCTAAAGAAGGTTTTGTCCCCCCTCCTTGCCTGCTTTGCTATCCTCTCCTCAGTGGCCTCCTTATCTTTAACCTTGCCTCCTTCCTTTTTTCCCTGTCCTTATCCTTTTATGACCTCCTGTATCTCTTGAATGCTCTGGTCTTCTCCTTGACTCCTAACACCACCTCTCTAGTGAACTATAGAAATCTTTTCCATCTTCTATTCTTTCTTACCCTTCTTATACACAAGTCCATCCCCCACTCTTGATGGCTGCCCATAATTCCTCCACCCGCTGCATATCCCCTATCCTCAACATTTCTTCTCCTACTGCCTTCCTCATTCCATGAAAGTCAGCCTTCCTGAAGTCCATTACCTTGGTTCTAACTCTCGCTCCCTGCCTGCTCTCACCCTAAACCTGACAGCCCTGAGGTCACTGGTACCAAGCTGTGAGGACCACATCCAACAGGTTTGCACCCCTAGTGGGCTCACTGACCCTTTGCTGCAGGAATGAGCCCTGCAGAGCCTCCAATATGCTCCTACTTCTTGCGGAGATCGCTGTCTGGGCCTCCCAGTTGATGTTTGGAAGGTTTAAGTCCTCAACCAGCACAAATTCCCCCTCTCCATGCCATCCTCGCTACTGATTCTACAAAGTGTCTATCCCCTTCCTACCCCTTCATAGGAGGCCTATAGACCACCCCAATGCGTAGGTTTACCCTGTCCCCTATCTAGAGTAACCCACATTATCTCTGTTTTCCCCTCCTCATCCCACCCCTCCACGGCCCCATCCCTTCCCTGACATATAAGGTCACCCCTCCCCCCCGATCCTTCCTAAACAAACAATACCCTGGGATCACTGTCTCCCAGGTGTGGTGCTTGTTCCACCAAGTCTCACTCACTGCTACAACGTCTAGGTTCTCCTCCAACATGGTGGCCTCCAGTTCACCCACTTTGTTTCCCAGGCTCTTGGCATTTGCAACCAAAGCCTTCCAACATGTAGCCCCTTCCCATCCATCCCTGCTGCTAACTGTTCCCTTGTTGCATGTGTGACATGGGGGCTGATAGTCTCCCTGCTCTGTCTCCCGTAAGGATGGCCCTGTCCTTTGCTCCCCACCCTTATTTAGTTTAAATTGAACTCCCTTGCCATGAAGACCCGCAGTTTACTCTTTAGTGCAGCTACCCCTGAAGAGCTCAGGTGCAGCCTGTCTTTGGCATACAGCCCCTTCTCCTCCTCCCATGTAGAGCCCCAGTCCCCTATCCAGCCGAACCCCAT
The DNA here is from genome assembly GCA_016271365.2 of Neoceratodus forsteri. Taxonomy (NCBI): domain Eukaryota; kingdom Metazoa; phylum Chordata; order Ceratodontiformes; family Ceratodontidae; genus Neoceratodus; species Neoceratodus forsteri. The sequence continues at coordinate 6,923,345 of CM028134.1, forward strand.
CCGACTGCACTAACCTTGTAGCCAATTGTTGAAAGCCTTTATTTTTTCCTTTCTGGGTGTGTTCGCTCTTGATACTGGCAACACCTCAGAGAAGGATATGGAAGGAAAAACAGTGTTACTCCTATAGAACCTAACGAGTTCCTCGAACCTTGCCTGTAATTCCATCAGACTATTCCCCTCCAAGTCATCTGTGCCCAGGTGAAACACCAGAGGAGTCCTTTCATCCTGCTGCTTACCCCAGGACGGAATATGATGCCTCACCTCCAGCGCCGCCATCCCTGGCATGCACTGTACACATACTGCAGTGTTTTTTGCTCCCTTCCTTCCCCATTTTAGCCCTTTAATTATGGAGTCCCCCAAGAGTGCCACCCTACTGCCCCCTGATTCCTGGGTGTCCTTTTGGCCTCTAACCTTGTGTCATGGGGTTTGGCTTCCTTTGACCTTCTCCTTATGTTCCATCCTGACTTGGTTTCTGTCCCCACTCGTCATTTGTTCCCCATCACCTAACCTCTCCTGATGTTTATCCACACCCAGCATCTTTCCTTTTTCGCCCTCTCCCTTTAGCCTTTCCACTGCCCCCCCCCATATCTCTTCATCCCTTGTACTTCCGCCTGGCTTCCTTCATCCCTGCAAACCCCTCCTGCATCACTGCTTGAACATGAGTCAACTTCACCTTGCCTCCTTCTATTTGCTCTTGGTCTTCCCCCATCTGCCTCACTGTATGAGATTGTGCCAACTGTGCTTGATCCCCCTCCAACTGTTCCTGTTCCGCCCATCCTTGGAGAAGGTTTTGAGCACTGTGCCCCACTTGGGGAAGTCTTTCTCCTTATCACCTGCCCTGTCCACATATTTTCCTTCTCCTGCACCCTGCCCGGTGCATGTCCCAGGCTCCTACTGTAGCTCCTGCCCTGTAGGATTTCCTCCCATTCATTTTCAGCCTCCTCAGAGCTCAACTCCAGCTCTTCCAGTGCTTCCTTCTTGTCCCTTTTCGTATGCCACAGTTCCCCTAGTGCCACCCTCTGGTCCATCCCTGATGTGCCAGTCCCCTCCTTCACCCCTTGCTCCTGCATGTGATGTGCATCCCCCTCTTGCACCTGAGATCTTTCCCCTTGTTTCCTGCACACCCTGCCCCCCGTTGGCCCCTGTCGGACCCCCTTTCCCCAATGTCCCTGACTAAAGTACCTAGGGGGGCAAAACTATTTGCTACTTCCACTCACTGACCCATCTCACCTATACCCATGGCAGCCTATATTCTTGGCATCCATCTGCCCTTTTCTGAGCCTACTGTCTTCCACTCCTCCCGATCCCCGGCTGACCCCTTTCTCCAGCCACAGGCATCATTGTCGTGCCTCTGGCCTTTCTGTTGTCCATTCCCACTGATCCTTTTCCTCCTGTCCTAATTCTGGACTTGCTGCAGTCTGTTATTACCTCTGTTCTATCCCCTCTGGATCCCCTTTCATCCTCCCCCTCCCAAGCTCCTGACCTTCGGAGCAAGATATCTGGTCATCCATGGAATCCACTCAGCCTTTCCCACTCCTTCCTCGGCTCATACCGGCCCATCCTCTCTACCCCACTTCCCAGCTCCCCTCAGCCTTGCCGCTCCTCCCTCAGCTGAGCGAGCCTGCTACACATCATACATCCCCTCATCTCCAAGCCCAATTTAGGATCATAGCCATTCCACAGCCACTGCACCCCACCACCCTGCCAAAAACCCCTCCCTTGGTCGCCCCTCCCTCTGTGCTGCCCTACCTTTTCTACCGTGATACTCAGATACAGCCCAAAACCACACCTTATGTATTTCTGGTCCCCCTGATTCTCACCTCCTCCTCAGTCCCAACCCACAGTCAAGACTTTTTGAAATGAAGCTTTTACTTTTTAGAATTAATAAAGCATGTGCAAAACCACAGACACCTCTAATTAATAACCATAGTCACAAATTCAAGTCCAAGACACCAAGTCCAGACCAAGTCCCCAGCACTTTCAGTATCAGTAGTCCAAGATCAAGTTCCCAGTACCTGCAGCTTCAGTAGTCTCGACCCAGTTCATATCATCGCAATTTCAGCTCTTTTGTGAATGCTTTCTTAATGACTGTGTCCATTTCCCATATCCACAGAGGCAGAAGTCCACGTCCCCTGTGTAGAAGATGCAGGACCCAGTTCCTCCATTGTAAACCAATTTCTTGCAGTGTTTTCGTCGCTCAGGACTCTCCTTGCTCCCACTTTTGGTCCTTCGAGGTACTCTGCCACTCCCCCTTTTGGGCCAGCCCGTCAGTGCCTTCAGTTGATAATGGCTCCTCCTCTCATCTGCATTTAATAGAGGCTGGGATTGGGGAGGGCAGGCGGGACCAAATACAGCTCCTTGGACACCGACTGCAGCCTCAATTTCTCAGCCTTCCGCCTTCTCCCCGGCCGCTGACTGCAACCAACTCCTGACTCCACTCCTCACACAGCTCTGATGCAGCTTTGCGGTCTGGCTGGCTTTTTAAAGCCTGACCGCGTTGGTGCCTCACTCCCCGATTGGCCTGATTTTACACCGTGGACTGTGGTTGGCCAAAATACAGCTCTGGACAAATACAGCCCCTTGGTTGCCAACTGCAGCTTCAATTTCTCAGCCCTCTGCCTTCTCCCCGGTCGCTGACTGTGACCAACTCCCAACTCCGCTCATTACACAGCTCTGCGGTCTGGCTGGCTTTTTAAAGCCTGACCGCGTTGATGCCTGACTCCCCGATTGGCCCGATTTTAGACCGTGGACTGTGGTTGGCCAAAATACAGCTCTGGACAAATACAACCCCTTGGTCACCAACTGCGACCAGGCTGCTGACTGCAGCTTCAATTTCTCAGCCTTCTGCCTTCTCCCTGGTCGCCAACTGCAACCCGCTCCTAACTCCGCTCCTCACACTGCTCTGACCATGAGTGACCTCTTCTTTCCCATGGATTACAATGAAAAGTTTCTTTACAATCCTTCACCATGTGGCCATATTCTAAACAATGACTACATCTCGAACTATTGCAGATGTTACTGAAAGCATGTGAGAGCCACACTTATGACATGATTTTGGCCCTGATGGAACAGGGTGCCTCTATCTCATCCTAAAAAAAACTGCTTGGCAAAAGGATCACTCCCTATCAACAAGAGTAGGAGAATTACATATACATTCCACACAATTCATTTAAATTCAGGTCAGCAGACTAGACCTGGGTCTGAATCCCACAGCTTCCACTTGCATACTGTGTGACCCTGAGCAAGTCACTTAACTTCCCTGTGCTCCCAGGTCACACCTGTAAAAAAGCTTTCAGCTTCGTGTGCTACTCCTGGTTAAACAACTAAAAAAAAAAATCCATATCCCTCTTTATAGTGTAATAAGTGAAAAAACAAACCAGGAAAAAACCTCCCCCAAAACAGGTAAAGATAAGTACAACCAGCTTTCAAACCATCCATAATGATATCACTACCCCTTCCACCCTATACAGTGCTTCCACAAATTATTATGGTATATTTCTAAAAGTTTATGTTTTTCCACTGCATATAAAGATTGTATTTGTCTTTTAAAGAAACAGCTCATTTTGAGTCCAGTAATTTTATTGGATCACCCATCGACAGCTTACTTGCCACATATAATATTTCAGCATGCCACATATTACCATTAAAGTACGTGGGTGGTACTTCTTCCGTTCCCCATATAATGTCCTAAAATTAATACTTCATATCTAACTTCATTATATTCTGGGCATTTTAAAACTTGAGCTATATACTTCCATAATGTTTTTATATAGGGACGTTCTAAGAACAAATGGGTTTGGGTTTCAAGACTCCTATTACATGTATCTCTGGGGCAATACCTTTCTGATACTTGTTTATTTTTATTGGGATCCTGTACACCTAATCTGCCATGACATGATAACCAGATGGTGCCCCACGTTTGAACGGGTAACCTAGACTCTGTCAATTGTTTAAGTGTATCAGAGGTTGTCTGTACAGTCCCATTAGGAAACACTTGGGGTTCAGTAAAATCTGAATCCATTATTTCGCCTTCCTTAAGGCAGTCATCATATACTGAGGGATGTACAGCTCTCCGGAGGATGAAGTGGAAAGCCCACCTGCCTCTTTCCCATTGTGGAAGGACTGAACTGATCCATTCCCTTCCTCAAATAATCAAGTCAGCTGCTTTGAGCAAAAACAAAGTTTTAAAAGTTGTATAATAAAATAATGAGTAGAAAAAATACTGTTGGATTTACCATGGATAACCCCCCCTCTTACCCATTGGAAAAATACATGAAATTCCTATGAACCAGATTAAGTCTACATCCCCACAATGACTGGAGAAACAAAGTATATAACTTACTTTCCATTTCTTGGAAGCACCTTAATGCAAAAACACAGTTAATAGTAAGGTTTTATCAAATATATTCTTTTCTCAATTTGCATTGTTATCCGCTGATTAACTCTCCTTTCACCATCTTTTCCTCTCAATTTATTTTATCCATATCAGGACACCCAAATGTTATGCCCCAGACTGTAAATTCAGATGCTACGATTTGGATATCTAATACTTGTTTGAGGCCAAGACCTTCCACAGGCCCTAAATACAAAGCCTTGCTTAATGCGTATTCACATTGGCACCCAACATCCGTGAATATTGACGTAGAATTGTCATAGCAGAGTGAAATGAAGCCATTTCTGCCAAAGAGACAAACGTAGTTGGCATATGTATTTATTTTTCACTGTGAAGTATTAACAGAAATGTTAATTCACTGCACGTCAGAAGACTGCCCACATTACCTCACTAAAATATCAATACAGACAGCATACAAATGGGGACTTAATGGGCACCCTTGTCAAACTCCTCTGGCTACGTCTATTCTTTTTCCTATAAACTCATTTATTAGAGGTGTAACATGTGCACATTTATATAATAATAGAATCCATTGTATAAAAACTGTAGGTATTCCATGAAATGCTAAAGCTTGAAATAAATATTTATGAGAAACCTGATCAAAAGCTTTCTCCTGCTCAATGGCTAAAATAAATCCCTGTCATTTATTCAGATAGCTTCTAACAAGCACTCCCCTAATCTGTATTACACTCTCCCCCATAAATCACCCAGGTGTTGCACAAGTCTGATTAGGCACAATCAACTTATTTGCTATTTTACTTAGTCTATTGCCTAACATTTTTGTGTCTTAATATGCTGGCAAATTCGTATGTTTGTAATATGTGCATTCATTGTCCTATGCCCATTTTTTTTTGTTAAGCCGCCATTTTGACAAGTCGCTTTCAGAGAGGGAAACTTGAAACTTGCTCCCTCTGCAACATTTTTTTTGAAAGAAAAATCACCTTTAGCCAAGCAAATGATTGTTGCTGCACTTGAAGCCTTGCCAGCCTCCGGTTTCGCTCCGTCCAAAGATTGTGTCTGTCCCACTGCAAGCAGGGCTTTTCAGGTGTCGGGCTCGGTCTGCAGATTTGGGCATCCAGCCAGGTCTTCCTTGTCTCAAATTCAGTCCACCAGTTGGCACAAAATCACTCCATGGCATACTCTCACCTGGTATTGCAAGTATATTAGACTGGGAAACATTTGTATGCATGCTGCTCTCTTGTTAGTCAGTGTTAAAGTACTGCATATGCTGTTTGTCAGTAGCTGCCAGCAGGGCAACATCTTCACCTGCTAATAACTGAAGAAGGAGCGCTCTCCTTTCCGGAGTTTACCTGCCAACAGCACTGCATCCTCAGAGGTCTTTTATCTGTTGTTGTAGGCTGTAACTTCACCTGCTACAGGTAAGGGGTCCGTCATATCCATTTTCATAAGGCCCAGGTCTGTAACTGGCTCTTGCTGAAGCTCTACCTGGTCTTCTGCCACCTCCATTGCTATACCAGCAGCTGAAACCCCAAAGCTTCAGGGATTTTCACTGTACTTCTGAGAGGCACATTTTCTGCAGTTGTATCAAAGCTATGCTGTCCACCACCTCCTACTCCACCTCCCGGGTCAGCCATCTTGGCAGTAGCCAGACGGCCAGAGGTTACCCTGCTGGAAGAGTAGAGGAATTTCCTCAGTGTCCTGGCTAAATTTTCCCCATTCACTAAAATACTACCAACAGCTGAATCTGGTTCAGCATGTCCGTTCACATCTGCATCTCCCCTTCCCCCTGGGATGAGGACGAAAATAGGCAGAATAGCCTAGTCCTCCTTTCCCGAGCAACAAAATGCTTAAAGTGATGATGCTGAATTAACCTGCGGAATTTGCTAAAGTGCTAAGGAATTTGATTACTGCCTAAAGTTCACTTTCATAGACTGCATTGATGCCCACAGTGCCCTTAAAGTTTGCATATGCTTCACAGACTGCCTAACACACTAATTAATTAAACTGTGCCTGAGACCCTGCATGTTAGACCCCCCCACTCCCAACTAAAGGATTCCAACTGGGGGCAGACCTCAGGAAGGGGGTAGTGAACCCGGTTTGGTGCCCTAATGACGCGTGCACTAATGGCAGCACCCTGAATGGATGCAGTGGATAAAAAGACCAGCCTGTTTTGAAACAAAACTTTATTACCCCAAGCTTCAGCACTCATTTTTTGAGCTTTCACAATGCCTGTGCCAGAGTAACTAAATGCCACTGTGCAAGGTGACGGTGCTTTCAAGTTGTATCACCCACACTAGCCACTAGCCACAACTTCCCACTGTGGCTCTGGAGAAATTCTCCTGAAATGACTGATGGATTTGTTTTAGTGGGCAAACATAATACTTTATTGCTTTTATAATGTATGGTAGAACGTTATCTGGAAAAATCTATCGTTTCACAGGGTTGTTATACCATCGATAGTACGTCACATCGATGGTATAACAACTTAGAACTCCCACACGTTGTAATCAACTTGGCAGCACGGCCGCACATTCCTCCAGTTTGAAATGCGCTAATCTAGTCGGTTTCTTGTTCTCTTTCACTGCTAAGGCTGTAACAGCTTTACTATTGTTGTTAGGTGTGCTACAAAAAGTAAGGAACTTTTTTTTGTATTTTATTTCTTGCCCAGTACCTTTAACGTCCCCGAATCCAGAAGCGTCTCCATCTGAACTGAAGATTGACCTCTAAGACACTTCTGGGCGACGCACAGTGTGTCACTGACCCACAGTGACATCCGACCGTATCCCATTTTAGTCAGACTATGAATCTATTGAAAACATTTGTTTGTTTTAGTAAAGGTGTAACCTACTCAGATGGTCCCCGATGGTGCTTTAATAAAGAGTGGTTTGCTGTTTAAAATCAGCAGTGTCCACATCTTCACTTGCAGGTATGAGCAGTTACTGTCAAACAATGATGCTTTCTCTGGAAATTGCCCCATTTTGTGCTTTGTGATTTTTCACTGGTGCCCATACACTATACAAGACAATGTATGGGCATTAGTTAACAACCTTGTTGAATTCACTTCTCGAGGTTACCATGGCTACTGTAAACCTCTGTAGCTTCGTTCGAGGTTTACACAGTTGCCATGGTAACCACTCTACGAGAATACAGAGTGATGGTTAACTAATGCCCATGCATTATCCTCTATGCTAGTTTTATCAAGAAATGTCACAGGACTCCGAAATGCTTTTGTCAGTGGTTAGCCACTGGCTCCTAACTTAAAAAATATAATCTTCAGTCTATTTTTTCAGGAATGAAATTAATATAACAATACCCTCCCCCCCCACACAATGTTTAGAGCCTTGAGCAACTAAGACTATTTTTCTAGTTGCCCAGCTGAATTTGTAAGTAGCCTTTTGTCTGCCACCTTTTGTGCTTACAGTCCTTACTGTTCAATAACATACACCAATTCTAGGAGGGACAGAGATAAATTTGGAGCCAACCGTCAGGTGGGCGGTGGGGTAGGATGACAGGTACTTCGTTCTTGTTTCAAGCTATGGAAGCAGAACTGGGTAGAGATTGGACTGACCCATTTGAAGAGCATCAAGCACAAAGGCTCAACCAAAAAATATACCATGCCAGGGCACCATCACGTTTCGTGTTCTCAAGGTAAAGTGTCTCTAGCAGTACTAATAAAAGTAAATAAAACTTAACAGAATTTAAAACAGTGACAGTTAAGTCTTGCCACAGCAGCAGGATGCCATTTTTTGGCTACACTGCCACTTTAAAGGCGCAGAAGACTTATTTCAGAAAGCTGCGTAAGATTTGAAGTGACAGAAGCCTAATTCATCTGTTGCCTCGGGTATGGTCATTCAATAACTTTCTTAATCTTATTCTGCAGAATTTAGTGCAAACGTCCAATCTTTATGAGCCCAGCAATGCAACAATACTGCAGGCAACCATAGTGTGCATGCACAGTTATGTTTTTGTGCCCTGTGTGGACTGTTAGGCACAAGGCAAAGCTGAACACCTTCAGTTATAAGGGAAATGCAGTTGTCATTAAAGAAGTGAGAAGTTGGCTAACTTCACGTTGAAAAGTCACTTTGAGAAGTTCTCCAACTTTGCAAAGAGCCTTTGCAATGCGAAGCCCAACTTCTCAAAGTTCTGGGAAGCCCTGAACTTGCAAAGTCAGGAACTTTGTAAGTGAAGCTGACAAATTCCCAGGTGGTGGTGAGCGACGTGCAGGAAACATGAATTTTGCCAGCGAACTTACAGATCAACTGCAGGTGAATTTTCAAACAGAGTTCCTTGTGGAATAGAGTACAATTTCATGAAGTGCTTTGTGAAGGTGAAGTAAAACTTTGCTTCATCTCTAGTTATCACAGTATAAGCACACTCTCCGAAATGTTATTGTACTTAAGCAACGGTTAGAAAGGCACCAAAAGCTCAAAAAAAAAAACAAAAAAAAAAGCTGTGCTGTAATAACTGCATAGTCATGTGACTGGATTCCATCAATCACAATACAGGAGTTCTCTGATCATTTTATAAATATATACTTTTTATTTGAAAAGCTGTGGAGTCTTCTAAAAAAAATGACTAGCCTGCTAGGTCATTTCATGAAAATGGCAAACCTGAACACTACTACATGGTTAGAACTATATTTTGTGTTTATTTTATTCAGTTAAGCAAAATAAATGGAAATAATGTAAGCTAAACAAGCTAAGACTGAGATCTCAGCTCTAATATGCGTGATTATGAATATTATCTAACTGCAAAACTGGGGGCTGAAAGTTTAATACATACCATACAACTCGAAAAGCGTGCATAGAAAAAATATATTTCTTTAATAACATTTAAAAAGTTTCTTTCAGACAAAAATAAAAAACTGCAATTTTTGCTCAACGTTTTCCAGCTCTGGCGGGTTTTCCAGTGTGATCAAACTTTCAGAACAGCGGTGCCATTTGACGAGGGTCATCTGGGAGAACGCTGATCGAGTCTTCTGCTTTCCCACACAGCATGCACAGCATGGTATACTCCTAACACAAAAAATGAGACTTGGGGTTATTTCACTTGCAGGATATTTTTCTTCCTTTTCCGTTTCCCTGCCCCCCGATTTTCACCCCTTGTCCTCCCACCACCCCAGCGACAACTCGTTACCATACAGCTCAACTTCTCAGCATTAAAATTCATAGCACTGGCCTTCAAAATTCAGAACACACTGCCAGAATGTATAGCACTTTCTTATTGTAGAGAATAATATGTCAAAGAAAAGTGGGCCCTTATGTCCAGTGTTAATGAATGTTTCGTAGCGTGTTAGTTCAATGTTTTAATAGTTTCTGTGTCCAGAAATAGCTCTAACGTTATGAGAAACATCTGTAAACCATCACAGAGCAATGGTAAATTTGAGTGTAAAAATCATAGCACTATGCAAAATTCAGAGCAGTTGAGAAGTCTGCTCGAAATGTCTCCGGCTTCCTCCCTGCATGTCTCACTAGTACCCTAAAGAAACTCTCTACATCTCTGGAGGGAACAGTCATCTAGCCAGGGACACTGGGAAAGGAGTGCACAGGGAGCATGAAAGTGTACGATGCATGAAGAAAAGTAACAGCATTGAGCACAGGAGTCCCATAGTGTGTTGGGGAAGGGCAACAGAGGTCCACCATCTGTTTGGGCCTCCAGGGGACTGTTTTTCTGCAGCAGATATCACCAGACTGCATTTTTTTTAAATATTTTCTAGATGGGCGAAATTCAATAAAATGTTATAAACAGAGAATCCAGAGTCCTAATCAGAAAGAAGTGGAGAGGTTGTCCTTGGGACGTATTCTCTCCTCCTGGAATGGCTCTCCTACAGTCAGGAGGAACGGATGCCCCTAGTAGCCTGGGGGTGGCAGGTGGGAGACTTTAAGTGTTGAACCACCTCTAGTTCCACTAAATGATGACTGCAGAGGTGGCCCACAGGAGAGAAAGCATGATAATGCCAACACCAGCCCCCTGCCCGGACATCAGGCATTGCCATCACTGTCCTGACTTATCATGGGGTGTTCCTCCCCTCTCCCATATATGCTGACCAGTGGCACTATGGTCCAGTCTAATAGGTCCAAATTAGTGGGAGCAGACAGGATTTCTGAAGGCCAGCAGGGAGGGGTGGGAAGTCTTCCCTCTCCAGCGAGTTCAGGGAGACATGGAGGAAGACCATGGTCAGACAGCCCTAGGATCTAGCAGGGTCCAAATACGTAAGAAAGGTAAGGGCAACTGAAAAGAAGGGTGTAAGAGGTATACAAGAATGGCAGAAAGACAAATGAAAGTAATTTGTTATAAAGTCCTATTATGGTGCATCTTCTCAAAGTACACCTCTGAGTTTTAATGGGTCTAGGATTATGGAGAAACCACTGAGCAAGAAGTGCATAAGGCAGCTGACTACAGTATCTCCAACATCTGTCTCTGTCCACAACAGGCAGCCAGGAAGTGGCTAAAAAGAGACGCTTGCCCAACAAAAGGTGTTTAGAGGGACACAAGTCACTTTCCAAGTACTGACAGCATCCATAAATGGCGGGGCCCATTTCGGGAAAGGGGGAGGTGTAAACCGGCGATGGGTTGTGCTATGTTGTCCTGGGGTCCCAAGACACTGAAACAGAGAAGTTCCTCTAGATAGGAAGAGACTCTGGCTGCAGCTGAACACAAGTCAATTCCCCACTGCCAGAATCCATAAAAAGTACAACCTGTTTCAGCGGGGCAGGGGGACTATCATGGTGATGGGCTGTAGCAACAAAAAGGTGCTCCTCCACACAGGAAAATGCTGTGCCACTGTGGCCACAGTTGAAGGATATCCTGAGTGGACTGAAGGAAGCAAAAAATAGAATTTGAGAGGGGAAAAATAAACTGATTGAGAAAAAATGTCACTTAGCCTCCAAGGAACTTTTCCCCATTCATCAAGGGTTTTATCATCCAGACCAGAACTCCACATCTCAGGCCATTTCTGGCTACTACCCAGTCCCGTCAACTCTGTCCACTTCCTCTTCCCCTAGTTTCTCCATGGCTCTTCCATTGCCATGAGAACCCTTGGGCAGGTCCCCATTACTACTACCAGGGACTCAATCTGGTGGGGCGAGGAGCACTTGGTAAATGTGGGATCTGAATGTGTCAGCGTTGCCATGCTCAATCCTCTGTTTTCTTCTCCGCCCCCCAACAAGGAAGAAGGCTCCTCAGCCCACCACAAGGGACCACTACACTAGCAGACTCTGAAATCCTCTCTCCTCTGCAGCATTTCCCCAACCCACTGCTTCCCAATTCCAGCACCCAAGTACACTCCCAAAGCTAGGTCTCATGCAAAAAAAAGTACCACGGAGCCATCAGGTGGCCCCAAATTACACCTTCTGAAGAACATCTTCATTTAACCTGTATCCCTGGGTTTTCTGTGTAAACCAAACTTGTTGGTCCATACATGGTTACTTTTTCCACACTTACTGGCTGTTAAGTAAATTCAGTGGGTGTTTCTGATTTGCACAATGATGGTAGGTACCATTTGGAACTGTATAATACAGTTTCCGTCCTCCAAGTTCTTACATAGCTTTCACACTGTATCCATAGCTTACTGTATAAAGAACTGAACGGTTGAAAGGGACTTTACTGCAGTTCAAAAAAAAAGTACTTACCACCAGTGTGTGACTTGGCAAACTGCAGTTGAATTTGCTAAAAGGCCCTTAAGGACTAAATAACAACAGAATGGGAAACAGCATACAGAAAAACTTCTACAAGAAGCAAAATGACTTGTAGGTTGAATTCACTTCTCCTTTAAAACTTGAACTATTTCGTGCTGACCTGGTAATAGTAGTAGTCTTTATATCTGGTGCTCTTCCTGGAGGCTACGGGTACCATTATGGCATAGCACATTTGAAGCAAATTAGATAAAGTCATGCAGACGTATACCAAACTGAACCAACATAAATACTGTATTAATAAAACCAATTATAAATAAACTCATAAATAATCACTAAATACATGAACAGGGACATTAGCAGCTAGGGAGAAAATTAGTCCCCAAAAGCCTGGATATGCAGAAAGATTTTGAGACCCTGCTTAAAGGCCTCCACTGAGGGGGCTCCCTCAGAGTTTCCAGCAAGGAATTCCAGAGGATCAGCCCATTAACTCAAAGGCTCGGTCCCCAGAAGTTTTTAAACTTGCCCTAGGAACTACCAGGAGGCCCTCCTCAGTGGAATGGAGACAGCGCTAGCGTATGCGAGGGTGCAAGAGCTCAGACAGGCAGCCTGGGCCTGGCCTGTGCAGGGTCTTTTAAGTTAGAGCAACTTTAAGGAGATATGCCACTTAACTGGCAGCCAGTGCAGATCAAACAGTGTCGGGGAGACATGACGTGTTCTCAGAAGGCTGGTCAGCAACCGAGCAGCTGCATTCTGCACCAACTGCAGGTGTTGCAGCATTTCTGCCTAGTCAAGTCTCAAAGTCATAAACGGGTGCACCAATGTGGCCTGATTGCTGGGGTGATAAGGGATTTAATCTGGCTGATGTTCCGGGGATGGTAAACGCCATTCCAGACTACTGCTGACACTTGAGCCTCAAATGTCAGCCTCTCATCCAGAATGACTCCCAAATTTTTCCCCTTCATTGCTGCCAAAAGGCCATAGGAACCAAGCTGCAGCCCCATTTACCTCCTGGTAGCTGCCAGTCCCTCCCTATGTCCTGGCTCTACTACCAGTACTTCGGTCTTCTCCGAGTTAAGTCGCAACCAGCTAGAGGACATCCAGTCTTGGATCTTGGCCAGGAACCTTCCAACTGATTTAAAAAGCCCACTCTGTTCCTTGGTTGTTTTTAAGTCCAACTTAAAGAAATGGTTAGCTACTACAAATGTTTGTGAATGCAATCATGTATGATGTCTTTTATTTATTTGATTTGTAGAAATTGTTAGTTACTATAAATGTTTGTGAATGCACTTTTGTATGAGGTTTTATTTATTGATTTGTAGGTTTATACCTATATATTTCTTTTTTGGCACTGTTATCTGGTCACCCATGCAAACAGGTCTTTGGCCCATGGACTATTCCAGATTTTAAATAAATAAACAAACAAACCTATTAGGCACATCAACCCCACCAGGTGCCCCAGGTGTAAAAAAAAAAAAAGGTGTAGAGCTGGGCATCATCTGCATAGCAGTGAAAGCCCAGCCCATACTGCTTAATGATCTTACCCAGGGGTAGCATATACACCACAAACAGCATGCACGAAAGAACTGAGCCCTGGAGTATGCCACAGGACTGAACCTTCAGGAGCATGGAAAACCTTCCCAGCACTACCCTCTGTGTTGTCACTGAGCTAGGATTCAAACCAGCAGATGATTTTGCCAGTGAGTCCCACATATCCCTGAGCCAGTCCAATAACAGCCCACGGTGTCAACCCCTGAAGAGTGATCAAGGAAAATGAGAACTGAATGTTCTCTTCTATTTCTCGCCCACAGCAGGCTGCTATGTATCCTAACTAGTGCAGTCTTTGTGCTACACCTAGCCCTAAAACCAGACTGGAGAGGCTCATAAATGCCAAAGGCAGTGAGGTGTGCTTCAAGCTGAAGCCCAACCATGTTCTCAATAACCTTACTCAACAAGGGTAGGCTAGAGACAGTGTGGTAATTTGCCCGGACATCTGGGTCTAAAGATCTTCAGAAGTGGTTTCACCAATGCACTTTTCAGGGACACTGGGAACATCCCCTCTGATAAGGAGAATCGGAGAATCTCAGTGAATACTGGGCACAGCTGCCATACGCAGCTCAGCAGTACATGCTTCTGGCCTGGATCCAGATCACAGAATGCTGGCTGCTGCCCAGAGCTCACCCAACTCACCTTGTCCATTGTCAATGGTCAAAACTCTCCCCAGGACCACTAAATGCATCTCAGGCTCGTAGGCGCAACCATGCTGGGCTGTGGCAGCCCACCTGGTGGGATCCCAGCCTTAAAGAGGAAACCCTGTCCGAGATGAACCGAGCAAATTCCTCGCATTTCACGCATGCAAATGCTCTCATGGGTTCCAGACAGGTTGGCTGAAGTAGCCTGCTGACAGCCCAGAAAACCTGAGCTGGTTGGTTGGTAGTACTACCCTATGCTACAATGACAACCCATTTTGGGAATGGACTGGGGTTGCTTGGGGGCCAGCCAGGGAGGAAAGATCTAGCATCCTCAGGACAGCTCTCTTCCCTTGAGTGAGGGAGGGAGGAACCACTGCATCCCACTACTTGACTGCCATCTACTGTAGGCCAGGTGTGTGACAGGGAGCTCCTGCCACTCCTGAGGACCAACCTTTTCTTAAAGCTGTTACAACAGTTCTTCTATTTCTTAGCCTAATCTATCCCTTACAATTTCTAGTCCATAAGGTTGGCCACCTATGGGCACCCCCTTCCCTTTCTTGACTATGCTATAATGTCCTCTCTAATTTTCTTTTTCCCTCTCAGGTCCTCATACAGGGCGGTTATTGTGGTGACCTCAGAGCTGATGTAAAACAACAGGCTGTGTTCCTCGTTGTTGGATTTAGTATGCAATGGCACTATGTCATAAAATACTTTAATGTATATACCTTTTGTGTATAAAACCTGTAAATGTTGAAAATACCATGGCACTAGATGTTTTTGATAAAGGTAAAAAGTACTAGGCGATTGTATATTACAGAAATTAAGTTAGTTGTGCTATTTAAAATGCATGTAAATTGCCGTAAGTTGAACAAGTCTGAAATGTCATGGTGCTTTTTTTTTTTTTCCTTGGTCTTCTTCATAAATCACTGTACTCATTCATGGGCAATATGGCCTGCATTATAATTCTGCTTCTTTACAGACCTGCCACTAGAGGGATTCTTGGTCTCCTTCAAGTGGCTAGTTTTCCATTAGCAGGTTATACAGACCTCCCACTAGAGGGATTCTTGGTCTTCTTCATAAATCACTGTACTCATTCGTGGGCAATATGGCCTGCATTATAATTCTGCTTCTTTCCCGGTGCTGCTACAAGGGGTGGTTGTAGTTGAGGTTCCCCTAAGCTTCACTCAACAGGCTGACAACTTCCTTAAAACTGCCTGTGCGACAGCTCTGCAGCTGAAAACAGGAAGCCCATCCACCCTTCAGACTCAAGTCAGATAGACACTGAGCACCCTATTATTACCTGCGCTGTGCTGTCATACCAATAGATACCGATAGAATCCTCTGCAGAGAGCCAGCACGCCTGGGCACCCTTGATTGGTGCGGCACTGCCCTAGGGGGATTGTGATTGGTACGCCCGCTTTGCTCTGATTGGGGCACCTTCTCTATAGCCTGTTACAGTGTTCCCTTCTTAATTCTGACTTCTCAGCTCTCGCTCTGACCTGAAATTTTCTCCCCCCCACCACCCCCTCTCCCAGGCCTCCTTTAAATACACTCATGATCCGCCTCTATATCATTTACTGCTTCATTGGCCTAGTTTCAACTGCTGCCAACCTATGATTGGTATCTGAGTGTGGCCAATAAGACTGCCCTGTGTGAATATCTCTTGAGCCCCGCCACTAACTAAGCTGCTCCTGCTTTCCTTGTTCCCCTTTCTGCTGTATTTTCTCATCTAGGTTTTAAGTGAGTACCTAGGTGGGCAAATTACTTGCCTAGAAAATACTGCACTAATACAAATCACGAGATCACTCAATCTGGGACCATGGCTCTCCTTATTGTGTTTTTATTGTTCCTAAGGTGCAGAGTTCTCAGCAATACAGTGCAATTTGAAGTACCTCAATGCAATTCAGTTCTCCAATATACCTTATCAATACCTAATGTTATAACGGTCTACCGTGCAGACACTATGTCATTCTCCTCTCCCTTTAGCCTATTCCCCGGTTAGCTTCACACCCCTTGCTACTGTCCACACTTATGTCTATTCAAGCACTTACATTGATCACGATCAAATGTCATTACAGTGGTGCCGCCTCTTGCGCGGCATGATATGGGTTGCCACGAAGAAATAAAAAAGCAGTCTCCATTCTTATAAGCTCCTTAAAGAAAGTTATACTTCTGCTTCTTCTCTGCTCAGGAAATGTGGAGCTCAACCCTGGCCTCACCCCTACAACTTACCTCACCTATCGATTCTGCTGAGGCCACAGGCCTCAAAATGATGATGGTCAACATTTTAAGCCTGCCTAAAAAACTTGTACAGCTGCAAGCCTGGGCTACACACGTTAACCCTGACCTTATCATAATTACTGAGTCGTGGTTAAAAAAGACGAACACCGATCAACAAATATCACTGCAGGGCTACAATTTATTTAGAGCAGATAGAGAGTCTAGAGGCGGGGTATGGTTATTCACCAAATCTAAGTACTCGTCACCAATATTAGTTGCAAATCTCAGCCAAGGAATTTGAGTTAGTTTCGCTGAGCCTTCATCTCCTCCTCGGAATGTATCACTATCCTAGGTGGCCATAGACCCCGTCTGGTGGTGATGAAGTCCTTAATCTTTTGAAATCCATGTTCATAGATGCAAAACTGAAACAATATTTCTAGGAGATCTAAATATGGACTGGCTGTCACCTAAATCACACAGCCTCAAATC
The DNA here is from genome assembly GCA_016271365.2 of Neoceratodus forsteri. Classification (NCBI taxonomy): domain Eukaryota; kingdom Metazoa; phylum Chordata; order Ceratodontiformes; family Ceratodontidae; genus Neoceratodus; species Neoceratodus forsteri. Next base: position 6,940,234 of record CM028134.1, read on the forward strand.
CCTTTGTGACGAGCTAGGTCTTGGGCAATTAGTCACTGAACCTACTAGGAACAACACTCTAAATACTGCCAACAGTTCCATTCTAGATGTGGTACTAACCACCCATCCACACAAAATATCTCATTCAGCAGTGTTTCACAACGACATGAGCGATCATGGAATTGTTGCTTGCATAAGATCTCAAATTAAGGCCCGGCCGCAACCCATCTTTATAACAAAAAGATCCTTTCGCAAATTCAGTGCAGTAAAGTTCCTATCTGACCTGAGCATGATCAGATGGCAAGATCTCTACCTAGCCAAAGATGTCAACAAGGCAGCTTACATCCTCAATGACAAACTCACTACAATAATAAATAAGCATGCCCCTTTCATCAAAGTAAGGGTACGGAACAATTCCAACCCCTGGTTCACCTCGGATCTCAAGGCAGCCCTTATAGCTCGAGATAAGCTCTGGGCTAAAGCTAGACATTCCAAAGAATCTTCGGATTGGCAGGCCTTTAGAACAGCCAGGAATAACTGTGTGAAAAACTTCGCCTGCTAAAGCTAACTATTATATTTCTACTCTCAAACAAGTTAAAGGTAACCCTCATAAAATATGGAAGACTATCAAAGTTATAGAAGGACGGCCCATGGCCCCCTCTGTTCCAACAAAGATAGTTGCAAGTGGCAAGATTGTGGAAAACAAGTCCCTAATCCTGGAGGAACTTGAGGCAGTATAGCGCAGTGGTCTAAGGCTCTGAGCTGCAAATCTGGTGACATCCAGCAGACCAGACCTGGGTTTGAATCCAACAGCTTCCACTTGCATACTGTGTGACCTTGAGCAAGTCACTTAACCTCCTTGTGCTCCCAGGTCGCTCCTGTAAAAAAACTTTCAGCTTAGTGTGCTATACCTGGTTAAACAACTAAATAAAAAAAAAACTCCCACTTTGCCACAGCTGGATTAGCTTTTGACTCATCACCTTATGCTGGTGCTGTGGTGAGCCAGCATACCCTTCCCCCTACATCTGGTCCTGCACCCAGCCCCTTCCAACTGCGCGAGATAACTTATAAAGACGTAGAAGATTCTCTTCTTAACTTAGATACCAAAAACAGCGCAGGGATGATGGCTTGGAACCCATTTTCCTAAGGTCAGGCTACGCCATCTCACTGCCCCAATTCTCCACATCTTCAATCTTTCCATTACATCTGCTACTGTGCTGTCCTGCTGAAATCAGCACATATCCTCCCTCTATTTAAATCTGGTGACCCATGCGATGTAAACAACTATAGGCCCTATCTCATTGCCTATCCTTTCTAAAGTTCTCGAAAAACTGATCCATATTCAGTTAAAATCTCACTTGGAAACCTTCTCTCTCATTAACCCAGCTCAATCCGGCTTCCAGGCTAATCACAGCACAATCACTGCACTAGCAAAAGTAACCAATGACTGGATCTCTGCTATAGATGCTAAGAAGGTAACTGGCGCAGTCTTTTTGGACCTCAGCAAAGCTTTGGATACTGTTGATCACAAACTATTAGTCAATTGCCTTGCAAAGTTGGGTGCCACATACCATACCACCTAGTGTTTCTCTAGCTACCTAACTGGAAGATTCCAAAAAGTAAAGGCGGAAGGCTTTTTTTCCTGCTGCCTTGCCAGTTGCAAGAGGAGTCCCCCAAGGATCCATCTTAGGCCCTATCTTGTTTTCTTTGTACATTAATGACTTAGATGCTAAGATATCTACGTCCAATCTGCACTTTTTTGCAGATGAAACTGTGTTGTATACTTCTGGCTCATCGTTATCTGACGTCAAGGGAGTGCTTCAAGCGGACTTCGCACAACTTGAGCATAATCTAATAAAGGCAAAGCTTCTGCTCAATGCCAAGAAGACTAAAGCGATGATATTCTCCCGCAGTGCTGTCACAGGCCCCCAATACCCTTGCCTAAGACTTCATTGTCACCATGCTAAACGAGCCTCTGAAGTTGTAACCAAATTTAAATATCTGGTATCTGGATCGACAATAAATTATCTTTCAATGACGACGTCGAAGATGTCTCTAGAAGGTTAAAAGCAAGGTTAGGTTTCTTCTACAGAAATAGGCCCCTTTCCCCCCTTGAAACAAGCTTGTACAGGCCACTTTTCTCCCCCTACTCGACTATGGCGATGTAATCTATTCCTCCACCACTCTTGCGAATCTAAGTAAACTGGACATCCTTTATCACCGTGCGTTACGGTTCATTTACCAACTCCTTACCGTTACACCACTGTGACTTATATGCAGCTGTTGGGTTGGACATCCCTTACTACTAGGCGCCTGCTCCATGCTGGGCTATGGACTCCTAAACTGCTCCTGCAGAAATTGCCAAACTATCTCTCTTCCCTTATTAGTATCTCACATAGTGCATACTCGTTAAGAAAATCTGACTTTATTATGCTTGACATACCAAGACGCGACTTTGTAAACGTAAGTATTGCACATGCCCTTCCCTCCATATGGAACCAATTACAAACCGTACTGAAACTAACTAGCACAGTTTCAATAAAATTCTACAAATCGCTAAGTTCAGCCAAAATAAGAGACACCTGTAACTGTCATTAAGTCTCTTCCTTCCTCATGTGTGCCATATTTATCCACTGGTAAGGTATAATTGCTTTGTCCTATTAACTGCTTTCCCTTCCCCTTCTACTCCTGGCTTTATCTTTGCTTATGCTCCACTGCTACTCTATCAAATCTCTCCTCCCTCCCATATCAGTTGTAGTCTGTTTGTTCTAGCTGCCAAAATATATGTATTGCACACACTAGTCATCATGTTTCATTTATCAGTATGCAACCTGTATGTCGCTTCACCGTGTCATATTAATGTTTACTACCTGCAGTCACCCTATGTGGTACCCCTGTATGTATATCCAGCCTGTAACATGTAACATGCATTTCATGTATATACTGTTATTACCTATCAATGTTTGTACTTTAAGTGTTTATGTCACAGGACCTCCTTGTGAATGAGCTTGCTCAATGGAGTTTTCTGCAATAAACTTGAAACTTGAAAACTTTACATATATCCCATGATGCCTTGCATTATGGAAGTATAGGTGCTGTGTTTCTTTGAAACTTGGCTTATTGTCAATGCCCTTTGGGGTAACCCATGTTTCACTGCTTCTGCACTGAGGTTGTCTTTAGCTTTTTTTTTTTTATATTCGAGCCCCCACCACCCAAGCAAACAAGGCCCGCATAGGGGTGGAGGCTGAATCTCAACTGCTATGATAGATCAAAGAGTCAGTAGGTGCTGGCTAAGTGTAGAGAAAGGACATGTATGGTCTGTTGCTGCAAACTGATGTACTGAAGAAGGGACATGCCATTGCTTAAGGTTATCTTCTGTATTTTGAATAAACAGCACAGAGAGATCGTGCATTGAACTTGAAGTTTGGTGTCTGGTCCATCTGTTATCCCACAACCCCTCCACAAGGTGGCAGCACAGTGGAAGCTCACAGATGGGGAGAGGGGCAGCCGGCAGATGTGCCACACGCATACATATAGCACCCTCGGGAGGAAAACAGGAGCTGAAGGACAAAGCACATGTCCACTGTTGTGCCGGCAACCCACACACAACTATCGCAGTTCTGTGTAAGTGGCAGATAACCGGTAAGACCATTAAAAGGTCGGTGACGGGGCTTAGGGGTGCCGTGAGGGAAGAAAAAAAAAAGAGTTGATTAAATAAAAAAATAAAAAAAATTTTTTTTTTTACTTTAGTTTTCTTTCCATACAACTTTTTTCCTCCCTAGGGCAGGCTCTCAGCCCTTTCCCCCCGTGACTGACACATGCCTCTCTTGACCCACCAGGGGCTAAGTCCCCCATGGATTTCCCTGCGGCAGGACCAGGAGGTGGGGGGCCATCCTCTCTCCCCTGGTAGATAATCCAGATTGTCCCTGGCAGCTGAGTGGCGGCGTGGGCTGCAGGGAGGCGGCCAGGGCCTCATGAAGCCCACCTGTCCCAATTCTCGATGTTCTCCCTCCTACCCCACCACAGTAACACATCAACATGTGTACATGGAGGGGCACGCATACTGCAGAACTGCTGCTCTGTCCTCCTAACTGCTTACTGACTTGCACAACTTCCAGGCCTCCAGTGGCTGGTAGTGAGAGGTCAAGACAGCTCGCCACACCTACGAGGCAAAGGACAGCAGTCCCTGGGATGCTCTTCCAACCCGTCCACCCCAGCAGCCTGTGCTCATTCCCGACATTGGGTCACCAACACGGCAGGAAGCAAGGCGTTCAACGCCTTATCCCTCTATGTCACCCGGCCAGCTACTACTTTCATTTTCTTAAATGCACTGAGCAAAAATACTGCTGAGGAACACAATACTCTTACCGTACGTGGACCTGTATGGAAGTTTTTTTCTTACCTGGTAATCATCCACCACACTGAATGTGTACTCATGCCTTGCGATGACGTGGTGACAGTTCTTACATACATCTAAAATAAGAGAGAATTCAAAATGAAGCTCCACACAGCAAGCTGTGATATAGTCACCAATTAAAGGTTCTTTCAATGCAGCTCCACTGGTTGACAGCCTAGCTAACCATTCAAATCCACTTTTACCCAAATGAAGATTATGTTCCCGCAGTTTCTACCAGACATTTTTTTTTTAAGTTTGCCCTAACCCAGAAAATTTTCAAAGGTTTCATATAAAATGTTTGGAGTTTCATTCAGTTAAGAAGTTAATATGAAAAAAAAATAATACATTATTTGATCCTCTGTTGTTCTGATCAACAATGTCAAGCAAGAATCAGGGTGTTTGCACTTTACGGCCCAGCACCGTGTTACTTCTCGGTTTCTAATACATGCTGAGCATATTGTTCCAGTGTTTCTAAAAAGTTGTTTCCAATGTTAGAATGTTGAGAACTTCTAACACAAACCAGCAGAACCTGCAAATGGGAGCCACTCGTGTCAGCAGCTTTTAAAAGTGAAAGCAAAAACAGACAAGCTGATATTTCATCTAGATGAAACATCGGTATTTCATCGAGAAGCAGGAACACCAAACGCTGCTCAGCTTCAGAAAGAGATGCTGATGTTCATGTATTACTTTTGAAATTTATTTCTATATTAATTTTCAAGAAGCATGCAACAGGTCAACTACAACAAAACAGTACAACAACATGCTTTGTTGTTATTCAAACACAAGTAATACCTCCATACAGTTAAAAAGACATCACTGTCGCAATTGTATTTATCAATATGAAAGCATCTGATCCAGTCTGGAAGAAAGGGATAAAGTTGAGACAGATCCAGTGGTTTCTATCGAAGGGTCCATTGGTCAGATTCTCAAAAGGTTTGTGTATGAGGGATCCTGTACAAGACCAGTCCCATGAGTGAACCCCCCCCCCCGTCTGAAGTGAGCTTGTGGCACAAACCGTGGCTCCTTAGCCATCACAGACATGACCCATTGCCCCCATCACAATTCAAACTTTAGAGAACAGTTGTTTAAATTAGCTGTACGTTTCTCCGTGTGATAAATCATGCACATTAGGTCTCGCCACATCTGTATTGTAGGAACAGCAGGAGTTAACCAAAAACTGGTGTTTTATTTTATTTATTTTTATTTATTAGATCATCGGTTTACAGACCTTTGAGTCATAGACTCATTTACAAAGGCACCTCATCAAGAGAGCAATACATCACAGCAAACAAACAGTACAGTACACAACACTTAGATTAAAAAAGTGTTTGCTTTTCTTTGGCTGCTGTCACAGCTATATTTAAAGTTTCTGTCATAAGTGTGGTGGCCCTCCAGTAGATCTATCAGGCTGTATTATAAAAAAAAAAGTGTGAACAGCAAGCATGGTTTTCACACCTCGTAGGTATACTGCCATCATAGAGCACTCGAACTTTGCTCTTGTGCCTCAGAATGTCACTGTACCTCCTCAGTGTGAGAACCAGCTTGTTCTGAACACACTGAGGGTTAATTATTTTGCTATGTTGTAACTTCTGCTAACTGTCCTCCCGATGTTCCTGTACGCCACCGTATCAGTTACATACTCGGAGCCTTGCAAGAGCACTGTATAAATTTAACTACTGCTACTTAAAGTGAGATGGGTTACTTTTGAGAAACCTTTTAAAAACAAAATATTTAGACACAATTTAGCTTATATTTCATGTACTGTCTGCCTTTCTTTTCCATTTGTTCATCATTACTAGGTTAATTTGTAGGAAACAGGATACTTGCTCCAACAGTTCATCTGATTCTGTTGATCAATCCTTTTCTGAAGTCATAATCCCGTTTGTGATATCACTGTTTTTTTTTTTCTGTTTTGCTTTGGGAATGATCAGTGTCACAAACAGGACTGTGACTTAAAAAGGATTAAACAGCAGGAATATATCAACTCTGCATGTGTGTGTGTTGGGGGGGGGGCAGGGGTCTTGCTCCCATGGAAATGAACCTGGTAATGAAAAACAATAGGAATATGAATATAGAAAATCTAGAATATATAAGATTACTTGTGTCTAAATATTATACCTTTCAAGGTTTTCTCAAAAAGTGACCAACTGACTTTAAAGGGAACACTCAGCACTAAGAGCCCCACACCCAGGTGTGGGTCTGGTCCCAATTTGCACTTTGAGTGCATAAACCTTTTTTGTTTTACTGTATACTGCAACATAGTTGATTGTATCACACTTGTCAGGGTTTCTGTTGACTTGTGAGCTGACATTTTCTGTAACCACAAATCCCAGAATCCCCTGCAGCTGACATCAGAGGAGGACTGCAGCAGTGGAAGATTCAACATTGTAGGTACAATTACTGTTAATTTACCTCTGTGGCTGTTTTAAATGAAAGGTATCTAGTACCTTGTACCTACTTGTTTTCGTGGTAAATTCAGAGATGTTAGATGTCACTTAGACATGGAGTACCATTAAAAGCTGTTTATTTCAACGCACACAGTTAACATATTTTAACACTTACACAATAAAATGTTTGTCAGGACATCCTATCCAGACCTTTGTCTGATTTGTGCACCGTAAATCATCTCACAGTTTCTTTACTAGGTAGGTATAAGGCCTAATGCTCCTTTTTCTGGCAGTACAGCAAGGTAATATTCTTCCTAGAATTAACCTTTACTGTTCAGCATACAATTCTTTGTTACTAATAACCTTTTGCTAGTATCTCGAACAATATTCTACTGTAGTATTCTATGTATCTATTTATAGAACGAGGATTCTCAAGAGACACAGTATTTCAGTAAGCACCTTTAAACCAGTAAACACACACACACACTTAACCAACTTTTCATAAGAGTCTCGTCTCCCTTTTGTCTTGGAGATTTTGGAGTATCTTAGATGGCTGTGTGAAGATTTCTTCCTTGCTCTTTCAGTTCTTTTTCTCCTCGAGGCTTGCAAAATAGAAAGTGGCACTCAATACAGGTTTCATTGTCTCTTACGTTATGGCAGACGCCAAAGGTCTTTGTAGCTTCAGTAGAGTAATAGTTCTCTCAGAGTTAGTAGTAGTTGCATAGATGTGAGATCTCTTCCAGCAATGAAACATAGATTCAGAAGACAGTAAGTCGATGATCATGACTTGTTGGTCCGGGGAGACGTCTTATAGAAGACAAATAATTCCTTCAGAAATTTCATCAGATTTCATTGTTCTCCAAAAGCAGCATGAGCTTTTGGGATGGTATAACCATATTTGGACAAAGGCTTATCCATTCTGAAGTCTACAGCCTACATTTGGCGATATTAATATTTATCAGACATTCTGTCAGTTAAACTGTCTGTTGTACTCTTGACCAGGGGTCCATGAGGTGGCAATTAATAGACAACCACAAGACCTTCCGCTGCATGTTCAAAATGAAGACTTAATCTCATTGTGGTTATATGGTACGATAGTCTGATAGCAAATGGTTCCCTGTTAAGAGGGGCCAGTTCCTTGTTGGAGGGTCCGCCTTTTTCAGACGTATAGTAACATCTTATGGAGTGATTTAGTTACAAAATAACTTTTGATTTTAAAATACTTTTGGACTGTCAGTAAGTACATTGCACAGTGTCAAAGTTGAATGAATCTTGTTCCGTAGGCATTTAGAATGTCATTTCAATAAACGTAAAGCATTTCAATTCAAGGTAAAATGTTCATAATTTGTGGGTGCTGGTAGGTCCATATACAGTACCTGTGTCAAGCATTTGCAGGTCTGCTTGGTTAGAGACTTAAAAAACAATGTTTTTGTAATCAGGTCTTTCAATATACCTTTATGGCATCTAAGATTAAGGTGGATATTATTTATACACTTCGGCAGGGTCTGGTGGCTTATGGACACTACTGGGCCTACAATCGCCTGCAGTGCATGTTAGATTTTTTTTTTTCAATAAGATCTGATATTTTGTTTGTTGATCCTGCTGTCCTCCCTGGGCTTAGTCACAGAGGATTGTACTTAGCTCTGGTAGAAAGGTGGGACCAGCAAACAACTGATCCAAGCTTATAAAAGCTCTAACATGCACTGCAGGTATTAGATCGCCCATTTCTGCAGCCCTCCTCTGATGTCAGCTGCAGGGGATTCTGGGATTTGTGGTAACAGAAAATGTCAGCTTGCAAGTCAGCAGAAACAGTCTGGTACAATCCACTACACTGCAGTAAACAGTAAGTAAAACAAAGAAATTGCACATGAAGTGTAAACTGGGACCAGCCCACACTTGAGTGTGGGGGTATTAGCGCTGACTGTTCCTTTTTAAACAGAAGCTCCTTTTCCAGATATTAAGTGCCCTGTGACCAGGAGTTCCAGCCACTCTTGAGGACCGACCTTTTCTTGGGTCTTTTGCAACAGTTCTTCTATTTCTAAGCCTAATCTATCCTTTACAATGTCTAGTACATAAGGTTGGCCACCTTTGGGCACCCTCTCCTCCCCCCCCCTTCCTTGACTATGCTACAGTGTCCTCTTTAATTTTCCTTTTCCCTCTCAGGTCCTTGTACAAGAAAGTTATTGTGGTGACCTCCAGATGTATGAAAACAGGTTGTGTTTATCGTTGTTGGATTTAGTATGTAATAGCACATTGTTATAAAATACCTTGATGTATATACACCTTATGCTTATGAAACCTGTAACTGTTAAATAACATGGCATTAGGTGTTTTTGATAATGGTAAAAAGTACTAGGTGTCTATTACAGAAATTAAGCTAATTGTGCCATTTAAAATGCATGTAAATTGTAAACTTAACAAGCCAGAAATGTTGGTTATTTGCATATATCCCATGATGCATTGTATTATGGCAGTATGTATGATGTTGTATTTCTTTGAAACTTGATTTCTTGCCAATGCCTTTCAGGGTAACTGTTCCTTCAGTGACTCTGCATTTAGGTTCTTTGTTTATAGCTCGTTTTGTTTTTCTTCTTTTTGGGCCCCTACTACGTAAGCAAAAGAGGGCTTGCATAAGGGTTATGGGTACATCTCAACTAGTGGATGGGATCAGAGATCAGTAGGTGCTGACTAAGTGCGGAGAGAGGACATGCCTAGTCTGTTGCTGCAAACTGATGTACTGAAGAAGAAATATGGCATTGCAGAAGCTTATTTCTTGTATTTTGAATAAATATCACACAGAGAACGTATGTTGAACCTGAAGTTTGGTGTCTGGTCCATCTGTTATCCCACAACCCCTCCACATGCCCAAACAGAGGCCTCTCAACTTCTCCCTTGACCTAGATAGCTACTTTAAAAGCGATAACAACGTGACATACCCCATCAGTTAAACTAGGTCATCAGCCCCTAAACAGGGCAGGCTCTGTAGCCCAGAGGTTACGGCATCAAGATGTAAACCGGGTTTGAATCCCTCAACTGCCAGCTCCACACTGTGGGACCCGGAGTAAGTCACTTGATTCTCTGTGGTCCCAGATCACTTCTGGAGATAAGCTTTAGGTCAGTGTGACTTTCCAAGCCAATAATTGTTAAAAAAAAAAAAAAAAAGGAAATTCATGCTATCAGGTTGGAAGTCTGAGACTCAAGCAATACCCTCTCACACACTGCACTGGCATCTCCTACAACAGGTGGTGACACAGCACTGATGGTGTGCCTGTCTCACCAGTGGATGGGCTCCGTCAACAAAAAGGAAATGGTGTAGACAGAAAATTCAGTTTTGTACACACACTCAAACTGCTGCCACCACCCCCGCCTCACCACATCTGTTGCCTAGAAAATATGTTGTTACCGGCCCAGATGTTTAAATTAATCTCTAAAAAGATTGTACACTTGTATCTAGGACCTAAATAACAGAAGTTTTATACAGATACAGACACTGCTCAGGGGCCTACAGTAATTCAAATATGTAAACAATAAAAGACAGGGTATGAGTTACTATTCCTGAAATCCGTGCCCAGGTGCAATGTGAGGCACGAGGTGCTTGTGCCGAGTGCCTTCAACCGCCATGAAGTGTAGTACAGGAATAGTCACCAACACCCTGTCTTACTGTGCTTATAAAAGGGTTCTACTGTGAAAAAATGAAGCTACGTTTAGCAATGTAGTTACTATTCGTGAACCGCATTGCTGTAGAACCTTCTCCACCAATCAGGAAACAGGATTTTCCCCTGTCCATTTTATACTCCAGATTAGAATGATAATGGTTACAAAAAGGCACATATCTTGGGACAGGTACTTAAAAAAACTGTACACAAATGTGTACAGTGAGTATGTCTACCTACATCCTGAAGCTGGGAGGCACCTCCAGTTAGGGGAGGAGAGGAGAGACTTTGAACGATAACACAGACAATCAGTGACCTGGTATATCAGATGATGGCCATCGTGCACCTCCACATCAACAGGTCTCCAACACTCTGGGACCCTCCTCCCACCATTATTCTAACACAGTCTGCCCCCTCCCCCCACTGAGAAGTGGGGAACCCCATGGAAATCGGAAGTCTCTGACGGTGGAGCACCAACAGCAGATTCCCAGATGACTGCAGAGTTTTTCCTTGGCAGCTGGAACCTGGGAAGGCTTTTAGGAGTGAGGTGCCACGGCTAGTGTGGAGCAAAACAAGGGGAAACACTGACCAAGTACACAACTAACCAAACTTTGGAACGCTTCATGAAAAAATATTAAATGTTCCAGAATTATTTATTTTATTATTTATTTATTAAATTTTGATAACCGGGGAACCAGCTGGGCCCCGAAGGTCCCTTTTTCAGGGGCGACCTGGGGAATTACATGGAATAATACATGGGGTAGCATACAGCACAGGTACATTACACTAGACAGCGAGGAACATAATACATAGTAGTTTTTCAGCAGTTACATTTAAGAGGTAAGACATAGTAGCTTTTTAGCAGTTAACTGCTATTATTATTATGCTATTATATTATAAGAATTATAAGGATTTAAAGTTTTTTTTTCTGTTCTGAACATGCTTAGTAGGGTTTTGGGGATAACATTCTGGTATGAAACCAAAAATTGTGTGTCAAGTCGGTTTTTGGCTACTCACCACTTACTGTGCTTCTCACAGCACAAAAAAATGTTTTTGAGCTGTGAGAGCCACCATCCTGTTTTCCCCCCTTGAATTAAAGGGACTCTGTACCATGCAGTCTCACACTGTAAATATGTGAGCCTTGCCAGCACATCTGTTACCACATGGGGAAGACTGGTGGTGCTAGTGCCCCTAGATATAGTGTTTTTAACTAGTAACACCCCTCGGAGCACAGTGCCATTTTTACTATGTTCAGCCCTGCGTTGCAGAAAATCTGGCTCCCGTGATGATAGCCATGCCTCACCACCTAGGGAGAGTATGGACGTCTATGTGGCAACCCCCATTAGATGTACGCACACAATGTGCACTTTACAGTAGTCCCCATTAATAGTTTACATACTGTGGTACAAGTGCCCCAGTTCTCTGGTAGCCCCTATCGAAAACAGGTGAAGAAAAACCTCCTCTCGTGACTTTAATGTGTAGTATGCAGATGGCCACGGCATTGAGGCAAAGTCTGTCAAAATAAAGCAGGGCACAGGAAATATGGCGATTATTAAATATCCATACATAAGGGCACCATACAGGAAGCGGCAAATGCGTGTCATCATCTCGCGGTTTTAGCAGCGCGATCTCGGGAGTGAGCAGCGTGATGTAACAAAATGCCAGCTGTTGGGGAGCTTATTACAGTTATACAAGCATTCAGGTAAATTAACACTTTGGTGTATATTGTGCCTGCAAGGGGGGGGGGGGAATCTGGCTACTAAAGCCCTGATCTGTGCAGTGGTCGGGGCTTCATGTCTGCCAGTAGATCTCCTTTAAAGGTCTCTATCATATCCCCCCTCCCTCCCTCCTTTCCTCCAGGGTTACAGGTGGAGCTCCTTTAGCCTCCCCTCATAGGGCTTTTGATGCAGGACCTCACCATTTTGGTAGCTTTTTCTGGACCACCTCCACTCTATGTCTTTCCTGAGATGTGGTCTTTAAAACTGGACAGAGTACTCCAGGTGGGGGCTTACCAGCAATCTACACAGGAATAACTACCTCCTCCACCTTATTGCTAGTGATACCCCTGCCTATGCACTCTAGCATCCCCCTAGCCTCCCTGACTTCCTCGTCATACAGCCTGGCAACCTTTAGGTTGTCCAATATGATTAGCCCCAGGTCTCTTTCCTGCTTGGTCATTGTCAGTATCACTCCCCCCATTTTGTACTCCGCCCCTGAGTTTCTATGGCTCAAGTGCATTATTTTGCACTTTTCTGCATTAAACCCCAGCTGTCATGCCCTTGACTACTCCTTCAGTTTTTTGACATCCCTGCCCATCCTTTCCACACACTCCCCTAGAGTGTCCACTCTGCTGCAGATCTTGGTGTCATCCACAAAGAGGCAGACCTTTCCTTCCAGCTCCACTGCTATGTCACTTACAAAAAAAAAACAAAGACAACCAGTCCTAGCACTGAACCCCGATGTACCCCACTGGCCACTGTCTGCTGTAGACAGTATGGACGCTCCCTTTACAGTACATAGGATATGCACTCCTTATCAGTCCATATAACAGCTGGCTGAGGTGGTGAGAAGGCGGCTATGCTGATCGTTGTATCAGATCTGTGGCATCGGCAACAGAGGTAAGGGTTGTCAGAGTGGTGGTCTGCTCAGTGTTGGCGCGGGGGGGTGGGGCTGCTAGGTGCCAGCAATTGCGTACACTTGTATAAGGATGGGGATCGGAGGGCAGAGGGTGCTACTGGACACCAGGGAATATTAATCTTTGACAGGGACTGGGATCGGAGGGTGGTGGGTGCAACTATACACCAGTGATGTACTTCCTTGGACAGCAGTGAGCGATTAGACTATGGGGGGGGTGCCTTTAGACACTAGGGAGTTACTTTCTTCATCTCAGACAGTGGTGAGCAATCAGAGGGTAGAAGGTCCCACTGCACACCAGGGATGCAATTGCTTCCAAGGGCTGAGACAGGTGGCTGCAGTCCTTTTGCCCACCACCAGAGCCTTGTGCCCCATTAAGTTGGGGTTTGCAAAGGCAGTAACACGCATCCGATCGGGGTTTACCACCTGTGCAAACTTCTCAATATACCGCTGGGCCAGTATGCTGTGGGGGCCCCCCCTCATTTGCATGGGCGCAGCAGCAACTTAGCGCTCAGGTCGGCAACAGGTTTTGCCCATGCTGTGAGAGTGTCTGAATATACCCCACCCAAAAATCAGGCACAAAAGCCAGTTCGCAGGGGGCAAACACTTCTTAACGCCCAGGCTAAGTTTTGAATATCTGGCCCCAAGTGTAATGAGTTTCCATTTTAACTAAAAAAAAAAGTTGTTGTACCACAGAAAGGTGCAACAGCATTTTATGACCTCGGAACTGTGGCATAACAGCTTTTTAGTTATGTTGGAAATCCATGTATAAGTGGGTTACCATAACACTGTATTGAAGTATATGACTTTGGCAGGGTGAAAGGCAGGAAGATGAGAAGACACAAAGATCCAGTTTCATGCAAATGTCCTCTGTGATACATGATGAGGGGAAATACATACGGAAATCAATGACACATCAGCTAAATTGAGACAGACGATTACATTTTAAAATGTCTTCCTGTGCACCTGAAAATCCATTTAAATCAGGCATCATTATATTGTAGATGCTCTCTGATCCAATTGCCCTTTAAAGTTGGAATCCGGCCAAAATTTCTGGCATCAATAAATTCATAAGTTGGATCTGCATATCCCCAATCAGTCTCATGCGAAAATTAGATCTCTAAGTTACTTTGTTTAAAAGTGACAAGTCATTTTATAACCCTAAATTCACTGCCTGTTCAAAAAAGCCAGTTACAGTGAAGAGCCACTGATGATGTCATAACCAGAATGCGCAGTCTAGTTCTCCATGCAAGCTACCTTATAGGATTTATTTCTCCCATGTTACATAAAACTACAGCTGTAGTTAACATCTGAGAAAGGAAAGCTGACACTGGTGGGTCAGCGCAGGCAACGTGCAGATGCAAGGCACAGTACTTCAGAATGTGTCGGGACTTGGAATGCAGTGGCAAACGTGGCTTTAGAATGACAAAGTTATGTGCAATTTTTTTAAATACTGCAGGGAGGAGATTCCGAAATGCCACTAGGTTGCATCTGTGGAATGCAGCAATGACAGTTTCAGAAAGTAGCTAGAACACAAGCATTTCAGAATGTGGCAGGTACGCTAAAATTAATAATGTTGCGGTGTCAGATTTTTTTAATGTGGCAGAGATACACAATTTTGAAATGCCAGAGACACATAGTTGTAGAAGGTAGCAGGGATGTGTCATTTTATAATGTGTCATAGAAGCATAAATTTGGAATGTGGCTGGGATGCTTGATTTCAGAATGTGGTGGCAACATGCAATTTCATAATGTGGCAAGGACACAGAATCTCAGAATGTGGCAGTGATGCAGTTTCAGAATGTGGTAGTCACATACAATTTCAGAATAAGGCAGGGATGTGTCATTTTAGAATGGGGCTTGGACATGCAGTTTTGGAATGCAGCAGCGACACTCATTTTCAGAATGTGGTGGGGATGTGCAATTTTGGAATATGGCGGGGATGCATAGACAATGACGGCAGAAAAGACCAATGGTCCATCCAGTCTGCCCAAGTTCCCGATAATTCCTGGAACCTACTGTTTCTCCAGGGTACTAACCCTCCCCGTCCTCTCTCTGTTCTCCTTCCTTGGTCCTGTTACCCCTAGTAACCACTATTCCCTTCATTATGTCCCAGCCCTGATTGAATCCCCTGACTGTTTTCACACCCACCACTTCAGCCGGCAGACTGTTCCAAGGTTCCACCACCGTTTCTGTAAAGTAGTACTTCCTCACATCTCTCCCGAACCTACCTCCTGTTAATTTCCATGCACATTTTAAGACTGTGACAATGACAGGCAATTTGGGAATGTGGACGTTTGCGCAGAATTTCAGAATGTGGCAGGAAGGTACAATTTGAGAACGTGTTGGAGCTCTGCAATTCCGGAATGTGGCAATGATGCACAATTCTAGAATGTGGCAGTGACGCACAATTTCAGAACGTGTCGGAGATGCACAATTCCAGAATGTGGCATTGATGCACAATTTTGGAATGCGGCAGTGACACTTAGTTTTGGAACATGGTGGTGATGCACAATTTTGGAATGTGGCATTGAGACACAACTTCAGAATTTGGCAAGGATGCGCAATGTTGGAATACGGTGGGGATGTGATGCAGAATTTTGAAATGTGGTGGGTGCGTACAATTCTGGAATGTGGCAGGGGTATACAATTTCAGAATAAAATGGTCACATTCTGACCGCGCACATCCCTATTATATTCCCAAATTGCCAGTCTCTGCCAAATTCCTTGATGTGTGTTCCTTTCGCATTCCGTGACTAAGTGTTACAACACATTTCAAGATGCTGTATCCCTGCCACATTCCGAGACTACACACACACTTTAAAATTATGTAACACCTTGCCATTCTATACCTTGGTTCAGTGCTACATTTTAAAACCACCTCCTGACATGTTCTAAAGTACTGTATCAGGCACCTAAACATTCTGGAAACGCAAGCACTGCAGCCAACCCTGTCACAGGTTTGTTGTTTTTTTTTGTAATGCTTACTTTAACAGTGGCTGACGCCTCCAAGAGAACTTCAAAAAAAACATAATATTTAGGATTCTATTAAGTTACTATTTAAATCAGCTCTGAATTTATCCCCCCCCCCCAAATTATTTATTACTGAGGTCATCTGCATGAAAACAGGATCTTTGCTTCTAAAGAGTTCATCTGTTCCAGCTGCTCATTCCCTAAAAGAGTTCACAATACTCTGCTTATGACATCACAGTTACTCCCAGGGCAACAAAGTGTAATGTCACAACAGAGGATTATGACTTCAAGCAGGGAATAAGCTACAGAAGCAGATGAACTCAAATGGATAACGACGCTGTTTTCAAGTAAATGTATTCAGTAATCAATAATGAGGTTGCTAAATCCAGAGAAAATGTATGAATATAAGTTGAACTGTGCCCAAATAGTATGTATTTCAGTTTACCTAGAGGCGTCACCAGCTCTTTCAGCTATGGTTTCAAACTTTGGAAAAACAGGTACTAAAAGGTTGCTGAAAGAGAGGGCAAGGCTGTGAGTTCTGGTTATGACATCATCAGTGGCTTGTCACTGAAAATGGTTTTATTTTTTGAACAGGGAGTGAAATTAGGGTTACAAAATAGCTCACAACTTTACAATGAACTAACACAGAAACCCGATTTTTGGGATGAGATTTGTTTGGGATATGCGGATTTTAATTCTGCAGTGGAGCACTTTTAGCTGGACTCCCTCTTTTACTTACACGAATAATATGAACGCATTTCAATTGCTTTTATTTGAAGAAGAACCTCCTTACGGTCATAAGTGATTATCTCCTCTCCATCTTCCTCTTCAACCTGTCTGTTTGTGAGGAGCACAAAATCCCTCTTATTGCACTCTGCACAGCTCACATAATTCAGCAGGAAGGAGCCGCTCTCCAAGCAGGTGTTTCCCTGAAACAAGAATAAACACAGGGACAAACAGTAAGAGAAGCGAATAGGTACAGTTTAAAATAAAGCAGAGAATGCATTTTTTACCTTTCATTTTTCTTGGTTAAGGGAAGAGATTGCTAGTGTAGTGCTTTGCGATTCCCCGTGTTAAATCTTAGCCTCCATATCACAACCCATGCCCCTAATATGTGCAGGTCCCCTATAACGCATCCCCCGCCCGAAGTGTCCAGTTGTGTCCTTAGTATCTCTCATTCCCACCTCCCCATTCTAGGGGGCTGTTGCACCTTTCGTTTTGTTTGAATATGAAGCTGCCTTCCCAGCCAACAGCAAAAGCACTCCACTGCCAGCGGGGGTTGGGTGCTTGCTCACACTGGGTAAACACTGCACCCTCCCCCCACGGTCCCACATGTACCTCACCCAGATAACGCAGCTCTCAGCTCTTACCAATCTCAGGGCTCCAAAACTAGAGTCAAACACAGTAACATAGGAACACAGTAATTAAAGGTCAGATTTGACTTAGATCTGCCTCCAGCTTCGCAATTAGGGACCAATAAGTAAGTTGTTCAAGTAAGTGCTAATTTATAGGGATTTCCCACCGTTTCTTACCCAGAGTACCCTGTGATTCCCAGGGTAAGCAGAAATTTGCCCCAGCTTACCTTGAAAGCCTGTAATGTCCTCGTGTCTAGTCTCCACTGGTTGTCCGTTTACCCTCTCCTGCTATAAACCCAGGTTTCAGTGGTGAAGTGCCACTTGGCTGGCCTCTCTCATTTTAAATGTAAAACACATCTTTCTAAATCAACAGATACTCAAAATGCACGCAAACTCAGGCAGTAAAAGTCTGCTAGCACCAGAGACCACGGAAGGAATATCAAAAGAGGCAAGCTAATAGAGTTCCAAGCACTATCAAGTTTCCAATATGCTGCCTATAAGAGCAGCATGAAGCACTAACCCTTGTGGAAATGCAAACCACAGGTGGGATTACACAGGCAAAGAACCTCTTTACTCTGAGCACGCCAGGCAGTTCGTGAGGCGTTAACAAATCAGCAGTAGTGCAACAGCACAAAACTACTACATTGATCCACAGAATGTTAACTAGCCTACTCAACAAAAGGCCCTTACCAAGTCATTACCTGCTTTCTACTGGTCATTGTCAAGGCACATTGCTCCACACAGTGGATGGAGGCTGCAGTACAACAGAGCAATCAACTTCTATATGTGAGAAGGGGGAAACATGAGCATACAGCACAACTTGTTTGCCATTGTACATTGCTGTGTTTAGGAGTCCAGCATGACATTTGCAATGTGGTCTTTCAAGGTCCAATAGATCAGTAAGGCATTATATTGAGGTCCACAACAAAGTAATCCACTCTCCATCAACAATACTTTCCAGAGCTCTGCTATTCACCTGTCCCCGTGGTGCACCACTGCATCATAACTGGCTTTTACAAGGTTCTAGTGCAGTGTTTGATATGGTCTGGGCTTTTTGCAAGCTGTTAAAACTATGCTCCGCAAGAGGGGTGGGTCAGAAAAAGTGGAAAATCAACATCAGGGGGAGCTTCATGAAGCCTGGCCCAACTGTTTCCGCGCCCACACCACTGCTCTGTAAGCAACCTGGTTCACCTCGAACTTGATGTACTTGGGGGGGATGGCTCTCCCTCCTCGGTCCTGCCATAAGAGGTGAACTTGTGGGGAGAATTCAGAACAGGCACTCACCAGGACAGGCAAAAAGCTGGCCTGTGGGAGCTAGGGACCAGGCTGATGCAGCCGCCTCTGGACGTAAGAGGATGAACACCGATATGAAAAATATAGATCAGTTACATGACCACTGAAGTGCACCACTCTGCCTTCTAACCATCTCCTGCAACACCATATGCATTCTCACTGAGCTCCTGATTGTACAAATGCTACTGGCTTTCTCACAATTACCATTTTCACTTTGTTTTTATTTCTTCATCATACGTTTGTTCTCAATGAAGACCAGGCAAGAGAGGGGGTATGACAGAGATCTTCAAGTCCCTGAAGGGAATAAACAAGGTGAACTGCAGAAAACTATTTAGCAGAAGAAACCGGAGGTCATGAGGAAACTGGGGGAGGGGGAGGATTTGTGAGGAAGTTCTCTTTTACAGAAAGGGTGGTGGAGCCATGTAACAGTCTGCCAGTGGAGGTGGTGGATGCCAAGACCAAAAATGGTTTCAAGCATGGCTGGAACAGAGTGAAGGGTTTGGTGGTAGCTCTGGCTGGCAGTAGGGAGGTGAGAGGGTGTGGAGTGTGAGGGATGAAACCCTGTGTGGACAATAGGTTCTGAGGCAGATAGGGAACTCCAGGCAGAAACATAGAAACAAAGACTTTGACGGCAGATAAGGACCGCTAGGCCCATCTAGTCTGCCCATTTCCCTACCTACAGGATAGGCCGCAGATCCTAATTAACCAACAGCCTATTTCTTCCTACCCCCCGCAAGAATTGCCTTATGTCTGTCCCATGCATTCTTGAATTCTCCCACAGTTTTAGACCCCACAACCTCCTCAGGAAGGCTGTTCCATGCATCCACTACCCTCTCTGTGAAAAATGCTTCCTCACATTGCCCTGAACCGCCTCTTTCTATCTTTAAATTGTGTCCCCTTGTTCTTGCAAGTCTCTTTTCTGAAAAATGCTACCCTCTTGGACTTTGTTGATTCCACTGAGGTACTTAAACGCTTTCTATCATGTCCCCTCTCCTTCTTTCCTCAAGGGTATACATATTAAGCTCTTTTAGTCTCTCCTCATCGGCTTCTCTTGCAGATCCTGCCCACTTTAGTTGCCCTCCTCTGGACTGCCTCTATCCTGTCTATGTCCTTGCGGAGATGGGGTCTCCAGAACTGGACACAGTACTCCAGATGGGGTCTCACCAACTGTCTGTACAGAGGGATAACAACTTCCTGTTTTCTGCTGCTGATGCCTCTCCCTATACATCCTAGTATACCCCCAGCCCTCCCTACTGCCTTCTCACATTGCTTGCTAACCTTAAGGTCATCTGATATGATTACCCCCAGGTCCCTTTCCTTTTTTGTTGTTGTTACTACCTCCCCACCCATTGTGTATTCTTCCCTAGGTTCTTGTTTCCCAGATGCATTATTTGCACTTCTTTGCATTGAATCCTTAGCTGCCATACTTCTGACCATTCCTCCAACCTTGCCAAGTCCCTTTTCATCCTTTCCACGCCTCCTTGTGTATCAACCCTGTTGCAGATTTTGTGTCATCTGCAAAAAGGCATACTTTTCCTTCCAGTCCCTCTGCAGTGTCACTGATGAAGACATTAAAAAGGACTGGACCCAATACTGAACCCTGCGGTACCCCACTAGTTAACCCCCTTTCTTCAGAACGGACTCCATTTACAATTACCTTCTGTGTCCTGTTGTGCAGCCAATGTTTTACCCAGGCTACCACCCTGGGTCCCACTCCCAGGCTGGTTAATTTGACTATTAATCTTTTGTGTGGGACTGTGTCAAATGCCTTGCTAAAGTCTAGGTAGGCCATGTCCACAGCCCTCCCTGGTCTACTACTTTGGTCACCCAGTCAAAGAAATATATTAGATTCGTCTGACATGACCTTCCGCTGTGAACCCATGCTGCCTTGGGTCCTGTGCTCACTGGCCTCTAGGTACTGATTATTCTTTCCTTCACAAGTGACTCCATCACTTTCCTACCACAGAGGTCAGACTGACAGGTCTGTAGTTTTCTGCCTCTGTCTTGGACCCACTTTTGTGAAGGGGAATCACATCCGCCTTCCTCCAGTCCTCGGGTACCACACCATCCTCCCATGGATTTACTAAAAGAGTAGCCAGTGGTTTCACTAGTTCCTCCTTAATTATTTTAGAATTCTGGGGTGAATTCCATCAGGACCCATTGCTTTGTCCACCTTCAGTTTTAGGAGTTCTTGCAGAACCCTTTCTTCTGTGAAAGGACTGGGATCGACCCCCTATCAAGAGTGCTTCTGTTAATTGATTAGGCACTTCCCCTCCTCTTTGTGAATACTGAGCAGAAATATTCGTTCAGTATTCCTGCTTTTCACTGTCCCCTCTGCCCACCCACTGTTCATTCTATTCAGCCTCACTATCCCTCCCTTTGTCTTTCTACGTCCGCTGATGTACCTATAAAAGGTTTTATCCCCTTTTTACTGAGTTGGCTATCTTTTCCTCAGTTTGGGCCTTTGCTATTCTGACTTCCTCCCTGCTTCCTTCTGCCTTAACTGGTACAGCTCTCTGTCCTGCTCCTTCTGTGTGTCCTTATACTTCGGAATGCTATCTTTTTCTTCCTGACTTTCACAGCCACCTTTTGAGAACCATAGTGGCTTTTTCTTTCATTTTGATTTGTTCATTTGCTTCACACAAAGGCTTGTTGCCTCTGTGATGGCAGTTTTGATAATTCCCCATTGTTGCTCCACACCTCCTTCTAGCCTGTTTGCTAGTGCTTTTGTGAGGCACTCTCCCATCTTGCCAAAGTCAGCCCTCCTAAAGTCCAGTACCCTCACTTTTGTATGGCTTGACTCTGTAGCTGAGTTTAACGTGAACCACACTGTTTGATGGTCACTTGTCCCCAGATGGCAACCCACTTCTAGATCTGAGATCCTCTCACTGCCCCGTTTGAGAGTACGAGGTCTAAGATTGCTCCCTCACGAGTGGGTTCTGAACTAGCTGTCTGAGGCCTGCCACCTGTAGGGCATCAAGAATGGCCCTGCTCTTGGATGTGGCTGCAGCAAATGTGCTCCAGTTAACATCTGGCATATTCAGGTCTCCCATCAACAGTATCTCCCTTTCTCTGCCATTCTAAGAATGCCTTCTATCATATCCTTGTCCATTCCTTCCCCTGACATGGGGGTCTGTACACAACCCTGTGTGGACTGTGGTGCCCTTTCCAGTCTCCAAGGTGACCACAGTGCCTCTCTCCTCCCTGTTTACTCTTTTGTTCAGTTGCTTTTTATCCCTTCCTTTACATAGAGAGCTACTCCTCCCTCTTCTCCCTGCCTGTCTCTCCCTGTAGGTTATGTACCCTGGTATGTTAACATCCCAGTCATGGTTCTCTGTGTACCATGTTTCTGTGACTGCTACGATATCCAGGCATCCCTCTTCCATTAAGGCCACCAGCTCAGGGAGCTTGTTGCCCAGACTACGGGCATTGGTACTCATTACCCTCCATTTCCTGATGGCCTTACTCCCTTTTGCCCCATCCCTGTCCTTCTTGCCTTTGTCACTTTCTCCATTTACCCCTGCCCTTCTCCCTATCGACACCTCTATGTTGGTGTTTGCCACACTTACTACCGTGATTATTTGGGGGGCTAGGATTTTCCTGCTCCTTTCCAGTGCCTCCCCCTTTGGCTAGTTTAAAAGCTTGCCAATGAAGCATTTAAACCTATCACCTAGGATCCTGGTTCCCCTCCCGGACAGATGCAGCCCATCATGCCAGTATAGGCTTGCATCACTCCAGGTGGACCCCCAGTCCCCAATGAAGCCAAATCCCTGAGCTCCACACCAGTTTTTCAACCACTGATTGAATCCCATGGTGCGGAACACCCTAGCCTCTCCTATGCCATAGATGGGTAGCACCTCCGAGAAGGTTACCGTCGTGCTACTTGACTAAGGCCCCTCCCCATTCCACAAACTCTTCCTGCACTTTCTAATCCCTTTCTTAGCCAGGTCATTTGTCCCTAGGTGGACAATGACATCCAGCCCTCCCTGTGCAGCTGCTCCGCAATCCTAAGATTCCGCCTCTGTCCCTGCAAGCCATGGCGCCAGGCAGGCACCTTACCTCCTCTCCCTTCCTCCCCAGTTCTCCCACCTTCCTAACAATGGAGTCCCCCACCAGAGTTGTTTCCTTCTGCAGGGTCCCCTGCCACCCTCCTGTGGGTCTCCTTTGTGGAGGTTCCCAGCATCCTCCTTGGTCTCCACTGTGGGTGCCTCCATAGAGGAACCACACTTTGCCAGAATGGCATAGGAATTGTGGAGAGGTACAGTGGGAGGGATGCGCCTCTGTTCCACCACCCTCACCCTCCCTGAGCCCACTGCGGTCCAACCGCTCCTCTTTCTTGGCAACCTCTGAGGCAACGGCAGTGGCACTGGTAGTCCCTGGATGGAAGAGGAGGTCCCACAAATCCTGGCCAGATGGACATTTGTTTTCTTCTGTTGTCATGGTCTAGGTTTCTGCATACTCCAGAGATGTAGGCAATGCATATTCATGAAGAGGATTGACATTATCCCACTGTTCGCCACTTGGTCTCAGTCCTTCCCCTCACTGAACTGCACTACCACCTTCTCCCATATCACTACCATTCTTGATATACTGCAGTCACTCTACTAAACTGCCTCTCTCCCCTTCCCCCAACATACCGCCATTCTCTATATACATCACACTCTCGCCAGCAGCTGCTCTCTATACCCCTCCCTGATTCCTCCTCACCACCTCCTACCATTTCCCATACTTCACAGTACCTGCTCTACGCCACTTCTCTCCCCCATCATTTCTGTCCCACTATCCTAGCACTTCCAAAGCTACTGTATATTACCCTCTGTGTGCCACCTTTGCACAATACCTTTCTCTCCTCAATCTCTACCTTCGGCCCTACAATGCCACTAACTACAGAGTAAGTGCTCTCAGCACTTGTTGCCACCTCTCTCCTGCCCCATCTCTGCCCCCCACCCAACATCCTCCCACTCTCAGTATATCTTTGCAGCTCTGCACCCCTTGTTTTTTGTCTCCCTCCCCGATCTCTGCTCTTCCAGCACCCTGCCATTCATCTTCATTCACATAACCGGCTCTCCCTCATTTGTTTTCTATCCCTCCCTCCCAATCTTTTCTCCCCCAACATGTTGGCACTGTCCCTACATTTACTTTCCCAAATGGAATGCACTCCAGTACACCGAAACGTAAGAAACATATAGGATCAAAAACACTCGATCAATGGCAATACTTTTAATTGATCCTCAACAGTCTGCACTCATTACATGTTCATGTTGATTAAAACAGTCATGTTTTCAAATGTTTATACTTACTGTCATCTTTTTACTCTTTACACAGGAATACAAGCATCTTTTGACTCTCTCTGTACCAATTTCTGTGTTTTCATTTTCAGCCCTGCCATTGACATCAAACAAAGGAGTGACATTTAGGGTGGCAGCTCGAGTGAGATCAACTGTTCTTAGACTGCTCCTCACACTAACCTTTTTTTCTTGGTAAAATTTAGTGTGTTGATCACTGTGATGCTTTTTGTAGGAATTCATATACAATATAACGATTATGATAAATTTAAGAAGTACGCTGTCGCCTCGGACTGTTGGTACTGCTTCTTGTTCTTAGTGTGACTGCAACTGTTAAGACCCCTACTCTTGACAGCTCAGTGTCTCACGCAGATGAGATGTTGGCGTAAATAAACAAAACATGTTTTAATCTAGATCTACTACATAAACATGGCTCCAGATTCAGTGTATATTATACTGATATTCTGTACGAACTCCTCCACAAAGATCACCGTGATCAGCACACTAAATCGTGTGGGTTAAAAGACTGGTTAGTGCGAGCAGTCTGTTCAGAACAGCCAATCTCACGCAGCCACACTGCCCACAAGCACTTCTTGTTCGACTTTTTGAACCCACATTTCCAACACAGTCATTTACTACCCATTTCATGAACATGGCAGGCGTGATTTTCAAATTCCCCTCCAAAACCCTGTTTTTGCTGTCATTCCACAAATGTATATTTCCAGTGGCATTTGGCGACTGACACCTGCCATGTTCATATGCTGGGGTAATTAAAAAAAAAAAATACTATCTTGACAATTCCGGGTCACCATCTAACAAAACGTTATGTGACCCACTTCATTTCCAGTACCTTTGTATGTATTTCACTGTATTCCAGTTTGATGTTATTTTATGATTTTATGTTAAGTGCCCTGTGCCTTGAGTAAGGGCACTATATATGTCGCCTTTCCCAATCATGACAATTTCACTATTATAACCCGTGTTATTTGTTAATTTTAACTGCTGCGCTATCTGTGCCTAACAACTACGCCACAAATATAATCAAGCAAACAGGCCAACATTGGCCAATGCTTGTTATAACATGCTGGGGCCTCGGACAGGAATTCTGGGCTTCCAGATTAGTTTGACAGTTGGAGGGGGACATTCCTGCATTTTCCTATAAACAAAAATATTTACTACTGTATATAACCTAAATTGCTGTATTTTCCTTTTTTTAACAGTACAAGTCTATGGTAACTTTTTCCTTGTGGACTGCTCAATTTCTTTGCAAAATACAGGAATCCCTGCAGAACTAGAAGCCCCGCATGACATGTAATGCCCTACAGCGCTAAGGTACCTCAACTAGGAATGTCACGATACATATTTACCACGGATGATAATTTGTCACTGCTAACAAAAAAGAAAAGAAAAAAAAGAATACCACAATGGTCACCCAGCAGGATATATTTGTTTAATTTTATATGCATAGTTGGTGTGTCTTTTGTGGTTATAAAAGTGCATTCCCAAGTTCTCCGGTTAAAAGAACCATACCTCTCAGCCACTTGCTTCATAAGTCGTGGATAAGGCTCCGAAAAACCAGGGACAAATGATTAAAATGAGGGACATGTCTGGAGGAAAAAAAAACGTCAACACTTTGTTAAAGAGAACTTCTGGACTAGCACGAATAATGGTACATATTATTTTACGATTCAAATCCATATTCTTGAGTCAGTGACGGGAATGCCACATACAGTATAGGAGGGACAGAGGACATAGCTTTCTGTATATGGATATGTATTGTTTACTTTATCCAGTTCCAGCTGTCCGCCTTGCTTGTTCTAGTCCCGCTTGTTCATTCATTCCACCTAATGTATGCACTCACTGTATGGAATATTATATGTGTAACTAATCCTGGTCACCCCTGAAAAAGGGATCTATGGTCTCAGTGGGCTTACCCGGGCATCAAAATGTAAAACTAAAAAAAAAAAAAAAACATTTCTGAGGCAACATCAGGGACATCCTTGAAGATCAGGGTCAGTCAAAAGGTATGGAGAGAACTGCAAAGCCAGTTCAGCAGTTCTAGCACACAGAGGATTTGAAACACCACTTTTATAACTGCGGGAGACAAAGGAAATGTACATATAAACACAGTAAAAATTATGTTGCCTTTTTTTTTTTTTAATGGGACTTATTTTAAAGAACTGCTCTGAACCTGTAAGTCATTTTTCCTAGTAGACACTGGTTTTTAAGTATTTGTTCAAATGTTGGCATTGTTCCATCTATTTGAGCCTATTTGTAACTGCAGCGGATGTTTCAGCAATAAGGCACGACAAGGTGTGTGTTATCGTGTAATAACATCGCTCCTGGGGTCGGTTGAAGCACGAGGTGAAGCCGAGTACTTCCACCACCCAGGAGTGACGTTATTACACGGTAACACACACCTTGGAGTGCCTTATTGCAATTATATAATGGCTCAACGTTATACAAAATAAAAAACAATTTAAAATGTTTTTAGAAGATTTTTATAATGTAAAAAAAAGAGTACCTCTAGTGGAATATTAATACAGTGATGTTATTGTGTAATAACATCACTGTTTCAGGCACACACTGACCAGAGTCCAGGATTCTTTCTTGCCATTGTATAATTCTACTTTACAACCTGGTATTAAGTACCATTTTAGAACTGTATGATGTAGTTTACGTCTCTCTCAGCCACAGAGTTCAGTAGTAGAACATGGGTGCATTGTGCCAACAATGGAAGAGCAGAACAGGGAAAACTACATCATACAGTTTTAAAATGGTTCTTACCAACAGCATGTCAATCAGAAAAACCCACCAAGATAACTAAAAATACTGGACAGCTACAGCAATAACAGGATTTGAACCACTATTTTAAAATGACATAGATTTGGCTCAGTTCTCCTTTAAAACCAAAATATTCCATTTTTGTAGAACATAAATGAAAACCCTGCTTGAGAAATGGACCTTGCTAACTAAACTTAGAATCTCAGAATTTTAGAACTGTTTGTATGAGAACCTTCTTATGTATGTTAATACATCCTCCAAGATCAGCGTGTGGTCATGCACATTCTTAGGGTTTGAGAGCTGCAAACTGATGGTGAGTGGTTTTTGTTACCCTACGAATAAGTTCGGACATTCTTACAACCATAAGAGTGGTCTCTGAGGACATATTAATATTGAATTGCTGACTGTGGGTAATAGCACGCGGATAACTGAGGTGTAATCAGCTGTTACACATGACTGGTTGTAATGCTGGTTGCGAGACAGCATGCAGCTGTCAATAACCTGTCTCACACTGTACAAGCTCACTAACCTTCTTGTTACCATACTGTAACTCCAACAAGAAAGAAGAAAAAAAAAAAAAAGTATTTCTAGGGGTGGAGACCTTCGATGTAGTCCTTTATAAATTACGTTTTCCCTGTAATGCCGGAGTGTGCATTAGAACATTGTAATACCTGGGGACTGTTTGTTCCATAGGAAAAAGCAGTTATGATTTGCTGTTATAACCTGCAGGTTCTAATGGCGAACACGTGCCAGCTTTCCCTATGGACTGTGAAAGTGACAGCTCCCACACAGCTGTCCCCAGAATAGTCACACTGTGGTTGGCAAACAAAGAAAAACAACAACAAAAAAAAAAAAAGTCCCCAGCAATGACATATAACAACGCATGGGAATGTGTGTAAACTCAAATTTTATGCACACCCTTGGTGTGGCATGTTATGATAAACCCCTCGTGCCTCACCCTCAGGGGTTATGTAGCATCCCACACCTCAGGTGTGTATAAAATTCTCGTTATGCCCTCCTCCCGATGCATTATGCTAGATGTAAAGCACTTTCTGGGAGTGAAGGCACTCGGCCACACCATGTGCCTCACCCTCTCCCCGGGTGTTCATTAAAATGCTTTAATGCACACCCTCTTGTGCGTTATTGCTTACATATCATGAACCACGAAACCTAATATTTAACATCCCCATTCTCCACTGTCCCCAATTTTCAAGGATGGCCCTAATTTTGTTTCAAAAATGTCCTTGGTACCTCCTAAATGTAGCAGTTTTACCACTGAAGAGTATGGCTATAAAACCACTGTGTTAACAGCCTTCACATCGACTGCCGGATGGCCTGCATCCAAGAGTGATTTGGGAACTAAGGGAGGAGCTGGCTGCCTCACTGGCGAGGCTGTTCGACCGGTCTCTGGACACCAGTGAGTACTGGAGGAATGGAAAAAGGCGACGGTGGTACTGATCCACAAGGGGGGAAGCATGGAGCTGAGGGAAAACTACCTCCCCGTCAGCCTGACAGTGGTGTTGGGGAAGGTCATGGAGGCACTCATCGGCGAAACAGTAACGAAGTACCTGGAGGTGAACAAACTGCTGGATGACAGACAGCACGGGTTCACTAGGGGCAAGTCATGCCAGTCCAATTTGATCACATTTTTCAACTGGGTGATGCAGGCAGTGGACCGGGGGAGGGGGTACGGTGGACGTAGCCTATCCGGATTTTAGAAAGGCCTTTGACACCGTCCCCCATAGGAGGTTGGTCAGCAAACAGGATAGTATAGTAGTAGGGGTCAAAATAACAAAATGGGTAGAAAACTGGTTGGCAGATAGGAGTCAGAGGGTGGTGGTGAATGGGGTGTGCTCAGGGAT
Source organism: Neoceratodus forsteri (assembly GCA_016271365.2). Classification (NCBI taxonomy): domain Eukaryota; kingdom Metazoa; phylum Chordata; order Ceratodontiformes; family Ceratodontidae; genus Neoceratodus; species Neoceratodus forsteri. The sequence continues at coordinate 6,968,835 of CM028134.1, forward strand.
TGGGCAGGTGAGGAGTGGAGTTCCCCAGGGATCAGTGCTGGGGCCCCTCCTGTTCAATATCTATGTACAAGACACTGCAGAAGGACTGAAAAGGAGGGTGGACCTCTTTGCAGATGACACGAAAATCTGTAAAAAGTTGACTCCCGGGGTGGAGGATGTGAGAAGAGACCTGAGAGTACTGGAGGAGTGGGCAGAGACCTGGTAGCTAAAATTCAATATCAAGAAGTGTGCTGTTATGCACCCGGGACACAGGAACCAAAGGGCCGAGTACATGCTGGGAGGGGAGAGAGTCAGGGTGACAGAAGACGCGAAGGATCTGGGGGTAACAGTCTCCAGAAAATTCAAGGTAGAGAAGTAATGCTCAAGGGCTGTGGGGAGGGTATATAGGATGCTGGCAAGTATCAGGGGGATCACCAGCAGGCATAGGGAAGTCCTGGTGCCCCGTATCAGGCCCTGGTGAGACCTCACCTTGAGTACGGTGTCCAATTTTGGAGGCCTTACCTGCGCAAGGATATGGACTTGATTGAAAGGGTTCAGCGAAGGATAACCAAGATGGTGCAGGGGCTGAAAGGCAAACCATACGAACAGAGATGCAATGAATTGGGGCTATATACTGTACAATGGAGACCAGGAGGGGGGGACATGATTAAGACCTTTAAATATATCAAAAGGATAAACAAGGAAGGCCCAGGGAGTTATTCCACGGAAAGGAAACATAACAAGGCACAGACTGAAACTGGGGTACTTCAGGAGCAATGTGAGAGGGTGGTGGAGAACTGGAATGGGCTTCCGGAGGCGGGAATTCAGAGACCATAGAGGGATTCAAGACCACCTGGGACTAAGGGGAAGGGGGTGTCCAAGATACGGGTAGGTAAGGCTGGGGGGGAGGGGCAGACTAGATGGGCCGGGAGGTCCTTTTCTGCCGTCACCTTCTATGATTCTATGATATTGCAACATCTTGAGCTACTAGTACCATTTTTTTATGAGGCATTCTCCAATTTTATTCACCTTTTACCCCCCGATTTCTGACACAGTGGATTGACAGGGATGTGTTCTACTGATGATTCGGAACTCCCTAGGAGTTTAATTTTCCTTACAGTTCATTTAGGACAGCCCAGCTGCAATGCACTATCTCAATTCCAGTGGGGTCCTGCTTCTTCCAAATTTTACTTACTGCCAAACTGGAGAACAAGAGGGGAGGTTAACAGACTTGCTCAGGCTAGGACGGTCCAGGTTCACACACAGAGTAAATTGTTCTTGCAGGATTTGAACCTGGGCCTTATCCCTGTGCTCTACCTCGATCACACTGCCACATTTACCGGTGGAGCTAGCTGAAACATAGCTTTATAGATTTAAAATCTTAAGCTCTCTATGAGCTGGCAGCACACGTGTCAGTCAACCTTTCATTGCTCAAATGCATGACAAATGGTAGTGTGTGTGACATATCATCTGACATAACAGTGCAAGCTCAGAACACCATATATATCAATGCTATAATATTCATAATGTCTACTGATAACTCGGCGTCAAAGTTTATTATGACCTTCTGGTTTAAAGGGACACTGACAACCTGTTTTGCATTATATTATTTCTAGTTAACACCACACATTTTTTGATTGCTTACCTTTTCTAACATTCATTAATGTTACTGTTTGTTTTGTATGTCTTGTTTAGTAGAACTGAGATGCATGCCAATGTATAATTATACAATGGGGTAAAGTGAAAGCACCAAATCATGCATTCTAATTGGCTGACTGGCACCTTTGTCAGCGTGGTAAATCCTCCAGTGTACCCACTGGAAAAGGTGCCAGTCAGCCTCTTAACAAAAATCAATACGACCCCCAAAAGCTCATCGAAAACATCGCCAACTTACATCACCGCCAAACGAAAACTCAGGACCCCCCACTACACTCGAAAATGAAGTAAGTCACTCACATTACCAGTTCGGGCCAAACAACCTTTTCCAACTGTTTGCCAGAACTACATTTACCAGACTCACCTTTCAGAACAGTTTTTTTTCCCCCGTAGCATTACTACCGCACAGACGAGCACAGAGCACTTCCAGAGCACCTCACATTAGTACCAAAAGGACACAACCAGAGCAGGAGTAGATCACGCTGAAATTACTTCTTTTTTTTTTTTTTTATAATGGATGTTGAAACACTCACCAAGCATCTCACGCTAATACGGAAAGCACCGGCGACAGAACCAAAGCGCGAGTGTGTGACACTGCTGAACACACTACCAAACAGCACTGTTTTTTTTTCAGCCGCACTAATAGATATACATAACTTTAACATCCCCCAAAAAAAAAAAAAAACTTTATTTTTTCCATCTCCTTAAAAGCAGACCATTGCCAATAGCAATTTATCCTCCAGGGTGTGAGTATACTGGGTAAGCACACGGTGTGGTTCAATCACTCAGTTGCACCTCGTGACCGAACCACACCAGTCGTGGTAAATCCTCCAGTATACCCTGGAGGGATAAATTGCTTAAACAACTGTTTTGTTTACAATCCTGGATCTGTTCTTACTGCATACTTCCTAAACATTAGAAGCACCCCCAAACGTGCAGTCACTCATGAGGTAGTAGCCCCCTAAACTCCCACTGCATCATGAGTGGCTAGACTGTGTTGGGGGTATTCCTAAGTCCAGGAAAGATGCAGTGGGAGTTGATCTAGGAATGTACACAAACCTGTTTTTCTGTGGTGACACCAGTATGATGGGCAGTTTGTTTTTCACTTTTTAAAAGAAAAAACAAATCAGAATCAAACTACTAGCTACAACAGCAATCTTTACAGAATGTTAGCGATCATAAAATGTGTTTTTAAACAAATGACACTTTGAGGCCTAAGGGGGTTGACAGTGTCCCTTTGAAGTCTCAGTGGGCGATGTGGGGTATTGCCTTCTCCACGTGAAACAAGAGGGTTCCGGACTGGGAGAGGTACAATGAGGGATGTACGTCATAGTGTGAGACAGCTGAGAGGTATGGCTGGAAGCTTAGCTTCTTGTCCTACAGCCCACCCTGCCCCGCTGGGGCACGCAGCAGCCCTACGGACTAAGGCCCCCTTCCACTGTTATCAGATTGGAGCCCCACTTGTACACCTGTGACCCCAGCCTGGGAGTAGGGGTGTCATGATAATAAAATGTTGATGATACGATAACTGTGATGAAATTATCACGGTAACCTTGTTATTGCGATAATGTTGCCACTAGTGCAGCAATGTTAGCAAAACTATTTAAATTTTTTTTACATAATTTACATATGTGACTCTTTTCAAGCAGTGCTATGCATTTATGCACATTATTTTGAAGTCTGCTGTAAAATAATGCAAAATAAAATATTTAAGAAAAATTTTTTTTTTTCACAATAAAATCTCTGAAGTTTATACGGAGAGGATGGTGAACGCATGGAATGGCCTTCCTGAGGAGGTCATGGGGTCAAAAACAGTGGCGGAATTCAAGAATGCATGGGACAGCCGTAAGGCAATTATAGTGCAGGGTAGGAGGAAGTATGCTGTTGGTTAACTAGGATCTGCAGCTTATCCTATAGGTAGGGAAATTAGCAGACTGGGTGGGCCAAGTGGTCCTGATCTGCCATCAGAGTCTATGCTTCTATAAAATTGCTTGCATTTTCTTACATAAAAATTAAAATACACACTCAATACATGTGTTATACACACACACAGCATGATACCTTTTAAAATGTGAATGAGCAAATATTTTTACTTGCTTGTTTAAAGAGCGCCTTTCCTGGATTTTTTCTCCTTGCCTGCAAAATCATCGGAAGACCCCCTTACCTGACTGGGAATTCCTCCACAGTAGTTAAAAAATGTTCTCCTTAGCCCCCTGTAGAAGGGAAGGGACTGTATTTGCTCTCTAGGGGGTTAGTCGCACGATCCCTTCCACTTCCTGATCGTCAGTGCCATTCCCACACCTCCTTGTTTTGTGAGGTCATTATACGCCTAGTGCGGGGATGCGCATGCTCCATGCAGGTCTACGGGGTGGCATTTCAAAACTTATTTTTATGATTTTAACCCGACTTGTAGTATAGAGTAGAGTCAGTGTTCAAGTAACATGTGCCTTGCTGCTTTTGTTATATCAGAGTGGAGCCTTAGATCTAGCCTGCCTAGATTTCAGTAAGGCCTCCAACACCATTCCACATAGAAACATAGACTTTGACGGCAGATAAGGACCGCTTGGCCCATCTAGTCTGCCCATTTCCCTACCTACAGGATAGGCCGCAGATCCTAGTTAACCAACAGCCTATATCTTCCTACCCCCACACGAATTGCCTTATGTCTGTCCCATGCATTCTTGAATTCTCCCCCAGTTTTAGACCCCACAACCTCCTCAGGAAGGCTGTTCCATGCATCCACTACCCTCTCTGTGAAATAATACTTCCTCACATTGCCCCTGAACCGTAGGAGAACCGTTGAGTCTCCATAGGAGACTCAAACAAGCTGGGCAGCCTGGGAGTGGGTCCAAAGATAGTAAACTGCGTAAAAAATTGGTTGGGGGATAGACGACAGAGAGTGGTGGTAAACGAAGCTCACTCTGAGGAAGAAAGGATGACTGGTGGGGTGCCACAAGGATTCAGTACTGGGACTGGTCCTTTTTTTAATGTCTTTTATTAGCAACATTGCAGAGGGGCTAGAAGGGAAGGTATGCCTTTTCGCAGGTGACAAAGATCTGCAGTAGGGTAGACACTCTGGAGGAGGAGTGTGTGTGGGTGAAAAATCAATAGAGATCAAAGAAAGCTTGAGATGTGGTCAAAAGTGTGGCAACTAGATTCTATGTTAAGAAGTGCAAAATCATGCACTTGGGGCAAAGAAACCCAGGGTGGCATACAAGATTGGGGGTAGTGGTACTGATGACCAAGCAGGAAAGAGACCGGGGTAATCATATACGACAACCCAAAGGTGGCCAAACAGTGTGACAAGGCAGTGGGGAGAGCTAGTGGGATGCTAGGGTGCACAGGAAGGGGTATGATCAGCAGAAAGAGGGAGGTGGTGATACTGCTGTACAAATCATCGGTGAGACCTCACCTAGAGTACTGTGTCCAGTTCTGGAGATTCCATCTCCAGAAGGACATAGCGTAGAGGCAGTCAAGAGGAGGACAACTAAAATGATGCAGGGCCCTATGAGGTGAGGCTAAAAGACCGGAATATGTAAAACCTGGAGAAAAGGGGAGGTATGATAGAGACTTTCAAATGCTTCCTGGATATAAACAGGGAACACAAGGGAAGCATTTTTCAGAATAAAAGGCGCTCAAGAAAAAGGGGTCATGCTCTGGTACTGAAGGGGGATAGATTCAGGGGAAATATGAGGAAGTACTTCTTCACAAAAAGTGGTGAATACCTGGAAAGTCTCCCAGTGGAGGTGGTCAGGGTGAAAACTAATGGGATTTAAGAATGCATAGGACAAGCATAAAGGTACATCATTGGTTAGGGAAGGGAGGGAAAAAGCCGGAGACCAAGTAGGGTCTGCGATATCACATTAGGTAGGGAAAATGGGCAGACTAGATGGGCTAAACCATCCTTATCTGCCAGTTTTATGTAAGTCGTCTGGTGCACATACCCCCCATTTCTTTTCCCCATCCCTTGGGCTGGGCACGGCGATGGTGCGAAAAAGGACGATACCGGTCCCTGAACCCAGTCAGAAGGTTGTTATTGCTGCACCACCCAGCCTCCCCTAGACTGTTATCAAGCAGTGGCTTGCTTGTCCCATCCTCAAAAAAGGAGAGCTGCTGCTAGCCTGGTGGCGCTGAGAATTGAGCTGCTGCACGCCACACCAGCGACCCGGGTTCAGAAACAAGCTCGGGTCAGCAGGGGTGAGAGAGGATTGAGTGTCCAGAGGACTGCTGTCCTCTCTCAGTGGAGGGATGACATATCGTCCTGCTCGTTGACTGCCCTCTGACAATGGCTGGAGGACAGTATGGGTCAGGAGGAACACGCTGATGTCATGACATCGGAAAGAGGAAGGATGGGAGAAAACAGGAAAAACTGAACCCTGGTAGACTCACTGATGGCTCCGCGTATCCACGGGGGTCAGCCCTGCAGCCATTCACAAATCTGGACTGTGTAGTACGGCACAGGCTGCACACCCATTGGCTAACGCTGTGGACCAATGGGCGAAGCCCTGTCAGACGGCGCCAGGCTGCCAGGCAGCAAGCGGGTGAGGCTGTCACCGCCGCTGACCGGGGAGGGGGTAGGCCCAGGGCGGTAGGGAGGGGGTACCACCAGACCACCAGGGTTGGGTTTCTGTGACATTAATGTTATACTGACGCCCATAATCGGGCTGCAAGCGGTCCACTGGACCACCAGGGATATTGGACGTGTATTTTTATATGTAAGCCCGTGATTGGGCTGCATGCGTCCACTGGACCACCAGGGATATTGGACGTGTATTTTTATACGTAAGCCCGTGATTGGGCTGCAAGCGGTCCACTGGACCACCAGGGATATTGGACATGTATTTGTACACCTCGGCCCGTGATCGGGCTGCAAGCAGTTCACTGGACCACCAGGGATACTGGACGTGTACTTGTACACTTCAGCCCGTGATCGGGCTGCAAGCGGTCCACTGGACCACCAGGGATATTGGACGTGTATATTTATACGTAAGCCCGTGATTGCGTAGCAAGCGGTCCACTGGACCACCAAGGATATAGGACTTTTTTTATTTCTACATATGCCCGTGATCGGGCAGTGGGGCACATTGCCGTTGTGCAGGGCGCCGGTCCCCGACGGCCGGTGCCTGGCAGGGTGCCAGGCAAGTCGCCGATCACAAGATTTGATGCAAATGGGGCAATAATGACATGCAAATGGCCCCATTTGCACCTTGTATTCATTATGGCCCCATTTGCACGCGGAACTTTGAATATCGTGGTTGTTGCGCCTAGCGCATCCCCTGCTCCACTTCCATTACAGCGCCCATGAGCACTACGGTTTGGCCAGGGTGCGATATTCAACGATGCTGCGCCTGGCGCAGCTCGCTGAATATCGCCCAGTCAACGCCCCTGCGCAGCAAAGTTGCGCTGCGCCCAGGCTTGCTCCACAGCCTGGCGCAGTCTGAATATCCGGGCCGTACAGGACACAGCTGCCCAAATCAGGGATATACTGCGAAAATAAGGACAGGTGGTAACCCTATTTACCACTGTATATCGCGGAATATCGTTCTGCACGATGTTTTTTTACAACGACAAGCTATCGTCAGTGGGAATTATCACGATGTATCGTGTTATTGTGGCATCCCTACCTGGAAGGAGATGGTGTTAAGAGGTTCGAGACCTTCTAGGAGCCTCCCAGACTCGGCTAGTGGCTGCCTAGTACCTACCCGGTCGGGATACTCTTTCTGGACGCAATCCGTGCACATTATCCGCACCTCTCACGGAAACAGACGGCAGAAAGCAGCGAGGCTTCAGTCCCTGAGCTAGTAAACTGATTGACAAATCCCTTTAACTTCCCCGGTGCAGACTAACACCCTGCTCCCATTTGCAGCACTTCCTACTGTCCGCGAGCCGGAGCTGTAATCCCGTCGCGCGGTCCCGCGAGATCCTCCTTTTCCTACTGTCCGCGAGCCGGAGCTGTAACCCCGTCGCGCGGTCCCGCGAGATCCTCCTCTTCCCACTGTCCGCGAGTCGGAGCTGTAACCCCGTCGCGCGGTCCCGCGAGATCCTCCTCTTCCCACTGTCCGCGAGCCGGAGCTGTAATCCCGTCGCGGGGTCCCGCGAGATCCTTCTCTTCTTCTCGCCAGCAGCTGAAAGCCAGCAGGCGCACCATCAGCTCCCACAGCGGCAACCTGGTTTATGAGGTTGGTGGTCTGCTGTGGTAAAATGCTGATGTCGAAAACGTTGGTACCCAGTAACACACCTCAGTCTCAAACGTCCATATAATTCCCAGGGATGTCCGTGAATGATTTTGCCTCTAGAGTTGCCTGTTCCCTCCTAAATCTTTGGCAATTTGGTCACTGAAGGTTAGGGGTTCGAGTCGTTAGTGTTATTACAGCATACCTCTCAAGTGTCCCTCGTTTTGCCCCTTAAAATTGCTCTGCCAGTCATGGAATGACGCTGGCAACACAGAGAATGTGCTGTCAATTTAGATATTAAAGCAGAAACTCTTACTGTTCTAAAGTACTAACTCTAAAATAAACTTTGTAAAAAACGTAGTGTTTACTTGTACAGTGTTCTGAGCTTGTATCTCCAAGTTTGAGGCCGTGTCCCTCTTTCTGAGGGTCTGTGTCCCTCATTTTGAGTGTCCAAAAATGTCCATGTCCCTCAGTTCAATGACAAAAGGTTGAGAGGTATGTCAAGGGTCAACCGTAACTTTTTTTTGCACTAGCCAGCAGGGCAAGTTGATTCAAAATTGCACTAGCCCACAGATGGTTGCACTAGCCCTTCATTACAATGGTAACATTTGATCACTTAAACAGGAAGCAATGCAAGAAATACTCTGATTATTGCACATTTATCCTGCTCCCACATTACTTCCAGCTCCACAGCAGAAAAAAAGATTACAATGCCATCACAGACAGAGAGCCCCTTCCCCATTGTTTTGTACCATGGCCTTCTCTCTTCCTCTTTCTGCCCCCACCCCCCAAACAGAGAGAGGACATCACAATAGCAATTCAATCAAGTACAGGCGAGCTCTGTGCACACACATAACTGACATCATCATGCACCTCACCACCACCCACAGGGCAATGAATAGGCAGAGAAAGACACTCTTAGCCCCTACCTTATAATCAACTGGAGACCTGCACTTCTGAAAGTTTTTGCACAGTCTCAAGTGAGCCAGGAGCGCATCTAAGGCTTCTTTGGTGTGGGGTCTAGACAACCCTAAGGGGCTTGGGAAATAGAAAACTACAACATTTTTATTTGTAAAAACATTGATTTTAATATTCTGTGCCCCAACAATAACAGAGTTTTCTTTAACATTGTCCTTTCACCAGCCCAGGAGAAACACTACACAGGCATAATGCTATATCATCTGTTTCTGTATAGGATGATCTATACACCCCAGGAATTCCTATTTCAAGGTTTCAAATTATGTATTTTATCAAGGTTTATTTTTGTACCAAACATGATCCAAAGCTTTGTTTTTAGTTTGAAAGGACATGCTAGCCAGCCCGGTGGCGCTGAGGGTTGAGGCTCTGGATGCACACCTCGCACCATGCCGGCGACCCGGCTCGGAGAGGACTTGGGTCGTGCGGGGGTAGGGAGGGAGGGAGAAGGATCGAGCACCCAACGGCTTGCTCTCTTTCTCTGGGGTGGGCTGGGAAGCTTTCCCCGCTGCAATACTGCCGCCCACTGGGGAACTCGGGATGACGGTGCAGCAGAGAGATCCTACAGCATCAGGTCGACGCTGGCAGAGGACTGGAGTGGAGGCACGTCTTGGCGTGCGCTCGACTCCTTGTGCCTCATTGCATGCCAGCGTTGGGGGGGGGGGTGTAACTTGGAGGAAAAACATCTCCAGTCCTCCTAGATGATGACCGCCGATGCCTGCTTCTCCACCTGCCGACTGGAAAAGGGCAGACTCCGCTGTGCAGCTCACTCTCTCTCGGGGATAGAGGAGGTTGGGGTTTCCTCCTCACCCCGCCTGAGTAATCGGGCCATCCAAGGGCCGCGGGATTAGCAATGTGGCACTCTAGGGCAGACCCTGGGACAGTTGGTAGGGTTGGGGAACAGAGTACCTTGGAGGCCTGAAGGAGTGGAGATTAGGAGACAGTAGAGGCGCAGAAAAATAGAAAGTAAAAAAATAAAGGCATCCAGAGTGGGATACGGGTGGAATTGTATGGATGGTGAGGTTGGCATGGTCCATTTAGAAGAGCTGGGGACCCCCTACATTTGCCAGTAATGGCAGCTATGGAGCTATAGATGGTCACTTCAGAGTCTGGTCTGCAATGGTGTTCAGGGAAGAACAGAGTTAAGAGATTTGGAGGGAAGAGGGAAGTTATGGTGAGGCTGGAATAAAACCCGTCACTTGCAGGACCTATCCTGTATACCTCTTTCCATTTTGTCACTGAAATGTTACATAGAAACATAGAATTTGACGGCAGATAAGGACCGCTTGGCCCACTTCGTCTGCCCATTTCCCTACCTAACGGATAAACTGCAGATCCTAGTTGACCAACAGCCTACTTCCTCCTACCCCCCACTAGAATTGCCTTATGTCTGTCCCATGCATTCTTGAATTCCCCACTATTTTTGACTCTACAACCTCCTCAGGAAGGCTGTTCCATGTATCCTGGCCTCTCTGTGAAGAAATACTTCCTCAATTACCTCTGAGCTGCCCCCATCTTCAAATTGTTCCCCTTGTTTTGCACATCTCTTTTCTGAAAGATGCCACCCTCTTGGACTTTGTTGATTCCCTTGAGGTATTTGAAAGTTTCTATCATGCCCCCCCTCTCCCTCCTTTCCTCGAGGCTATACATCTTTAGTTACTTTAGTCTTTCTTCATATGTCTTCTAATGCAGACCCTGCAACATTTTGGTTGCCCTCCTCTGGACAGCCTCCACCCTGTCTATGTCTTTGTGGAGATGCGGTCTCCAGAACTGTACACAGTAATTCAGATGTGGTCTTACCAACTGTCTGTACAGAGGGCCAACAACTTCCTGTTTTCTATTGGTGATGCCCCTCCCTGTGCATCCCAGTATCTCCCCAGCCCTCCTTACTGCCTTCTCACATTGCTAGTCCACCTTTAGGATGTCTAATATGACTACCTCCAGGTCCCTTTCCATTTTTGTTGTTGTCAGTATCTCACCCCCCATTGTGTTCTCTTCCCCTGGGTTTTTGTTTCCCATGTGCATTACTTTGCACTTCTTTGCATTGAATCTAAGCTGCCATACGTTTAACCATTCATCCAACCTTGCCAAGTCCCTTTTCATCCTTTCCACCCCACCCTGTGTATCAACCCTGTTGCAGATCTTTGTGTCATCTGCAAAGAGACATACTTTCCTTTCCAGTCCCTCTGCAATGTCACTTATAAAGACATTAAAAAGGACTGGCCCCAGTACTGAACCCTGTGGTACCCCACTAGTAACCCTCCTTTCTTCACTGTGGACTCCATTTACTATTGCCCACTGTGTCCTGTTGTCCAACCAGTGTTTTACCCAGGCTACCACCCTGGGACCCACTCCCAGGCTGGCTAATTTGTTTATTAATCTTTTGTGTGGGACTGTGTCAAATGCCTTGCTAAAGTCTAGGTAGGCCATGTCCACAGCCCCTCCCTGGTCTACTGCTTTGGTCACCCAGTCAAAGAAATCAATTAAATTTGTCTGACATGACCTTCCCGCTGTGAATCCATGCTGCCCTTTGGTCCCGTGCCCCACTGGCCTCTAGGTACTCAACAATTCTTTCCTTCAGAAATGATCCAATCATTTTCCCTACCACTGAGGTCAAACTGACAGGTCTGTTGTTTCCTGCCTCTGTCTTGCTCCCACTTTTGTGAAGGGGAATCACATCCGCCCTCCTCCAGTCCTCAGGTACCACCTCATCCTCCCATGATTTATTAAAAAGGGTAGTCCGTGGTGTTACTAATTCTTCCCTTAGTTATTTTAGAATTCTGGGGTGAATCCCATCGGGCCCCATTGCTTTATCCACCTTCAGTTCTAAGAGTTCTTTCTGAACCCCTTCTTCTAATATCAACCCCCCTATCCAGAGTGCTTCTGTTGACTGGATTAGATATTCCCCTCTGCTTTTCCACTGTGAATACAGAGCAGAAGTATTCGTTCAGTATCCCTGCTTTTTCACTGTCACTCTCTGCCCAACCACCTTCCTCTTTGTTCAGCCTCAGTATCCCTGCCTTAGTCTTTCTTTGCTCCCTAATGTACCTATAAAAGGTTTTATCCCTTTCTTAACCAAGTTGGCTATCTTTTCCTCAGTTTGGGCCTTTGCTATTCTGACTGCCTTACCCGCTTCCTTCTGCTTTAACTGGTACAGTTCTCTGTCCTGCTTCTTCTGTGTTTACTTATACTTCCTGAATGCTATCTTTTTCTCCCTTACCTTCCCTGCCACTTCTTTTGAGAACCATAGTGGTTTTGTCTTTCATTTTGATTTATTTGCTTCACACACAGGCTTGTTGCCTCTGTGATGGCAGTTTTGATGTTTCCCCATTGTTGCTCCACCCCACCTTCTTGCTTGTTTGCTAGTGCTTTTCTGAGGCACTCTCCCATTTTGACAAATTCAGCCCTCCTGAGTCCAGTACCTTCACTTTTGTGTGGCTTGACTCTACAGCTAAGTTTATCGTGAACCACACTGTTCGGTGGTCACTTGTTCCCAAATGGCTACCCACTTCAAGATCAGAGATCCTCTCTCCATCCCCATTTGAGAGTACCAGGTCTAAGATTGCTCTCTCCCGAGTGGGTTCCAAAACTAGCTGTCTGAGGCATGCCCCCTGTAAGGCATCGAGAATGGCCCTGCTCTTGGATGTGGCTGCAGCAAAGGTGCTCCAGTCAACATTTGGCATATTCAGGTCCCCCATCAACAATATCTCCCCTTTCTCTGCCATCCCAAGGATGCCTTCTATCATTTCCTTGTCCATTTCCTCCCCCTGAGACAGGGGTCTGTTTACAACCCCTCTGCGGACTGTGGAGCCATTTCCAGTCCCCAGGGTGACCCACAGTGCCTCCTCACCTCCTCCCTGTTTGCCCTTTAGTTCTGTTGCTTTTATCCCTTCCCTTACATAGAATGCTTCTCGTCCTCCTCTTCTTCCCTCCCTGTCCCTCCTGTAGATTGTGGACCCTGGTATGTTGACATCCCAGTCATGGTTCTCTGTGTACCATGTTTCTGTGACTGCTACAATATCCAGGCATCCCTCTTTCATCAAGGCCACCATTTCAGGGAGCTTTTTACCTAGACTACGGGCATTGGTACTCATTACCCTCCATTTTTTTATGACTTTATTTATTTTTGCCCCATCCCTGTCCCTACTGCCTTTGTCTTTTTCTCCATTTTCCCCTGCCCTTCTCCCCATTGACGATCAATTTTGGTGTTTACCTGACTAATTACCCTGATTTTTTGGGGGAGAGGGCTAGAATTTCCCTTCTCCTCTTCAGTGCCTCCCCCCTTGGCTAGTTTAAATGCTTGCCACTGAAGCATTTAAACCTATCACCTAAGATCCTGGTTCCCCAGCAGGATAGATGCAGACCATCGTGCCTGTATAGGCCTGCATCCCTCCAGGTGGAGCCGCAGTCCCCAATGAAGCCAAATCCCTGAGCTGTGCACTAGCTTTTCAATCAGTCATTGAATCCCATGGTGCGGAGTGCCCTGGCCTCATCCCTGCCATAGACAGATAGCACTTCCGAGAAAGTTACCACGTGTGCTACTTGTCTATGGCCCTTCCCCAACTCCACAAACTCCTGTTGCACTGCTCTGATCCCATTCTCAGCCAGGTCATTCGTCCCTAGGTGGATAATGGCATCCAGCTCCCTCCCCCTTGCCGCTGCTCCCACGATGTTGGATACAAACACTCAAAATGCAGAGAAATGAGGGACACTGGTTTTAATAATGGTGGACAAATTGTTAGACATAGACACATTCAGAAAACTGGAACCTAGTGACTTAACAGCACTCTACCCTTGATCACACCCTGGACACTAGCTGAAAGTCTTAGCAGTGGAGTGATAATGACTCACATTGAGTCTTTTGTGGGATCCCTCTCTTGAACTGCCAAATAATTGCAGCTCTTAATGAGTTGTTAATCACACCTGGCCATCTGGAACATTGAGAGAGATTAGCATGAGGATTAGAGAATGCTAAAGTAGAGACTTTTTTAATTTCATTAACAGCCATGAAAATCTGCACTAGTCAAGATGGGCAAGTAGAGAGTTAGCTGCACTAGCCCTGATCAATTTGCACTAGTGTTTGGGCTAGTAAAACAATGTTAAGGTCGACCCCTGATGTATGTGTTACAGTAGTTCTCATTTAGAAAATATTTTTACTAGTAAAATGCACTAGCAAGCATCTTGAGCTGATATTTTCATTTTATGGAATATGTCACTAATTTTTTATAAGCCCTGTCCCCGATTTGCAAGGCAGGAGATTGAGAGGCATACGGGGTTGCCTTGGATGTCCGTACATTACCCCCACTTATGGACAATGAAGTTGATGTGCCAGATTCGACAACTCCATTTATCATAACTTGGGAACGTTTCCTCCTATAAGGAAACCTGGTTATAATTTGCCATTATACAACGGGCACAAAAAAATGGACAGAATCCTGCATTTTGATTGGCTGGCTGGCACCTTTTCAGTGTTGTAAATCCAGTGTACCCACTGGAAAAGGTGCCAGCCACCTCAGGAAATCCATGGCAAATCCCTCCGTTCATCGCAAAAACACCACTGCCAAGCACACGGACGACAAGATTACCTAGTCGTTAACCCAACATCCGATACTCTGTCACTAGCCTCAAAACTTCAAAAAACTGCTACCATTCAGGAAAGCGATGCCTCAAAACAAAAAGGAAACTGCAGTTCATTCTCCCGACAGCAAAGAAGCTGAAAAAATGTGTAACGGTAGCAGTGGCAATCAGCGATTCTCCGGCACATGCTTAGAACTTGCAAAAAAAACCGAGCAGTGCATCCGCAGTAAAAAAAAAAAGCAGCAGCAACTTTCAAAAGGAACTGATGTTTTAACTTTTCTTTTCTCTGTAGAAAAACAAACAGGGCCTTTGTATAATAGCAATATACCCCTCCAGGGAGTGGGTATACCAGCAGATTTACCACTTCTGGTGTGGTAAGTCCCTCGGCTGTGCCTTGTGACCGAACCACACCAGCCGTGGTAAATCCTCCAGTATACCCACACCCTGTCAGGGTATATTGCTTAATTATACAATGCCAAGAAATAATCTTGGACTGTGATTGGTCAGTTTGGGCTGGACCCATGGCGTTATCCCAGCATAACACCATGGGTCCAGTCTCAGCACTGTGAACCCATTTAGATGCCCACCATGATAACCATTAGGTACTCTTTTTGCATCTCCGACTCCTCTTAAGAAACAAAAACATTTTTCCACACTAATAAAAACATTCTTTAAAATTATTTTTTTATTTTATGTATAACAACAAGCCATTGTATAATAGGAATAATGCACTCCAGGGTGTGTGTCATGCTGGGATAATGCCATGCCTGGGGCATTGGATGCACTCGGCCTGCGGCCTTGTGCCCAACCCCCCCCAGGCATGGCATTATCCCAGCACGACACACACCCTGTCATGCAATATTCCTTTATTATAACCAGCTGGTTATAAGGGCGAACACACGCTGGCTTTCCCTCGCTTCTCCCCTGCACACCCTGTCTCCCCGCTTCAGCCCGATCATGGCTACCATCATGGAGATCAAGCTGCATTTTTTATAATTTTTGTGGTGAAAAAATGCTCCACAGTCAAGGTGTGGGCCACTTTGCCCAGGTTTGTCCTGGCACTACAGGCCTGGCTGACTAGAAATAGTGGGATCCCAAAGTAAAGTGCCGACTAAAAGTAGTGGAATCCCAAAGTAAAGTGTTTGTGAAAAGAAAAGAAGAAGTTTTCAGTGAAACCACAGTTTAAAAGGCAGGTTGGAGCTGGAGTTTTCCCATTTGGGGGATCAGCTCCTACAGTGTCTTCAGTTCTAGAAGGCAGAGCAGCTGGCTTGATCCTGGTCCCAAGTCCCACAGAGACCAGCAGAGAGAGAGAAGTGAAGCAGAGACAAGCCACCAGCAAGCCTGGGGAAGCCAGTGTCCCAGCCTGGAGCACTGCATCCAGTCAGCCTGTTCTAGTCAGCTTTACCAGAGGTATTGTCTGAGGAATCAGAACCGTGAACAAACCCCAGGGTTTGACCCTGCAACTGGGGGGAAAAGGTTGTTATGCCAGGAATTGAGGGAGGAGTCCTGGGTAGGACTGTGCCAGTCTGAGAAGCCTAGGCAGAAGACCTCTTGAGGTCAGCTGATTACCAAATCCCATTGAATTACAAGTAGGGGTTCCTTTCCAACTTGGTTTGAAAACAGGTTAAAGCTTGCACTTGTGTTAAAAAAGTATTTTACCTGACACAGTTTAAAGCACGCCACCGAGCTCCACCCTGCCAGCAGCATCAACCTCCCAAGTGTGGTACCTCCTGCAACTATAAGAGATCTTTCACCTGTGTCCTTTGGGAGGAATTAAGATGGGGTGCACCCACATTGGGGTTTGAGGACTGCCGGGGGGGAGCAGAAGTTGTGGGGCAAAGCATCAAACTATTTCTTGCTTGAAGTATTTGCTTTTTTACTGCATTAGAGAATAGAGACACTGCTGCCCCCATTGCTTCCAGTTTACCCTTGCTGCCCCCTCATTCTTTCCGTACTGCCACTTTTAAATAAATTATTTGTCTGAATTACAATTTATGGTTTGGAGACTGTCATTGTTTGCTGCGTCACTTGGTGTGGCGGAGGGACTCTGCGAACAGTTTATACATTGTTTCCTGGGGGGGTGATAGCCTTGTGTTTCAGTAGCCAGGTACTCCATATCACTACCCCAGGTGGAGACACCGTGCCACGTTAAGCCAGTGTAGCACACGCTTAGGGAACCCAGGCCAGCCTCCTTGGGAGGAGTGGATAGCTTAACCCTGAGGGCCCAGGTACGGCGACCCACTACATATATAACTGATCCCCAACCCAATTACACTCTACCTATAGAATGACTCTGATAGGGTTAGGGGTGGGCGGGGAAGCAGGATATGATCCATGTGACCTATAGCATGAGATATGTGCTGCAGAGACACAAGCAGGCTATGCTGTGGGAACCCCTGATGTATGTCCTCTGTTCCTTTTCCACCAGCTCTGGGATGTTCAGGATCCCCGACAGCCCTCCCCCAAGAAATTACCCCAGTCCTCCATACCAAAATGGAAGGATGGGAGACATGGTGGAAATTTTTTAATTTAGAAATTTAGATTGAGATGTTCTGTTGGCGCAGCAGTGTAGTCAGCCCTCCTGACACCAGTGACCAGAGTTCAGGAGCAGGCTAGGATCATTGGTGGCCAACTTGGGGAGGATCAAATGTCCCAGCAGATGCTCTCTTCATTCTTGGAGGGAAGGAGACAGTCATCACAGTGCAAGCACCATCTGGGTGACCACAGGAGGAGCCTCAGGAAGCGCTGCAAGAGTCGGGGGACGGTGGTGGATGGCATTCTAAGAATGCTGGCATGTACACGCGTGTGCACCCATATGACCAATGTCATTGTGAAATGGGTTGAGAACCAGGAAATACCATGATCGAGCAGGACGAAACTGACCTCTGGCAGGCCCCATATTGGTGACCAAGGTGCCCACCCCATACCTGATCCATTTCTCTGAAGGGGTTTGTGGAACCTCAGTTGTCCCATTATGGTGGAGTAAGCCTGCGAGAAGCTGGGGGGGGGGATATTAGTAGGCAAAAGTCAGAAATGGGGAGCATAAAGAAAACTATATACATACAGTGGAGTCTGGAGCTGGCCAGAATGTAACACAAAACTGCAGCAGAGTTAGTACAGTAAACAAGGCAGTTTCAATGGCAGTTAATCCTTTATGTCGTGCAGTGTCACAGGATACTGCACTGTATCCTTTTGAGCCTGGGCACAGTCGTGCCCCTATAGTTAGGGTGAGTAGGTAGTTTAATGCTAACCTCCAATTGTTGCACTTTAATAACTTTCGCAACCATTTCAACAGATTTGCATGAGATTTTGCATGTGTGGTCTTGTGTGATAGATGTGTGGATGTGCCAAGTTACGTTTCGGTTGGATGTGCAATTTTCAAGTTCTGGATAGTGCAAACAGTGAATTTTTGACTCGATGGTTTTGTTGGGGGGGGGGGGTCTTTGAATTTGCCTACAGCCCAGACGGTTTGGAATTTTAGTCTGGAATTTTCAGGGTAGAAAGGGGCTGGCCCACAGATATGGCTTTTTCTTGTTTGGTGAAAAAATATTTACTCTGTTCCAAAGTTATTTAATTTTGAAATTTTTAAACATTTGGTTTTGAGCATGCTCAGTATGCACTTCAAGATAGCTGTATGAAATGAAAAAGGAATCCTTTTTCAATATTTGAATAATCCTTGTTCGTTTGCTGCCATCTTGTTCCTGTTTTTTCCTAAAAAAAAATTTCAAAAGCCACAAAAATGACATCCTAAGAGAGATCAACACATCTGTTTGGCTGATCGAGACCCCGTTAGAAGTAGTCTGCACTTCACTGTTGGAGAAATGCCCTTGAAATGTTATTTTTTAAATATTATAAATTTTTTTTTGTGACACATGATACAAAAAAAGAATCTTTTTTCATATCACAAGTCACAAAAAAATTTCCCTTTTCATGAAGGTAAAATCCTTTTTCTTTTACCGCATCTTATCCCAATAGCCATCCCCATTAATGTTATGTATTTCCTTAGTGCCCAGCCTCCGATTACCATCCATGTTGATTTTTGTATTTCCCTGGTGTTTAGTGGCACCCCCACCCTCTGATCACCATCCTCATATTTACCAGTCTTTCTCCTGGTAACTAGTGGCACCAGCCCCCTACGATCGCCGTCCCTGTACTGCCTGCAATAAAGAAAACTGTCCCTTCATGTCTTCTTTTTTTTTTCAAAACCTGCAAAAACAAAGATCCCTCATCAATATGACACCCCCACCTCCCACTCAGCACCCATCACCCCACAACTCTCACACACCCTCACTCACCTGAACAGGTCCTAGGGTTAAGAGCCACTCTCCCACAGAAGACACGTGTTGCTACTGGAACTGGCGACTGCAATATGAAAAACAAAGGTAAATGCAGCTCAGTGTATTTCATTTGGGGTTTCAACTTTCATGCATAACTTGGACATTTTTGCATATTTGGACACTAAATTTTCAACATGGCCTTTTGGATACCCCACCTCATGAACAATGTTACTGGAATTTTTCAAATCTGTGCCAAAAGGCGATTTCACGGTCGCTTGGTGAAATCACCTTTCAGGTGGGATTTGAAAATTGTCAATGCACTTGTTCATGAGGTGGGGTCATAAGAAGGCTATTTTTAAAATTTGGGGTCAGAATATGTAAAAATGGCAAAATTATGCACATGCATTGAAATTTTGCTACGCTTGCTCATAACTCTGGTAATTGTAAATATTTTGACCCCAAATTTCCAACATAGCCATATTTTTACACCACCTCACGAATGTGACAGCTGTGATTTTTCAAATCCTGGCCAAACTGTCTTTTTGTGCCAGTGGAGTGGAATGACGTTGCAGTGGTGCGAAATCACATTTTGGCGGGGATTTGGACATTTTCAGTGTAAGCCATCTTCAGGGAGCTTATGGTAGGAGCTTATTTTAATTTGACTGTTTGTGTGCCGGGTCCCACCTGCTGGCAGGTGTAGCTAGGGCCGGCAGCATAAATTTTAGGTTTTGGTGCCATTTGAGGGGAGGGCGGTATTCGGTGAGGTAGAGAGCTCCTGGGCCAGGTGTGTAGTGCAGTTGTTTGGGGCCATAGATTCTGGGCCGGGGTGGGGTGATTGCAACCTGGTCCACTTCCCTTTGTCTCTCAGTAAGGTGGTGCAGTAGTCCATTTGGTATGGGGTTTCTAGTCGAGAGATGGGAGCCAAGGCTCGGCAGAGAGTGTGTACGGCCCACCTCATGAGCTCTGGCAACAGGGTGGGTTGAAACTGGAGCCCCCATAGAAATCGGCTGGTTGCCACAGTAGGGCGCTTCGAAGTGGTGAGAGCCCATGGAGTGGAGAGCAGTGGTGGCTGCCTGTTCCTGGTGTCCCCTGTTCGTCTGTGTCCAGCTGTAGGAGTGTCTGGAGAACTGGTCCCGGAACAGTGCAGAGGAGGTGAGAGTTGTAGAGAGCCATGCTGTGGGGTTGGCCACCCTGGTAAAGAGAGAAGGTCGAGGACACTCACAGCCTGGGTGGTTTAGTCACCTTACACGTTCAAGAAGAAGACAGTTCAGTGAGAGGCAAGACTGAGGTATCCAGCAGTTTGTTTCCACCCTGATTGGGTTGCTGCTACCACCTTGTTAAAGAGATTAACCTGGCTCCTTTGGACAAGAAACAAAAGTCTGTGCTTCGGAGATCCTTGTGGTCTGTACTGTTAAGAGCTCTGTGTCCATGAAGTCTATGTTTGCCTGTCGTTGATTTTCCTTCAGTGCTCCATGGAGTGGTATTAATTCTGAATTAAATTGTTCGAGTTTCCCTTGTAACCTGGCTTTATGTCAAAGTGACTTAACCAGTTTTCTCCCCAGTGCCCCCCAAAGCCAAGTTTGAAGACTGCCTCTGCTGCACTCCCTACCACCAAAAAGTCAGAAACTGCTTGTCAGAACTCAGGTAATGATTTTTTTCTATCCTTGGACTGGATTGCTGTTCTGTATGTGCCTCCTCCCCCACGGATTGCCATCTGCATTCCTCTAGACACTGGGAGAGGGGCTACAAAAATACCGGGTTCATGAGGAGGGGTAATAAAAAGGCTGTGTTGACAATTTGGTTATGGTTTTGCTAACACTGGAAGCGCACGGCCCAGGGGGCCCTGCACTTCTACAGCAATATACATATACACATCTATGGAAGAATGGGAGCATGGGGCTCAGAGGGTCCTGCACTCACGCAGGCAAATAAGGATGCAATTACACTATCTCAAAAAGTATGGATGAATGGGAGCGCAGGGCCCAGAGGGCCCTGCGTTTCCACAGATAAATGATGTTGCTATTATACTATCTCAAAAAGTAAGGAAAATCATTGCAAAAAATTGCATTAATGTACTAGTTAGGGTTAAAGCAACAAAAGTAGTGAAATGTGGTGTTAGGGTTTCTAACCCTAACACCCAACCCCTACCCTGCAGGCAACAACAGGCATGGAGTGTGCCTTGGGGTAGTCAACCGTAACACTCATCCCATTCTCATATACTGTACCCATTTCAGTTTATTTACCCATGGAATGCGGTGAGCATTACGGTTGACAACCCCAAGGCACACCCCACACCTGTTGCTGCCTGCAGGGTAGGGGTGGGGTGTTAGGGTTGGAAACCATAATGCCACATTTCCCTACTTTTGTCACTTTAACCCTAACTTGTGCATTAATGAAGTTTTTGCAATGAAAATATATAGATGGATAGATAGATATAGATATAAAAACAAAGAACCTTAGCACAAAAGCACTGAGGCAAGGGTTACCCAAAAAGGGCATTGGCAACAAAGCCAGTTTTCAAAGAAATGTAAAATTATGCATTGTCCCATAATACAAAGCATCATGGGAAGAATGTGCAAATCGCCATACTCTTCTGCTTAAAGCAGAACCAGTCTACGTTCTTTCATGGCGATTTGCATATTCTTCCCATGGTGCTTTGCATTATGGGCATGTGTAATCTTACATTCCACAATGCACTGCTCCCGCGTAGCAGGGGTTCTACTGAGTGACTGACCTGATCTTTTTATTAGAAACCTGTTGCATGGCACAACCCCACTCTAGATCTCCATGTGAAGCTCGGCATGGCCAGCCAAGGGTGGCCAGGGACTGTGTATGTCATTTAGTGCGGATTGACACCAAGGTGTGGAGCCACATGGGCTGGCTACATTCAGATCCCTCACATGCTTCACAGCTGTGTTAGTGGTTCTGTTGGTATGTCATTTGAGTCCATTGCTCATTTTAATTTATTCTACTTGATAACCTGATGATTTCTGTGGTAGTTCCCCAGGATATTGCAGCAACAACAAGATGATTGATACTTGTATCATAGCAGCATAGTAACATAAGGTTGGAAGGGACTCTAGGTCCATCATGTACACCCCCTGCTTCCCAGGCAATGATGAAATGAGTGTGCTGTGCAAACATGTACCAGTTTGTAGGGATTCCCAATCTCTACTCATTTCTACCACCCTCCGACTCCCTGGGTAAGCAGACATGTGGTCAAGCGTACCTTGAAGGCCTGTTCTGTCTTCATATCCACTGTTCCTGCTGGAAGGCTGTTTCATAGGTTTGCCACCTTCTGGGAGGAAAAGAGTTTCCTAACAGTACCCCTGAATTTACCACCCCTGAGCTTTAGGGTGTGTCCTAGTGTCCTGCTGGAGGAAACCAGATCGAACATCTCAGACTGTTTAATCTGATCAACACTCTCTAGCATACAGAAGATTGGGATCATGTCCCCTCTCAGCCTCCTTTTAGGGTTACCACCTTTTTAAGAAGCCCAAAGTGGGACATTTTCTACTAAAACATGATTTTTCACAGGACAATATATAACCTTGACTAATGCAGTAGACTTGTTTTCTCTAAACAATCAGAATTAAGACTAAGTATTGCAGTTTTTTGGTTGTTTCTACTGTTTCTTATTATTTTAAGGCATTTTAGTTAAGGTATTCTAGTTCTTTGCAACATTTACAGAAAAATCTGAAAATTTTTTTTCTAGTATAATGTCAGGACATATAGTATTTTTCATGATTTTCTGCAGGACACAGTGGCCCAAATCAGGACTGTCCTGTGAAAATAGGGACAAGTGGTAACCCTACCTCCTTTTTGTCAGGGTGACCATGTTAAGGGATTCTAGGCTTTCCTCATAGCCTTTGTCCTGACAAGTTTGATAGCCCTGCATTACACCCCCTCAACTGCTTCATGGCCTTTTTTGTATTGAGGAGTCCAGAACTGCAAGCAGTAATCCAGGTGGGACCTGATCAGGGCCTTGTACAGTGACAGGATTACTTCCCCATCTCTGTTGGTCAATCCCCTTTTGATACACCCCAGCATTCTTCCAGCCCTCATGCTGGCGGCTGCACCTTGCTTGTCCCGCTTCAACCCTTTATGGGCTTTTCTCTCCAGGTCTTTTTCCTCCTCCACTGCCGCAAAAGGAGTCCCACACAGTGTGTACTGTTGGTCTTCCCTCAAAATTTAAATAAGTAAAATTTAAATAAATTGTTTCCTCCCCAAGTGCATCACCTTACATTTGGCTACATTTTTTATTACTTATTTTTAATGCCCCAGCTCTCCAGCAAGCCCCCTTCCTCACATACCCCCGGCCCCATTCCCCACCTTCTCCAGGACTTACCGCCAGCCTCAAGTCCCCATGACATGCCCCCCTTGGTAAGATCACTAAGGGTCCCCATATCCTCCTTACGGTGTCCACATCCAATTGATGTGTGGGCCTGGTCAGCAGTACTGGGACTGTGGGATGTCAGACTCATTCTGGTCTGCTGAGGTGTTTATCCTGGTTTTCCGAACCCCCCTCTCTCAGGATGTTTATTTATTTATTTATTGATAACTAGGATTTAATACTCCTTTGAGCTAAATGCTCATTTACAAAGGTTCCGTGTCAGACAAAAGACAGAACTTACATAACAAAAACAGGGAAACAACTTAAAATTAATTACACACAATATATTACACACATTGCATGTAGTTACATAATCAGTTGTCATGGGCAACAGCTATCATTACAGGAAAGAGGAGTTGGGAATGTTTAAAAGAGATTGGTAAAGAAAACTGAGCAGGGGATGTAGGAGGAGATAGGCAGTCAGCGGATGTCCGGGGGCAGGGGTGTAGCCAGGTGTGTTAGGTTTGTATACCAACATTGGCACACTGCTACCCCTCCCCCACTGTTGTTCATGCCTGCCCCCCGACCCCCGCACACAACTTGGTTCCAAGGTTCCTGGCTCCACTCAGATGATTCCCCACACTAGACCTGCTGTCTGTCTGTGCTGCTAGTGTGGTGCTTGCTGGCCGCTGGTAAACGCCACTGACTGCACCTTGAGTCCAGGACCATGGCAGAAATTTCTTCTCTCTCCCAACGGTAGGAAGATTTGCTTCACTTGCCACTCCACATGAAGTCTTCATCCTTTTAGCTGGCTCTGAGGAGTCTGTTCTTCCTTCTGCTGTTCCTCAGTTCTTCTACTGCTTCTCTCACTCCCAGTACAACTGAACTAATTGTATGGTTTCTAACTTTGCTGGGGCATTTAAACTCACTGCCCCAGACTTGCCACACCCCCTACCAGATGCCACAGCCAATCACTATGCAGGTGGACCATGCAAACCTAATTGAGATTTTCAGCTTCAGCATCCGAGGTCCACTCTGCCACTCCCCCAAAACAAAGCTGAAAGAGAAAAGAAAAAAAGCCTGCAAAGCCAAACAAAGGAATTTAAACGTGATCGACTAGAGAGATCATAGCAATGCTGGCCAGCTTGTTTGCTACCCCCTGCTACTAAACTTGGTATGCCATGGCTTACTTGGAGTATCAGTAGCTACACCCTTGCGGGGGGGCTAGCAGCAGGAGCAGTTCAAACAAGCCTTGTCATGATAAGAGTTTAGGGAGGGGGGCATAGAGCAAAGGGAGTGGGGGAAATACGTCAGTAATAGGAGGTAGAAAGGTGGGGGAGAGTGTGGGGGGAAATGAACTCTAGGGGTCATAAATTAAGTGCAGGAGGTGCGACAGAGGTCAGCGTAGTCTGCAAAAGAGAAATTAGAGACCACATTGACACTTAGTGATGTGGGTCATTAGGTGAGCCCTCAGGTTAGATTTAAATTGGCCAAGTTTGGTACAAGACAGGAGATCAGGGTGGGTCATTAGGTGAGCCCTCAGGTTAGATTTAAATTAGCTAAGTTTGGTACAAGACAGGAGATCAGGGCTAAGGGAGTTTAGCCATTTGGGGGCTCTATATCCAAAGAAATGTTGTCCTTGAGATGTCTGACAGAAGGGCACCTTTAGAGAGAGGCTGTCTGCACTCCTAGTGCTCCAGGTGCTGTTTTTTGAGTGGAGGAGGTCAAGCACCCCTGGGGTAGTGAGGCCAAGAATGGTCTTCTTGGCTAGCAGGCAGACTTGGTACTGGACCTGATTGTCCAGGTTAAGCCATCCAGAATGGGAGTAGAGCTCACAACCATGCGTTAGGCAGTGGGCATGTAGGAGGGCTGTTTTGATTATTTGTAGAGCTGCATCGGTAGTGGCTCCTTGGGCTACCAGTCTACAATCGATTACCTACAGGACTGAGCAGGGGAAAAAGCGAGTCTAAGGGCATCATCAGTTAGACAGTGTTTGTGTTTGTACAGAAGGCCGATTCTAAAGTTAACTGACTTTGTAACCAGATCAATGTGTTGCGTATAGGAGAGGAAACAGTCTATAGTGACCCCGAGATATTTGAAGGAATAGACCATTTCCAGATTTTCATTTTGATTATTGTGAATTTTGAGTTGATAGGACCTGTGTCTTTGGGATGTGGCAAAAAGCATGGTCTTCATCTTCTTGTAGTGTAGAAGAAGCTTGTGGCTTAGGAACTATGACTCCACATCCGAGAAGTTATCTGAATTAGTTTTTCAAGGTCGGCAGGGATGTTTTGACTAGAAAACAGCCCAGCATCATCCTCATATAACCACCCTGCTGATTCAGGTGAGAGACCAATAAGGGACATTTGGTTTAGTAGAGGCTCGTGGTTGACTGTATCAAAGGCCTTTGTTAGGTTGCTATATGTAGCCCCAACCAAGCATCCATGGTCTATGGCATCATGGATGAAGCTAGTGAATTCAACCAGAGCAGTGATAGTGCTGTGCCGTTTCCTAAAACCGTGTTGTTCTTTACATTGGAGCTGGTACTTGTTTAGGTGGTTGACTAACTGGTCACTCACTATCCTTTCATGCTCTTTAGAAAGAGAGGGAGTATCAAGATAGGCCAGTAGTTCAATTAGCTGGTTCGGTCACTACTTTTAAAGACTGGCGTGACCATGCCTTTTTCCAAATCATGGGGAATTTGGAAGTTGTGAGTGAAATTCAATATGTGGATTAGGGGGTGGATAACCTCATTCAGGGTGATAGCAATAATTTTGATGTCCAGAGAGTCTCCGCTGGACCTTGACTTCCCAATAGCTTTAGTGAGGTATTTTTTAGCCTCAGTTATGGAGATGATTTTGAAGTAGAAGGGGGGAGGTGCAGGTACCCGAGGATTGCCTTTAGTCACATGGTTTGTGGTACATTGATGTGGGTCGAGGAAGTCAGGTGGGAGCACCCCGCTAAGGTCAGTAAAGGCCTTATTGAAGGTGTTAGAAATCACTTTAGTATCCTGGGTCAACTCCCCATTGACAAGGAGCATAGAGGGAGGTGTTTTACTTGATTTCCCGGTTAAGATCTTTAGATTTTCCCAGAAATTTTGGCTGTTGCCCAAGGATCTGTTTAATTTTTGTTTGAAGTACTGGCTCTTTGCAATGCGAATGGCATAGGTGCATTTGTTGTGAGCTGTTTTATAGTTTTATGTCTATCCGGGATCTAGTACTTTGGACATTGTACCAGAGGTTATCCCTTTCCTTCATTTGAGAAGGGAAGGAGTAATCCAGGACTTGCTGGCACCTATAACATTCCTTTTCTTACACGGGGCAAAGATATTTATTTATTTATTTTTTTATTTTTACCAGTTATTTTACCAGGTGAGACATACTAAGCTGAAAGCTTGCTTGCAGGTGCAACCTGGGAGCACGAGGAAGTTAAGTGACTTGCTCAGGGTCACACAGTATGCAAGTGGGGGCTGTGGGATTCAAACCCAGGTCTCCAGATTTGCAGCTCAGAGCCTTAAACCACTGTGCCATACTGCCTCCATTGCAGGATGCATTGAATGTGTTTACAAAGTGCTCAAGTGCTAGGTCAACATCATTGGAATTGTAGCTAGCAGACCAGTCATGTTGGGTAAGGTGGGCTTTTATAGGGGGTCTAGTTGTCCAGCCCTTAGGACTCTGGAGGTGATAGTTTGTGGAGGACTTTTGGGGGTCTTATTCGTCTATGTACAGAGGATAGGGGAATGGTCACTTAGGCTGTCTTTGAGTATGACAGTCTTGGTTATCCTTTCAGGGTGATTGGTTATAAGCCAGTCGAGTAGAGTGCTGGTTCCAGTTCGGTAGTTCATACATGTGGGGGAACCCAGTAGTTGGGTCATGCCAATGGAGGTGATAGCATCAATGTATGGTGTCGCCTCGGGGGATGACCAGTGTAAGTTAAAATCCCTGAGCACTAGGATTTCCGAGTCCTTGCGGAGTCCAGTGAGGTAGTCAAGGGTTGCTTTAAGGCCTAGTCACTCTTCTTTTGGTGGGATGTATACATGACTAGCATGAGACATTTCCCCCATGACCCCAAGTTGGATCAGGACTGGTAGTGTTTGGGAGTTGCCATTGGTGGTGGGATGCGGGAGCACATGACCCTGAAGGGTGTATCTGACATAGACAACACAGCTCCCACCACGCTTACCTGATCTGTCCTGCCTAAAGGAGATGTAACTCTCCAATCGGAAGGCGTGATCAGGAACTCTAGGAGTTAGTCAAGTTTCCACAACTGATAAGATGTCGGCTTTATGCTGGGCTAATCAAACCTGAAGAGAGTCTTGCTTAGCCAGGAGGCTACAGATAGTCATAGAGGCGATAGTTAGAGCACCTTCCATTTTTTTGGGGGGGGGGGCAGATTAAATAGGCTTGGGTCCAGGGTTAGGGTGGACATTGCCAGATAGTAGTAATAAGAGGCAAGCTAACCTTACAACTTGCCATTTGAAGAGTTTTTGGGCCTGCACTCGTGTGCAGGTGTTTGTTCAGGCTTTCACAAATTTGTAACTTAAGATAGGTAGGCTAGGTAGAGCTGTGGAGAAGGAGGGGGATAAGATATGCTCAGAATTCGTACAGGCCCACTTAGCATTTGTAAATTCCCATGGGAGACAGCAGTTGCTGGACCCGGGAGACACGTGGTATCCCATTCAAAGAGATGTTGTGTGTCGTCAGGGTAACCAAAAGGCGTAGTGGGCCCAAGTTGAGTAGAGAGTGGAATAACTAGGATCGGGAGTAGGGTGAATACAAGGAGACATTTTCCCATATTATCAGTTGGGTTGTGCAACCCAAGAGGAAGAGCAGTGAGCACTCCCACCACGAAGAGTGGTTGCAACCAGGGGGGTAGGTACAAGGTATTGTTAACTAGCTTGCATTACCTGGGAGGGGGACCAGTGGACTCAGCTCCTACAAAGAGCAGGGAAATTAAGTGGAGTGGACACAAAATGGGGGCTGGGCAGGTTGTCCTGGACTAGCGTTTAAAACTGAAGTATGAAAGAGTTCAGGAAGCAGTGAGGCTGGAGGAATAGTGCAGCAGTAGGATATTTACCTTTGGAGCAAAAGCTCAGGGGTTCAAACCTGGCTATTGCAAAGTGATTGATCGGAGTAGATAAGGTAGATACCAGAGGGTTGCATTAGAGGACAGAGGGGGAAAGCCAGGATAGGTAGAGTGACAAGAGGTTAAGAGGCACCAGGGGAAGGAGGAAAGATTAGTGACTCCTATGGGTCAACAGGTATAACTGCCAATGGTAAAATGGGCACTTAGTGTGCCACATGACCTGTCATATGAACTCCTCACAATAAAAGTAGGGGTGGGTGGGGCAGTCAGCACGTAATGTTGAGGTAACACCCCCAGCAAACAGGTCGATTCCAGTAGTGGCTTTGTAGATACCTTGCTTGTGGCTCCTGCGCTGCTGTGTGTGATGAGTGAAGGGGGGGCGGTGTTCCTGAAAGCCTGAGGAAAAGTGAAGAGGGACAAAGGGTAAGATACTGGGCGGGAAGATTCGGAAAATAGAAACTAAACCAGGAGCAACTGCACCTGCGCGAGCTGGGCCGAGGAGAGTAAAGGCAAGTACTAGATTCTAGCAGATACATGAGTCTCTACTAAATTCAGATTTAAGTATCAGCTGGACTGTAGCTAATAACACACTAGCATTGTACTAGATGAGCCCTTAAAGCTACTCAGTGAAACAAGGAAAAGCATGCAAGTAAAACAAGCAGGTCAGAGCAAGTACAAAACAATCAGGGCACTATGCCAATTAAAATTCCCTTTTGACACAGTAGCAATCCTTGTCTGAAAATGGCCGAGTGCAGTACAGACCTTTCATGATCCTTAACATTTTTAAACACCCCCAGCAAACAGTTCAATTCCAGTAGTGGTTTTGTAGGTACCTTGCTTGTGGCCCCTGCGCTCCTCATCGCACTGCTGTGAGTGGCGAGTGAGGGGGGGGTCCTGAGAGCCTTGCGTGTGGCTCTTGTGCTCCTCATCATACTACTGTGTGTAGCAAGTGAGGGGGTTCCTGAGAGCCTTGCTTGTGGCTCCTAAGGCTTCCTCGGGGCTTCTCGCACTGTTGTGCGTGGCAGTAAGGGAGTTCCTGGAGAGCCTGCTTGTGGCTCCTGCATTCCCCATCACACTGCTGTGTGTGGCGAGTGAGGGTGGGTTCCTGAGAGCCTTGCTTGTGGCTTCTGTACTCCTTGTTGCACTGCTGTGTGTGGCGAGTGAGGGGGGAGGGTTTCTGAGATCCTTGCTTGTGGCTCCTGTGCTCCTCGTTGCATTGCTGTGTGTGTGATGAGTGAGAGGGGGTTCCTGAGAGCCTTGTTTGTGACTCCTGTGCTCCTCTTCACGCTGCTGTGTGTGGCGAGTGGGGGGTGGTCCTGAGAGCTTTGCTTGTGTTTCCTGCACTCCTCGGCACGCTGCTGTGTGTGGCAAATGGGGGTGGGGGTTCCTGCGAGCCTTACTTGTGGCTCCTGCATTCCTCATCGCGCTGCTGTGTGTGGCGAATGAGGGGGGTACCTGAGAGCCTTGCTTGTGGCTCCTGCATTCCTCATTGTGCTGCTGTGTGTGGCGAGTGAGGGGGGTTCCTGAGAGCCTTGCTTGTGGCTCCTGCATTCCTCATCACGCTGCTGTGTGTGGTGAATGCGGGGGGTACCTGAGAGCCTTGCTTGTGGCTCCTGCATTCCTCATCGCGCTGCTGTGTGTGGCGAGAGAGGGGGGTCCTGAGAGCCTTGCTTGTGGCTGCTGTGCTCCTCATTGTGCTGCTGTGTTGGCAGAGGGGTGTACATTTGCACACATGCGCGCAGTGTGCTGTTGCATTCACCAGCCAGTGACCACCCCTCCCTCTGCCATGCCAGCTGGCAGGTCTTCCTGTGGTAACTCAGGTGGCACTGCTGTGGCAGTGGCATGTAACCTCCTTACTCCCCCCCCCACAGAAGGAGAGTGTCCTTGGGGATGCTTAATCCTCATTCCCTCACCCAGCCCCAATGACCCTGGTTAATTTCTGAACCTAGGTCCTGGGCAACATGAGCGGTAGTGCTACGGCTGTGACGGCCAGCCGGCCTACATTTGGCTACATTAAGATGATACTTAAGCTGTAAGGCACTCCAGGGTGTGTGTGTTGCTGAGATAATGGCACACCTTGAGTGGGTTGAAGCACAAGGCTGCAGGCCAAGTGCTTTCACCACACAAGGTGTGCCATTATCCCACCACAGCACACACCCTGGAGTGCCTCATTATGATTATAATTTGGATTTGACTTTGTTAAACACTGCGAAAATAATTCACAATGTACACAAAACAAAGAGAGTTACAAGTTATGTTAAAATGAATTTTTATGATAAAACAGAAAAAAATAGTCCCTCTTAGCTGGAAGATGCAATACTAATGTAACTGTTTTTATTAGTTCGTCATGTGAAATATATCTTTAATACATTTTATTTATATATTTTTTTACTTATATCTTGGAATTACAATACATTGGAGCCAGTGATTCTTTTACAAAGGTTCCACGTCCGAGTGAAATGACAATACAAGTAGGCATAACCTGTTACAATAAAACAACTAGCTGGTACAGATTACACATCAAGAACAAAGAAGTGCAGAAACAATAATTGCAGTTGGTAACAGCAACAAATTACAAGGTGTTAAAATATGCAGTCAGTAAAATGACATTGTCATAAACAATTACAGGGTTACAGGCAGGTAACAGGAAAATTAAATGGTCCACAGAATAACCACCTGTGTCATTGTATATTTCTTTATGCATTTAACACTTCATTTTTGATTGTTGTAGACATTATTCACAGTGGCATGTAGAATTCCCATTGATATGACTCTTGCTGCATCTCTTGCATCCACTGGAGTCATCTGAGGTCCTTGTTCTTGTCTTTGTTGCTCTTAGGCTCTGTAATATTAAACAAAAAGCTATGAAATTACAAAATATAAGGGCATGAATCTCATTGTTGCCTGAGGGTAAGCAATACATCATGAGTCAAGGCTTTAGCTAATGTGCAGACATGTGCATCATACATGTTAAGTATCAGACAGCTCTGTATTTAACAGAGTCATTTCTTTTACAGCTATTTCAGTTTTATTTATTTATTTATTTTTTACTTCAAATACTTTGGAAAAGCTTGCATTTTCTTCATAGTCTTGGGGGAAGATGACCATTAGAATAGGTTTACATTCATATGCTGAGTTTGTCATTGCAGGATCTAGGAAAGAATAACCAACTAATTTTGTGAATAATACATGGGTGGGTGTGTGTATCCAGAATTTTACACACACAGGTGTGGGATGCTGCATAACCCCCGAGAGCAAAGCTTGAGGGGTTTATAAAAGCATCCCACACTGAGGGTGTATGTGAAATTCTGCTTACACACACACACACACACACACACGTTTTATTTTATTTAATTGCTGGTCATCATTTTTTATTTAAGTGTGGTGGAGGGTGGAGTTGTGGGATAACAGATGGACTAGACACCAAACTTCAGGTTCAACACACAATCTCTGTGTGATGTTTATTCAAAATACAGGAAATAAGCTTCTGCAATGCCATATTCATTCATTCACATATCTGGACTGCCTTGTATGGTATGGGCTGCACGCCCATTGGCTCTTGCTCTGAACCAATGGGCATGCAGCCACTCTGAAGCTCAGTCAGTCGGCGGTGGGGGCAGCAGGCAGGTGGGAGTGCTATCACCGCCCGGCTGACAGGGGGGAGTGGTGGGGCTCCATGGGTGGGTGGAGTGGGGGCCACTGGACCACCAAAGTGGACTTTGGGGGTTTGACTCTTATGCCCGCGTCGGGCTTGATCACTGGACCCCAGGATGTGCTCTTTGGGGGGTGAACGTTCCTGGCCATGATCGGGCCAGTGGGGGTGTTTCATTTATGTTATGCCCACTATCAGGGCAGTGGGGGTTGTCATTTATATTATGCCCGATTGGGCCAGTTGGGGTTCATTTATGTTATGCCATGATCAGGCCAGTGGAGGGGTTGTCATTTATATTATGCCATAATCCGGGCCAGTCAGGGGTTCATTTATGTTATGCCCGCGTTCAGGCCAGTGGGGAGGGGATTTACTCCATGCCTGCAATCGGGCTGCAGGTGGCGTCGGTCCCCGACGGCTACTGCCTGGCAGGGTGCCAGGTGCAAGTCATCGGGGATCGGCGCACCTGCATGCTAATGGCATGCAAATGGGGCCGTAAGTAGATGTAAATGGCCCCCCGTGCGCCTTGCATGAATTATGGCCCCATTTGCATGTCACCTTTTGAATATTGGAAATTTGCGTATGGTGCAATGGAACTTGTGCCACCGCATCTTGAATGCTCCACTCTGACCACTTGCAGTGGCTCAAGTTCCAGTGCGCCATGCACAGTGGCTGTGGCCAGGAGACGATATTACAAGGAGTTGCTCAATAGCGCAACTCCATTGAATATCGCACCGGCCACACCCAAGCGCAACTGTTTTGAGCAGCGCAAGGGCTTGCACCACAGAATGGCGCAATTTGAATATCCAGCCCAAGGTATATACATCAAGATATTTTATGACATAGTGCTATTACATACTAAATCCAACAATGATAAACACAACCTGTTTTACATACGCTTAGAGGTCACCACAATAATCTCCCTGTATGAGGACCTGAGAGGGAAAAGGACAATTAAAGAGGACACTATAGCATAGTCAATAAAGGGAAGGGGATGCCCATAGGTGGCCAACCTTATAGACTAGAAATTGTAAAGAATAGATTAGGCTAAGAAAATAGAAGAACTGTTGCATCAGATTTAAGAAAAGGTCGATCCTCAAGAGTGGCAGGAGCTCCCTGTCACATATCCCCCACCTTAAGAGGGAAGCAGTTATTGCAAACTGCTTACCACTTTCTTGTCCCAAGAAGGGATAGCGCTTCCACCCATCCATCTTCAGAAGCTACGTCTCAGGGTCCCTATTAACGATAAACATTCCATCATAAACATAGTGGATATCATCATTCTTTACCCTGAGACATTAACACATTTCTCAACAGAGACTAAAGGTACCTTCCCACCTCCTTTTAGGGAAAGTCTGTCATATTTCTTAACCAAAAATATCGACGGCTGTAAAGTCCAGTACCATAGAAAGATTTTCTCCAAGGTGAGTAATTACCTGCTCCAACTCCACCAGACATGTCAGTTTTAAGCAGGGCGTCAGTCCATGGTTCAACCCCTCTACATAAACCCATTGTCTCTTGATTCATTTCTCTTGCTATGGATACATACACCTGAGGGTAGACACTCTACGTGTTACCCCAACATAAGTTCCTATCCATTTTCCACCCACCTCCTCCTTTGTAGGTTTTCCTTCAAAAAACATAAAACGCATATACCACCTCCTTGATCTTAACATATTGTAACATTTTGGCAATATTAGCATCTTTAGCCTGCAGTATACCCCAGTCAATACGGTTAATAGATTTAACTGCATCAATACAAGAAAAAGTCCCTTCAGCCTCATAGACTTCTTCTTGCTTGCTTGGAGTCTTCAACCACAGCACAATATCACTTGGCACAGTATTACCTGGGGTCTCGCATTCAAGTTTCATACTTGCATCTCTGACCTCCAACAGGTAACATCATGGGAACACAGGAAACAAAGGAATATCCTGCTCAGTCAGGGGGTCCTCCTCAAACTGAGCCCATGAAAAATCCTCCTCCGACTCTTTATCCAAATTCTGCAGCAGAAACCTCTCGAGCACCTGGCACCAGTGTTCCACCTCTCTGCGTAGTCAGTCTGACACCAGCCATTGCCCACTCACCCAGTGGATCATCCTCATCAGGGTCTCCACCTCCAGGGTGTTGTCTCTCGCACCTCCAGTCTGCCTCGACCTGCATCTTTTTGCATCTTCAGGCTTGGCCTTCCTCCAAGCTCCCAGGTTCAGTCCAGGCAGCAGCTTCTCTCTGTCTGTCAGCCATGGTTCTGGTCAGAGCCCCATGGACTCTCTTCTCTGGCAACTCCTCATGCATCAGTCCACCTGGGATATCTGGGTGATATCCACCAGAAAATGTCCCTCTTTGGCCAGTCCAGATGCTTCCAGCAAGTTATTTTACTTCTGACACCAAGTCTGTGGAGAGGTTGTGGGATAACAGATGGACCAGATACCAAACATCAGGTTCAACACATAATCTCTGTGTGGTGTTTATTCAAAATACAGGAAATAAGCATCTGCAATGCCATATTCCAGCACCTATTGACAGTGATCTCTGATCTAACTACCTTTCAGTGAAAACCCTTCATCCCTATGTGGTCCCTGTTTGCTTGGGTAGTGGGGCTCAAAAGGAAAAAAAACAAAACAAGCCATAGACAAAGAATCTCAATGCAGAATCAGTTAAAAATAGTTACCCCAAAGGGCATTGGCAACAAATCAAGTTTCAAAGAACTACAACATCATACATACTTCCATAATGCAAAGCATCGTGGGATATATGCAAATCACCATTACATTTCAGATTTGTTCAGTTTACAGCAATTTACATGCATTTTAAATAGCACAACTAACTTAATTTCTGTAATAGTCACCTAGTACTTTTTACCATTATCAAAAACACCTAGTGCCATGGTATTTTCAACATTTACAGGTTTCATAAACATAAGGTATACTGTATACATCAAGATATTTTATGACATAGTGCTATTACATACTAAATCCAACTACAATAAACACAACCGGTTTTACATACGCTTGGAGGTCACCACAATAACCTGCCTGTACGAGGACCTGAGAGGGAAAAGGAAAATTAAAGAGGACACTATAGCATAGTCAAGAAAGGGAAGGGGGTGCCCATATGTGGCCAACCTTATAGACTAGAAATTGCAAAGGAAAGATTAGGCTAAGAAAATAGAAGAACTGTTGCAACAAATTTAAGAAAAGGTCCTCAAGAATGGCAGGAGCTCCCTGTCACAAGGAGAGGTTGCTGGGACTTTTGAGGTGAGTTGTGGTCCAGACACACAGACACACACATGCACACACACGCATTCATTTGTTTTTCTTTACTTTTTTTTTTTAAGTTTCAGCAAGAACTGTGATAAGTTAGCTAGTCAGCCGCGGTCCATTGGTGATGCAGCTGCTGTGTGGGGAAGCTCTGCTCGAAGGGTACAAGAATCAACCAGATACATTTTTAACATTGTGAAGGCAGGATATTGAAAAATATTAAACAGAGTTACCTGTTATGATTGTGTGAGGCAAACGATGAGTGCGAGTGCTTGTTAATGGAGCCACCATGTTAGTTGAGATGTTCAGCCCCTTCCAACCCAGACCAAAAGCCAATGAGGTTGCTGCAGCATGAGGCTGACTGACAGCTACTGATTATAACCACCCAGTTATAATGCAAAATATTAACCTGGTGGTTGTAACATAGAATAAAGGTACAGTTATTCAGATATAAACAAGCATTTGTCAATGCCGAATGTTTGCTTGCTGGTATTGGCATTGGTAGTGCAGGAGTTAGAGAGATGCATAATAGGAATGGCAGTGAAGTATTAAACTAACGCCAACTCACACCCCCACCCTGCAGAGACTGGCAGGAGTTTGGGGGGGTGCCTTTGAGTCGTCGGCCATAACTCTCATGCCATTCCACCTTACTCCACCTTGGAGACACTGACAGGTTTTGTGGTGTGCCTTGGGGTCTTCGGCCCTTCTGCTCACACCATTCCATAAGGAAATAAGCTGAGATGGGTGCAATAGAGAAGAATGCGGCGAATGTTAGGGGTGAAGACCTCAATGCCTGTCACTGGCTGCAGGGTGGGGGTGGAATGGCTTGAACATTATGGCAGACGACCCCAATTCACGCCCCCAATGCCTGTCAGTCTCTACAGGGTGGGGCGTTATGGTTGGAAACCCTAATGTCCTGGGTGTTTGTTTGCATTTTCGCTTCAAATTTTCAACATGGGCTTTTTGGGACCCCTCCCCATGAGCAGTAGCACTATCATTTTGTTACTCAATCCCGAAAGGTGATTTTGCAGAGCGGCTGCGCCACTCGGTGCCACAGGTGCGAAAACACATTTTGGGCAAGATGTGAAAAATGACAGCTGTACTGTTCATGAGGAAGTGTGAAAAAAAATGGCAACGTTGAAAATCTGGAGTGAAAATATGAAAAATTGTTGAAGTTACGAGTGTGCATAGAAACTGCGCAATGCACGTCTGCAACGCAATCATTTTTGGGAAATTTTTCACCAGATTTTCAACATGGGTATTTTGGGACCTCCCCTCATGAACAGTGGCACTGTCATTTTGTTGATCGGTCCCAAAGGTGATTCTGTGCAGCAACCACAAAATCACCTTTTGGGACCGAGTAACCAAACGACAGTGACAGTGTTCACCAGGTGGGGTCCCATGAACTCCTGTTAAACATTTGGGGCCAAAATTCCTAAATATGGCTGAGATATCAACCTAAGTTGACCCCTTCCCCATTGACTCCCAATATACAGCTTACCATCATTTCTTCAGTTTGCCGGTTGGATTTGAAGAGTGCAGACATGTCCCGATCTACAGAAGATCACTGCTCCTGACCTACGGAGGTAAGTATGGGGTAAGGGGAGGTGGGTCCGCAGAGGGAGAGTAGGGGTGGGGGAGACAGGAATGGGGAGATGACGAGAGACCATTTTCTTTTTTACAGGGGGAGAAAAAAGACTTTGGTGATGGTTTTCTTTATTTTATAGGTTACCAAAAATATTTAGGCACACTGGGGTGGGCTCCCAGTGTGCCACAATAGTGTATGTGTGTGTGGGGGGGCCGGCATGTCAACACGAGTTGGGCACCTGATGTCAGCACTTGAAATATTCAGGCGGGTGGGGGGGTCATCAGACACGGGAGTGGGCATCCCAAGTCAAAAACACAAATTATTTTGCACGCGGGGTGGGCTCCCAGTGTGTCACATTAATGGGAAGGGGGATACATGCCGACATGGGGACTGGGCACCCCAATGTCAACTTTCCGGGGGAGTGTGTGGCAGGTGGCAGAAGCCGCCAATGTGGAAAGCCGCGCCACGGCTCATTTATTTATTTATTGAACTGGTTCACCAGGAAAGGCACACCAAAGGAACAAGGTGCTCAGCGGTAGGAGCCAACAAGAACTGTAACTCCGGCCATGCGCATTACTGTGCACTGTAATGCATATGGCTAGAGTCTTGTCAGCTGCTGCCAACAGAGAGAAGGTATGTCTGTGTGCCTGGTTGCGAGGGAGAGGGAAGCTCTCGCTGCAATGAGGAAACTGTCTTTTTTTCAATTGCGGTCCTCTCTCTCAAACTGCTGTCATAGACAGCTTGCCTATTCATTGGTGACTGAGGGACAAGCCTCATAAAGCATCAGCTCGTAATCATCCCTGATTGGAGCAGCACTTTCCTTTCTTTCCTTTTTTTTACTATGCTTTTTGGCCAGCCTTGCACTGAACTTCAGCCGTGGTCACATCCCCCGCTACCTCCTGCACCCACATGAGCTGCACTCCCCCATGCCCCCTGGCTTACCCCCAGGGTGGGGTTGTGGCACTTACCTGTGTCACGAACATCGGTTCAGGTTGGGGAGGCAGCCTGGGAACACATCGAAGGCAGCGAGGAGGGCGTCACAGAGGCGCCTGGCTGGGATTTTTTCTGTACTCCCTCAGGAGCCGGGTGCATGCAATGACGTCAGCTGAGGGGGCCCACGCACGCTCTCGTGTGTGCTCCCCTCGAGACGTCTGCACCCAACTCCCACCATGTGCATGCTTGTATACCTTGCTCCCCAGCCTCCGCTAGAGGGCACTCAGGTATCAGTGCCGTGATACCCCCCTCCCCAGGGAAGGAGAGCAGTCCTCCGGACGCTTCATCCTACCCTGCCCCTGCCGACCCCCAGCGACCAGTGTCCATTCCCGAACACAGGTCTCCGGCGTGGCACAAGGTGTGGCGTCCAGTGCCTCAACCCTCAGTGCCACCGGGTCAGGCAACACTTTCCTTTCAAGTGAAGACCACGTCTCTCAAACTGCTGTCATAGACAGCTCGCTGATTCATTGGTGCCTGAGGAATGAACCCCATAAAGCATCAACTGCATTGGGCAGAAACTCACGCACCTCTAAATTGTCATACTGTCCCAAGATGTTTCTTGCGCATGTGTGGCATGCATGCACGCAAGCAAACATAGAAAACGATGACCAGTAATTAATAAACTTTTTCAACTTCATTTTATGTCCTTCTGTGCATTTTGAATTGCAGTTTTGAGCTAGAGTAAGTGGGGCTGCTAGGCATGCTCCGATGCAAAGTCACAAGACGGAGAATGAATGTTAGGCACAGAGACTTTTTTCTTGTTCATGCTCTAGGGTTTTGGGTCTGCAAATGTGGGGGAAAAACAAATTAACAATTGCAAAATGGGAACTGCTGCTACATCAAGTTCTATACACAGGTCTTCGTCCCTGAGTGATAAGGGCTGGAAATGCTGTAAAAACAAACCAAAACAGAGAAGTTAAGCATTGTAAAATAAATAAACACATATTGCAAAATCAAAGGTTATTTCTATTCACAGTAGCAAGTTAATACAGCTCCTGTTGATTTTATTGTGGCTGGAAATACAGCAAATGCCAGGGTTCTGCTGTATTCTACTCATAGTTTAAACACATTTGCCATTTCAAATTACTTTTGAACTACAGATTCACAACTCACGGCAATGATTTCTGGCACGAGGCTGCACACTACCTCAAAAGAGACGGTTTGTTGCTTGTGTGAGGAAAAGATAAAACAATTAAGAATTTATAATAACCAGGTTCCACAGCAGTATTTACCACAGTTGGCAGTACTTACTGATTTGTTTTTAGATTTGTGTTGCTTGTAATTGGCAAGGTGGAAGGCTTAATGTTACTGCTGTACTAGTGGCAGCAAGGAGTTTGCTCCAGTTTCTTCACTCATTGAGTGAGGGACCCCAGGATGATCGAAGAAAAGAGTCACATTTATGACCAGTCACAGCCATAATTTCACACGATTGTAGCTCTGCCGATGAAAATAGTTGTACTTTGCAGGCTATGATTGGTACAAATAGTTGTCGGACCTGCTAGCTTTGAGGTTCTAGGTAACATGCTGGACCAGTAGTGCCCATGGACTTCGTAATGTACCAGACAGGGTTCAAAGTACTCTTCAGGGATATGCCGCAGCCGAAGATAAAAAGCAGGAGCATTGTCGGGCATTTTTTTTAGATAGTTCTGTGAAGAGGCAGTTTGTATTTAGTTGTTTAACCAGGTATAGCACACGAAGCTGAAAGCTTTTTTACAGGAGCGACCTGGGAGCACAAGGAGGTTAAGTGACTTGCTCAGGGTTACACAGTATGCAAGTGGAAGCTGTGGGATTCAAACCCAGGTCTGGTCTGCTGGATGTCACCAAATTTGCAGCTCAGAGCCTTAGACCACTGCACTACACTGCCCCTATTTTGGTACAGAGGATGATTAGGGAGTTTGGGCAAATAATCAGGTAGACTGCTTCTGCTTCCTTCGTAGAGGTCTGCATGATTTTATGCTCTTTCGTTAAAGGACATGCTGGCATATTTTAATCAGTTCTCATCCATTTTTATTATGAGACTGTCCTTTTTAAGGTCACAGAGTCCCTCTCTGGCTGCCCCTATGAACAAAATAGAGCTGAACGTCCAGCCCAACCGTATGGACCAGACCTGCAGCAGTATTCACATCAAGGACTTTAGACGTACAGATGCGCTGCAGATCTACTTCAGATGGGTAATGGTAGGCTTTGACCTTTCCCTGTCTTCTTAATTGTTTTAAACCCCCCCGTAAATACATTATTGCTGCTACAAAATATAGCATCCTTCATGATTTTGACAGAGCAGCTCAGCAGTGGGTTGTTTAAATAACGGTTGATTGCTGCTCAAATGCTTACATTGATCGACACGCTCTTCTCCATTGGAGTTTTTTACAGTGGCAAAAGCTCTTTCAGGATTGTTGATTGCTGCTCAAATGCTTACATTGATCAACACGCTCTACACTTTTCCATTGGAGTTTTTTACAGTGGCAAACGCTCTCTCAGAATTGTATTTAAACCTGTTAGCGCTAGGTTTTCAAATCAATGTTGTCATTTTTTTTCACATATCCAAGTCCTAGAAATGTTCATTGAGCAGCTGGTTTGCCACTGTGCATTCTGCTCCTTGCAGTTCAACTCGATCTGGTCAGTTTCAGATGTGATGAGATCAGTGTGTGGCTTTTTGGAAGCAACTATTTCAGTTACACTTTCACTCGTGGTGTGCCATTCCTTCTTGTTTCTCAGCGACAGCTTCTAATTCATCAGCATTTTCAGCCTGAAAACAACCATTAACTCAGTCTGCAGGGTCTTCTTGAGTGAGAGAGAAGATAAGATCCATATTTAACGAGATTTAAAATGGCAGTTTTGAAAAATTGTTTTGACAGATGAGATTTGAAGGCAGGATTTTCATGAGTACAGTGGTTCTAACCAGTGCTGTTCTGCTCAGACAACAGCACTGGTTTTAAGCCCTAGCTCAGTGCTGTAATCACAGCGGGGGCTTGCCAGGGCTCAGCCCCTCCCAAGCTCTGAATTGAGCCCCAGTAGCGGTCACTGACGTATAATAGGAAGGGGGGCTTAATTTACAGATGGGGCGTTTATGGGTCCCCCCAGCTCCCAAAGCTCATAAAGTATAATTCCAGCACTGGCCTAGCTGACCAATCAGAGTCAAGGATTTACTCTGGCCATATTATAACAATCACTGGTTGCTCTGTAGAATCATTATGTTTCCCTCTGTGCAGTTGCTTTGCTTCTTTTTTTTTATGACAATAATGAGAAAAGTTCTGTTCTCATTGTTTCCACTTTGTTTTGCCTATCCCCCCACACCAGTGTTTGGAACCACCAATCTGCACCCTTCCTGAAGCTGGGAGGGTAGGTGAGCAGCTGTGTTCACAGCTGAAACTAGCATCACTCTATAATCAGCCAGCAGGGTGTGCTTCACTGCCAGGCCTCCCTCCCCGGGAGTCAAGCACCTGACTTCCATGACAAGGCTCCCCCCCCCCCAGCCAGCTCCACTATGGGTTTTGGGGGCTTGCACATGAACTGTAGTCTCCCAAATGACAGCACAATACACTGCTTCACTAAGCTGGCCCAACATTTCACATTTTAAATGTCATTCACCATCGTGT
Organism: Neoceratodus forsteri; assembly: GCA_016271365.2. Lineage (NCBI taxonomy): Eukaryota > Metazoa > Chordata > Ceratodontiformes > Ceratodontidae > Neoceratodus > Neoceratodus forsteri. Next base: position 7,009,974 of record CM028134.1, read on the forward strand.
TGCCCTTATCTGTAGTCCTGGCACATGCTTTGCACCAAACAAATGACCTATAGACACCAGCATGAATCAGTTTACTGTCTCTCGTGAATATCTGACCCAGCATTGAAACCAGAACTCAGTTGCCTAAGTCCTGCTATTAGCAAAAGAGCTCATTGATTCTCCTTCCTTTATCAGATGCACTCATGGTGCTGCTCTAATGTACATGCAATCCTACCTTTCCCTTATTGAACACACCTTTACACTCTGATCATCAAATACCCCATGTTTCAAGGTGCCCGGGTTTAACAGAGACTTTAGGTAGTGTGCTTTTGAATGAGCTGGCACTGCAGAACTAAATAATCTCCCAGAAATCCTTCCAACTTCTTGTGCACTGTTCAGAATTAATAGGCAAAGGTTTAGCTACCATTAGGAACCCTATCTGTGTTAGCCATCATATTTTCTGCTGTACCTGCCTTTATTATAATCACTGAGGAAAGCATTTTCTCCCATAGGAAAACCTGGTTATAATTCACCGTTATAATCCATGGGTTATAAAGGCGAGCACGTGCAGAATTTCCCTTGCTCCACGCCTGCGCAAACCTCCACTCCTCCATTTCACGGCACTTTCTACTTCACCACCAGCAGCACTCTCGGCAGTAAGTAAATAAAAAAAAAACTTGCCTCTCACCAGTAACCGTCACCACCGTCACCAATCCTTCAGTAAACAGGTGGCTCTTTGAGTAAACCTTTTTTTTTTTAAAAAAGGAGAAAAAAAATGGGACGTTTTCAGCAGCTGAGGGACGGTGGACTGCACTTTATGCCAACCTGAGCACAGCTGAACAACAATGTATTTTTGTTTTATATAGTTGCTGTGTCGAGAAAACGCTCCCCAGAAATTATAGAAAATAAAACATGGGGTGATGTGCTTAACTTGAGAGTTTACACACACCCCTTGGTGTTGGATGCTTAAATAAACCCCTCAAGCTTTGCTCTCCGGGTTTAAGTAACATCCAGCATTTTGGGGTGTGTGTGTATAACATCTCATTAAACACACCTCCCCATGCATTATTCTATATGTAATTCATTGTGTTTTTTTTTGTATATCTGTATGTATGCCTGCCTGAAGTTCTCCAGAAGCCTTACTGATTCAGTTACTTGTCCTTTTTGACCAGGAAAGGCACTTTAAGCTGTGGCAGCTCATTTCCAGTTATGTCTGGGGGTGAGGGTTGTCAGTTTCATGGAACTAGTACGTATTTTTTTTTTTTGACGGGGTGAATGTTGGTCTGAACACCTGTAACAATTCTCTGATATTACAATGAGTACTTGAGAGATCTTTTTTTTAATTATCCTTTTATGCCCCCCGCCCCGTCTCTCGGGCTTGTCCCCTTCTACCAGTTACCTCAGGCCCATCAGCTGTTTCCCTAGATACTTACCCCATCTCTCCAAATCTCCATGGCTTACCTCCTCATGGCAGAACCATTAGGCTTTCCCAGACCCCTCTGAAGTTCACGCTTGATGGAGGAGAGTGCCACAGTTGGCATTGTGGGGCTGGGGGGGGGGCCTTTTCATTGTGCGTCAGACAGTTGTTTTTTTTGTTACAGCTTTCTTTCCATCCCCTAGGGATGCTGCCTGTGAAATGCTGCATGATGTGCACATGCATGCGCTGACACCAGGCAGCGTCCTCCTGCCCCAGAGCGGCTCCTGCTCGCCCTGCCACCCGTGGTCACCCAGGTGGCAGTAGCATAGTGGAGTACAGTGCCCTCCCACCCCGGAGGACAGCATCTCCTGGACTGCTCAGTCCTTCTTCTCCCATCTGACCTCTAGCATCCCAGGCTTGTCCCTGAACCCGTGTCACTGATGGCACTAAGGGTAATCCTACTGCGGTGCCAAAGGGCTGACTAGTGCCGTGGGATCGTTAACATCCACCTGGACAGCCTCCAGAAATGGGCAGACTGGATCGCGGTTTAATATGTCATATGAATGATGAAACCTCAACAGCAAAGCACCCCCTAGTGCTGTACTACAGTGTCAGTACTGGGTATTAGAACAGGTTCCTGCTGTGGGACTAGAACCTACAACTTTCCAGTCTTGTAAAAAGATACTGCTCCATCTCATAAGGCTGTCCCAGTCATAAAGAATGAAAGATTCAACAAAGAGTACTCATTTTATGGCAGTAAAATTCCTTCAGATTATAGGAACATAGGAAATGCAAAATGAAGAATGACTGCAGGCAGCCAGCGTGTTCATCTCCTGCCAGCTGCACAGCCATAGCATTCAGTGTAGAGTCATGTGAAATAGCCATAGCCCTGGTTAAACAGGGTGTGCTACCACTACATCATATGGACAGTCACGCTATGGAGAGAAAAAAACAGCAATAGCAGAAACCTCAGGGAATCAAAGGCAAAGTAATTTGTCTGTTTTCGCGCAGGGATATTAATTCTGTTATGAGGTGTGCTCCGTGTGGCCCTCCCTTCTCAGTGAATCAAATGTTATACACAGTTATAGCATTCTCCATGAGGAACTGATTTAGCACTCCTCCTTTGCAGTGCTCCTATGGGAGCTTGTGACACAGGTTTACCACTCCCTGGGTGAAATAATACTCCCTCACATTACCCCTAACCCCATCTCACCTTAAGCATACAGTATGCTGTATGGTTCTACTTTCCTGAAGAAACTGAAAAAGTTTGGTTTCCCCTGATCCCCTTTATTCAACCCCTTTAAAATTTTACAAACTGTAATCTTACCTCCTCTTAGCCATCCCTTTTCCAGGGAAAACATGCATAGTCTGACGATCTCCGTGGCTTAACTCCTCCATTCCTTTAATCATTTTAGTTGTGCTATGCCATCCACTCTGATGAGGATGTCATCAGTTTCAGATACTTGGAAGTATCTCTAGGTCCCTTCCTTGATTTCTCTCCCATGACTCCTCAATCTGCAGATCTGTAAATACTAAGCTGGGCCTGGCTTTCAGAGTTAAACGCTGCTTATCTCCTGCTGCCAGGCTGACTATAGCTGAAGGGGTACTCCTACCTCATGTCACATATGCCCTTCAGACATTTCTGGGTGTGAGTAAAACTGCCCTCTCTAGATGGGATATAACATGCAATAATCTGTGTTACTTTGCCCTGGCCTCTCCAAAGCTCACACATCACTGCCTCCACTACGCTGGTCTGGGCCGTCCTTCCTCTGCTGGCCAGTGATCACTTGTTCTGCATGTTTTCTGGAAAAACTCCTGTGGAGAGTTTCCCCATCTTCCCTAGTGAGCTACCTGCAGCGCTCGTACCCTACATTCTCGCTAAACTCTGTGGCCTCCAGGCCTCTCCATGAGTGCAGTGCTCCATGGGCCTTGGAAAACTGGCCTTTGCACCAGCCACTCTGTCTTCTGCAGGACACTAAAAGACTGGCCGTGCCTACTCAGCCCACGCTTCCGCTAGAAACCAAGTTCTGACACTGTGCACTTTCCATTTCAAGTCTCCAATGTGTACTAAAAATGCTAAGGGATATTTTACTCTGTATTTTGTACTGTACATGTGATGTCAGTGCCACATATCTACTGATTTCTCATCTTCTGTCACTTTACCATGTTTTTTTGTAAGCACATATGCCTGCAGTGACTACTGTATTTGATTGTATTGTTGTTTCTTTGTGGTAGCAATTAATTGTAACTCCACGCTGACATGTTTTCTAATGTATCTACTACTGCCGTATTGTTGCTGTAAGTCTGTAACTCTCCCAGGACTTGCCTGAAAATAGGCATGTGTATGCCAAGAATATCTTACCTGGTATCAAAAACAAATAAATAAAATACGTTGTTAAGACCTTGCATGCACTGACATTGAATTTCATTTGCTACTTGTTTGCAAATGGAGAAACCTGGCAGCTGTAGAAAGAACATTTCTAATGATGGGCAAAGCATCGCATAACTGGGATGTTATGAAGTCCGTTGACTGGCTTAAACTCGGAGCTGGCAGGGCAGCAATACTAGTCACTGCCCAGTAGGTGGCAGCAGCAGCCTTCCATCACTGTTTCAGCTCAAGTAGTGTTAAAGAGCTGGTGACACACTCAGGTGAACTTTAACAAAACATAATATTTAGACACAGTCCAGCTTGTATTTCCTTTTAGTTCTGTATTCCTCCTCCCTATTATTTATTACTGAGGTCATCTCTATGAAAACAGGATTCCTGCTCCTGAAGAGTTCATCTATTCCTGCTGCTTTCTCCATATCTGATGTCATAGAGCACTGCTTGTGACATCACAGCTACTCCCATGGCAAGAGACTGTGATGTCACAACAGAGGATTATGGCTTGGAGTAGGGAGTAAGCTATAGAAGCAGATGAACTCAAGATCAACTCTAAGGGACAACAATCATATATTCATACACATTTCCTTAGTAAAACATTATGGGAAGGAGAAATATATAAAATATAAATGGAATGCAAGTAGAATTGTACCTAATTATTATGTTTTCCAAAAGTTTTCTTTGAGGCAACAGTAGCTCTTTAATGTCCTGATATAAAAGGATGCTGCAGCCAGGGAAGTACAACAGTTTGTTGCCAAACAGTGGAAATGTATTTTCTGAGTCCGTGTCTTCCTCCTAAAACAGTTCTGTTATATGTTATTCTCATGTTTAATGAAGTTATTATGAATGCAACCCAAAAAACTGCCACCCCCACTTCGATTTTGTTTTGACAGTTCGCGTCTGCCTGGTGTGGCCCAGATGAGATGCAGCATTTTGTTTTCAGTGGAGTCCTGCTTCTACCCAGTTTTAAAGTTTTGGAGTGACTAAAGCCCAAGGGGGGGGCCATATAACTTGCTCACAGTCATACAGTGAGTCAGTGACTCTTGTGTTTTTTTTTTGCTTGTTTGCTTTAGAGATTTTTCTCCCCAGCCAGTTGCTCATCTCAGGGATATACCCTGATCAGACTGAGCCTGGTCATCAGTCAGATGGCTACCATGTTATTCTCCTGCACTTCTTTCCCTCCCACCTCCCCCAGAGAGGGCAATGCCTCTGTCAGCATTGCACAGCCACAGTTTCCCCTGTGGCAGGGGTCAGTGTGGGGGAGGGACCTGCTGCCAACCCTCCCCGGCTCAGAAGCACTGTTGAGTGGCAGCTGTCTCGTTCTTGGCCTGCCGCCTGTCGTGACTTCCCGGGCTTGTTTCTGAACCGTGGGACATTGGCATGGCAGCGTGATACGCTACAGCTGGGCCCATCAGAGTGGAAATGCTTGTGGAATTTGAACCAGCATCTCCTTCACAGTTTGGTTCTCTAACCACTAGGCCACATTGCCTGTCTGTATATTGTTTCAGGGGACAAGCAGTTTCCCATGTTTTATAATGATTTCACTGAAACAAGATACTTATTCGTGATAAGACACCATGGCTAAAATGTTCCACTAAAACTAAACTGGAATTCTGTGGCCGTAGAAAAAAAACCCTGCTTGTAAAAGAGAGTTTTCTTAGTAGAAAACCGTACAAAAGGGATAACAATTTACATTTTGGCTAATCCATACTGTGCTTAAAATTGCTGTCTATGGTCTCTCAGATTTCCACACACCCTACACACGTGACGCACCACTAATATTAGCCTGAATGGGCCTTTTGCTGTAGGTGAGTTCAGGTTGCCTTCTTACCTACAAAGGAGGGACTTGTACCTTCAATTTTTACAGTGTATTAAGCCAAGGCAAGAAGGCTGGAAAATTTGAAAAATGAGCAATACATCAGTTGAGGAGTGGGATTTTCAAATGGAGAAAATGCAGAGTGCTGTGCATTTTCCTGCTGCAGCTGCCTGATTTCACCAAAACTTGGACTCCCTATTGTCAAAAAAAGACAGTTTTCATGATTTGCAGCAGCTTGTGTAAATAAAATGGTAAAAAACTGGGTGCTGTACCTTCCTCTAACAAGTGCAGACACAGCCAACATCCTGATGCTTCCAAACAAATGCATATGTCAATAAAGCAGCACTGGTGACTCCACATAAACCCAGGAGTTCACTGGTGCTGCTATAGTATATGGAAATAGACGCAATCATTTTGGAAGCGTCACCATGTTGGCTGTGCCTGCAGTTTGTTAGACGAAGGTACAATGTCCAGTTTCTGCTTGTTTCAGTTTCAATATTTACTATGAGCATGTAATTCACATGAGGCACCCTTTTGTTGTGAAATGTAAAAACAGTGGTGCATACATCATAATAATGGTGCTTACAGCATAAAAATTGTGCTGGCATCAAAAACTGGTAAATGCCTAAGTAAAAAGTCATAAAAATAGTTAATTCACCATAAAATAGTGTTCGCATCAAAAAAATGGCAAATGCATCAAAAAAGGAGCATGCACAAATAAAAAGTGCAGGCATGCAGTGCATGCGTAAATATAGTACATACCATGAAAAACGTGCGTGCATGAATAAAATGGTGCATACATAACTAAAATCATGCAAGCATTGTGAAATTGGTGAATGTGCAAACAAAAATGGTGCATACATCCTGAAAATAGCTCCTGCATAAATGCAGACATAACAAGCATTTGTCAGCGCCAAGTGTTGCTTGCTGTCATTAGCGATGGAAGTGCAGGAGTTAGACAGATGCAGTATAGGAATGGCAGTGAAGTATTGAACTGACATCAACCCCACCCCCACCCTGCAGAGATGGACAGACATTGGGGTGTGCCTTTGCGTCATCACCCATAACGGTCACGAAATTTCACCTCACCCTACACTGCAGACATGTACAAGTGTCGAGGTGTGCTTTGAAGTGTTTGCGCTTTACACTCACCTCAATCCATAAGGAAATACACTGAAATGGGTGCAGTATAGGAGATTGGGGTGAACTCTGGGGCCAAAGGGTCCAAGGCACACCTCGATGCCTGCCACTGGCTGCAGGGTGGGGGTGGAATTAAATGAGCATTACTGTCGACAATCCCAAGTCACACCCCTGATGCCTGTTAGTCCCTACAGGGTAGGGCGTTATGGTCAAAAACTTTAACACCCCTGGCATTTCTTGGTATTTTTACTCCAAGTTTTCAACATGGGTTTTTTGTGATCCCGCTGCATGAACAGAGACACTATCAGTTTGTTAGCCGAAAGGTGATTTTGCACAGCGACTGTGCCATTTGGCACCACAGGTACGAAAACACATTTTGAACAGGATGTGAAAAATGACAGCCGTACTGTTCATGAGGAGGTGTAAAAAATGGCAGTGTTGAAAATCTGGAGTGAAAATATAAAAAAACTGGTGGTCACAAGTGTGTGTAGAAACTGCGCAATGCACACCAGTAATGTAATTAGTTTTGGAATTTTTTACAGCAGATTTTCAACATAAGCATTTTGGGACCTCTGCTCATGAACAGTGTCACTGTGATTTTCTTAATCTATCCTGAACACTGATTTCCCACAGCAACCGTGCTATTCTGCGTCGGAAATGCAAAAATACATTTCGGCCAGGGTATGAAAAATGACAGCTCTGCTGTTCATAAGGAGGTGTGGAAAAATGCCAATAATGAAAATCTGGACTGAAAAGATTACAAATTTGTGAACTTATGAGGATGCGTGGAAATTGCATAATGCACACTTGTAGCACAGTCATTTTATGGACTTTTATCACCAAATTTTCAACATAGCCAGTTTAAGACCTCTGCTCATGAACAGTATCACTGAGATTTTCTTAATCTGTCCCAAAGCATTGATTTCACACACCGACCACGCTACTGTGCTCTACATGTGCGAAAACACATTTTGGGTGAAATATGAAAATGACAATTGTACTGTTCATAAGGAGGTGTGGTAAATTGGCAATGCTGAAAATCTGGAGTGAAAATATTAAAAATGCTCGAAGTTACTAGCGTGCGTAGGAACTTCGCAACACACGCTCATAAAACAGTCATTTTGGGGACTTTTATCACCAAATTTTCAACATAGGATTTTGGGGGCCTACCTCATGAACAATGTCACAGTGATATTCTTAATCTGTCCTGAACATTGATTTCGCAAACCAACCACGCCATTGCGTGCTACATGTGTGAAAACACATTTGAGGCAAGATGTGAAAAATGACAGCTGTACTGTTCATAAGAAGGTGTGGTAAAATGGCACTGTTGAAAATCTGGAGTGAAAATATTAAAAATGCTTGAAGTTACGAGCGTGTGTAGGAACTGCGCAATGCATGCGCGTAAAACAGTAATTTTTGGAATTTTTTTGGCCAAATTTTCAACATAGGGTTTTGGGAGCCTACCTCATGAACTGTGACAATGTCGTTTTGTTAATCAGACCTTAAAGATGGTTCCGGCCGTGCAGTGAAAGCAAAATCACCTTTTGGGACTAAATAACAAAATGACAGTGACTGAGTTTATGAGGTGGGGTCCCAAGAACCCCATGTTGAAAATTTGGTGAAAAAATTCCCAAAAATGGCTGAGATATGCACCAAAGTTGAAAAAAAAAACCATTTATGCCATTATACAGCTTACTGGCATTTCTTCGGTTCGCGGTAGGCTTTGAAGGGTGCAGACGTGTTCCTGGTCCACCTAAGATTGTCACGCTGGGCTCTGGAGGTAAGTATGGGGTGAGGTGGGAGTGTGGGGAGGTAGGGTATGCAGAGGGTGGGCATGGGTTGGGGGAGGGGCAAGAGAATCAACAAGGGACTTTTTTTTCCTCTAGGTCTTTTTTTGGGCTATGGTGGAGAGTGTCGGACCACCCAATCTTGCATAATGCAAATGGAACCTGAATTACATGACATGTGCAACCTGTAAGCATTATGCTATGCAATTTGTGAGGTGTAGAGAGTTCATCAAGTGAGCTAACGGTGGCAAGAGGCACCTCTCTTTTCTTTATAGAAAACATGTTTTCTTGCAACATACTTAAAATAAATAGTAACAAAAAAATTACCAATACTGGCTAACAAACAATATGACACCATCGCCAATCACTGCGTTTTAGTAATTTTGGTGACATAACATGTTACGCAATTTTTACGCAGCATCGTTTATGCATTAAACATATTTCTAAGACTGATCTGACATGCTCCATTATCTCCTTTTTTTGTTTTTTTTAAAGACAGGGAACTTTTGCCATGCTGGGGTGGGCACCCAGCGTGGCACCAGGCAGTTTGTTTGGGGGGCAGTGGAGCCAGTGGAGGATTGGGCACCTCCATTGGCCAAGGAGACTTTTGCCATGCTGGGGTGGGCTCCCAGTGTGACAGATGGAAGTTTGTTTGGGGGCAGTGGAGCCGACAGGGATTGGGCAGCCCCCGTCGGCCATACAGTGTGCTGGGGGGGACACATGAGCCATGGGGGGGTGCATTATGCCAACTGGGATTGGGCTACCTTGTCAGCAAATGAACTGGGAAGGGGGTCATGCCGTCAGGGGGATTGGGCACCCCATCGGCTTTTTCTGTCAGCTTCCTGGGGACTGTGAGAGGCCGACGGAAAAGACGTCACCATGGGGACACCACACAATCAGCTGTTTTGGAAGCTTGTAATGCACCAAAACAGGTGATTGCATGGTGATGTGGCCTAATCTCTTGATGCATTGTGGCATGCTCCCTAACTGCTGATGCAATGTAACACAGGGGGTGCATGTGTCATTTTTGTGATGAAGCTCCATCTTTTGAATCCCAGCTTCTAGATTAATAGATGATCTGGCAGCACAGACTGAAGTTTGTTTTGAAAATATGGGTGGAGAGATCTGGTCTGAAAATTTTGCCTGTTGCCTTTATGGTGTATTTACATACCTGGGAGCTTAGAAAAAAATACTCACAAAGAAGGAAAAACATAAACGTAATGACCCTTCCCGGGGTATTAACCATGCTGGGCTAATTTCTTTTTTCACAAATCAGAAACTGGCGAGCGCAGCCATGAAAGAAGTATACTACCTGGAAAGACTGGCGGCCAGCCATTTAAATAGAACAAATAAATTTGAACTCCAATGGAGGAACTGGGTCCTCCGTATGTCTGTACAAGATCCTCATTTTGTCCCATAGTGAGTGACAAGAGAATTGACCTGATGTTGAGAAAGGCGAGGGGGAGGGACAGGGAGAGATTTAGGGGGAAGACTTATCATTTGAGTACTGGTATACAAGGATCCCTATCAGGATGGATTTTCTATGACCGTATATGAATTATGATTTTGCGCGCATAACTGTAACGCACTGTGTGTTGCTTGAGCCATGTTTGATTGTATTGTGTGATCTTTAAAATGTACTGTATCCCATGTGTCTCTCTTACATATTTTAAAACAAATAAAAACACAATAAAAAAAAAGAAACTGGTGAATGAATGAATGACTGTTATAGAGTAACAGACCATGCCACGGAGGTTTGTCTCTCTTGTTAAAGCTCCATTAATCTCCTTCATTCCTCCAAAGAGCATTTCCTAGGCTTGGGTTGAGGTCAGTGATATTTTTGCTCCCTCCAGACCTAGAGTAAAAATATCAAAATATCTCACTCTAGGTGTTCATGAGCAAAAATATTTTCACTGTAGGTCAGGATTGGCTGGAACAGGCAGCATAAGTAGCAGAATTCCTTTTCTATGAGTCAACTGCTCACTCACTCCCCAGCTCCCGCTCCAGCACTGATTAAGCTCCTCAGTCAAAATAACAAATTTGAAATTGTTTCTTGTTTTTGTTGATGTAAAACATTCTGTTTCCCCTGAAATTACTGTACGTTAACAATTCCCTCAGCTGCAGCACACCAGCCTCCCTCTGTGGTTGCTCACTATTCCTATCTCACTCTATCTCTGGCACTCCATTAATCTCACCACTGCGACCCAGGTCACAAGCGCGGTCATAGTGCACAAGCTGCACCGCTGTCCCACACTGACGCATCCTCTGACATATGTTCTACTAGTTCCCTCCCTCTTCACACATGCAATGATGTCATGACACCATGATGCAGCATGCGTCTAAAACCTACTCGGTCATCCGAAAACACAGAAAGTAAGAAACTAAGCATTTAAGCAACATAATTTAATAGAAAGAGAAACTCAAGGAATTGCATAAATGGATTATGCTATGCCCCCATTGAAAATATATGTCATTTTTCCCTCGAGCAGTTTGACCGTTGACATCACTTATGGCTCTGCCACTCATGATGTTATAAGGTCAAACTACGCTCGTTAAAATAACATTGATGTTTTCAGTGTCAGCATGGCATATCCCTTATTTCTTTATAGTGTTGCTCTGTCTGTCTGTTAGATGTTGTGATTATTCTCTTTAAGGTGCTCAGACTGTGAGGGGATGAGCACCATAGAAATACAAAGTTGTAGGTAAGTCTTGAAGATGGCGGAGTGATGGGGCTGGGGTGCAGGAAGCAGGAAGGGTGGAGCACTGGCTGAACTGGGAAGCATGAATAGAAATTTAAAGGAAAAAAGAAAATGGTTATTGTTTCAAAAATGTTGGATTCCCTGATGGCCCAATAGCAGTGCGTTGTGCAGGCGACTCTGGTCACTTGAGTCAGGATCAGGCCAGGGCTGAGGAAGCTGCCAGTGGCAGCGAGACCCAGTCTCTTGAGAGCAGCTGGTGGATGCTGACACTACATTGACCCCTGGGGTGGACGCACAGAGCTTGCTCCATCCACAAGAATGTGCACAAGAACAACAGAGACTGCATCCATGCCTGGGAAGGTTGGTGGTCTGGGAAGTAAAAACTATGGGTGAAATCTCAGTCTCTATCCATATGAAAACAGCTGGTACACCTGCTGGCTGCAGGATCCTTGTTGGGCTGGGGGAACTGTTTTTCATTATGATGTGAGTGTTTCATTGTGATGTCATTTGCTCTAACTCTAGGGGTCCTAATGGGTAAGGTACAGCCGTGGGCCTTATGCCCCTTGGGATTGATTCGTGAAGGTAACCCTGTCCCTTTGTTGCACTAAGATAAACATTACTCTCAGGTATCTGTTTAAGACAATGGAAGTGGATGGGGCTAGATATCTGAGTGCTGACTGTAGACTAAAATGTTTCTTTTTCTTCTAACTTTCTGTGGATGCTACCTTCTGTTCTGACTGGCCCCTTTCTGTGATGCCCCCTCCAAGCCCTGTCACCAGTCTTCCCTGGAATTTACCCCTGCCTCCTCTGGCCCCTATGGCTTCCCCCCACGGTGTGGCACAAGTCATTGGGACTTGCCCCTAGGTCCCTCAAGACTTCTTCAGCCAGAATCCACAGGTGGGTGTCACAGTTGAGGTTGTGGTGCCTTTGAAGGGAGCATCTCTTCATCCTGCTTGTTCGGGGAGGTGGGGTTCAGGTTGCTTGTGCCCCATAGGACATAGGTGCCATGACGACTGGAGTACGAGTACAATGGTGCAGCATCCTCAAGCCCAGCTCTCGGCACACCCGCTCTGCCTCTACCAAGCTTCTGCCCATGGTCATGTACAGGTAGGTAGTAGCAGTGCAACAAAGGCAGTGACCCTCCCTCGCTCCCCAGAGGAAGAAAGCATCCTCTGCGATACTCAGTCCTGTTCCCACCCCTACCCTGAAAGGCTCCACCAACCTTTGCTCCTTCCCAAACCTGGGACTCTGGCATCATAGGCAGTAATCCAACCACTGGACTATTGAGCTGGCATAAATTCAGTTTTTTTGGTTTTTTGTTAGTGAATGTTTTTCTACATTGATCTACCATCAACCAGGATTTGACCATCCAGGCAGCGGGATTATCTGACCTCATTTTATAAATCTGTCTAGTCTGTTTACTTGCATATACAGCCAATGATGCTTTGCACTAATAGGGTATGTTTTAATTTTGTATATATTTTAAACCAGGCTTTAGTGCCAATGCTCTATCTGGTAACTCTTGCCTCAGTGGTTTTGTGCTGAGGTTCTTTGTCTTTTAGCTGATTCACTGTTTATTTCACTTTGTTTTCTGTACTGCACAGAAGGTTTGGATCACTCTAGGCCCTAGGCACTAATGGGCCTGTTACACGTGGCTAAGCTGCGTAAAACAGGCACACAACTACGCAGTTTGGAAATGCACTGCCCAACATGGCATGCACTGTGATGTGGGAGGTGGCCACTTGGGTGCACAGTGCAGTGCGCAGGAGTGGTGGGTGGGCCATGCCGAGCCAGGAACACCCTGTGACCCCACCATAAACAGACAATTGTTATCTGGGGTGCACACCTACTATGCAGGTATGTTGAATACCAGTGGTGTGGAGACCTACAGAGACGGAAATGTGCACAGGCCAGACAGTAGGGCAGGAACAAGCTGCCGTACAGAGCTGGGCACAGGGTTCCAGGGATAGGCGCAGGTGGTAGAACGGAGGTGCAGGCAGGGTCAGGGACACTCAGGCACTGCACCCCAACTGACGCAGCAGTAACTGGGGGCAGCCTGGCCGAGGGTGCAGGACGGGCACTGCAGGGCCCACTGGTGGACCCCAACACCCATGCATTGGAGGCAGTTTCTGCACTGGCAGTGCCAGGTGACAACATGCAAGGAACTTCATGGCAGAGTAGGTGATAGCAGCTGACTCGGAGATCAAAGCAACTATGCTACCCTGTACAAATGGATATTACTTTGGGTGCTGCCAGCCATTAAGGCCCACATATGGAAGGCCACCAGACTGCTGTCAGTGTGGCAGGGCCCGTGCGCAGGTCCATCAAGACCATCAAGCATAGCGGGCAGCATGTGAGGCCAGCCATCCAGGAGAAGTTGGCAGGCTGGTGGTGGTCCAGGAAAGCCACTGATGGGTCCACCATCACCCCCTTGAGCTCACACTGGTAGAGGACACCATAAGGCACACGGCTGTGGGATGGTGAGGAGGATGGACTGGGTGCTATGTCAGGTGAGTGACCACAGCCCTACAGATGTAGCAGAGTACACAGTAGAATGGTGGTGACAGTGACCCTGGTACCCCCTCTGTTCCTGTGGTGGACTTGCCTGTGTTGTCGCCGAAGGTGGATGACAACATGACTGTGGTGAGTAACGTCCACACAGCTGATACACTGGACACCACTGACCAGGACAGTACTCTGCTGACGTGTAAAGGTGAGTAAGCTAAAGGTGCACCTCACTGACCGCCACAGTCACCATACCAACCACGAACCATATGGTATCCCCCACAGATGCTGCCAATACCAGCTCAGGGAATGACCACCAGGAGAAAGAGGAGGATGACAGCATCATGTGGAGAGAGCATCCAGCAAGATGACAAGGTTCCTAATCACTGACCCCCATGCTGGGCACACCACTCCTTGGAGCCATGGTACCAGAGCCCTGTGCACAATCCTCACCAGGGGGAGGGCACTGACATGGACAGGGAGACCAGAGCCCTGTGCACAATCCTCACCAGGGGAAGGGCACTGACATGGACAGGGAGACCAGAGCCCTGTGCACAATCCACACCAGGGGGAGGGCACTGACATGGACAGGGAGGAGCATGCACCACAGTCACTCAGTGCACCAGCGACTAACACCACTCTTACGCACTAACACCCCCATCCCCAGCCTACTGCCCCATGTGGCAGCACCCAAGGGTGGGTGCACCCAGCAGCCCTGGCATGGCACCAGGTACACAGTGACCCTGGCCCCAGAAGGGATGACAAAGGTTCATTTAACAGGACTGGGATATGCAGGAGGGACAGCACTGAAACATGCCTACTCAGTGGGTACTTCTCTGAGGTATGGTGACTGAAGCTGGACAGGCTACAGGCCAGCAGTGAGAACAATGTCCAGCTCCATCCACTGATGGTGGAGGTGCAGCACAAAATTTAGGAGGGTTGGTGATCTGCTCAAGGGTGTGCTAGGGAACCTAGCAACACAGGCCGGTAGAGGTGGAGGTTCACCCCTGCACAGCCCATTTTTCTGCCATCACCCCACTCCAGCCACTGGCCCACACCGCCACAGCCCCTTGATGCACAGTGGGAATGGTCTCTGCTGTCCCACAGAGCCCACATCCCTGGGCCACCACCCCCTCAGCCTGTTTGCCCGTGGCAACCAGGGCTGGCCTAGTAGGGGTAGGATGGAATGGCCAACCCTCAGGTTGGGGAGGGCAGGACAGCTACAAAGACTCACAACACATGGTCTTCCACCCAGTGATAGAGCCACCATGCCCATCAGGGCCCCCTTACATGAGTCTGGGCATGCATCGTTGTACCCTCCCCCATGCACAAACCCAGTCCGGAAAAAGCCACACACCAGCCCATGCTGAGCCTTCCTACCACCCAATGTTGCCCACCGCTGTGTGCCTACATCTGGTTCCTGGCTTCCTTCCTTGGCCCTGGGGGTCCTCATCTGCAGGTAGTTCCTCAGGTAATGGCAGTCCTTTCCTTATGGAGCATGCAGCACAGAACAAAGACGTGGCACCCCCTACCTGGTGCGACCAGTATTGAGCCACCCATCTTGTCCAGGCATCTGACCTGCATCTTCAGTTGCCCGAAGGTACACTCAACCACATTCCGCCCCCCCGAGGCCAGAAATGGTGTCATCAAGTAAGGTTTCAGAGGGTACCCACTGCCACCTCTAAAGGATACAAGAAAGACGCGTGTCACTACAGTGAGGTGCACATCATAGCATGCCCCCTTCCCACATGGCCCATGTGATACTTACCTAGCAGCCAGTCTGATCTCCAACCATCAGGGGCCAGTACTGTCCATGGCCATGACTGCTGAAAGATGGAGATGTCATGTGTGGAGCCAGGGTACTTGGCCCAGACATTCATGACACGGCTCACCGCATCCACGACCACCTGTATATTCATGCTGTGGAATCCTTGCCTATTCCTGTAGTCCTCCTCATTGACATGGCGTGCCAGGATCAGAACATGTGTGATGTCTGTGGTGCCCCGAACCTTTGGGAACCCATACCACTTGTAGAAGTCATCCTTCACTGCCTGTATGCCCAGTCAGTCTGTAGGGAACTGGATGTCCTCCCCCGCATGTGCCCACAGCACCGCAGCCATCTGCCATAGGGCACGGGACACTATGGACTAGCTTACCCCTGCCATGTTACCTGCCACCACTGGAAGTACCCTGCAGCATAGTATGCCAGTGCACACATCACCTTCATCTTCACGGACATGGCCTTGGACCTGTGAGTGCAGGGCATATAGCGTACCAGATCAGGATCCACTGTAGAATGGTCACAGGACTTAAGAATGCATGGGATAGACAGAAATAAATCTTAAAAGCAAGAGGGGGGTGTAAGCCAGAGTTCAAGTAGGGTTTACGGTGGTACTATAGGTAGGAATTTAGAGAATACTAGGTGGGCCAAGTTGTCCTTATCTGCAGACAACTTCTGTGTTTTTAGGTTCTATGTTAGGTTGCACAACTCAGTAATGGTGCAATGGTCCAGTCTAAATCGTTCCAGGCAGTGGGTATCATGCATGTCCCTGAGTGACACATGGGTGCTGAATATACATGATCTGGAGCCCATGCAGTCCTCTTTCTAGATGGTGGCATCCAAACCCCACAGCAGGGTGTGCGTCAGTAGCAAGGGGCACATCCTTAGCGTCAGTGGCCTGAGGAGGGTCACCATTTTATGACCCCTCCCCAACGCAGGACCCATCCCATTCACCGATTGTTAACCCTTGCCAGTGAGTGTATCCCTTTAAGCACCTGAGCATCCCACAGGTAGCGATAGGCATGATGAGGCGTCGGCGTCGCCCTATGCCCATCACATGCACATCGCCCCCTGTCAGTCATCAGTGCAGGCTGCATACTAAACCTAGCAGAATGCCTTGGCAGCAGCAGCTCCCTTGTACCCTGCAGCGAGATGGCCCTTCCCACTATGGGGGGGGGGGCTGTGACAGTATCTGGATGATCATGTACTGTCTAGGGCAAACAGCAAGAGCAAAAGCCATGGGCCCACATGGATACTCGTGCCTGGGTCAGGAAAAAGTCAACAAGCTAGCAGAAAGACCCATCACACAGAAGGCAGGGTTGTTTTTTTTCAACTCTATTTATGCCTCCTACTCACTCATCCCATAGGTCTCTCTCCAGTGTGGATCACTGGGCACGGCATTCTCCCACTCTGCCTGAGATCCTCCGGTTCAACCTCCATCCTGGGGTGCTCTTGTGCCTCACCCCAACCTATCAGCCCCCCAGCTCTGAGTCCCCAAAGTGGGACCGTCAGCTCCTCTGGCACTCCTAGAATCTAGATGGCAGCCAGAGTGCAGGTGAGAGACAGAGGCAAGCTGGAAGGATCCGGCGGTGAGCATGGGTGTTGTTCTCGGGGTCCCACCTTTGCCTACCTGGGTGGCAGGACTTTTTTCTGCTTTTCTGTTTCCCCAGGGGCACAGACATGCATTGATGTCCAGTGCACGATGGGTGCATTCCCATACCTGTGTGCAGGATGTCCGCCGACATCCCCCTACCCCTTGTATGTGCCCCTGCTAGCTGCAATGACCCCAGTCTCCACTGGGAGCTGCCAGAACTGCGGGGTGCACCAGCCTTCCTCCCCAGAAGAGGAGAGCAGTCATCTGGACGCTTGATCCTCTCCTCCCTGGCTGACCCCTGGCGATCAGAGTCTGCTCCCAAACCTGGATCACCGGCGTTGAGCGAGGTGTGGTGTGCAGCACCTCAACCCTCAGTGCCACCGGGCTGGCCCCCGGAGAAGGCAGGTTAAAAAACAATTGTATTACATAATGTTTTGGGTTTTTTTACATTTTTTTTTACTTTCTATTTTTTCCCCTTGCTCCAATCCTGGCACTGTAACCCAGCTACCTTACCTGCTACTTCGCTCTTGGGGCTCCCCCATGGAGCCTTGGCTTACCCCTTAGGCGGGGCATGGTGGGAGGGAGGCCACCCTCAAACCTCCCCCCGCCAGAGGCATCTAATCTTTGTCAGTACCCTGAGAGGTACTCCAGTCTGCCAGTAGGGGAGGACCCTCCAACGAGTCCTCACGCCAGTGTCGAGCTGGGGAGAGGCATATTTTTTGCTGTACGCCCCATGAGCGTGACGTGCCACGTGACACCATGGCTTACGCAGGCATCTATCGCACTCCCCCAATGGTCAGGCACTGGGGCTGCAGTACCTCTGGCATCACGCCACCCCCTGGCCAAGGAACCCCCCTCCTCCCGGAGGAGCTGAGCAGTCCGATGTACGCTCAGACTACCTCCCCCCGGATGGCCCTCTGGCACCCAGGTCTGCTCCTGAACCCGGGTCGCCAGCATTGAAAATGAAAATCCAACTGCTGTATGACGGGCTGGCCTATTACATAATATTTAAAATGCACTTGCAAACCAAACAGAGGAGTCTTGAAAAAGCTTAGTGCCAAACTGGTTGGGTCGTGGTGTGCTCTGCACTCTCTGTTTTATTTGCACCACTGGTACTGTCAGTGGTGGAGCTAGAGGGGGGGCTGGAGGGTGGTTGCCCCTCCTGGCTGCCCCAGTGTGAGTAGTGGTGCCCTGACAAATCTTTATTCAATGTTTAGTGCCCATTGTGGAGCCCGTGATTGACTGATTGCCCCCCAAGACTCCCAAACCTGGCTCCGCCACTGGGTACTGTTTGTAAGTACATTTTAAACATTATGTAATAAAATTGTTATTTAACCTGCCTTCTCTGTGCCGGGTCTTTCTGCTACCTTACCATCTAAAGTAATTAGGTGTGGGTGCTACCACTGCCAAGTCTGTTGTGTGCTGTGGTGGGGCGGTGCATCATGCCTGTCACCGATGCTTGTCCTAAGTGTCACTTCAGCCATTTTGGGGCACTCAACGGAGATACTCCTGCAACAGGGCATCATCCTCCAGCCATGCCATGGACTAGAAGGATGATGGCTCTATCGAGGGGGATGTGGCTACTGGCAGGGTTGGAGTCCGTTGATTCATACTACATTGAGTATGGGATGCCCTGATACATCATGGCCATGGTAAGTACTGCCCTGTTCCTGTGGGGATGTGGCATGGTGGGGTATGCAGTGGGTTGCATGTAGCTCATCCCTAATGTCTTGCCCCCTGCAGGACAAACCTGGAACACTTGTGAACCTGTGACTCCTCCAGGAGGGCTGGAGGAGATCAACATTGACCCAGAGCCCCTGAAGAAACCTCTGGCATCAGAAGAGAAAGTGATAATGCCTGTATACTACAGGTGTTCAATGCCGCAGTGGAGGGAAGGTGGGTGTGCCAGGGACATCAGCAGCTCTTTATGGCTCCCGTGGGCAGGGCTGTCCCACTATTGGCAGGCTCCCCTGAAAAGGCATGGGTAGTGCCAGAGTACGGGACACCAGTATTATCCGTAACATTTTCTATTAAGAGGCAATTAATAGAGTGATGTTTTTATCTTTTGTGTGTGTTTATTTAATGAATTTGCATACCTTGTAAGAGAAAGAACTTGTATATTAGACACAGCGTTGTTTGAATTCCCTTTCTCATGACAAAGCAACATGCAAGGTTGTGAAACATTGAGTGTTTTTTCCACGCCACTTTTTGAATCTGTTTTATAACTTTTATGCCATAATGCGTAAATAAGTATTTTTCACTGAAAGCAGTGTGGTGCTATTGGACATGAGGTCCTGAGTGCAAGGTTTCAATTTTGTAGACACAGGACTCCAGAACCTATGCAGCCAGGACTTTATGCATGAACCTTTACAGTCTGTTTTGGGCCATTTTACCTTTTCCAGGTTTGCTTTGTATGTATGCCCATCTAATACACATTTGACTGCACCTGCTCTGTGTCCTGTTATTTTTTTTTTGGGGGGTCAAGCATGTTCCTGACTTTACAGATGCCCTCCCTGCCACATTGTGCTCGTTGTGTCCCATACCGTGTTACATACTCAGCTACAGCAGTGTGCATCATTGTGCATATGTGTTGTGGTCCCGCGTACACGGACACCCCCCCATTTTGCCGTGCATTGCAGGCCCTTGCCCAGTTGTGCATTGGTGATGTGCATGCATTGCAGAGGGGGATTGTGCATGCAGTGAACAGCCCACAGGCCCACATGGCCTGCGTCCACACCTCGACACCTGTGCTGCATGCCATGTAATGCCCACATAACCATTGTGCATAGGACCCTCTGTGAATAAAATAATATGACTTCCAAGCAGTGTAAGTACAAAAGAAGGGGGAAAATGCAGATGGCCTTTCATGGTATTAAACAACACTAGGGAGACAAAACATTAAAAAAAAAGTTGGTAATGTTGCCTGTTTTGTTCCTTGATATGTTTCATTATCATGTGAAATAATATCTCATCACATTTTGTTAAATATAGAATAATACATGGGGAGGTGTGTATAGTGAGAATTTAACATAAATCCCAAGAGCAACGCTCGAGGGGTTCATAAATGCATTATGCACTGAGGATGAGTGTGTAGAATTCCAGTTTTACACACCTCCCCATGTTTTCTTATACAGTAATTGCTTGGTAGTGTTTTCTCACCTTGAAAACACTACCCAGGAATGATAGAAAACAGTATGGCCAGTACATGGCGCTTCTGTTTACAGTTTCACTGTTGTGGCTGGTGTTATTCTGTTTGCTCTCTGTCTCTCTAGCTGTATCCGTCGTTCCATTTATTTTGTAAAGTATATGTGGCAGTCAAAATGTTAGGATAGGGTAGCTATAGTGCTGTTGAAAAGCTCAGTCGGGCAGAGGTGTGGTTTCAGCCACATAAAACTTTTACTTTTTTCCTTTTGCTTAATCACAAAGCAGAAGAGAGTAATACCCCCGAGGAACTGAACTGCACTCTGAAGATATACAGTTGAGCTGAGAAACTAGTATGAATTATAGCCAGAAGGTGTGTTTAGATTACGGACGTGAGAAGCAGTGTGTGCGCGTGGTCAGTGGGGGAAGCTGGCACACGACTTTCTCAAAGACAGACCTGGTGCATGTTCACTGTTATAACCAGCCACTTATAATGGCGAATTATAACCAGGTTGGAACAGGGGTAATTATCCTGTAGTTACATGTTCGTTGCATGCAATTACATTGCAGTTGAAATGGAGTTACAATGTAGTTAACTGACACTTAAAGTGTAACTGAGAAAATGCTACCCAGTTATTACATCGGAATAAAGCTTTAGATAGAGCTCAGTGACCCAGCTGTGGAGTCTTCCTTCCAGTACACAGCACGAGACACATTTAGTTTATTTCTTTTACAGTTTTCTTACCCAGCATAGCCTAGCTGAGATGCAGTGTTTCATTTTCAGTGGAACCTTGCCTCTGCCTATTTCTGCAGCAGGTTGGCTGGGACACTGGGAGGTTAAGTGACTTGCCCAAGGTCACACAGTGAGTATTTGGCTTTGGCGGGGCTTTACCCTGTGATTTTCCCATTCTCAAGCTACTGCTCTAACCATGAGGCCATGCTGCTTCTGACACTGCCTCCACAAATATTGTTTTTATTTATTATTTGATCTGGTTAGCCATAACATTTTGTTAGCTAAATTGGAGATGCTGGAAAGTTTGATACCTTTTATTGGACCAACAAGTGTCTTGTACAAAGATGGAATTATACACAAGCTTTCGGGGCCTCACAGATCCCTTCTTCAGGTGAATAATAAAAATGAGCAACATGAGAAGTATTTGTATACACTGAGTAGCAATGTATGAAAATTACAGGAAAGGTAGCGTGACAGGAAGTGAGAAGCACAGAAGCGAGGAAAGGAGCGTGTAACAATAAAGCCCTGAGATAAAAATCTGTATAAGCTACAAAGTAATAAAACAGGATATACAAGAAGAACTGGGGGGGGGGGGGGAGCAAATAATAGGAATAGGTCACGTGAAAATGAAATGACAAATTGGAGAAATTACTGTTGGATTTAATGGGGTTTCTGCAGCAATTCTGCAAGATGTCCCAGCAAAAACTGACATACTGAGCTTGATCCGGGCGGACAGCACTGCGGTGAATACCTCGACTCCTTGACTGTATTAATGGATCAAAACATTGGCTGCTCAGTGACCCAGCTGTGGAGTCTTCTTTCCAGAACACAGCACGAGACACATTTAGTTTATCTCTTTTACAGTTTTCTTACCCAGGATAGCCTAGCTGAGATGCAATACGGATGAGTATGAATAGATAGGTCACTGACAGAGCAAAGGCCGATGGCACATTTATAAGGTAGTAGAAAAAGAAATGAGCAGACTGGATGGGCCATGTGGTCCTTATCTGCCGTCCACTTCTATGTTGGCTCATTGTACTGGGTAAAAGACTATTTGGTGAGGCAGAATTAGCCACTGCTAGGCAACATCTCATGTCAGTTGTAGATTACAGTTCCGCTATTTATGATTAGTGCACAGCATCAGAATATGATAGAAAATTGTATCCTTTACAGCTGAATTGCTAAATTTGCTTCCCCTGTTCCTGTCAGAACACATCATTGCAAGGTACATCACAACAAACTAAATTGGTTTTCTTCTGAACTACAGTACTTAAAAAAGTAAATTCATTCTCTTGAATATGGTCCAACCAGCCTTAGTGATTTGTTTCAATCATGTTAAAGTAATTTTAACTCTCAATCACAAAACAAGAAGCTTTTACAGATCTGAAGCACCAGAGAGCTGCATTCACACTGCAACGGTCTTGCTGCTTCTGCCCATTTAACTTTCCAGTGATTCCAGCGTTGTTCCAGTCAGCATTGAGTGAATGGGGAATTGTGGTGGTGCAGGTGGTTTAACTGTTCAGACAGCACAGGAAACCACTGACAATGCTCCGCAAACCCAGGAAAAGAGGGATCGTGGTGGCAACACCACCGCAATGGAAAACTGCAAAAACAGTAAGGTTTTCACATGGGCAGGGCCACCGCTCTGGCTGCTGTGAGCCACTGACAATGGCTCACAGTTGGTTGTGTGAACGAGTCTTTATATTAAGTATGGCAAAAATAAGCACGAGCAAGGAAGAGATTTGGCACAGACAGGCAAATTGACTTGTTTAAAGTGAGTTCCCTGTATCCAGCCAGTCACTAAAGTATAGTAATATATAATACAAAGATGCCCTTTCTGTTTATTAGGGTTACTATGGATATCCTTTTAATTCTGAGTAGTATGCAAATCAAGCAGGACTGGTAACTGGTTACACTTGACATCGAGTCACTACTCAAGTGTGTTACAAGAAGGTGGTATCGCAGCTGTAGAACACTACCTCGCACAAAGGCCAGATGGTTCAAACCCCTCCCTACACAATTTTAACTTCAGTTGGCATGCTTTGTTTTAGAACTAAGTGCCTTCTCATTCTTGGATAGCTTTTATCTACAAATGAAGGGAACTAGCTCTGTGCCTTTGCGTGGCTACACGCGAACTGCGTGTATGCACATGCACTAGAGCTCTAGCATGCAGACATCGCTGAGGGAGCAACAAGGAATAAAGTTCCCTGGAAGAAAAAAATCTACAGCACTCAGAGACTAGGGAGGGTGCAAATTCAGGATTGGCTGACCCAAAAACTACAACAGAACAGAATGGATTGCACTCTATCTCAGTAATTTTAAGACACCAAATATATCAAATAATTGCCTACACAAGTTCAGTGCCAAACTAGCTAATTTATTCCAAGCTGTGCTCTATAAGGGTCACCTGGTCAGATCAGTGCAGTATAGTGTATAAAGTGATGTTGGCTACATTAACACTTGGTGCTCAACCATCAAATGCAGGGTTCTGTTCCAATGTAGCAAAAATATGGCTAAGAAAAAACAAGGTGCAGCGCAGCATGGCTAATCCAGCAGTCACCCCAGCGCTTCAGCTCCAACTAAGCTTTCCATGAGGACTCAGTCTTTATTTAGCCAGGCAAAACATCATTGAGGAAACTCATTTGCAAGGCAGACCTAGACATAGGTCATGGCAAACAGTAACCAGTGAAGTAAACTACATACAAGATAGGATAACACTAATTGATCAAAATACAATGAAATAAAGGATACAGTTGGTACAAGACAGCACTGATACACACTGCAATTACGTACAATACATACATGTGCAAAGTATGGTGAGAATGTTCAATAGGTACAAAACAGAAAGTAAGGGAAACAAGAATGGAGGAGAGAGGGAGTGGGGGCTAGGGGGACAGTCGGAGGTCACAGTCAGTGAAAGGACCCATAGTCTGAGATACCCAGAAGTCAGGGAAAACAATTACAGTGTTCTTTAAAGGAGCGTACAAATAGCATTTTGAAGGTGGACAGTTTTGTGGGTAATACTATATTCAATGTTTTTTGGAGCTTGTTCCATAAAGAAGGAAGAGCATGGCTTATAGATGTTCAACCAAAATGCGTGTTCACTTTAGGAAAGGTGAGTGAGGTTCATTAAGTTCACTAAGTTTGACAGGAGCAAAAAAAGGCATAACCGATAATAGCTCCTATTAGGACAATTTATAATAATTAAGGGTCCCATTAATAAAATATAATCTTCGAGATTTTTTTTTTAATTATCCTTTGTGATACTTGGAATAACTTTAAAAGGTAATCTATTCCAGAGTGAAATAGTTCATAGGGTATAAAAATATTTTTTGTCTTTAGTTTTAAATCTCTCATTCTTGATCTGTAATGGATGTCCTCTAGTGTTCAACTGGTCATTCTTAAATTTAGTTTCTAGGTCTATTATTAATAATAAAGGATTATTTAGTATATCAAAAAGAAACAATAGTTCACCTCACTGCCTTCTAACCTCCAGGCTGTGCAGCCCTAATCTACCCAATCTATCCTCATATGAGTGCCGTTTTAACACGGTTATTGATTTGGTGTATGACGGGCTTCTTAATGAGTATCTACCTGCAGAGCATATATCTGCTATATATTGTGGAAGTTTCTTAGTAAGCGCCCTAAAGGTCCAAAGTGCAGCATTTTTTTGCCTTCTAAAACTGAGGGATGTCCAGCCTACCAAAGAGTACAAGAAACAGTGGTGGGTGGAGTACGGCGCACCTGTGACAAATCTTATTGCCCAATGATAGAGGGTGTCAAGCTTTGAAAATGCCAAGCTAGTATCCTGACCATAAGTGAAGTCAGCGTAATCCAAAAGTGGGATAAATGTGCATTGAACTAACCTAGTTTTAGCATCTTGAGTTAATAAATGCCTAATCCGAAAGAACAGACCTAGTCTCTGTTTAAGTTTTTTTGACAGTTCTTCAGTATGGTCAGTGAATGACAGTTTGTGGTCGATCCAAAACCTCAGGTATTTTAATTTAGACACAAAGTCTATGGACTCCCCTAACAGCATAGTTATTTGGAGAACTAAGCCTATTGTCCGGGGGTTGGGTGTGTTAGCAACTGGAGAGAAAAACATTGCCTTAGTTTTTTTGGCATTTAATAAGAGTTTTTAATTCAGAAGGTTAAGCTGCAAGTGATTGAATTCCTCTTGGAGGTCCTTGGTGGTTAGTTCTGGAGTGGGCCTGTCAACGTACAGGACCATGTCATCAGCAAAGAGATGGATGCTTGCTGAGTTAACGCCTAAGTCAATATTGTTTATATAGAGTGCGAAGAGTAAAGGCCTCAAAATGGAGCCTTGCGGCACACCTCTCGGGAAAGTTTTCAGAGGAGAGAGGTCTCTGTCTGCTTTTTGTGCTGATAACATCAGGTAAGATAGCTAGTAAACCATTTTAATGCTACAGAATCTCGGCTGATATTTTTAAGAGTGACTGTAGGTCATGGTCCACCATGTCAAATACTTTGCTTAGGTCAAGGAATAGAGCGCACACGTAATGTTTGGCAGCCAAGGCAAGCTGACAATCATTGATGACCTTAGCAAGGGCAGAAATTGTGCTATGACACGGTCTAAAACATGATTAGACTAGATTTAAAATATTGTGAGTCTCCAAGTAATTCCTGAGCTGGATATTAACTACTTTCTCAAGTAATTTGGAGAGGATGGGAACTAAGGATATCGGCCTATCATTGTTTAGGCCACTTTGGTCACCAGACTTAAACAGAGGGATAACATTGGCAGTTTTCCAAGTTGCGGGGAGTATACCCTGAGCCAAAGATAAGTTAAAAAGGTGAAGTATAGGAGCAGACAAGACAAAGAAACTGACTTTTAAGAAATAAGGATCAATCTGATCCGCACCTGTGCTTTTTCTGGTGTCTGGTCCCAACAGGAGGTCTTCTACTTGTTTCACTGAAACTGAACTGAATGAGAAAGCCATGACAGGAACAGGGGTATCCTTTGATGGGCATGCCAGGAATAAATTAGCTATTTTGGCATTGAACTTGTGTTGGCATTTATTTGTGATAGCTTGGTGTTTTAAAATTACTGAGCTAAAGTGCGATCCAATCCACTCTGTGATAAAATTCCCTGGCCTGCTGTCTGATAGATGGAAACTTGGGCTCTGCACAGCCCACTGTACCCCTCAATAACCTTAGGTGCTCCAATTGAGGGGTGGACCTGCCCCACCCTGGGGGGGGGCAAGCCTGTGTGTTGGAAAAGGAGGGCAGCAGTTGGGGTAACGGAGCTGGTGGTTGCCAGGGACAGATCGGGGATAGAACCAGGATGGGAAAAGTAAAATGAATGTTCTACCTCACCTGTTATTTTTCTGTCAAACACTACCAATAAGACAGGGTAAAAATGTTTTCAATGAATTAGAGAAACATAAGAAAATTTGTATGGGCCAATAAAAGACCCAGATTTAGATTGGAAAAATTATATCTGCCAATGGAAGCAGGGGGCCTGAACTTACCAAATATGTTTCTACATTACTTAGCAGCTCAATTAGAAGTGATAACATCATGGTTTAAAATAGATGAGGCCAATTCATCATGGATGGACATGGTGGTATATAGGTTACCTAGGAAGGAGATCAAAACGGCATTAGACCTGGATGTAGAAAATGAACTTCTTTCAACTTGTACCAAAACAACAGCAGGTGCTTGGCAATTTATTTATTTTTTTATTTTATTTTAGTCTTTGGTAACCGGGTAAGGCCCACTAGGCACAAGTGCCTGTTTTCAGGGACAACTTGGGAGCACTGGGCGGTTAAGTGACTTACGCAGAGTCACACAGTATGCAAGTGGAGGCTGTGAGAATCAAACTCAGGTCTGGTCTGCTGGATGTACCAAGCTCGTTCACACCTCGTTCCTCTAACCTCTAGGTTATACTGCCAGCCCAAATAAATGCAAAAGGCAACTAGATTGTTGGGCTTCAAAAGGAAAATTACGCAACTCTCAGCCTTATTTTGTAATACCCATTTGCCACTTT
Source organism: Neoceratodus forsteri (assembly GCA_016271365.2). Taxonomy (NCBI): domain Eukaryota; kingdom Metazoa; phylum Chordata; order Ceratodontiformes; family Ceratodontidae; genus Neoceratodus; species Neoceratodus forsteri. The sequence goes on from CM028134.1 coordinate 7,036,961, forward strand.
CAGATCTACCTAGAAAGTTATTTTTTATTTTTGTCTTTGGTAACCAGGTAAGGCCCACTAGGCACATGTGCCTGTTTTCAGGAGCAGCCTGGGAGCTTTGGGCTGGTTAAGTGACTTGCTCAGAGACACACAGTATGCAAGTGGAGGTTGTGAGAATCAAACCCAGGTCTAGTCTGCTGGATGTACCAAGCTCATTTATTTATTTATTGATGATATCAGATAACATACCTTTGAGTCAAAGACTCCTTTACAAAGGTTCCATTTCATTGAGAACAGAAACGTCAGGCACAATGGCAACAATTAGACACAATAGTTACAGAAAGATTACACAATAAAGCAGCCAGTGATACAAAGATACGGAGTGTTGCCAAACGTAGGTACCTAGTACAGACGGCAGCAGGTAACAGAAACATATACACATTCACAGCTCAATACTCTAACCTCTAGGCTATATTGCCTGGAAGATTCAAAAGGATTTTTTATTCATTAAAGATATCTTTCCCCCCTTGAACTCTAGGTTTTTCACATTTGTAGAGTTGGTAGAAAAATTACATTTACAACCAGGATCATTTCTTATATACTTGCATATTAAAGAAATTTTGAAAAAGTGTATGGGGAACCTGGAGTTTCCCCTGTCTTCACCAATGCAGGATTTGTTTTACAACTTGTGATTCAAAAGAAAAACTGATAGGAAAAATGTATTCCTTTTTATTAACAGAATCAAAGGAAAGCTTGTGTTCTTTAAAAAAAAGTCTGTGAAAGAGACTTGACAAAGTCAATTATGTTAGCTCAATGGAAGAATATTAAATCATCTCATATTAGTTTCCCAGAATATTAAACTGAGGCAAATCCAATTTAACATATTTCATAGAACATACTATACACCAAGAAAGTTGAATAAATTTAGTGGCGATATATCATAGATGTCAGAGGTGTAGCATGAATGATGGTACAATATTATGTATGTTTGTAACATGCCAAGAACTTAAAGTCTTTTGGCAGAGGATTTTGGGGTTGTTGCAACAGGTTTTAGGGGTAGGTATACTATTTGATCGGACATTATTCTCCTTCATTCATTTGAGGAAATAAGGTTGCCTCAACAACATCTAGAATTGACTAAGCTGAGCTTAATAAATGCTAAAAAGATTATCTTGCAACATCCGAAGGATGTTAAATTGCCTTCCTATACTGCGTTATTAAATCTTATGATAGAAAGTGTTAAATTGGACAGGCTACATTACGCTAGAGTCAGCAAAATAAATAAATTTGAATTACTTTGGGCACCCTTCTTGGCAGTATTGGAAAGTAACCCTCCCTTAACTGATAGAAAATTTCTATGTTTATGTCCCCTTAGTCTTTATTACCAAAGCTATTTGCATGAAAACAGGCTCTTCATCCCGCAGACTTCATCTGCTTCCTTGTCTACAGACTTAGATTGAGAGACCATTATGAAGTCTATCAATCAGCTATTTCCCATAAGAAGGCAGAATTCCTGTCCAGGGAAATTGCTAGAGCAAGGGACAGACCAGCCCCTTTCGGACTATGGACAAGCTGTGCAATCCAGCCTGTCTCCACTCTGGTTGAGCATTATCACAAAAACAGTGTAAGGAGTTTGCGCAGTTCTTTTCTAATAAGGTGTCCACCATCAGAAATGAGATCTTCTCATTGGTCCTTGCATTAATCAACCGGGTGGTACTAATACCCAGTTGACCTGGTCCACCTTTAGCCAACCAGTAGTCGTAGATATAGTGAGGACCATCCAGACTCTGCAGCCAACCTACTGTAGTTTGGATCTGGGCCCTACATGCCTACTAGTGGGGTGTATAGAAGTCATCAGCCCAGTCCTTGCTGAGATAGTGGGAGTTTCATTGGAGAGAGGGATTTTTCCAGATCCCTTAAAGGAGGCAGTAGTTTGCCCCCTTTTAAAAAAAAAACTCTCTTGACCCTGACTGCCCAACTAACTACAGGCCAATCTCGAACTTACCCTTTGTTGGGAAAGTTATTGAGAAGGTGGTCGCACTGCAACTGGAGGATCATTTGACCAGCCACAATATCTATGACCCTCTCCAGTCTGGCTTCAGAAAAAGGCATAGCACTGAAACAGCCCTGGTGAGGGTACTTAATGATCTCCTGACAACAAGAGATTGGAGAGCCCGTTCAATCTTGGTTCTCCTTGCTCTCTCAGCAGCATTTGACACTGTGGATCATGGGGTGCTGCTCGAGCACCTGTGGTTTTTCTGTGGACTGAGGGGGACAGTCCACAACTGGTTTAAGTCCTTCCTTGAGGGTAGGTCTCAGACAGTGGTATCGGGAATTTATTCCTCAGCCCCTCATGGACTACCCTGCAGGGTTCCACAGGGCTCGGTGCTGTCCCCCATGTTATTCACAGTGTATCTGCTTCCTTTAGGGGACATTATAAGGCAGTACAGGTTGAATTTTCATTGCTATGCTGATGATTCTCAACTCCTGCTGTTTTTGACAGAAGAGAACTTTGGTTTCAGAGCAAGATACAGCAGTCTAGAACTACAGATTTTTTTCTGATAAATCACTTCTATCTCAGCAGGAGTTAGTACCTGTTTGGATTAAGCAAACAGATACTTTATTAGAAGAAGGGGTCTCATTTAAGTAAAAAAAAAAAGAAGAAGAAAGTCACTGTGTGTTTCTCTGAGGAAGGGGGCTGTATCAGCTTAATTTACTGAGTCAGAGCAGAGGCTGAGGCTAATTGGAGGGTGTGGCTTAGCATCTTAGGATAACAAAAGCAGCTGTCTCCAATTACAGATTTTTTACTAATTGCCCTCCTTCCCACCCAAAGCCAGTTCTACTTTTATAGCCACTGGATTTGACTGACAACAGTAACTTCCTGTTTGGCAGTAGGAAGGGAAGGATCACTGAGACACATTAGTTTCATCAACCTTGAAGGAACCTAAAAAATAACTCTTTCTCCCCCCTCCCCGGCTGCTGGAGGTCTGACTCCAAGCACGGAAGAAAGAGACTACTGAAGACTACAGGAAGTTCCTGTCCCAGAACTGGAAGAGTGAGAGTTGTAAGGGCACATAGGCAGTAGGAAAGTAACTGTAAAAATACATAGAGGGAGGAGACAGTAAGCATATAAAGCAACAGGAGAGGGGACACAAAATAAGTCAAGATGGGAGTGGTGCAGTGCAATGGCTGTGGGGCAGCAGTGTTCTGGGAGACATTCTGGACGCTGCAATGCTGCCCTGTTTGCAGGCACCTCTCTGGTCTGAGGGAGGAGGGTGCCCATCTCCAGGCTGACCTGGCTAGGATTCATGAAGCCTCTTCCCCCACCCAGGGCCACCACTGTTACCTCAGAGGTTGCCAAGAAAGAGGAGTGGTTGGACCAGGGTGGGCTTAGGGAGGGAGAGGGTGGTGGAACAGAGGTGCATCCCTCCAGTTGTACCTCTCCACAATTCATATGCTGTTCTGGCAAAGAGTGGTTCCTCTATGGAGGCATCTGCAGTGGAGACCAAGGAGGATGCTGAGAACCTCCACAAAGGAGACCCACAGGAGGGTGGCACGAGACCCCACAGGGGAAGGAAACAACTCCTGGTGGGGGACTTCATCATTAGGGGGGTAGAAGTGGGGGAGGAAGCAGATAGGGAGGTAAGGAGCCTGCCTGGCACCACGGCTCGGAGGGACAGGAAGCGAATCCTCAGAATCATGGGAGCAGCTGCATGAGGGAGGGAGCTGGATGTCATTGTCCACCTAGGGACAAATGATCTGGCTGTGAATGGGATCAGAGCGGTGCAAGAGGAGTCTGTGGAGTTGGGGAGGAGCTTTAGACAAGTAGCATGTACAGTAACCTTCTCGGAGGTGCTGCCTGTCTATGACAAGGATGATGCTAGGGTATTCCACACCATGGGATTCAATGAATGGTTGAAAAACTGGTGTGGAGCTCAGGGTTTTGGCTTCATTGGGGACTGGGGAGCCACCTGGAGGGATGCAGGCTTATACTGGCATGATGGTCTTCTTCTGTCCGGAGGGGGGGCCAGGATCCTAGGTGACAGGTTTAAATGCTTCATTGGCAAGCATTTAAACTAGCCAAGGGGGAGGCACTGAAATAGAGCAGGGAAATCCCAACCTCCCCCTACAAAACACAGTGGCTAGAGAGGTAAACACCAAGGTAGAGAAGTCAGTAGGGAGCAGGACAGGGATAAATGCAGAAAAAGGCGGTAAGGGTAGGGATGGGGCTAAAAGGAGTAAGGCCCTAAAAAATAAATGGAAGGTGATGAGTACCAATGCCCACAGTCTGTGCAACAAGCTCCCTGAACTAGTGGCCTTGATGGAAGAGGGATGCCTGGATATTGTGGCAGTCACTGAAACATGGTACACAGAAAACCATGACTGGGATGTCTACACACCAGGATACACAGTCTACAGGAGGGACAGGGTGGGTAAAAGAGGAGGAGGAGGAGTAGTAGCTCTCTATATAAGGGAAGGGCTTAAAGCAACAGAACTAAAAAGTAAACAGGAAGTTGATGAGTCACTATGGGTCACCCTGGAGACAGGAAATGGCACCCATCTCAAGGGGAGGAAATGGACAAGAAAATGATAGAAGGCATCCTTAAAATGGCATAAAAAGGGGAGATATTGTTGATGTGGGGACCTGAATATGCCAGATGTTAACTAGAGTACCTTTGCTGCAGGCAGATCCAAGAGCAGGGTCATTCTTGATGCCCTACAGGGGGCATGCCTCAGACAGCTATTGTTGGAACCCACTCAGAAGGGAGCAATCTTAGACCTGGTACTCTCAAATGGGGAAGGAGAAAGGATCTCAGATTTAGAAGTGGGTAGCCATCTGGGAACAAGTGACCACCAAACAGTGTGGTTCACAATAAACACAGCTATAGAGTCAAGCCATACAAAAACAAGAGTATTGGACTTTAGGAAGGCTGACTTTGGGAAAATGAGAGAGTGCCTCAGAAAAGCACTAGCAAACAGGCAAGAAGGAGGGGTGGAGGAACAATGGGGAATAATCAAAGCAGCCATCGCAGAGGCAACAAGCCATTGTGTGAAGCAAATCAACAAAACAAAGTAAAAAACCACTATGGTTCTCAAAAGAGGTGGCAGGGATGTTTAAGGAGAAAAGGATAGCATTCAGGAACTATAAGGAAACACAGAGCAGGACAGAGAACTTTATCAGTTAAAGCAGAAGGAGACAGGGAAGGCAGTCAGAATAGCAAAGACACAAACTGAGAAAAAGATAGCCAACTCTGTTAAGAATTGGGATTAGGGAGCGAAGAAAGACCAAGGGAGGGATACAGAGACTTAATAAAGTGGAGGGAATGTGGGCAGAGGGTGACAGTGAAAAAGCAGGGATACTGAACAAATATTTCTGCTCAGTATTCACAACAGAAGAGGAAGGGGAGGTACCTAAACCAAAAAAGGGAGACACGCTGAATAGGGGGGTCGTTACCAGTCCATTCACAGAAGAAAGGGGTTTGAAAGAACTCTTGAAACTGAGGGTGGACAAAGCAATGGGGCCTGATGGGTTTCACCCAAGTACTCTAAAAGAACTAAGGGTAGAACTAGTAACACCACTGAATACTCTCTTTAACAAATCATGGGAGGATGGGGTGGTATCTAAGGACTGAAGGGGGGCAAATGTGATTCCACTTCATAAAAGTGGGAGCAGGGCAGAGGCAGGAAACTACAGACCAGTTAGTTTGACTTCAGTGGTAGGGAAAATGATGGAATCACTTCTGAAGGAAAGAATTGTTGAGTACTTAGAGGCCAGTGGGGCACAGGACCCAAGGCAGCATGGCTTCACAGCAGGAAGGTCATGTCAGATGAACCTAATAGATTTCTTTGACTGGGTGACCAAAGTAGTAGACCAGGGAGGGGCTGTGGATATGGTCTACCTAGATTTTAGCAAGGCATTTGACACAGTCTCACACAAAAGATTAATATACAAGTTAGCCAGCCTTGGAGTGGGTCCCAAGGTGGTAGCCTGGATAAAAAACTATCTGGACAATAGGACACAAAGGGTAATAGTAAACAGAGTTCACAGTGAAGAAAGGAGGGTAACTAGTGGGGTACAGCAGGGTTCGGTACTGGGACCGGTCCTCTTTAATGTCTTTATAAGTGACATTGGAGAGCACCTGGAAGGAAAGGTATGTCTCTTTGCAGATGACACAAAGATCTGCAACAGGGTTGATACACAAGGTGGGGTGGAAAAAATGAAAAGGGACTTGGCAAGGTTGGAGGAATGGTCAAATATGTGGCAGCTTAGATTCAATGCAAAGAAGTGCAAGGTAATGCATCTGGGAAACAAAAACCCAGGGGAAGAGTACACGATGGGGGGTGAGTTAATAACAACAACAAAAATCGAAAGAGACCTAGGAGTAATTATATCAGATGACCTAAAAGTGGGCAAGCAATGTGAGAAGGCAGTAATGAGGGCTGGGGATAATGGGATGCATAGGGAGAGGCATCAACAGTAGAAAACAGGAAGTTGTTATCCCTCTGTACAGACAGTTAGTGAGACCCCATCTGAGTACTGCGTGCAATTCTGGAGACCCCATCTCTGCAAAGACATAGACAGAGTGGAGGCTGTTCTGAGGAGGAGAATTAAAATGCAGGGTCTGCACCAGAAGACATACAGGAGAGACTAAAGCAGCTTAATATGTATACGCTTGATGAAAGGAGGGAGAGGGGGACATGATAGAAACTTTCAAGTATCTCAAGGGAATTAACAAAGTACAAGAGGGTAGTATCTTTCAGAAGAAGAGATGTGCAAGAACAAGGGGGCACAATTTGAAGACAGAGGGGGGAACGGCTCAGAGGTAATGTTAGAAAGTATTTTTTCACAGAGAGGGTTGTGGATGCATGGAACAGTCTTCCTGAGGAGGTTTTAGAGTCAGGAACAGTGGGAGAATTCAAGAATGCATGGGACAGGCATAAGGCAATTCTAGTGGGGGGCAGGAGGAAGTAAGCTGTTGATTAACTAGAATTTACAGCTTATCCATCAGGTAGGGAAATGGGCAGACTAGGTGGGCCAAGCGGTCCTTATCTGCCGTCAGATTCTGTGTTTCTATGTTTCTGTACATGTCCTTTGTACCCAATCAGGAATTAGATGCCGTTGCAGTGTTTAACAACTGCCTACTGGAGATTCAGAGCTGGATGAGTGCTAGTTGGCTTTGGTTGAACTCGGAAAAAAATGAGGTATTGGTTGTGGACCCTGGTTATAAGATGATAGGGGTATGGGCAGGAAAACCTTCAAGATTAAGTCTTGGTGGAATCCCACTTATTGCCTCTGGCCAGGTGCGGAACCTGGGCATTGTTTTTGATGAAGACCTGACCCTGAAAGCGCAGGTTTTGGCCGTAGTCAAATCTTCCTACTACCTTCTTAGGAACATAGCCTGGGTGAAGCACCTGGTTCCACCTGAATATCTTCTGACCTTGGTCCACGCCTTTGTCACCAGTCATCTTGATTAGTGCAACACCCTCTACCAAAAGCTAGCGGGGGTAGGTATCTGCTGCTTGCAACTAGTGCAGAACGTGATGGCTAGGTTCCTGACTGGAGCTTCTAGGTCTAGTCATATTACACCCATGCTGCGTGATTTGCACTGGTTGCCAGTACAGTGGCGGATTACCTTCAAGGTCGCTTTGCTGACCTATAAGGCCCTACACAAGCAGGGTCACTACTAACTGAAAGAACTCTTGCACTCTTACTGTCCCTCCCGCTCACTCCGCTTCTCTGGCGAGGGATTGCTAGAGATTCCCATGGTATCCCTTAAAACATCGGGAGGAAGAACATTTGCCTTTGTGGCTCCTACCCTGTGGAATTCTCTACCTCACCAGATACGAGATAGCCAGACCGTAGATGGTTTCAGAAATTGTCTGAAGACATACTTGTTTAACCAGGCCTTTTCAGGGATATTTTGAGTTCAAACTGATGGTTGTTTTAGTATGTTTTTACATGTTTTATGATGTATGGTGATTTTAATGTTATAAGTGTAAAGGCACCCTGAGCTTTGGAAGGACATCTTATATAAATAAAAACTTGCTTGCTTGCTTCCTGTTCCCTCTGCTGATGTCAGAATTCTCCATTTGTGGCATCACAGTCTGTTGCTGTGGAAAGGATTATGATGTCACAGATGGGGATTATGGGTTCAGTGGAGCAAAAAGCAGGAAGATGACATGAAGTCTCAAAATACAAAGATTTGGAGCCGCCTGATGGTCCAAGGGATAGCACGTCACACTCATGTGCAGAGGACCCAAGTTCAGGAATAAGCTTTCAGAGCTGACTGAGTGACTCATGGTTGGGAAGGCACTGACGCTCAGCAGCACTCCCCATTCAGGGAGGGATGGCATTGGGTCCACAACACTGGTGACCCCTGTGGTGGGCTAGGCAGCTTGCTCCTCCACAGGGACACCAGTAACATATCAAGGCCTGCAGGGTCTCCACCTGACATAAGGGAATGTGGGTGGGGAGAAAACAGAAAAAAGCAGTGCAGGTTTAATGAAACACTGCCTGCCTGTATCCACTGCCTGGATCCCTGGCATATCTGGATTTGGACTCTGGGAGGGGATGACCTCCCCTCCTGGTCCCACCACAGGGGCAATCCATGGGGGATTTGTTGGTAGGTAAGGTCCAGAGGAGATGGTGGTTGTTTGGGAGGCAGCAGGCACAGGGGTGATAGTCACCTGACACCACTGGATTAAAAAAAAAACTTTATAGAACAAAAAACACAATGATTTGGTTTTCATGCAAACATCATCAGTAACAAAAAATGAGGGGAGATAAATACAGAAGGTTAATGAAATACAAGTCATATAAAGAATAAAAATAATAAAGACAGCCTCCCCCAAGGGGGTACCCAGTAGGATAAGCGCTACCAGAATAGTGCCAGTCAACTGAGCACCAGAATCCAGGGAGCTGGCCAAGCTGCTCCCGTGGTGTGGAGGGTTGGGACATAGAACAGCTCGACCAGCACTATTGGAGACCATTGTTCTAATCCTGGTCTTCAGTCATTTTGCTTGCTTTCGGGACTTGTGTTTTTTTTCAAAGGGCCATGGAAATAGTATTCCACGGCCCCAGACATTTAACTTGTCCCATGATCTGCTCCCCACCCCCCGGAGTGAGAATAATTAAGTCTGGGAGTGCGGAAGGCAGAGCCCCCCATGTCTGGGGGTGCAGGGGTGAAGCCCCCCCTCAAAAACAAAAACGGCACCTTTTTTGCCATGCACACCTTGCATGCGCTTTTCTGACTGGCACTGTTTGGACCCAGTGCCTGCACAAGGCTGTGGTTCTGCCAAGGGGTGAAATGACACCATAGACCTAGAGAGCGAGGCTTGAATAATGTACAGAATAATGTATAGGCAACCATACACAACAAGGCTGTGTTTCCATTAAGGGGTAAGATAACATCGTAGTTCTTGAAAGCAAAGCTCAAGACGTCTCTATGATGCCATCTCACCCCCAAATGGAAACATCAGCCTTGCTGTGTATGGTTGGCCAGACATTTTTTGGTGTAGTGTACAGTATGTTTGTTGTACTGTACTGAATTTCATTTTTCTTTCCTCTATCTCTGTCTTGAACAAAATAAACAGAAAACAACACACAACAGGATACAATTAAAAACATTTAATGTGATTTAAGCAATAGCGACGTGACTTGGCAACACTTCTAGTAGTTCATCTTTTAACAAACAGTTCTCTTGGGATGTTTCCAGTCTTGCTGATATCTTCATTATAAAATGGGTTGGAAATTTCTTGCTTTCTAATAGGCTAAACAAGTTATTTTTTATCATATAAGACTTTATTGAGTTTTATGTTTTCAATATAACAGAGTGCAGACTACAGTCATGGCATTGTACCAACTACCAACATAGTCTCATATAGCTATTAAGCACAGGTAGCAACAGTGACTATTGTACTAGTCTACTAATGAACAAAACCAGGCCAGAGAAAGTGTGACATAATAAGAGATAAGGTAATGTCATAGAATAATACTCTAACTCCATCATACATTTTGTATGAGCAATAACTAAGCAATGTCCAAAGCAACACATAGAGACAAAATAAACTTCAGGTGAAGACCCAGCCACGACATTGAAGTAACCCAACATGCACTTCTTCCCACCTTATTAGGGACTAACTAGCAAGACACAGTACCCAGGAGACAGAAAAGAGAGAGAGACAGTAAACAAGGGCAGGTAATGTGCAGGGAAAAAAGATCCATTAGTGAGGGAGGAGGGAGCCCATCAACCCAGTCACTCATAGGACCGGGGGGTTGAGAGGGGGAGGTGGCGGGATTGCACATAGATGCAAATGTAGGTACGCATCCCATTTTTTGAAAAATCTATGAAGTTGGCCCTTTCCCACTGCTGTGAGTCTCTCAGATGTTGCCAGTCTAGAGAGGGTAGCTCACCAAGCAGCCATAGAGGGAGCATTGGTTTGCCCCCAGTTCATCAGGATAGCCCATTTGGCTTCCATAAGCATGGCAAGAGTCCACAGTTTAAGTGGAGTCAAAATATGGTCCAGCATGGAGGAGTCACCTAACAGGAGCAAGTCCTGGGCTAGGGAGAGACTCTTTCCCATAATTTTTGAGCAATCTTACAATACTAAAGTCCAGAATGGCTGGAGGGCAGGGCAGGTCCAAAGAATGTGGAGTAGGTGTGCTGGGGAGGATTGACACCTCCAGCATTTGTCATGCTTCAGAACCCCGAATTTATAGAGCGCGGCAGGCGTCCTATACCACCGTAGAAAAATTTTTAGTTGGATCACACAGCTTCTAGCATCCTCGTAAGCTGTATGGGCCACTTTTAAACAATTACTCCACATCTGTGGGGGCAGATTGTGTCGGAGTTCCACCTCCCACGCCCTTCAGCATGTGGAGGTGGTGTCCGGCTGCAAATCTCTCAGCATGTTATAGAAGAGTCCTACCCGACCCTGTCCTTGGTTAGGTCTGTGCAACGTGGTCAGACACTCCCACGGACCAAGCTAAACAAGTTCTGAGATCCATATCTCAGTACTCCACAGCTGCACAGTTTGGACCATTATAAACATGTGAGTGAGTATTTGTTTTCATAAGCGTAATAGGACACTTTGGGGTGTTGGTTGTACTAGTTTTACCACACTCCGGTGGCTGCATGCCTTATTACATCCCCTGGCATGTGGCAAAGTCAGCTCAACTAATGCCCCATCATGTCTTATTACTTACTTATGCAGGGTCAGCAGTGTAGGTAAGTATGAGGAATCGTTATAGACATGGAATTCTATGATTATTAATGGCTATGATTTTTTTCCATTGGAAACCCATGGCATAATTTGCCGTTCTAAAGGAGCATTTATAACAGCAAACACGCGCCAGGTTTCCCTACCACTGCGCATGTGCCTGGTGCCGCTCTGCTCTTCCTGGTAGTCCGAGACCGTGGCTTACCACCGGAGATCACACAGTAAACTCTGACTGGGCGGTAAGTCCAAAAAATAAATACAAGAACTCAGGGCTAAAAGTAGGCTACTGTTTAAGAAAAAAAATTATGTGTCTTCAGCAGCCGCTTCTGACCGCGAACCAAGTCGGGATTGGGCCGCAGCTGCACAGGGATATTTTATTTTATTGAATTGCTGTGGCAAAAAAATCATAGCCATCAATTATATAAAATAAAACATGGGGTGGTGTGTAAAGTCAAAGTTTACACACACCCTTGGGGTTAGATGCTGACATAAACCCCTATGAGCATCTAACCCCTCGGGTGTGTGTAAACTTCTTGTTACACACACCACCCCATAGTTTATTCTATATATAATACAGGATAAACCTGTTCAGTGGTGGCTCTTCGATACTGTATTTCACATTCCAAAGAAATAATCCTGTTCTAGAACTTGATTTATTTCCTTGCACAGCTGGGGTAATGAACTCCGTTTTCCTGCTGATTCACCATGGAAGAAGGCGAGCTCATTACCACAGCTGATTTTAACAGGGCATCAGGAGCACAGTTCAGATGGCTCTGTATGCATGCGCTATAAATATCCACCACAGTGATTAAAAAAAACACAAAAAAATGAAGTCTAGTGTTTCTGAAACAGTTTAGTCTTATGTTGTATACAACAAGGTACCCCTAAGTGCGAGGTACTGGCTGGTATTCCACACCTCGTTAGTGTGGTGACTTCATAAAGGCACTCGTGCTTCACTCTCATGCCAATGACACTTACCCGGTGTAAATACCAGCATGTACCTGACACTTAAGGGTACGTTAGTCTCTATCTGTTGCACCACAGTAGTAACATAGCTAATGTGATACACCAGTCAGACATCACAACTGTGCTGCAAGAGCACCTGGAATGGAAGTGCATGCAGTTTCATGCACAGCAACACTGAACCATATACCCTAATTGTGCCTGAATGTTATATTTTACAATGATTTCCTGGTGCCTGGAAAATCACTTTGTGGTCACACAGTGAGTAAGTGATGGTGTGGGATTCAAACCTGGATCTTCAGCTTCACAGCTCTGTGCACTTAAACAACTTAGGCTACACTGTCTCCCAACTCTTGTGGCAATATCTTTTGGGGGTGGTGGTGCTTGCAGCCCACATACTCTTTGGAAATTGTGGAGGTGGTGGGGCTGCTTGCCATATTCACACACTGGAGCCCGAGTACAGTGAGAAATAAAGAAAAGTAGAAGCTGCAACATAGTGAGCAACAGCAGGTGGCCTCCAAACAGATAATGTGGGGCCTGCTAATGACGTATAACATGAATAGAGCAAGCATGGGGTGTTAGCATGATGGGTTCCCGAGAGACTTCATGCAGTAACAGCAGCATAATTAGAATACACCACATTTAGCATGACAGCTCGGAAACAACAACATGTTTGTTCCCTCACTTGAAATAAGATTGTAATTTTGCTAGTACCTTGTCCATGGTGGATATGCTGTAGAAATCCATGTTGCACCAAACCTCTCAAAGTTCAAAGTGATAAACACTGTAGTTACAACCAGGAAATGTTCTAGTTGCTTGCCCTGAACATTGCTTTGTTGTTTTTTCCTGTGTGTGAATGTTTAGTGCTTGTGAAAGATGCTGGTTTGACAGCACTGGAAACTAAAGCCCTCTGTTTATCAATATGACAGGTACAGCATGGGTGACCAAAGTGCAAGCTTCCCCACACTGCCCCACCAGTGTACATCAACCCTGTCATGGAGGGACCACCACCTAGGTGAGAAGTTAGTTCAGAATCCATGCCCATTAGTGGTGCTCAGATACTGGTCTGAGCACCCTCCAACAGACAGCCATGCAATCTGGCCACTAGATCTGACCCCAAGCCAACCAAGGCTTGTGTTGCATTCCCAGTTGGACGCCTTGATCTGAAAGTCAGATCTTTGGAACAGACCCTTTGATAGTTGTAATCCGACTGTTGGATCCCTGATCCGACTGTCGACTCCTTGGATCCTGTGCCCTTTGATCAGATCAATTTGGATTCTGAGGAAGCTGGATTCATTGCTGGATGCCATCCATGTCCAGTAGTTGCTGACATCCAGTTAAAAGGGTGGTATCCACTAGTATCTGACCCCTGGCAGATACTGTTCGAGCACCACTGCTGCCCATTCAGTCCTTGGCTTCTCATGTGAGACTGCCAACAAGGGTGCCAACTAGCACCAGTTGTGTTGGTGGTTTTGTGATGTGGAAGCCTGATCACTGGATACTGGACTATAACCACCAGAACTGATTTCATGCCAGCCTGCAGCGATAGAGCTACTGCTCGCAATGCTGGTAACCCAGGTTCAGGAGTGGACCGGGGTTGCTAGAGGGCCGGTTGGGGGGAGGTGGATTGAGTGGCCTATGCATGTTCTGCATCCCTGGGGGAAGGGGGTTTGCATGCCCAGTGTAGGGCTCCTGGGTGACCACAGGATGTCCTGTCACTGGTGACCCAGCTAGAGCTGGTAACGGGAGGCATGCTGGATGCATGGCGTGCTCACACTGTAGCATCTTTGCATGCCATGCCTCCTGCAAGTAAGGAAATAACTCCACTGGACAAGCTGAACGACACCGCCATTATGCCACTGCCACTGTTTAGCTGACCAGGGGCTCCCTGCCCAGACACCAGATGTGGCATCCAAAGGGCTAAGGGGTAGCCTCAGAGGCCCCACCCTGGGGGATAAGCCAGAGAGGAACACCGGGTAGGGGTGGCCTTGGTATCGCCACGGATGATGGACACGTGTGTCATGGAAGAGCTGATGGGGGAGCTGTCATGGCTGACTAAAGTGCAGTAAGTAAAAAAAAAACAGCTCTCAAGTGATAATGGCTTTCTAACACTACCAACCTGGGATGGATTTGAACCAGTGACTTAGAGGTGTATGGCATCTTAACCCACTACCAATCCACTGAGCCATCCAGTTCCCCTACATCATTTTAAGGCAGCAATGCAATAAAAACAGTTTTTCCAAAAACCTAGTTACCAGCTGCAATTAAGGACTGTTTCCCAGGGTGTCTCGAGCATCTGACCCACTCCTTGACTGAGCTTACGATATAGTCCACATGCGGCATAAATGAGGGGGTGTCATTAATTGTGACACCCAGGTATTTGAAAGTATGGACTTGCCCCAATAGAGCATCATTCTCACTAATGATAATCAAGGGATGGGCTTTATTCTTCATGTGCGGTCCTGCAAAAAGCATTGTCTTAGTCTTTTTGTAATTCAAGACTATTTGTTTCTTTTAAAGCAATCTTCTACTGCCCCAAAACTGCCCTGAAGAACCCCTGTGAGGGAGTCCTGGCAAGAACTACTTATGCAGATTATGGTGTCATCTGCGTATAGCAGTACCCTAGCCATGGGACAGGCATCAGGGAGATTATTAGTAAAAAGTCTGAAAAGGAGTGGACCCAATACTGAGCCCTGTGGTACACCAGTAGTCATGTTTTGTTTCTGATAGTACAGCATTTATTTTGACCCATTGCATTCTTTAGAGTGTTCACGTCGCAATTATATATGGGGGGTGCCATGGTACTGAGGGGGCTACTTATACTTTTGTGGAGGAGATGCCTATCCCAACTGTCACTGAGGAGCAGCGCGAGGTACTAGGGGAGCAGATCCCTAAAGAAGAGGACATGCAGCGATCGGATCTCTGAAAAGAGGAAAGGCTAGTGGGCCAGTTGTTTGGGGCAGAATATTATAAGAAAGTGGGGGAGCCCTTACTGGGCCATTGCAGGAGATGTTTGAGGAAACTAGGGAGGAGGGGGGCTTAACCTGCCTCGTGCTACATGTCGTCAATTTGTGTTTTGCTCAGACCAGGTGAAGATCCATTGGAATGTGCATTTTACCGGCCCATATCTTTGTTGAATTGTGACATCAAGATACTCGCTAAAATATTTAGCTGAAATGTTAGCAAGGTGCCTGGAAGGAATACTCCCCCAGATTGTGCACTTGAACCAAACGGGGTCTGTGCAGAGCAGACTTTCCTACCACAATATGTGAAGGTGGTCGATGTGGTGTACTGAGGTTCTTGGCGTCTGGGTACATTTCAAAGTAAAATTTCACATTTAATAAAATGCAACAGAGTTAGTAAAAAATAAATTACCTGAAACACTTTGAAATCATAAAAATGGACTAAAGGAATTTTGATACACATATTTATTTCTGCAGACAGTAGCCAGACTTATATCCAGAAAGTTAAAGTAAAACTAAATTGAAGGTATAATTAACATTCAGCTACACTTATCTGCATGTCACCAAGGGTTGTACAAAAGATTACAATTGGCATTCTGAAATAAGTGGAATAAGTAATGAAGTACGTGATGTGCTTGAGTGCTTGGATTTATGGTTAAGAATAATACAGGTTTAATCTTTGTCAAATGGACATAAATGAATCCAGTGTTCTATAAATATTTATTTTGGCGGAGCTATTGGGATATTTGTTAAGGTGGCAAACACCTTAAGGTGGTTTTAACTATTGTGTATATCAAGTAGTGGGCTACACTCACTCATGGTTAGCAATGGTTTAGCATGAATTTTTAAATGCGGTTGGAGACTGCTAATGTAGTATGATAACTGGTGCTCATTTTTTCCCATAGGGAAACCCAGGTATAATTTGCCATTATAACCAGCTGGTTAAATGGTGAACACGTGCCGGGTTATCCTCGTACTGAGCATGTGCAGCCACCGCTCTTCTTCTCCTCGGTGCCATCCGCCTTTCCCTACCGCTCCACAGTTCACTTCATTTGGACTCAGTGGCAGTAAGTTAATTTAAAAAAAACAAACAAATGAGCAGTTTTTTGATATGACTGAAAAAAAAAAAAAGAAATGGAAAGGTTTTTATCACTAGTCACGGACCACACTGAAACCCGACCGGTCCGCAGCACCGTAGGGATAACTTTATTTTATAGAACTGCTGTGGCAAAAAAATGATCCCCAGCAATTATATAAAAGGCTGAGTAGGGGGTGTAAACCAATTTACACACCATTGGTGGATGTTTTATAAACCCCTCGAGTTTCAATCTCGGGGCTTATGTGGCAAACCACACCTCGGGGTTGGGGGTGTAAAATTCTCATTATAACCCCCTACCCAGCCATTATTTTATATATTATTTGGAAGCTAGAAAATATTTATTTGGAGACAATGTAGGAATAAATAAAAATAAAAAGTTGTTCTGTGATGTATAACAGATTTTAAGGTGGTTTTGGTATCCGATTGAGTGTAAAATAATAATTTACTCATCCTGTAACCCAATGACCCTCGATGCTCTAGCTATCCATGTTACCCTTCCCTTTACTCTTCCTGTCTTTATAGCTGGTATCTGTTGCCACCCAAACGTCCAGCCCTCTACTGCTCTTGACCTCCTAACTTCCATCACTGCCCTCTCTCACTCTGGGGAGCTGTACATCCTAAGTGACTTCAATTTAAACTGGCTGTCACCAAAAACAACCAAAATACGCAATTAAATCTGTGCCTGTAACCTTGCACAGCTAATATCGTAACCCACCCACCCCAACCACAAGATACAAAATCACTCCCTACTTGACTGGGCTCTTACCTCCCACCCCCACAGAGTCATCATCTCTGGTATCCTTTCTAATGCACTCATCGACCATAATCCAGTATTCGTAGTCAGAAAAGTTCACAGACCCAAATCCCCCCATAAAACCTTGCAACTACGCTCTTTTAAACCCTTAGAATTAGAACTTCAAATTAGAATTAGAGACTTAAGGAGCTTAATATGTATAGCCTCAAGGAAAGAAGGGAGAGGGGGGACATGATAGAAACGTTCAAGTACCTCAAGGGAATCAACAAAGTCCAAGAGGGTAGCATCTTTCAAAAAAAGAGGTGTGCAAGAACAAGAGGGCACAATTTGAAGATAGAGGGGGGTCGGCTCAGAGGTAATTTAAGGAAGTATTTTTTCACAGAGAGGGTTGTGGATGCATGGAACGGCCTTCCGGAGGAGGTTGTGGAGTCAAAATCAGTGGTGGAATTCAAGCATGCATGGGATAGTCATAAGGCAATTCTGGGGGTGGGGGTAGGAAGAAGTAGGCTGCTGGTTAACTAGGATCTGCAGCTTATCCAGTAGGTAGGGAAATGGGCAGACTGGGTGGGCCAAGCGGTCCTTATCTGCCGTCAAATTCTATGTTTCTATGTAACTTCCTGCGCAACCTAGCCCTCTCCGAATGGTCTCCCCTAGCCAACATCCCATCGGTTGATAAAGCCTTGCTTATTTTACAGATATATTCCTAGAGAACTGGAATACCTTTGCCCCATTCAAACAAACCAGAGTTAGAGGAAACCACTTACCTTGGATTACTCCAGAACTATTGGCCTGTCTCAGAGCTAGAGATCACACCTGAAAACATCATAAAGCAACCTAGCTTCCTAGCGATCTCATGACTTACCGTAAGCTTCAAAATGCCTGTAGCAGGGCCACAAGGCTAGCAAGTCTGAATACTTTAACATCGCCTTCTCACAAGCATAAATTCACCTTCCAAGTTCTGGAAGGTGGTTCATGCCCTCTTTTCTCCCATGTCCCACCCACCCCTCCGTGCTTCAAATAGATGACACCCTTGTGGCCAACCCGGGTGCCGTAGTTGCTGAATTTAACTCCTACTATACCACCTGTGCCACTGAGCTATTGAAATCCCTCCTTCCTACCCTCATTCCTCTCCTCTCTCCAATGGTACCGCTCCTCCCCCTCCTCCCACCCCCTCTTCTCCTTCAATACAGTCTCCCCAAGTGACACGCTACAAGCCCTCCTCACCATCAACCCCTCAAAAGGCTCCTCCCCAGATGGCCTAGACCCCAAACTCCTCTCTCTTTCTGCCTTGGCCATTGCCTACCCTCTTTCTCTAATTCTAAACCTCTCATTTTCTACTGCCTTAGTTCCTACCCCATGGAAACATGCTGTGGTCCTCCCTCTTCCCAAAGGTGGTGACCCATCTTCCCCTGGAAATCACCGCCCTATCTTTCTCCTCCCTACCCTAGCTAAATTACAAGAACACCTTGTCCTCTCCTAGCTTACCTCATTTCTAACGGACACCTCCTACTTCACCCCTTTCCAATCTGGCTTCAGGAAAAATCACTCCACCGCTGCCTCCCTACTTCAGTTCATTAACTCTATGCTTACCAGGATGGACAATGGCCAAATCACCTAAGGCATCTTTGTTGACCTCTCCAAGGCTTTTGACACTGTTTCCTACTCCCTTCTTCTTGACTCTCTCTCAACAGCTGGCCTATCTCCTTCAGCCACTAGCTGGTTCAAGGCCTACCTCGCTGGTAGAACCGAATCAGTCAGGATCTCTGATGTCATTTTCTCTCCCCTCCTGATTAATATTGGAGTCCCTCAGGGCTCAGTGCTAGGACCCCTGATATTCTCCATCTTCCTAAATGATCTTCCATCTGTCTGCTCCTCTGTCACCACCATACGCATGTATGCCAATGATATGGTCCTGTATGCATCTAGCTCTTGCCCAGCTGAGGTTACATCCAACTTGCAGCAAGACTTTGACAAGGTTCAGCCCTGGTTTGCTAACCATCAGCTTTTTCTCAACACCATGAAGACTGCCTCCATGACCTTTGGGACAAGGCAGAGACTCCCTAGGCTTCCCTCCCTGCCCACTTTCCACACTCTTGATGGGACTTTACTTGAGGACACATCTTCCTTCAGGTACCTAGGAGTTTGGCTGGATCAACACCTAAACTTCTCCAGACATATTGACGCCATCCCCAAAAAATTGCACCCCAAGCTTGGTGCCCTGTTCAGGAACCATAGTTGTATCCCCTCTACGGTTAGGTGTGAACTTTTTCAGAAGATGATCTTGTCCATCTTTGACTACTGTGATGTAGTCTACAGTGTTGCTCCCAAGTCCTCCCTGGCCAGATTGGATATCCTCTTCAATTCCTTCTGCCGTTTTACCCTTGATGCTCCCTCGCACCCACCACTGTGCTCTCTATTGTGCCCTATCCTTTCCCTCTCTTATAAACAGACGACTCCCCCACTGCGCTAAATTCATCTCTAAGCATTTATAACACCCCCCACTCCCTCTCACTCCCTTAGATCATCTGACTCCTGTACTCTGGCAGTTTCCTGCAGAGCCACCCTCATCGGCCAATCCGGTTACTCTCACCAACTTCCAAAAATGTGGAATTCCCTCCCCCCTCAAATTCGTCATTCATCCTCCTACTACTCCCATCAGCTTTGCCCTTAAAAACTTCCTTCACCTAGCTGTTCCTGCTACAACCCTCCCTAACCCCCCGAGCCCCTGACAAACCCTACCCATCTTCAGTACCCATACAATGCCACTACTGCAGCTCCACCCCCACCCACCTAAAAAAACAGCATTCCTTCCCTTCAGACCTTCCATTGTTCTCTTACTGTGATTTCTCAATCATCCAAAGTTGAACCAAGGGCCAGTCCCTACCCTATCCTTACACCATTAACCCAACTCTTCCCTCCACTTCTTCACATCCTGAATGGGCTGGGATTCGGCCTCTCTTCTCTCTCTCTCTCTCTCTCTTCTCTCTCTCACCTTCACCCTCTCTTCTGTTCTTCTGAAGCATATTCCCCCTCACTGCCTACAATCTGCTTCCCTCCTATCATACCCTACCTCTCGCTGCCACAACCTGCTCCCTTCCTGTCATGCTTGACCCCTGCCTTGTGCAGGCAGGGTCCCAAGCATACTGGAGGGGTCAGACCCCAGCTGACCTTTCTCCTCCTACCTTTTCCTTCACCTCCTCATTCCATCCCCATCCATCACCCTCCCGCTTCTCTGCCTACCGACATACCTACCTCTCGCTCACCTTCCCTTCTCCCCTTTATGTATCCCTATCAATGGCTGACCCCTAATCTCTACTGCACTTGTAGTTCACTTGCACTTCTGTTATACCTTAGCCAACCTGTTCTGCCTGTATTTACTCCTCACTAACTTCCCTAGATCAAACTACAACATTTCTAATCAGCCATTTTCTAGCTACACAGTTATGTGTCATTTAGTGGATGCCTAAATGTTATTTTGTGTTGTTGTATCTATCTAGTCCAAAAGTGTTGCCACAGTATCAATCTAGTTAAAAACTGTTAGCATCCCGCTATTTCATTACTCCTGTACAGTCTGCTCAAATTATTTGAATGTGATCTACTGTAAATTTATATTGTATATCAAATCTCTGTAAACTATCCTCATGTTCCCCTACCCTTCAGGTCACACCGGGAAATGAGCAACTTGTTGCTCAGCGTACCTTCCTGGTGAAACATTTCAATAAATAAAAAAGTAGGGTTTTTGTTTTATATGTGTCTGGTTAAACAGCAGAGATGTCCCTGGTAAGCAGGTGATGATAGGACAGGGATTTTTCATGGTCAGCAAAGAAACACCAGAAATTAGAACTGTAAGTACTTTAGTTCTTCATTTTTAGATTTATGTGTGTATAAGAAGTAAGGAAGTCATGGTATCACAGTGTTATGGTAAACTGTAGTATCGGATGTCACGGTATTGATACTGTGGGCAGTTTCTGATACTGCACTAACCACAGTTCACAGTACACCGTGGTATTCAGACCTTTTGACTAAATTATTTGTATTTTCAGGGACATCTCTCCCTGATGTAAGGGTTTGAGTAGACTTCTTTTTTGTACAAAAATTACTTCTTCTGTAATACCGCAGTATAACAATAACCACAATATTACATGTGATGGTTATCATACCATCAGAATTTCATACCATGACATCCCTAGTAAGAAAAGGATTATGAGGGTAAATAATATTTAATTATTATTCTTTTTAAGGCCATTTTCTAGGGCCTAGTTGAAGGATTTTAGTGAGTAAAAATGGAAGCCATGTTTGTAATGGCAATCAGGGATGTGTGGCTAGTATGGACTTTATTGTGAGGAAGCTGCTGGATCTTTATCCAGTGTTGTTGTACTGAGATAACACCATGGGTAAAGATGGCCCTCAGCCAATCTTGTTTCATGGTTTACAAAATCCCTTTTATAATATTGCTTAACACTGACTTTCGGAAACAACTTCTGAATTACTGTAAGTATTTCCTCATTTCCAGCAGCAGGCAGGCATTTGACTTAATAAGCAATCCTAGTTGAGTATTAACTTTTTCTGTAATTGTGCCATTATGTTACTTGAACAGTAAGCCCACAATTCAACCACACAGTCCAAAGGCTTCTGAAGTGATTCACAGAGGGAGTAGTTATTCAATGCAGATACTCTGAAGTCATCTAGATTAGCCTTCACTCTTTCTTGTGTTACAAAAGAGCACATCCCGAAGGAGTGGGCGGCTGGGCTGGAGAAGGAAGCATAGACAGATAATACAAAAAACAAAAGAGCACATTGTTGGTTTTGTTTAAAAGTTCCTGGTCTCAGCAAAGTTCCAGTTTTGTCCTCACACAACCTCCCCAACCAAGTCAGTTAATCCTGGGGAGGATGTGTCGTGTCGAACCCAGGATTTTACAATGGGGGGTGCTGGGGTGGTGTGCATACTTGATATGCAATTTATTTAATGCTTTTGAATCCTTTACACTGCCTATTATTATCTTTTTCATTAAATTTTTTGACAGAAAATACAAATGTAATCTATAGTAATCACCAGTGTCAGTGGCTCAGTAGGTAGCACACTCGCCTCTGAGGCCAGGAGATCAGAGGGCTGGGGTTCAGTTCCCACATCAGGAACTTGGGTTAATATCCCAATAATTTATTTTATTTATTTAGTTGTTGACTGGGTAAGTGCACTAGACAAATCCTACCTATTTTCAGGCACGACCTGGGGAAGGGGGATACAGATGAATGCCAACTGACCTTGAACCAGATTAAGCTGTTGGTGGTATTTTTAGTGAATGAGGAAAATTTGGCCAGGACACTGGGGAAATTCCCTTACTCTTTTCAATAAGTGCTATGGGATCTTTAGCATCCACCTGAACTACCACCAATCCAGGCAGATGGGACCCAGTTTATCACCTTGTGCCCCATGCCAAGACTACCCATCTTGTTAACCAGCTTTCTATGTGGGACAGTGTTGAAGGCCTTGAGGTAGGCGATGTGACGTAGACAGCCAGCTCTGAGTGCTCGGAGTGCTGTATTAATTTTTTTTTATTACATATAAAATATGTGATGGGAAGGTCAGTTTGAGGAAGCTACAATCTTGCTGAACTGACACATAACCCCCCCCCCAGGGATAAGTTCAAAGGACAGGAGGTATTTTAAACTGCAGATATCTGGGGTGCAACTACCTTGTCAATTTGCTTTGATCCCAGGAAATGAAATTAGCCATTCATGGCATCCCCAGGGGAATCCTTTGATTTTGCTCTAGGTGTCATATGGAAAGAGCATGCATGGGTTATGAATAACCTTCCAGGAACCAGCTCATTTCATCAAAGAGGTTGATGGCTGGGCCAAACAGGACCGAGACGAATTTGGAAGGACAAATATACATTCCTGGGGAACCCTTGAATTACATCAGAGAGACCTTTGAGGTGTAGATTCCAAGGCCCAGACGGGATTAAAAAGGCAAGTACACTTTTGCTTTGAATACAGTGACTTAGATCAAAGAAACTTTTGAGATGTACGTGTAGCAGAGCACAAACCGGTTTGGTCTGGTTAACCTGTGGAGAGGAAAGTCAGTGAGGTCACCTATATGTTTTTTTTTAATATTTTATTTGGACACCCTGTATTATAAAATATAGATTTTGATACACCGAGGTGGAGTTAGTGACCTCATGAGATGGCTGGCTCAGAACTGTGCTTAATTGCTGAAAGAACCTCGACAGAGACACACAAGACAAAATATTTCTGACTGAGAGAAGAAGGACAACATCAGCACTGTAGGAGAGAAGTATTATGTGGATAAGAGAGCTTAGTTTGTACCTTTAAAAACCTGTTTTATTTTTAAGATTGTATGTGTTTGGGATATTTGTTCTGTATTTATTGTTCTGTTTTGATATTTTAAAGTAAAGATGTATTTTACCATTGAAACTGCTTGGAGTGCCTTGACATTTCTTTTTATTTAAGTAGAGCTTAGAGTGGTTATAAGTGACGCTGTATTTTAAGCTTATTGCTATACCAAACTGGGAAATGGATATAGTTCTCTAAAGTCTTGCATAGAGTTCTAAGGGTTCATTTAAAAGACCTGGTTGGGTGCCCGTAGGCAAAGATATCTGGCCCCCCGAAGACAGAATTATCTGAGCCTGATAATTGGGTATGCTAACAAGAGGTTATCAGTTTGAATCCCTCCAGAGCTTGAGACTAAGGTGACTTGAACCCACAAAACAGACAAGAGGGTTACCTTGTTCTGTTCACTGTACACAAATCATACGCTCAGAAGTTGGTACTTTGGGAGTAGAGGGCTGACCGGCTGAGCGAGTTTGTGACAGGCGACATCCACCGCCCCTCCATGATTTACTTCTTTTGTCACCCAATCAAAAAAATCTATAAGATTTGTTTGACATGACCTCCCCGCTGTGAATGTTGCCTTGGATCCTGGGCCCCATTGGATTCCAAATGTGCCACTATCCTTTCTTTCAGCACTGCCTCCATGATCTTCCCCACCACTGAGGTGAGGCTGACTGGCCTGTAGTTCCTGATCTCCTCCCTACTGCCACCTTTGTCCAGAGGGACTACATGTGCCCTCCTCCAGTCCTCTGGAACCACTCCAGTGTAGAGTGACTAGGTAAACAAGACTGCCAGGGGCACTGCTAGTTCCCATCACAGCTCCCTTAATATCCTTGGGCGTATGTCATCTGGTCCCATAGATTTGCCCACCTTCAGTTTTGAGAGCTCTTCCAGGACCCTATCCTCTGTGAATGGACTGGTGTCCACTTCTTCCCCCTTTGCAACTGTTGTCCAGCTGTGGTCCCTGACCTTCCCCCTCCTCTGTGAAAACTGAACAGAAGTATTTATTTAGTATTTCTGCCTTGTCTTGGTCTCCCTCCTTACACTCTCCTTCCTCTTCTTTGAGCCTTACAATCCCTCCCCTAGTTTTTCTTCATTCCCTGATGTACCTATAGAATGTCTTGTTCCCTTTCTTTACTGTCTGTGATAATGTCTCCTCAGTCTGTGTCTTTGTACTCCTAACAGCCTTCCCCACTTCCCTTAGACACTCAAGGTACACCTCCCTGTCTTTCTCCCTTTGGGTCCCCTTATACTTCCTGAAACTCACCCTTTAAGCCCTTACTCCATCTGCCACTTCTTTAGAGAACCATAGTGGCTTCCTCCTTCTCTTCCCTTTGGACGCCAACCTGATGCATTGGTTCATCGCTTCCACTATGGTATCTTTCAGTTTCCCCCATTGCTCCTCAACCCCTCTTATCTCCCCTTTTCTCAGTGTTACTCTGATACAGCTAGCCATTTCAGCGAAGTCTGCCCTCTTGAAATCTAATACCTTTGCCTTAGTGTGACTCGATTGGGTCCTTGTCTCCATGCTAAACCACACTATGTGGTGGTCACTGGACCCCAACTGCCCTTCTACCTGAACCTCTGTGACTCTGTCCCCATTTGTCAGTACCAGGTCCAGAGTCACCTTGTCCCTGGTGGGACTGAGCACCAGCTGCCTGAGACCTGCACCCTGTAGGGAATCTAGGATGGCTTTGCTTCTGGAGGAGGCAGCTGCCTGGGTGGTCCAGTCCGTGTCCGGCATATTGAAATCTCCCAACAGTAGGACATCACTTTTTGATGCCATGTCATGAATGTCATTCACCAGATCCCTGTCCACTTCCTCCCCCTGTGCCAGAGGTCTGTATATCACCCCTGTGCACATTGCTGTGCCATTGCCCAGTTCAAGGGTAACCCACAGTACCTTGGCTTCACCATTTCTTTCCTGCACTTCTGTAGCCTTTATGTCCTCTCTAATATGCAGGGCCACCCCCTACCACCACCACCACCACCACCACCACCTTTTTAACCCTCCCTAACCCTCCTGAACAGAGCATAATCTAGTACATTGATGAGCAACCCACGATTAGCAATGTACCAGGTCTCTGTTACTGCTGCTATGTCCAGGTCTGCATCCACTAACAAGGTCTCCAGGTCGGGATTTTATTTCCCAGGTTGCAAGCATTTATCACCATGGCCTTCCATGTTTTGCTGCCCATTTTCCCAATATTC